>JALPQD010000635.1:0-600000 GCA_023101885.1 Typhlomys cinereus
CGTAGGATAGATGGTAAATATATAGATTATAAATAAATATATGACAGATCAAATCAATATATAATAATAATAGATGATATGATAGACAGATAGATGATAGATAGATAGACATACAGACAGACAGATCAGACAGAAAAAAAAAATAGATAGATAATATACAGGGGATTGGTTGTAAAGTGGGCAGGAAGAGCAAAAGTTCAAGTGATCCATCGCTACTAGATATTAGAGGCCATTTTGGGTTACTGAGACCCTCTCAAAAAGAGGAGGAGAAAGAGAATGAGGAAGGAGAAGGGAGAATTGAGAAGGTAGAAGTAATGTAAAAAGGAAAAAGAAAGAAATTAAAATAAATAAAGAGGAAGAAAGGAAGGAAGAATGTAAAGTAGCATCTTAAAGGAACAAGGGTTTTATTTTCTCTATGATTTCCTGGTTACAGTTGTTTTTCCATCTTAGCAGGAGATCTCACAAACCAGCACCTAGAAGCTGAAGGACTGGTCACAAATAACACCAAATCACAAGAATTCTGAGAGGGATAAAACCTCACTTGGTCAACCGCAACCTGTCGTGCAAAGTGTACGAAGGATGCCTCCATTTTTCCCATGCCTGGGGATTAGTTCCCACCCCCATGCCCTGGGCCTTCCCCATCCAATAGACAATATCATGCAGGTTTCGCGACTGGACTTACTCTATTCTCTATAATGTATGGTGCCAGAGCACAAACCCACAGCATCAAGTCAAGTCACACCTGTATCTAACAATAACAGAAACAGAAGAAAGGAGGGAAAGGAGGGATGTAGTGAGTGAGTGTATAATGAAGGTGTAGAAGGGAGGAGTAAGGAATGAAGGGAAGGAAGGAACTGGAGGGAATACGGGGACTGGGAATGTGCTTCGTGAGGTAGTGAGGGAGGAGATGGATGGACGTATTGATTAATTAATAAGTGCGTCATTTATTCAGTCCGGCCTTACAGTTCCTTACTTCATTAAAGGGAATTCTTCCAGCTTCCGGCATCAGGAAGGAAGGAAGTACGGCCCGCACCTCCTCTCTCCGGCTCCGTCTCTCTTCCTTGGTGCCGTAGGGACTTCTCTGTGCATACATCTCCTAAGAGCCTCTGGCAAGTGGGTCCTTTGGGGGCGCTGAGTGAAGGCCAGAGCCGCTTGGCTTTGGAATTTGCTTTCAGAACGCTGAGTGCTAAGCTCTGTTATTTCTGAGTACCCCAAGGGCCCTGCTTACCTGGGTGCATTCCAACCTGGCTGTCAGGCGGGGGAGGGCTTGAAAAAGGCTGGGATTCCAGGGAAAATTGTTTGCTTATGAGGAGGGCCGGCCCCCATCCCACCTAATCCCGCCCTCTCCACAGGCAAGGTCACTGGGAACAGTCTGAGCTGCCTGTTTTGCTGGAGATGGAGTTAATAACGATTTATCTGATTAACGGTGCAACCCACCAGCATCGATCGCTTAGAAATGACACTATGTACACGGGGTCAGGCTCACAGACCTCAAAAAGCCTTTTAAATCCGCATCGGAGCGACGCGCACAAGAGCCCGAAACATCTCCACACTAATAAGCCGCCAAAGCACCGCTGGGAAAATTCCTTAGGGATTTGAGATTTTCACTTTCTTAATCGCCTAACTCAACAAAGCAAACACTCACTGCAGCGCATTCAATACTTGGACTAGAGGCGCCCCTCCCCCATCCTTTTTGATGTAGGGAGGCTAGACCCCCTAGGTTCCAGCTTTGAAGGGGCTCCCTCCATTCCCTTCCACTCTACCAGCTGAGTGACGTCCCCAGCCCAGACTTTAATGTAAGCAAATTTCTTGAACTTGATTTTACTCCTGGGGAGGAAGGATATAGCATGAAGAGCTCGTGCTGCTCACAGACCTGCCAACCTGAGCGTGACCCCGGGACAGTCCACAGTGGAAAGAAGGACTGACTTGAAAGTTGTCCTTTGACCTCTGACCTCTACCCGCATACCACGGTGTGCATGTGTGGGGCCCCTGCCAGCCCTTTTCTACCTTCTTTCCCTCTCTCAAATAAATTAAAACAAGAGAGAGAGGGAGGGAGAAGGGGAGGGGGAGGTTGAGAAGCAGTTGTGCTGTCTTGCAAACCCTCAGCATCCTGTGACCTCACTGTGCAGGTGCGTCCCCCCCTCTTTCTGCCTCCCTGCCCCCCATCCTCCAGGTCTCTTCCTCCTCTTCCTGTGTGTCCACTTCCCCACCACACACAGTCTGCCAGGTTTCCACAGCCCCACCTGTGCAGCTCACACTGCGTGTCCAGCCCCTGACGCTGCCAAACATAACAAGAAAACCTTTTCACCTGGATTCTCCCTGTCACTCAGACTTGGGGGCGCCTTACACCCCTTCTCTTTCCTCCCTGTCTGCCCTAGTCTGCATTCGGTTTGAATCATTTGACAAAAGACATATAGCCCTGCATTCTTCTTTCAGGGTCTCGTGAGTGATTCTCTCCCCTCCCCCCCATGGATGCCTGTGAGCACAGGTGCATGTGAGCACAGGTGCCTATAGCACACAGGTGCATGTGAGCACAGGTGCATGTAGCACACAGGTGCATGTGAGCACAGGTGCATGTGAGCACAGGTGCATGTAGCACACAGGTGCGTAGGTGCATGTAGCACACAGGTGCATGTGAGGACAGGTGCATGTGAGCACACAGGTGCATGTAGCACACAGGTGCCTATAGCACACAGGTGCATGTGAGCACACAGATGCATGTGAGCACAGGTGCATGTAGGCACACAGGTGCATGTGAGCACAGATGCATGTAGCACACAGGTGCATGTGAGCACACAGATGCATGTGAGCACAGGTGCATGTAGCACACAGGTGCATGTGAGCACAGGTGCATGTAGCACACAGGTGCGTGTAGCACACAGGTGCATGTAGCACACAGGTGCATGTGAGGACAGGTGCATGTGAGCACACAGGGTGCAGTGTATACAGGTCACTGACCAGGTGGTGTCAAGTGTAATAGCACACCAGTGTGTTCAGCTGTAGCACAAGGTGCATGTAGCACACAGGTGCATGTGAGCACAGGTGCATGTAGCACACAGATGCGTGTAGCACACAGGTGCGTGTAGCACACAGGTGCATGTGAGCACAGGTGCATGTAGCACACAGGTGCATGTGAGCAACACAGGTGCATGTGAGCACAGGTGCATGTGAGCACAGGTGCGTGTAGCACACAGGTGCATGTGAGCACAGGTGCATGTAGCACACAGGTGCATGTGAGCACAGGTGCATGTAGCACACAGGTGCGTGTAGCACACAGTCATGTGGCAGCACAGTCGCTGTCGCTGGCATGTAGCACATCAGGTGCATGGGCATGGGCACAGGTGCATGTAACAACACAGGTGCATGTGAGCACAGGTGCAGTGAGCACAGGTGGCGTGTTAGCACCAGGTGCGTAAGTGTGCATGTAGCACACAGGTGCCTGTGATGAACAGGTGGCATGTGGACACACAGGTTGCATGTTGAGCACAGCAGGTGCATGTGAGCACACAGAATGCATAGGGCATAGTGTGTAGCAGCACGGTCAGACACATTGCATGTAGCACAGGTGCGTTGTAGCACACAGGTGTCATGTAGCACACGAGGTGCTGTGAGCACAGGGGTGCATGGTTAGCCACAGGTGCATGTCAGCACACAAGGTGCGTGTAGCACCAGAGTGCAAAACAGGTGCTGTAGCACAGGGTGCATGTAGCACACATTGATGCTTAGCACACAGGTGCATGTGAGCACACAGGTGCATGTGAGCACAGGTGCATGTAGCACACAGGTGCGTGTAGCACACAGTTGCATTTGGCAGTGCTAGCACACGGTGCATGTGAGCAGTGCATGTGAGCAATGCAGTGAGGCAACAGGGTGCGTGTACACAACAGGTGGCATGTGGACACAGGTGCGTGTAGCAACAGGGCATGTGAGCACAGTGTGACACACAGGTGCATGTGAGCACAGGGTGCGTGATGCAGAGCACAGGTGCATGTAGCACACAGGTTGCGTGTAGCACACAGTGCAATGTGAACACAGTTGCGGTAGCACACAGGTGCTGTAGCACACAGGTGCATGTAGCACAGGTGCATGTGAGCACGAGGTGCATGTATACACGAGGTGCGTGTAGCAACGGTGCAGGTGCAGGTGCGATGTAGCACACAGGTGCATGTATGTAGCACAGATGCAATGTGAAGCACAGGTGCGTGTAGCAACACAGGTGCCGTGGTAGCACACAGGTTGCAGTGTAGACACACACCGGTGCAATGTGAGCACACAGAGGTGCGTGTAGCACACAGATGGCATGTAGAAAAGGTGGCATGTGAGCACAGGTGCGTGTAGCACATAGGTGCATGTGAGCACAGGTGCATGGGAGCACAGGTGCATGGGAGCACAGGTGCATGGGAGCACAGGTGCATGGGAGCACAGGTGCGTGTAGCACACAGGTGCATGTGAGCACAGGTGCGTGTAGCACACAGGTGCATGGGAGCACAGGTGCATGTAGCACACAGGTGCGTGTAGCACACAGGTGCATGTGAACACAGGTGCGTGTAGCACACGGTGCTGTGAGCACAGGGTGCATTGGGAGCACAGGTGCAATGGAGCACAGTAAGGTGTAGAGCAGTAGGTCGTAGTGCACACAGGTTGCATGTGATGCACATCAGAGTGCCAGGGATGTAGCACACGGCTGCAGTGTGAGCACAACATGGATGCGTGTAGCACATCAGGGTGCATGTGAGCACAGGTGCGGGAGCACACAGTGCAATGTGAGCAGCAAGGTGCATATGGAAGCACAGGTGCGTGTAGCACACAGGTGCGTGTAGCACGCAGGTGCATGTGAACACAGGTGCGTGTAGCACACAGGTGCGTGTAGCACACAGGTGCATGTAGCACACAGGTGCATGTGAGCACAGGTGCATGTGAAACAGGGGCCGTGTAGCACCACAGGTGCGTGTAGCACACAGGTGAATAGGAAGCACAGGTGCAATGTGAGCACAGGTGCGTGTAAGCACAAAGGTGTCGGGTTAGCACACAAGGTGCGTGTAGCACACCAGGTGCGTGTAGCAACAGGTGCAATGTGACAAGGTGCGTGTAGCAACACAGGTGCATGTGGAGCCAAGGTGAATGTGGGGCATAGTTCGTGTAGCACACAGGTGCAATGTGAGCACAGAGTTGCAGGGGAGCACAGGTGCAATGGGAAGGCACAGTGCGGGTAGCACACAGGTGCAATGTGAGCAACAGGTCGTGTAGCACACCAAGGTGCATGGGAGCACATGGTGCTGTAGCACACAGGTGCGTGTGCACACAAGGTGTCATGTGGAAACGACAGTGGCGTGGTGCACACAGGTGCGTGTAGCACACAGGTGCATGTGAGCACAGGTGCATGTGAGCACAGGTGCGTGTAGCACACAGGTGCGTGTAGCACACAGGTGCATGTGAGCACAGGTGCGTGTAGCACACAGGTGCGTGTAGCACACAGGTGCGTGTAGCACACAGGTGCATGTGAGCACAGGTGCGTGTAGCACACAGGTGCATGTGAGCACAGGTGCATATGAGCACAGGTGCGTGTAGCACACAGGTGCGTGTAGCACACAGGTGCATGTGAGCACAGGTGCATGGAGCACGAGGTGCGTGTAGGCACCAGGTGGCAATGGAGCACAGGTGCAGTGAGCACAGGTGCATGTGAGCACAGTTGCATGTGAGCACAGGTGCGTGTAGCACACAGGTGCATGTGAGCACAGGTGCATGTGAGCACAGGTGCATGTAGCACACAGGTGCATGTGAGCACAGGTGCGTGTAGCACACAGGGGCATATGCTCATAGCACGCAGAGGGCAACCTGGGGTATCAGTCCCAGCGGCTGCCTGTTTCTCGTTTGTGTTGTTTCTTGCTTGCGTCCTGAGCAAGTCCTCTAATGTCCTAAACCTGCCTAAGAGCTGCGCAGTCAGGCCTGCAAGTCCTCGGGGACCCTCCTGCCTCTGGCTCCCCAGCATCGAGGCTGCAGCGGCCACTACATTCCCAGCTCCTCATCCTCACCCCTCCTGGGCAAGCACTTTAACCACTGAACCACTGCCCGCAGATGTCCTTTTTTCTGAAGATAATGACAGTCAAGTATATTTGCTCCTTCATATCTAATGTCTCTGGACCCCACGAATGGCAGGTGGGAGGGTCTCCCGGGACCAGCGAGCTGTCCTTTCGGAACTCAAGATGCAAGGGACATTCCCACCAGGAGGGTCAGCCCAGCCTGGGCCCCAGCTTGCTTCCCTCCCGCCCCCTCTCGCCCCTCTTACCTGGCCGACTCCTTCCACTCCATCTGGTCCCCATCATGCTGCAGCGTGTCCATCTCCGTGAAGAGGGTGGGGTTGGGAGCCTCATCTTCCTCCCCCAGGATGTCCTTCAGCTGCTCAGCAGCTGGAGACCCTGCAACAGGAGGGAGCGGGTCTGCCAAGGGCCCTGGGAGGGCGGGAGGCCGGAGCGGCCCCACAGGAATGGGGCGGGGGTCCTGGAAGGGACCGCGCAGCTCTAACGCCTGCAGCTCTAACGCCTGCCAGCCCTTCTTCTGGGTGGGGCAGACCGGCAGTTGGGGCTGGATGTGGAGGAGATATTCTCTGAGATAAAAGACGAAGCCATTTGGTCTTTGCTTAGACCCCAGGGGCTTGTGGGCCGTAAAGGAAGGAAAAGAGCCAAAGCTGCAGCAGCAGCAGCAGCAGGAGGAGGAGGAGGAGGAGGAGGAGAGGAGGAGGAGGAGAGTGAGGACACAGGATGAGTGAGGTTAGGATGGAGAAAGGAGGAAGAGAGGAGGAGGATCTCAGAAGAGAGGAAAAGCAAACTGAGTATGACTCCCCTGGTCCCGGATGCTCACAACTGCACAATCGCCGGAATTGTCGGATTGCCACACGCCCATGGCAGCACCCTTGTCCAGGTGGTGAGGAAAGCGGCGATCACACGAGGAAGACTTGTCTGGTAACCAGAAGAAGTGCCAATAAGCACCACCCATCTGCCAGTGACAAGGTGGGGTCCTGTTTCCTCGCTGAGTGCCCGCCTGCTCCCTGGGTATGGAGTCAAGTACCTCCCCTCTGCCTAGTCAGAACCAAAACCCCAGAGTTCATCCATGCACAGCACCGCCACTACACATTGCTCCTGAACATGCGTGGCGTGCTCCTCCTTCCTTCCCGAGTCTTCCTTCCGCACCTTCGTTCCTGGAATCTTCTTCACTTCCTTTCCCTATTGGTCTCCTGCTACCCTACCTCCTCTTCATTCCTTCCTTCCTTGCTCCGTCCAGCTCCTAATCCCCCTTAGCCTCTCCCCGTTCCTCCCCCCTCTGGCCGTCCTTCCGACCTAAAACTCTCCTGTCCTTCCTGTCCTCCCCCGCCTCGCCTTCCACTACCTGCATTCCCCTGCCGTGGCTCCTATACTCACGTCGACTTCATCCGATTCCTCTCCGTACACTTCCGCTACCCTCCCAAATCCTCCTCTCCTTCCCATTTCTCTGTCCTTGCCTTCCTTCGTCCCTCCTATCCCTTGTCCTCTCCTTCTCCTGTGCTTCTGCCTTCCCTTACCTCCTCCTTCCTTCTCCTGCCTTCCTCTTCCCTCCTTCCTCTCCTTCCTTTCCACCTCCTTCCGGATTCCTGCCATCCTTCCTTCCTTCACCTAACTCCTGCCTCCTGGCCTCCTTCCAGCTTCACTTCCTGCGCTCCCTCCTTCCCGTCCTTCCTTTTCCTTCCCTCTCCCTCCTTCCCTCCCCCTTCCTTCCTTCCCCTCCTTCCTTCTCCTCGTCCTTTCCTCGCCTTCCTTCCTTCCTTCCTTCTCCTCCTCCGTTCCTTCCTTTCCTCCTTCCTCTCCTTTCCCTCCTTCCCTCCTCCTTCCTTCCCTCCTTCCCTTCCCTTCCTTCCCTTCCTTCCCTTCGCCTTCCCCTGCCTTCCTTCGCTTCCTGGCCCTTCCTTCCCTACCTTCCTTCTCCCTCCTTCCTTCCTTCCTTCCTGTCTTCCTTCCTGTCCCTGCCTTCCTTCCTTCCCTAGGTCCTTCCTTCAGCCTTCCCTCCTGTCCGTTCCGCTTCCTTCCCGCCCCTGCCTCCTTGTCACTTTCCTTCCCTTCCTTCCTTCCTCTGTGATGTTCCTTTAGTCTCCTGTACAGCTTCCTGTCCTCCTGGTCCTTAACCCTCCTCTCCCATTCTCTCCCCTCCTTCTATCCTTTTAGTCCGTCTCCCACTCCTTCCCTCCTGGCCGTGACCTTCTGCTGGTGCTCCAGGCCTTGCCTTTCCTGTCATGTTTCCAAATCCCCTCCTTCGCTTCCTGCCTTCCTGCCTGTCCCTCCCTCCTTCCTTCCCCCTCCTTCCGCCCCGCCTTCCCTTCCCTCATATCCTTCTTTCACTAATCCGTTCCTCCGCTCCCAATCCTTCCTTCCTTATTTGATTCCTTCGCCTTCCGTTCCTGTCCTTCCATACCTTCGATTCACTCCCCGCGTTTTCCCTTCCTTCCAGTCCCTAGACCTTCCTTATCCGTCCTCCGTCATGCTTCCCTCCCGCTCCCTCCTCTCCATCCTGTCCTTCCTTGCCGTTCTGCCCTCCACGGCCTCATTCCGGCCTGCCATTCCTTACCCTCCCTCCCTGCAGTCCTTCCTTCCCTCCTTCCTTCACAGGTTCCATCTATAACCCTCCTTCCCTCCTTCCTCCCTTCCAGTATCTACTGATTTCCCCCTCTGTACCAGGCACAGGCACGGGCACGGATATTACAAGTATGGAACGACTGATACCCGTGTGTCCTTGCTGTCTTAGCTGGGTTTTCCAGAGCGTGGACGGGAGCCAAGGGGGCCGTCCTACAAACAGACAGGAAACGAAGGCGTTTACCATGTGGTAACAGCGGCTCATCGTCAGATGAATGACGGACGCCCACGGGGAGCTGCAGGAGGTCGGAACCCATGACGCGGCAGCTGGCGAAGGAAAAGCTGGGCTTGGGACTACAATTGAGCAGGAGTGTTTCAGAGTTACTAAAGCGTCGTGGTACCGCGACCCGCGAAATGGAATAAGGACCACCGTAGGGTGTGAGCTCGTGTGGCGTGCAATCGGGTGAGGCTGGAGCAGCAAGATGCCGGGAGGAGGGTCACAAGGAATCATAGCATGGCGAGGGGCTCCTGCCAGCACAGCTGACCTGGGGCGCTCTACCTACAACGACTCCCTTCCCTGAACCGGAGAGGTTTTCAGTAAGTCTTCGCTAGTTGTGGATCCCTCACCCCAATACCGAAAACTGCCCCCCGGGTCAGGATAAACATCATGTGTACGGTTCCACCTCCTCCGGCCCAGCTGCGCGTGTATCCTCAGGCATCCTCTGGCTTTCTGGATTGGCGTTGTGGCTGGCGAGGATCCCTAGCCTCCCACCCCACACCAAGCAAAAGCCCCCCAATGCCCCCCGGGGACCCAGAGGGTCATAGCTGTACCATCCTCGCTGAAGGCCACCCAAAACTTCCTGGTCGGCCGGCTGCAGCTGTCCGGAACGGACCTGGCGGGTGGACGCCCAAAGGAATCACTAGGTTATGATCGGAATGCGCGTAAAAGGCGATTTGGTGCCCACATTCACCAAAGCCCTGTGGACAGTGAAGGGGCAGGTCACACAGCAGCCACTGCATGAGAAAAATTTAAAGGAGAGAACGTAACAATCCGAAAGGCCATCCCCTCTCGCTCTCCATCCCTCGCTCTCTCCCCCAAAGACAAAGAACGGGATAATAGAGGAACCGAAACGTGCTCATCAAGATTCGGCTTCCATCTGACCGCTCCTAGCTAGTGCATGCTCGGAGCATACATGCGCACATAGATACCAAAGACGTCCAGAGTTCGTAATTGATGATAAGAACGAATCATCAAGGTGAATGGAAGTGTATGAATATCCATAAAATCCAATTATGAAAGCAGGATTGATAAATCAATCTAGATTCGACCGCGTGACCAGAACATTTACCCTTCTCGTCTCTTCGGGGCTCTCTCCTTCCCTCTCTCCTCTCTCCTCTCTACCTCGATCCTCTGTTTCTTTTAAAGAATCCAGCCATGGCCTAGTGTTCTGTCCTGCACTGTTTCCCAGGGCTCCAGAGAGAGACGGGGTCATGGTGGATGCAGCCCACCTAGACATGAAGCTCCCAGGTATCACCTGCTCATGAGAAAATTCAGCTGTAACCAGAGCTGGGGAAGAACAAATCAAACACAGGAGTGGGCTTGCTGCCCGCCCCCCACTCACAGTGAGGCAGCGCCTGCCAGCACCCGCACCAGGCTCACCTCCTGCTCACCTCACCTCCCCGCTCACCTCACTCCCCGCTCACCTCACCTCCCCGCTCACCTCACTCCCCGCTCACCTCACCTCCCCGCTCACCTCACTCCCCGCTCACCTCCCCGCTCACCTCACCTCCCACTCCCTCCCCTTCACCTCACCTCCCACTCACCTCCCCTCTCACCTCACTCCCCGCTCACCTCACCTCTCACCTCACCTCCCCACTCACTCCCCACTCACCTCACTTCCCGCTCACCTCACTCCCCAATCACCTCACTCCCATTCCACCTCACCTCCCCGCTCACCTCACCTCCCCACTCATCTCACCTCCCCGCTCACCTCACTCCCCGCTCACCTCCCCTCTCACCTTACTCCCCGCTTACCTCCCCGCTCACCTCACTTCCCGCTTACCTCACTTCCCGCTCACCTCACCTCCCCGCTCACCTCCAGTCGCAGGAAGCAGAGCTACAGTGGAGGCTCTTCGTCCTCAGCGGCCCCTAGGCCCCTAGCGACCCCCCTTCCTCTGATGCCGACCACCCCCACAAGAAAACGAACACCCGAAGACATGAGACCCTTGGTCCTTCCTCATTCCTCACCTGTTGGCACAGCCTTGAGCCCAAGGACCCCTTCCTCTGGCTAATCTCACCCTTTGCCCCCTCCTCTGTACCCCCATGTCCCACTGTCTGGGGTGCGCTGCCCATCCCCAAAGCGTAGGCCACAGCGGTTTGCTTTCAGCACATTCTAACGGGCTCTTTGAACGAAGCTTTTTAGGCAGTGCACAGTTCAGGCAAGTTAGAAAAAATGATTTTACTAGAAAGACTATTAACTTATCTGCATATAGTGAGATGATCTGTTTCCCAAATTTTTATTGCTTTAAAACTTACCTCCTTCTCATTGGCTCTTGGAGTTTGTTTCAGGAAGATTTGTGTGCACAGTGCCGCGTGACTGACAGGTGCACAGCGCCACATGACTGACAGGTGCACAGTGCCGCGTGACTGACAGGTGCACAACGCCAGGTGACTGACAGGTGCACAGCGCCGCGTGACTGACAGGTGTATACCGCCATGTCCGCTTTACATGGAGCTGGGGATTCTCACACATGGGTCATCAGACTCCCACCGCAGCCACTGCACCCACCCAGCCGTCTCCCAAGCCCCTGCCTCAGGACATTTGATAGAAACCAGCCAATGGGGGAAATTCCCCTTTCCTGCAAGTTGCTTATTGTGAGCAGTGACCCCAAGCCCCCATGGGATCAGAAGTCAATAACTTTTGTTTCTGTTTCTTCTTGTTGTCCTCCTCCTCTCCTCCTCTCCTCCTCCTCTTCCTCTTCCTCTTCCTCCTCTCCTCCTCCTCTTCCTCCTCTTTTTCCTCTCCTCCTCTTCCTCCTCTCCTCCTCCTCTTCCTCCCTCCTCTTCCTTCCCTCCTTCCTCCTTTATCCTCTTCATCATCTTCCTTTTCCTCCTCCTCTTTTCCCTTCTTCTCCCTCTCCTTCCTCCTCTTCTTCTTCCTCCTCCTAATTTTTCTTCCTGCTTGTTTTTGCTTGCTGGGAATAAGACCCAGCACCCGTGCTTGTGTGTACTTAACAAGCATGTTTATCTGAGAGAACGAGAAAGCAGAAGAGAGAGAGAGAGAGAGAGAGAGAGAGAGAGAGAGAGAGAGCACATTCATACACATATATGCACACGGGTTAGGTCAGTAAGCAACTTTCAAAAGTCCAGTCTTTCCTTTCACCAAGGTGGGCTTGCAGGGATCAAAGTCAGGTCACCAGGTTTTCAAGCAGGCGCCTGTCCCCTGAGCAATCGCACCACCCTCCAATGCATCTCCTAGCGCCAGAGATGCGGCCCGGCTGCTCCTGCGATCTGGCCCTAACCAGTGTATCCTCCACTCTGCCGCCCCGGATCCCAGTTGCCCCTGACACCAGCCACATCACAGGGTTCTCTGAAGAGAGGGCGCCCACCTCGGGCCGCCAGGCCGGCCATTCTGTAAGGCTGATGCCCTCGGGATGAAGACAGATACATGGGTAGACCCTGAGGAAACAACGGCTAGGGTCGCAAAGGCCCCTCAAGCAGCCTGCCCCTCATTACCTGCTCCCTGGAAGAGCCGGACGCTGGGGTCTCCCACGGTCAGCACTGCCTCTGGCCCCAGGCTGCCTCCTCCACGGGTCCTCTTCCTCACACAACAAGCTCACTTTTGAGGTGTGCGGGAGAGGAGGAGGAAAAGGAAGAGGAGAGGGAAGGAGGGAGAGACTGGGGAAATAGAGTGAGCAAAAGAGAGAGAGAAAGAGAGAGAGAGAGAGGGAAGAATCTATATAAAGAGGATAGAGATGTGAATATGAGGTTGGGGCAACTGAAAGGAATTAGAGACAGAGAGACAGAGAGAGACGGAGTCAGAGGTCCGAAGTGTGTGGAGCTGGGACAAGCTCAAGCTGGAGCAGGCTCCGCGGCGCAGGGGAGGTGGCCCTGAGGACCTGCCGCAGGACTGGCCGCGCTGCCCCTCCCCCGCCCGCCCCCGGAGCCCTCCCAAGGCCCCAGGAACCTCTCTTCAGGCTCCTTTATAAAGGCTCAGGTGGGGCGGTAGGATTTGCACGCCGCCCCTGGGGCCAACTTTAGAGTCTTTGGGGGCGGCGAGTGGTGTGGCAGGAGCCCCAGCACAGCGAGTGGAAGTGGGGTTGCTGGATGGGGGGGTCTGCTTCCCCAGCAGGCCATGTTTGGATCTGTGGCTAGAGTGTCTTCTTTCTCAATGTCATGCCCAGCTTGGGGTCTCCTTCCTGGTCTCGCCCCTCTACACACACACAACACACACACACACACACACACACACAAATGTCGTCTCTTACTGGGTGTCTTCGGACAGCCCGTACACGGTGGGGCTGGTCATTTCGGGTGCATGGGAACAGGGAGGGGGGATTATTCTGCTCCTCTGAGAAACTCCTAATCTCCTGGGTTTGGTTCACCACGTGCTCACCGAGTATTAACCAGGCCAACCAAGGTTGCATAGAGGTCACTGGGCGGCCACTGCTCCCCAGAGCTGCAAACCCCATTTCTCTCAGAGTGGGAACTGTGCAGCTCACAGACGAGAAAACTGGGCAGCAGTGGACACCACAAAGCCCCAGGACCTGGACCAGGTGAGCCCCCCCCCCCGCCCCCGCCAAGAGCTCGGGCTTCCTGCCGGCCTCTGCCCCATGCACCCCAATGGCTGGCTCCCTGACCCATTTTCATGCAAGCTAGAGGCTCTGTCTAGTCAGCCCCTTTTGCTGTTGGCTCTTGGGGTCTGGCTGCGCAGCTGGGGGGGGGAGCTGGCCTCCTGCTCGCAGCCGTCCCTCTGCCTCACACTTCGGGAGCTGCGGTTACAGCGGCTCGCGACGTGTCCACCTAAAGCTGGAAACAGGATGCTAGTTTAAGTACCAAGCGCAGGGATCTGCCTGGGCAGCGAGGGGCTGCGCCCCCTGAGGGTCCTGGGTCCACAGCTATGACAGCCCCTCCCAGTGCTGCTAGGCAACCTCTGCAGACCACACTAAGCCAGGCGCAGGGGGGCATGGAAACCAAAGAAACATTGCCAAGGAGGCTGGAAAGACTTCGGAATGTGGAAGAAGAGCCAGCCGTGCGTTCGGCTCCTCAGCCCCTTACCAGCAGTAGCATCTTGGCCTCAAGCTCTCCGAGCCCGACTTTTCCCACCCCTCGCTCAGGTCTCTGAACTGCGGTGGAGAATAACAGTCATACAGGTCACGTGACAGGCAGAGCTCCTGGCACGCGCTGGTCACTACGACATTGCTAATATCGCTTTGGACAGGTGCAATAATCAGCTAGGGGCCAAACCTTTCCAGCTTCTAGCCCACCCCTCCCACTCCTGCCAACCCCCACCCTTCTGCCCTGGGCCCTCCCCTCTCCGTGCCCCTCCTCTTGCCCACAGAAGGTTTAGCTCCACATGCTGACCGTCCGCTTCAGGGTTCAGGCACTGTACCCCACACACGCAGTTCCCCCCACTCTCTGAAATGCCACAGAGGCCTGGATCACAGGGCGCGGGCAAGCAGGCTCAGTGCCCGAGCCTGACACCCCAGCACTCAGGAGTCAGAGGCAGGACGATTCGGGAGCTCAAAATTAGCTTCAGCAACATAGTGGATTCAAGGCCAGCCTAGGCTATAGGAGACCTCTCAAACGCAAAGAGAAGATGAAGAGGAGGAGGAGGAGGAGGAGGAAGAGGAGCAAGTCAAAGAGGAGAAAAGAGGAGGGGGAACAGAAGGGGGAGAAGAGGGAGAGGAATAAGAAGGGGGGCTAGAAGGAAAAGGAAGAGGGAGGAGGAGAAAGCAGGTAGAGGAAGGTAGAGAAAGGAGAGGGAAGAAGGAGGGAAAGAAGTAGCAGAGGAAGGAGGAAGAAGAAGAAGGAGAAGAGAGAGGGAGGAGGAAGGGGAGAGAAGGAAGAGACAAGAGAATGTCTCAGGCATCATAGATGTATTCCTAGTTACTGGGAGGGGGGCATGCCGGGTGGCCAGCTTTAGGAAGCCCACCATGAGGAAGCCCACCGTGCCAGTCTATAGACTGTGATTTGCACTGAGTAAACATTGAAAGTCATCGGCCAGGCGAGCAACATGGTCTCGGCCCTAGGAAGCCTCAGGAGCCATTAGAACCACCCCAAGTCCACGAACCCAAAGTCCACGAACCCAAAGTCCACGAACCCAAAGTCCACGAACCCAAAGTCCATGACCCCAAAGTCCACAACCGAAGGCCTTCGGCCTGTCTGAGAGCTTCTGTCCTGAGCTTTACGCCGTTGGGGTCTGTCCCAATCACATCCCATGACCCTCCCCCCACCAGCCCCAGACCCCGGGCTCACGAAACAAGGGCACTCAATAAATAACTGCTGGGTGAATGAACAGATTTAACGCTCAGTGCGTCGGCACGGGTTGGCTGCAAAGAGAAGGAGCCGAGAACCAGGGAAGCAAGCTGGGGGTGCAGCCGTGGAATGCAGAGTCCTACCAGTGGCCCCAGACTGAGGAGTATCGGGGATCAGGAGAACTACAGGATGCCAAGGTTAATCTTAACAACTATGTGAAGCGAGTCTTCCGGAAAGGCCTGGGAAGCCCCAAATCCTGGCTTCGTGGATTTTAAAGTTCTTTTTCCAAATGTGTTCTCTGGGCGAGGAAGGGGGGGCTCTGCCTGCGGATGCACACAGGCAGACCTCCTAAGGAAGGAAGGCTCTCTCCCACCCGAGAAGGCTCTCTGAGTAACATCTGTCTTGTGCCCCTAGCCAGAGAGTCCCGCGGATCGACGGGATAGGCTTGGAAGCCTTGAATCGGGGCTCTTGGTTAGCTGGTCTTTTCCAGATGTTCTGAGCATTGGACAGAAAGGAGGTTCTGCCCTTGTAGCTGGCCACACGGCCTCGGGACCTTGAGAAATTCTTTCCCGGTTGGAAGATCTACGCAAGCTCCCTCCTCGAGACCCACTTAGAAGCCTCTCCTCACCTGCCTGCTCACTGCTCGCTCTCTCTCTCTCTCTCTCTCTCTCTCTCTCTCTCTCTCAGCTTGGCTGCACACTGAAGCTGAGCTCTTGTAGACGACTGCACTTTCAGCCAGCTACGCATGCGCGGACGGTCCTCCCCAGCGTGTCGGCGTCCCAGGTTACAGGGGGAAGTCACTGGAAGGGGCCAGAAACGCTGTTAAGTCAAAGCAACTGTAGTTGCCTCTCACAGAGCCAGGCCTGGCTCTCTGGGGCTTCTGGGAGCCTCCCCCCACACACTTCCCACTGCGGAGGTCAGTATCTATCTAACCCCAGGCACGTATCTGCGGCACGTGATGCAAAACTTCCCAGCATATTCGAAAGACTAGAGTTAGAAGCTCCTTCTGCCCATGATCTTTCTACACACACACACACACACACACACACACACACACACGCACACACACACACACACACGCACACACACACACGCACGCACAATACAGGTTACCTCTACTTTAAGTTACCAATCCTGTCTGAATGCTCTCCCACCTTTAGGCCCCCAAACTCTCTGTTCTAATCGACTGTCCTATCATAGAGCAACTCCCCCCCCCCAATCTAACACTGACCATGACGAAAACCTGCCAAAGTCACGGCTCTGGAACTTGGGTCATTTCTGTCCTGTCTGGGTCACTGGACGCATGAGAGGGAACCAGCGACACAGCCCACATCCCATGAGAGGCTGTTTTCCAGAACAGTGACACCCTGGCACCCACCCATCCGGGACCCTCGCATTCCCTTGAAGAGTCGCCTAGGCTGGGCATGGGTGCCCAGGTGTGCAATCCCGACACTCGGGCAGCCCAAGACTGCCTCAGACCGAGGCAGGAGAACCGCTGTGAGTCTGGGCTACAAGTGGGATTCTAAAAAAAAAAAAAAAAAGAGGAAAAATGTAAAGCTGTATAAAGTTCTCTCCTTCGGGCAAGGGTGCTGATCACTGCAGGGGGCGGCTGACCATCTTCCGGCGCTGTCGGCCGCTGCTCATAAAGCCCTCGGTCCACACTCTGCCTCCAGCGCCTGATGCTAGCTGGTTGCAGGGACCTGACCTCGTGACCGGTCACAGCACAAATCATCTCTCTGTCTCTCCTGTCGTCTGCATCTTTCTACCTTTATCTGTCTCCCTCTCTATTTGTCTCTGCCTCTATCTTTGTCTCGATCTTTGCTTGTCTCTGTGTCTCTGCCTCTCTCTGTCTCTGTCTCTGCCTCTGTCTGCCTGCGTCTGTCTCTGCCCAGTTCAGCGCAAGGAAATTTCCGACCTTCCGACCTTGCGACCTTGCGACCTTGTGGCGGGATCGCCTCCTACACGAAACTCGAGGCTGCGCAGAAGCTTTGAAGAAACTGTCAGGCCAAGAGTTACAAATGAAAGTCAGTGGGGGGCTGGAGAGGTGGCTCAGGGGTTAAGCCTCCGCCTTGCAGGCGGAAGGTCCTGAGTTCGGATCCCAGATCCCACGTATAGGCGCCAGGTAGAAGCGGGGGCGGCCTGCGCTTCTGGTCCTGGTAGGGTGGAGCCTGTGAATCCCGGGGCAGAAGGAGGTGGAGGCGTCCATGGTGGTTCGCGAATTTGTCCGTGGTTCTACATGTACACAGACACACACACACACACACACACACACGCACATACACACGCACATACACACGCATATGCACACAGTCAGTGGATCAGCCAGAACAGGGAGGTTCTGGGGTGAGAACGGAGTGGCTGGCGGGCGGGCGAGGAAGGGAGGACGGGTGGAGAAGAGAGGCCCCGCCCTGGAGAACGGGGCTGCTGCCCCCAGTGCTCAAGGACGCACCGGAAGAGCTCAGTGTGTTTGGGGGTGCAGGACAACCTCAGCCAAGGCTCCATGAGAAGCTCGATGAGGCGCCCCGGCCCTCCCCTCAGAGCACCCCAGTCACTGCGCTGTGCTCCCCGGGAAGGCATCGGTTAGGGTGTGGAGTCACTGGAAGAGAACAAGCTCCCGCGGTTCCTGGGCACGAGAACATCACCGCGAGAACTTCATCTCCTCCATGCGGCCCCTCCCGGCGTAAAGGGCAGCTGAGCGCTGGGCATGTCACACGCTGCCTCGGGGGACAGGAGCGGGCTGGTCACAGCGCTGAGACCGGGGAGGAGCCGGAACCTACCGCAGAGAAAGGGCTGGAAAAACCTCGGCTCAGCCTGTGGGATCAGCACGGGAAGGAGCAGCCGGCCGACAGGAAGCCCCAAGCCCCTAACACACCCTGCTGGGATGGAAAGGAAGGCACCGCGCAAGAGACCGCCAAGGTCACAACTGAGCACCGCGCCGGCCAGCCTCCGACCTTCCTCCCAGTCTGACCCGCTCCCCCGCCAGATCTCTCCTTTCTCGGTGCAGCGTCTCCGCTGCTACCCAGGTCTCTCTGCTGCGGGGTCTCTGCTGTTGCCCGCATCTCTGCCACCACCCGTGTCTCTATGATTCTTTTCTGTTCTTGTCCCAGGACACCGAAATATGACAATGTCAACTGTTCAGTTACTGCTGCTACCTGGTAAGAGTCAGAAGACCCATCTGCAGTCACCTGGCCCAGGGGCTCCCTAGTAACTACTGCTGTCAACACCCTGCTGCTGCCTAGTAACTACTGCTGTTGCCTAGTAACTACTGCTGTCAACCCACCCTGCTGTTGCCTAGTAACTACTGCTGTCAACACATCCTGCTGCTGCTTGGTAACTATTTCTGCCAACATATCCTGCTGTTCCTTAGTAACTATTGCTGTCAACACACCCTGCTGCTGCCTAGTAACTATTTCTGCCAACATATCCTGCTGTTGCCTAGTAACTGTTGCTGTCAACACACCCTGCTGCTGCTTAGCAACCATTGCTGTCAACACACCCTGCTGTTGCTTAATAACTATTGCTGTCAACACACCCTGCTGTTGCCTAGTAACTATTGCTGTCAACACACCCTGCTGTTGCCTAGTAACTACTGCTGCCAACACACCCTGCTGCTCCCTAGTAACTACTGCTCACACCCTGCTGTTGCCTAGTAACTACTGCTGCCAACACACCCTGCTGCTGCCTAGTAACTACTGCTGTCAACACACCCTGCTGTTTCTTAGTAACTATTGCTGTCAACACACCCTGCTGCTGCTTAGCAACTACTGCTGTTGCCTAGTAACTACTGCTGTCAACACATCCTGCTGTTCCTTAGTAACTTTGCTGTCAACACACCCTGCTGTTGCCCAGTAACTATTGCTGTCAACACACCCTGCTGTTGCCTAGTAACTATTGCTGTCAACACACCCTGCTGTTGCCTAGTAACTACTGCTGTCAACACACCCTGCTGCTCCCTAGTAACTACTGCTGTCAACACACCCTGTTGTTGCCTAGTAACTACTGCTGTCAACACACCCTGCTGTTGCCCAGTAACTACTGCTGTCAACACACCCTGCTGCTGCCTAGTAACTACTGCTGTCAACACACCCTGCTGTTCCTTAGTAATTTTGCCATCAACACACTCTGCTGCTGCCTAGTAACTATTTCTGCCAACATATCCTGCTGTTCCTTAGTAACTTTGCCGTCAACACACCCTGCTGCTGCTTAGCAACTACTGCTGTCAACCCACCTTGCTGTTGCCTAGCAACTATTGCTGTGAACACACCCTGCTGCTGCTTAGCAACTACTGCTGTCAACACACCCTCCTGCTGCTTGGTAATTACTGCTATCAACACACTCTGCTGCTGCTTAGCAACTACTGCTGTCAACCCATCCTGCTGCTGCTTAGTAACTATTGCTATCAAGACATCCTGCTTGATAACTGTTGTGTCCGCTTCTGGAAAGTTCCGCTTTGCTTGCTCCATCTCTGCTGTGCTTCAGTATGAAAATAAAATGCAGCCTAACTCGGGGCTGGAGACCTTACAGCTCCAGCCCACGATGAATAAAGTTCCTCTCTTCCCCCCCAAGGGGTGTCCAAGAAATTATTCCAGGGAACGTCCTGCAGCAATGCAAGGACCTGGGTCTCCCAGCAGGAGCCCGTCAGACTCCAGCACCCATCCCCGAGAGCCAGAAGACTTTGAAGAATAAGGTCCAGGGCTGGGCAGGTGAGGCGGCTCAGCGGGCAAGGCGTCTGCTCCAAACCCGGAAAACTGACTTCAGTCTTCAGAAACCCAAAAGTCATATATATATAATATATATATATATATTATATATATATATAGTCCATGAGAGTTTTTTTACTCAGCAGTAAGGTATAGTCACTTGTCTGACATTTCCAGAAGGTACAGGGTAAAATACACTATTTCCCCAAGCTTAATATAGTAGAAATACATTGTAAAAACTAATTAATTAAATACTTTTCTATATGGCTAGGGTGCAACTCTCTCTCTCTCTCTCTCTCTCTCTCATGCATTTGAGGACAGTCCCACACCCACTTTGTGGTGGGACCTTGCATTCCTGATTGTCCTGTCTCTACCCCCCCCAGTGCTGGTCTACGCAGTGCGGGAACCCAGGGCTTTGTGATACTTGGAGGCGCTCTGCCCACGGAGCTACACTCACAGCCCCCAGTACGTTCTCAACATCAGAACGTGTTTGTGTGAGGGAGGCACGTAGAAATAGGGGGCGGGTCCCACAAGGACTGGGGCTTCAGCCGTATGGTCCAGAGAACCCCCAGCCTGACCAGCCATCTGGACCCCCCAGCCATCTGGACCCGCCAGCAACTCACGGGTCCTGCTGGTGAGCGCCACGCTGCCTCCCCGGCTGCGGGCAGCCGCTTCCTGCTGTGGCTTGTGTGGCTGCAGGTCCCAGTGGACCTTCTGCAGGCCCAAAAGCTGTCCCTTGGGATCCCCTTTTCTTTGTGAGCAGCTGGGGACCGGAAGCCCAATGTGGACGGAAGGACAGTCTGTGGACACAAGAGCAAGGTGGAGTTACTTCCAAGTACGCCCCAGGCAGACGTGGGGCTCTAGACGCAACAGGAAAGACATGGGGTGCCTGAACGAGGCGAAAGGAACCCGTCAGCACTCCTGTTAAAATTCTGTTAGCAGGGCCGAGAAGACGGAGCATCGCAAGCGAAGGACACAAGTTCAGATCCCCAGATCCCATGTAGAAAACACCAGGCACGCACAGAGAATCCTGCCGCCACGCTCAGCCGCTTCCTTCCCTCTCTGTCTGCTCCCAGCCGCGATGACCGCTATGCAGAGCCCAGGAAAAGGTCACAATTCAGAACGGGACACAGGGTTTCCTGGTTTCTACTGAACACCTCTGCTTTCCTGGGATCACAGAATGCAAACACCACAGGCGGCGAGCTGGCTCAGCAGGTCAGGCCCTGCTCAAACCTGGAGACGGGACGGGCTCAATCCCCCAAAGTCCACGTGGCGGAAGGAGAAAACTGACTTCTAAGAGTTGACCTCTGACCTCCACCTGTGCATCATGGCCTAGCATTCTCTCTCTCTCTCTCTCTCTCTCTTGCTTTCTCTCTCTCTCAGAAGGGACAACCCCAAGCTCTGCTATAGGGACCCCCAGGAGCTTTGGGACCTGTACGCAACCGCATCAAGTTTTCAGTCTCTTTACCTGGGCTGGGTTGCCTCCTTCCGTAGTTTGTGGAATCCGGCGTCCTGACCGCAGCCTCCTCTTCCGCCTTCATCGCTGCGATGGAAAGATGAACAGACGCTCAAAATGTGCACGCAAGAAGGGCAGACACAGGTGGATCACTGGGCTGATAAGTCCAGGCCCGTGAGGCAGCCCGTCTCAGAAAACCAGATGGGGCAGCAAGATGGCTTGACGAGTAAAGATGCCTATGGGCAAACCTAAGAGCCTGACTTCACCCAGAACCCGCATGGCAGAAGGAGAGAAGTAACCCCCACAAGTTACCTCTGAGCTCCACATGCACACACACACACACACACACACACACACACACACACAAGATGAAGGAGAGACACCCAACAGATACCATGTGTGTCCACACCAACATGCATATGAACTACATATACACACGTATGCATACACACAATAAGGAGAGACACCCAACATGTGTTTCCATACCAACACACACACATGCGCACACACCACACACACACACACACGCATGCATGCACGCGCACACATGAGCGCACACACCCCCACACAAAGCTTCCATGTCCTGTGCACTTCTCAGGAAGAGCTCCAGCAAGATGACAGGGCGCTAAAAGAGGGCAACAGAGTCTGGGAAATGAGGTCCACCACAAAAGACTGTCGAGGGGAAGCCTTAGGCAGAGTCGGGGTGCAGCTGCTGGAGTGAGCACAGTAGCGTTGGACCCCACGGGGGCCCGAGTCAGGGTAGGAGAATAAAGAGGAAGAGAAAGGAAAACGCTACCCTACACTCAAGCACGTCTGATATTTAGCTAGTCGTATAAACAAAAAACGGCCAAGTGTGGCAGTGCGTAACAGCGCTCTGGAGACGGCAGGGGCTCAGGGTCGCTCTTGGCTAATAGCAAATTCAAGCAGCCGAGGTGGGACACATGAGACCCTGTCTCAAAAAAACCTGTAACTAATTAATTCTATCAGCCAATGTGACGCTATCAGGGTTGTATCCGCAAGGCGGGGGGCGGGGTATGGCTGCTTTTTATTCTGTGGTTGGCTATTCAGCAATGAGTCCACAGCCCTATTGGTTGCTAAATATTCCGGAAATCAACGCTGGATGCGTGTTTTAGGAGGACAGAGGGGAGGCAGGCTAGACAGGCGTGGGCAGAAAAGACCATCTGCAAGTTGGCTAGAGGTTGGAGTGGTGGAGGAGCAGGCGGCCGACCACCAGCTGGGACCAACATGTCCAACCAAGACTGCTGCTGGCTGTTCGTTACCTCCTCGTGACCGCATCTCACTCCCATCATGCACCTGCTGCCACTTTGGAACAAGTGTGTTCTCTTAGGAACAAAACTGGGGAGGAGACCCCACTTGAGGAAAACCCTAACCATTCCACACGATTCCATCCTCGCGGGTCAATCTCCCTCTCCATCAGCGTTTGCCCATAAGTGAGCTGCTTAAAATTCCCGGAGTGCCCCAGGCCACCTTCATGCCCACGTGTCCGTGCTTAGATCTTGACCCGTGCTTCCTTCTGAACGAGCCCAGCAAAGCCTCGGCTTTGCTCCGTACTGAACTGTCCCGGAAGACCTCTTCTGCCGCCTAAGTCAAAAATCCCAGCTATGGGGCCGGCGAGAGGGCTGAGCAGGTGAAGTTGCACATCTGGCAACCTGCATTCAATCCCCCGAAGTCTACGGGCGGAAAGAGAGAAAGGGCTTCTGAAAGCTGTTCTTTGACCTCTCCATCTGAATACCTGAAGGCCAAGGCATGCATCTCTCTCTCCCTCTCTCTCCCTTTCTCTCTCTCTCTCTCTCTCTCATAAATAAATAATAATTTTTTAAAATCCCAGCTGCAGCCAAGTTGAGTTCCTGAGAACCTGGAAGGAAAGACATCTTCTGATGCAGCAATGGGGGCGCGGTGCCTGGGGGGCCTTTGAGTGGCCAAAGGATGCTGGGAAAGGATTTTCACGGGCCTCCCTGGGAATGTTTGGTCAAGCGAATTGGCACGGGCTTTAGGAAGCTACTTAGAAACCAGAGAAAGGACACGGCACGGGACACAGGCCTCTCAGCCTCTAGGAGGCAGAAATAGGAGGATCAAGAGCTCCGGGTCAGCCCGGGACGTGCAGCAGCAATGGCGGGTCAGCCCGGCTACGTGCCCCTGCCTCAGAACAAGGAAAAAAAAAAAAAAAACAAACAGAGCAAGGCCACCTTCTGATGGCGACTGCCCATTCCCTCCCCATCTGCCAAGCTCACCCCTGCAAATGCTCAGAAGAGAAAGGACGAAGCAAGTAGAGAAAATATTCCCAAGCCACTGGGACCGTAGCCAGGACCTCAGAAGAAAGGTGCGGGATGGACATTCCACATCCCACATCCCGCATCCCAGATCCCGGTCCATCCCAGGTGGTCCACTAAGAGGCGCAATGCGTTTCCCTGTAGTTCTTGGGGGGAACTTAGAGTAGCTTTCTGTGAGCTACGGTCTCACAAAGGTGGCAAAGCGGACAGAGATAGAGGTGTCTAGAAGAGAAGCGGACTTGCTTCCGTCCGATGAGGAGAACTGGAAGAGATCAATCGGGGCGTCAGAGCAGAACCCGGGTCATTGGAAAACACACCCTCAAAAGCAAGGACCATATACTTTCTAAAGGCTAGATGGGCACTAAGTGAAGGATGCATCCAGCCTGCAGGGGGGGAAGGACGGGGGGGGGGAGGCTCACCCGCAAATACTCTGACACTGGGGAGCAGAGTCGCCCCCTGCCAGTCTATTTTCTCTAACCAGGCTGCAAACTCACCTTCCTATTCTTACATCGCAGCCCCAGGAGGGCCAGACACACCTGCTTAGCTCCTGGTGGGCGGCAAGAAGGCTTGTCTGTGGCTTCCGGGCTGAGCAGTATGTGGGGCATGGGAAATTGACTTCTGGGGCTCAGGGGCAGCCAGCCATGTGACAGGGTGGGGGAGGGACGCTCCTGGGATCGCTGGTTGGCTGACAGGGGTAGAGCAGGGGCTGACTCCGTCCGCAGTCCTAGTCAGGTGACTTTGCCCCAAATTTCTTCTGGATTCTAACTCAGTGATCTTGGTGTGAAAGCCTGGCTTATCCCCCTGCGTGGTTTTTATACCAGAATGTCTTGTTTTTAGTTCTGTCTCGGAGGGTTGTAAGATGAAAACTCGGAGATGATTGCGTCCCACTCCAAAGTGTCCATTCTCAGCTGGGGAAAACCGAGGTCCAGGGAGACGGGGCAGCATTTCCGGAGCCCACCAAAGGCCTTTGCCTGTCATCCCGTGCCAGGCGGCCTCAGCTGGCTCAGAGTTCCGGCTCATCCAAAAGTTCTGGACTTTCGGATGGCGAGATCTGTAAAGGCAGGTAGGTGCCGGCAACAAGTCTATCACGCTACAGACACCAGCATGCGCGGCTGTCCCATCGGACACAGCCTAGGTGGCAGTCGAGGTACGGGCAGTGCGCTCGTGTTTAGGGTCTTCATCTTCATCGTGTCGTCCAAGACGACCTTTCTGGAGGGGTCGAATGGCACCAAGAACCGGAGACTCCCTTGGTCTCAAACACCTTGGGTATTTCTCTGAGTGGGAACCACATGGGTCGACTTGGAGTTCTTCCTGCCTCTCCGCTGAGAAGGGGGGACTGATGCAAAGGGGAAGTGGAAGGAAAGATGGAGGAAACGAGAGGTGAAAGGGCTGATTGAGGAAGTGAAGGATGATGGTGGGGTGAATTTGGAGGATCCGATGCAGATGGAAGACTGAGTATAGATGAGGATATGATGTAGATGGGGGACATAGTAGAAGTGGAGGTGTGAGATGTAGATAGAAGTGTGAGGTGTAGATGAGGATATGATGTAGATGGATGATGTGGTGTAGCGTGGGATGTGGTGTAGATGGAGGTGTGAGATGTAGGTGAAGCTGGGAGGTAGACTTGGAATTGTGAGGCAGTGGTACAGATGGAGGTGCTGGGTAGAGGTGGAGATTGTGGTGTAGATGGTGTGTAACGGAAGTGGCGTGTGGCGTAGGTGGATGATGTGGTGTGCATGTGTGATGGAGTGTAGATGGGGGTGCGAGGTGTAATGGAAATGTGAATAACTGGAGCTGTGAGTTGTAGTTGGGGGTTTAGTGTTGATGGAGGGTGCCGTGTAGACGGAGCATGGGATGTAGATGGAGGTGTGAGCGGTTGGAGCTGTGAGCTTAGACGAAGATGCATTTTGGAATGAAGCATGCGTAGATAGGGCATGCGCTGTACGTGGAGGTGTTGGACATGTGACGCAGGAGGTGTGGCCGTAGGATGGGCTGCCGACGGCGGGTGAGATGCAAACACAGCGTGTGGGGTAGATCAAGGTAGCATGGTTGAGCATGTGTGTGCATGCGCATGCATGGTGCATGTGTGTGCGCATATGTATGCTGGACAGCATGGCTGGGGGGAGAGAGATTCCCATGATGTTTATAACCAACTCTATTCTTTTTTAAAATAAGTTTTAAAATTATTATTTATTATCTATTCAATTTTGCATGTATGTATGTGTGTGTATGTAGAACCACGGGCGAATTCGGGAACCACCATGGACGCCTCCACCTCCTTGTTTACTCTGCCCCGGGATTCACAGGCTCCGCCCTACCAGGACTGGAAATGCAGGCCGCCCCCGCTTCTGCCCGGCGTCTATACGTGGGGTCTAGGATCCGAACTCAGGACCTTCTGCCTGCAAGGCAGAGGCTTAACCCCTGAGCCAACTCTCCAGCCCCAACCAACTCTATTCCTGCCCTTTCCCCATAGTTTAGTTCTGAGCCAAACAATGCTGAGGGCCGCCTGGCCCCTCCTCTCCACCCCGTCCTCCGCGTCCAAGGTGATCAGCTGGTCCGCTGGCTTCGGCAATGGAGTAAACTCTTGGGGTGCTGTGGGCTCTTCCAGCCACTAGATCCGTCCCAGCTGAGGCATGAGGGCTTTGGGAAAACTCCAGTGACCTGACCGTGCACCCCGTCTTGGGGGACACTTGTCAATGTTGGGAACATCTTGGGGGACACCTGGAAATGTTGGAACCATTTCTGGCTGCACTAAAGAAAGGGTCCCACTGGAATGAGGGGTTTTGGCAGGTCGGCACGTGGGTCTGCGACAGATTCAGCCGCTTGGCAGCAAATCAGGAAGCAGAGAAAGGGGGTGCTAGTGTTCTCTCTCTCTTTCCATTTATTTATGTGTGTGTATTCCCTGGCTCTGCCTTCCAGGACAGAAGTGCAGGACACTGGCCTTTTTTTTTTCACTTGGGATCTGGGATTCTGAACTCGGGACCTTCTGCTTGTGGGGTTTAACCCCTGAGCCGTCTCTCCAGCTCGCCGACATTCCCTTTTTGCGCTTTTTATGCAGCCAGGAGCCCCAGCCCACGGGATGGCGCTGCCCATACGCCAGTGGACCTGTGGAGTTGAACTCTGCACACCTCCGGGACGAGCCCCGCCTGGTCTCCAGCTCCAGTTAAGGTGACAATGTCCCAGAAGTTCTCGCCTCTTATATCCACGGGACCGCCCACAGCAAAGAACGGCCCACTGTCGCAAGCACCATGATGGAGAGAGATTTCAGAGTCCTCCAGGGAAGATGCTAACCCCGGGCAAGGAACGCAGGGACATGGGCCCAGGCGGCTCGTCCAGGCCGTACCAGGAGAGGGCGCCAAAGATGCTAGCGCCTTGGGGCCCCTGTCCCTGCGTCGCCTTTGGTGACTGGGTGGACCTTGTCCACAGGACAGCTCCCCATCCTGGGACCAGCCGGCCGCCTTGTCTGATGTGGGCAGGTTTGATGAGGCCCTGCTTCGAGGGCAAAGTTCCCTGAGGTCAGAAGCAGCTCTCTGTTGGAGAGGCCGGCAGGCTTCGGCCCTGACCAAGAGTCATCTGGAGGTATGGGGGGGCCTTCAGACTTTTCTAGAACCTTCACCTATGAGAATTCCTCCCGGCAGCCCACACTTAGCACGACTCACTCGGGCATATGTATTTTCAGGCTTTCAGAGTGTTTGTTCCCAACCTTGGCCATTACGTTAACCGACTGCTTGAGATCCTGGCTGGCTTCAGTTGCTTTTGAGCCTAGTCCAGGGTAGAGCAGGGAACAGAGTGGGATAGAGTCAGGGGTCCCCAAGAAGACAGATGGGGGGTGTCTTCAAGACAAGCTAAGGAACTTGCCCCAGGCCAGCGCGCAGGATGCTGGGGGGGGGGAGCTCTGTATCTGTCCTTCGTCACGCTGTGAGCTGTAGCCCTGTTTCCTTCTCACACCCCAAGCTCATACTGACCTCAGGATCTTTGCACTCACAGCGTCTCCCATCTGTTTCCTGGTTCGTCACCTCACGGGCTCGATTCTCGGGTCAAATGGCATCTCTCCAAGATGCCTTCCCTGTAGCCATCTCGCGGCCTTCTACCCCCGTAACTGCTCACTGGTATCTACAAGGTTTGCGTCCAAAGCCCAGTGTGCGTGCTTTGCTTGCTTAAGGACGCCCTGTCTGACGCCCTGGTATAGCGACGACTTTGTGGCAGGGCGTGAGAATTCAGCCCGGCTGGTCAGTGGCTGGATTAAAATCCTGGCTCCTCAACTTGTCTGGCTTGGCTCAAGTATCTCTTTAGGCTACTGCTTTGGGGGGGAGGGAGTGGTGCTTCATTTTCCTCTACTGGAAAAAGCAGGAGGAGCAGGCACACCTCCTCCTGGCTGTGACCTGAACCGACGCCTGCGAGATCGCGGGTCAGCGTCTGACCCTCGTGCACCTCCAGTGAACTGGCAACGTTTTATAATTAGGAGACTCCCAGGGAGCGGGCGGCAGGTCCGCTCTGGTGAGTGGGGGCTGCAGGCCTCCTGGTCCAGAACAGTCCTTACCACTTGTGTCCAGGAAGCACCAGGACCCCCGAAGACCCGCTGCGGGACCTGGACCGGTTTGAGGCTTGGCTCCCACCGCTGCTCTCTGCTGCCCCCTGCCGCCCCGGGAGGTTTCTCAGGGCAGCAGATGCCGTTTTTCCCACGGAGGAAAAGCAGCTGTCCGCATCAGCAGCGCAGCCGCGCCGGCAAGGAGCCTAGACGCGGCGGCCTCCAACCATGCACGCTAGATGAACCCTGAGTGGGAAGCAGCGGTGAGGGTCCCGTCCCCTCTTCCAGACCACCCTGTGCCAAGAGACAGTGCTCTGGTCGGTGAAGCCGAGCTGACCAGCCCTGTCAGGCATATGTCACCGTGGAGACGTTTGGGGGGTTCACTCTTGAAAATCCAGGGTCGCCACACCAACACTCTCCAATTAGAGTGGGAAATATGTAATTCCCAACTGCGGTGAAAAATGTGAAGCCATACAGAAATAAACTTGCCTAGAAAGGCTGGTCTTGCAGGAAGTTCCGTGATAAAATGTTGTTAAGGGGCATATCTATTAAGGTGCGATACTCCTGGGCCTGAAAATGGAATCGGCAAATGTGTTGCATTTCAGAAGTTCAGATGCATTTAAAAGAAGATCCCAAAGGTATTTTAGATGAGAAAAAAAACCAGCAGACCTCACTGCTAAAGTACTAGCTTAAGATCTACCCACCTCCCGCCACATGGCAGACTCTGAAGCGGGGGGCTTGCTATACTTAGGATCATCTTTAGAGCAATCCTAGGAGGTCTTTTTTGGTTTTTGATCGATTGGCTTTTATTTGGGGGGGTTACAGGTGTGCCACTGTGCCCGACTTGAGGTGATGCTAACATTCATGAAAAACAGGGTTGAGACGTGGGCAACCAGGATATCACATGATTTGGGCCATGTGTCTTGCAATCATGACCTGACCTGCGATTCTTTAGCCCCCTTGGAGGTTTGTGGCCGCGACGAAATGGGCCTATGGATTCATATGACGTTTAGAACGATGCTTGCCAAGTGTAAGGACCTCACTGCTAGAAATCAAAGCTATTATTATCTTTTAGCGCAAGGACTCACGATGTCGCCCAGGCTGTCCTTGAGCTGAGACCCTCCTGTGTCCGCCTCTTGGGTGCTGGGATTAGGCTTCTGCTACATGTGTCCACCATGCTGGGCCTCACTGATAGGAACTGGCCCGTGCCTGGGATCCCAGCGCTTGGGATGATAGGGCAGGAAGATTGCTACAAGCCTGAGACTAGTCTGGGCGACCTCTCAAGTGCCAGGTCAGCCAGAGGTACAAGAGAGAACTTGTCACCCCCTCCCACCCCAAACAACACCTACCAAGCAACACATTCAGCTGAGCTGACCTGGAGGCTGGGGGAAGGAAGTCTAAGGCTTAAACTATAAAATTATAGCGGTTAACATAAGAAGCACATGTCCTAATGAGTCCTTGCATATGCCTCACAAAGCGATGTTGTGAACGGTTCCCCCATGCCTTCCCAATCCATTTCCTTCAGCTCCTTCCTTTCTCCGTTCAACAGCTAGACAGTAGGAAAACCTTTAGTATCGGACTCTCTGCCCTCAGCATACTAGAAAGACGCCTGACCTCTGCCCAAGCCAAAGTGCAGATGGTATGATTACAGGAAAGAGCAAAGCTAGCTCGAACCCTCACTTACAAGAGTCCCTCAGGATGGGGACAAAACTTGGTGGGAAGCTGGGGGACATCTTTGTTTGGTGGGCCCTGGGACAGGGGGCCGAGAGGACTAGGAGAGAGCTCATGGCTGCCGGGCGTGTCTGAGCCAAGCTTTCTCGGGCAGAAGGGAGGCGCAAAGAGGGACTGGATCCTACCAGGATCAAAGGGGCATCAACAACCTAGGTCCACAGGGGACCCGTACGGATGGCACTGAACGAGCATAAGGGTGGGAGAGCCCCCCATGCCACCTCACCCAGCCACAAAACAAGAACTTCCCGGTAAGGCAGCAGGACGCTAAAGAGCCATCAGTGCCTTTTGAGAACAGGGGCTCGAAATACAGATGGAGAGTTTCAGAAATAAATTGATGTTTATGCACATTTGAGTCAGAAGTCAGAAACTGATATGTTAAGACAGGGCTTAGTTTTTGTTTTTTTTTTTTTCCTATGATAAGGCCAGGGAAATGATGTGTCACAAGAGCCAGTTTAGAAGGGAAGAGTGCTATCTTATCTTATCCCAGCCCCCACGCTGACCAAGGAGCATCCTCTCGCAATGCAAGGTGAGTGATGTGAGAGCACAAATGGCTGAAGTACAGACTAGGCGACTGCGGCGTGCTCAGCTCTAGACAGGATTTGGATATCACCCCCATCCCAAGGTTCCTTGCGAATGAGTGGTAAGAGCGTCAGAGGCTGTGGGTGGGAGGGGCGGCCAGATGGTCTCCTGTGTCGCGACAGGGGCTGCTGCACCTCTGACCTCCGTGCAGCTGTGTCCGCGTCCACAAGGCCTGCACAGTCGTTGGCTTGTCGACATTTCACCACCGAAAGGGGAAGACTCAAGGGTCACTCAAGGGACCCTGAGAGACCGCTGCAAGCGACGTCAGACAGGAGAAGGGGAGCTCTTCACTCGGGGTTCACCCACAGGGAAGCCACTCCCAGCGAGTCCTCAGGCACTTGCCAGTACTGCGGGTAACACAGGTGAAAGCCAGCACCACCCAGAGGAAGAGGAGGAGGAGGGAGGCTGGCGGGAAAAGAGGCCGCCATACAATGGGACCCGAGGCATGGGATGGAGCGGATCGTAAGGGGTGAAAACACCTATAAAATCATTGTATTTATGTGGGAAAGTGTCAAAGAATAAAAAAAAAAATCTTTTTTAAAAAAGAAGAGGCGCAGCAGTGGACTCTGCCTGTGTTACTTTCCTCAGTTCAATGTGCTCGAGACGAGCATCGAACCTGCGCCCTGACGCGCTTGGACAGTCGCCGTACGCCCATCACCTCGGCTTCATTGCATCCTCTGTCTGTCTTGGAACCCTTCCTGCTGGGACCCCCCATTCCGCGGCTGCTCGCCTGAAGTGCTTAAATACGAAGCCGGGCCTCCTGCTTGCGTCCACAGCGCTGTCCAGACGGGTGGAGCTGCAACCGGAGGGCCAGGACGTCCAGGTCTGAAAGGAGCAGGAGCCTCAACTCCGAAGGCAGGCAAGGGATGGACATTGTGTGGGTTGAGGGGTGGGGGTCAGAATGGGTTGCCAGGGCTTTACGTACTAGTTCGGGACTCGGTGTGGCGTAGGGCATGAGGAGAGTAAGGGGGAGAGAAGGTGGCCTCATTCCAGAAACTGGGGTAAGACACAGAAGGGGGAGCAAGCTCTACTCTTACTGCTTTTGAATTTCGAATCCCATGACTCTATGATTCATTTTTTTAAAAAATCTATAAATAAAACTAAAATGTAAAGGAAATCAGGTCACCTTGTCCACAGAGTTTTGTAGCTCCAGGTATGGAATTGTCTTTTTTAATCAAGTCTTAAAACCCTATTAGTAAAATAAATGACCCTTAAACATTTGAAAAGATGCTGTACAAAAGAAGAAGCAGAAGAGAAGGAAGAGGAGAAAAAAGAAGAGGAAAAGGAGGAGGAAGAAGGAAGAGGAAGAAGAAGGAAGAGGAAGGAGGAGAAAGAGGAAGGAGGAAGAAAAAAAGAAAGGAGGAGGGAGAAGAAGGAAGAGGAGGAAGAAGGAGGGGAAGAAGAAAAGGAGGAGGAAGAAAAAGGAAGAGAAGAAGAAGGAAGAGGAAGGAGGAGAAAGAGGAAGGAGGAAGAAAAAAAGAAAGGAGGAGGGAGAAGAAGGAAGAGGAGGAAGAAGGAGGGGAAGAAGAAAAGGAGGAGGAAGAAGAAGGAAGAGGAAGAAGAAGGAAGAGGAAGGAGGAGAAGGAGGAAAAGAACGGATTGGGTAGTACAAAGATCCATTGTATTTGTGTATGAAAGTGTCAAAGAAGAATTTTTTTAAATGCACATACTGGGTTGGAGAGATGGCTCAAGAGTTAAGCCTCTGCCTCGCAAACAGAAGGTCCCGAGTTCAGATTCCGGATCCCACAATAAAAATACCAGGCAGAAATGGCGGCCACCTGGACCTCTGGCCCTGGAAGGCGGAGCCTGGGAATTTCCAGTGCAAAACAAAGAGAAGATAACACGATCCAAGGCAATTCCCAAAGTCACTTTCGACCTCCAGAGACACACGGACAGCACGATAAAATAAAACAATAAATAAAAACTAAAAGTGCACATACCTTTGGGTAGCAGCAGGTCTTGGTCCGGAAGGTGACTGCAGAGCCGCTCCTACCTGTGGACAGAGACAGACACACAGCTCAGGCGCTCACTGGCCCCATCCTCGAATCAGAAGGCGCTGGGGGTGGGGGTGGGGGAGTTTGTCAGAATTTTGGCGAGGGCCCCGCGCACAGTGAGAGGTCCGAGCATTCCGGCGACGACGGCGCGGCTGGTGGCGAGGAAACAACTAAATGACGACGTTTAGCTGGCCTGGTGGTGGCAGGACCAGTGTCAGCTGTGTATTCAGTGCAGACCAACGGGGCTACACGAGATCCGGTCTCCGTAGATTAAACACACAAACAAACAAATAGATAAACAAATATGTTTTATCTGCACTTTGGAAAATCAGCAAGCTTATGTGTATGTGTCTGTGTGTGTGTCTGTGTGTGTGTGTGTGTCTGTCTGTCTGTCTGTCTGTCTGTCTGTCTGCCTGCCTGTGTGTCTATCTGTCTGCCTGTCTGTATGTCTGTGTGTATCGGACGGCAAATCATCCTGGATTGTTCCTATCTCCTCTTCGCTCTGCTCTAGAGCTTACCAGTGTCATAGTTGGGCACAGGTGTCAACTTGACAATTGAGGGTTTCTGTTCTAGGCACATTTGTAGAGAGTTAATAGTTGAGTTAAGCCCAGAGCAAACCTGCAGGAGATTGTCTAGCTGATGGGGAGGACCCAGCCCATGGTGGGTGGGATTAGGCGCTGGAATAAATCACAGAGAGCTGGTTGAGAGAGTCGGCATCCTTCTGGTCACTTGGCCAGACGTGCTGGTCTGGCAAGTAAGGATCGTCCCTTTCTCAGCTGCTATGTAGAGATGATGTGGCCAGTTCCTTCGGCCCTGGTGTTGGCGTGGGCTCTCCCGTCAAGCTGGACTATAGGTTGTAGCCAGATTATTATAAGAAAATAAATCCATTGTTCCCTTAAGCTGTTTGATGGTGATTTTTCAGCAACCATGCAGGCTGACTAACACCCAGGCTCCACCTTCCAGGTCCAGAAGTCCCGGCCACTGCCATTTCTGCCTAAATTTTTACGTGGGATCTGGGATCTGAACTCAGAACCTTCTGATTTCAAGGCAGAGGCTTGATGCCTGAGTCACCTCTATAGTCACCCACTATATTTTGGGGGGGACAGTACCTCTTCCTGAACCCCGAGCCTGCCATTTCAACCAGAGCAGCAGGTCAGCACGCTGCCAGCTCCCGAGCCCCCGTCTCTGCGTCTCCAGGGCTAAGATTACGTGGGTGCACAGCCACCGGGCCCCACTTTCTCTGTGGGTGCTGGGATCCAAACTCAGGTCCTCACGGTTGCACAGCGCACTATACCCACTGAGCCCTCTCTCTGGCCCCCCGTGAATCTTTTAAGTAGAACGAGGATGTTCTGCAGGCAGTGATTTGGAATGATCTTTTAGAAATATTGGCAAATGGGGGGAATCAAGCTGTAACAGAAAGCCATGGCTGCTGCCCCCACTTGTGTATGTGTGTGGGGGTGCTTAAGGAAGTGTAGTGTCCCCAAAAGGTCTTCTCCAGAAAATGTCTCAGGACTGGCTCAGAGATACTCTCAGGAACACGGAGCGCTGGGTAGTGCCTAGGGTCGCCACAAGCCCTTTTGCAACTTGAATGTTCTTTCTCCTTCCTCCAGCGGGATGCACGCTCTATTTATAAAGAACGCGGGAAGTTCACTTCCGAGCAGAGACACAGGACGACTGAAAGCCAGGCCAACCAGCCATATCAGGAATTTGCATCCCCAGATTCCACATAGAAAGGACCTGGCAAGCGTTGCAGCCCGACTGCAATTCTAGCTCTGGAAGGCTGAGCCCGGCGCATGCTCTGAGTGTAGGTAGAAAGCCAGGCTCACGACAGTAAGGAGCACCCAGGGATGATCCCCAATATCTCCTTGGGCCTCCCCAAGCACACACACTCAAGTGCACTAGTGTGCATACACCCACTGACACACACACACCCCATCCACAAGCAAACACACACACACACACACACACACACATCCCGTACACACATACATTAAAGAAAAAAAGAAAATTGCTAAAATGGCAAGGTTTATCTTTGTTTATATTAAGAAAAATAAGTAATTTTAACAGTGGAAATATTCCTTTTCCTTCGTGCGGCTCAAGTGCAGAGCATCCTTACAAGGAACCAACCGCGTTCTACAAGTGGCAGCAAAGGACAAACGGTCAAGTCCACAAAGGACTCTCTGGTCTTCATTTCTGTGCTTAGCCCTGCTGGCTGGCGTTTTAGGGGTTTGGGACACAAAGTGAATGTGGGGGGGGGGTAGTTTCGCCCAAGCCAGGGGAGAGAGAGAGAAGGAAAGGGTAATTGGGGGCAAAGCAGCTCAGTGCCATCGGAGCACATGGAGGGGCAGCGAGTGGAGCAGGAACCTTACAGGGGGCAAAAGGCTGAGCATGAGACTGCCCACCGTCAGAGCAGAGACCACCAAGGGACCCTGGGAAACAGGGTAGTGTAAGTAGAAACCCAGGCTCAGGGTGAAGACAGCCCAGGAGGCGAAAGAGACCCTTGTGAGCTCAGGGATGGGGAGGAACAAAAGCCAGGGACGCCCCTCCCAGCCCCCACTGGGGGGCCAACAACCCACCCCCACCCCCAGCATGAAGCTGAGGAGAGGCTGGATGCGGGGTCAGAATGAGCTGGGATTGTAAAGGGACTCACGAGACGGAGCCCCAGGGCACGGGGAATGACTGACCTTGCAGCAGTTTACTTGTCCCTGGGGGACACAGCAAGATCGGATCCTCAGAACGAAGGTGCAAGAGCAGGACGAGGTGAAACGTCGCTTTCCACACTTACCCAGGGCCCACATGGCACAGGCTCGAGTCGGGGACTCAGTGGGCGAAGGGACTTGTGTTTAAAACCTGGCAGCACAGGGCCAGTCCCTGGAGCCCATAGGGTAGAAGGAGGGAACTGACCAACTTCCCGAAGTCGGCCTCACCTCCTCCCTGCCCCTTCCCTGTCTCTCAAAGAAACTATGAGATACCAGAGTGGGAGAAAGAGGGGAGCCTGAGTCGGTTTTTGAATTAAAGCATCTTATTAAAGGCGGCTGGAGAGAGAAGCTCGGGAGGACCTGAGTTCAAGTCCAAGAATCCACATTAAAAAAGTCATCCGAACTGGTTGTGAGAGATTGCAATCAGTGCCGGGGAGGTGGACACAGGAGAGTCCCTGGAGTGGCGTGGGGCGTTCCAGGCTAATCAGAGACCCTTCCATAGACGCGGATGGAACCTAAAGAATGAAAGCCGAGGCTGTCTCGGACCTGCACGTGAACGCATGCATGCGTTCCATGCATATAAACATGCACCAAGGCACACGAATCTTAAGAGGTCTCCAGCACTTCAGAGTTTATAAAATCACCCAAATTATGTGCCTCTGAGGTAATAAATGAGCAGAAGAAAACACAGCGCCGAACTCTGAAGACAGGGAAGTAGATTTCATGTAGCTCAGCAAATGTCGTTTTCTACAGATGAAGGCTAAAAAAGGACATTTCAACCAGTTGAACCTGGTTTGGGAAGACATGCCACCCATCTGACAGCAACATAATTTTTGCCAGCACACCTCCTTTGTTGACATATCCACCCTCCCCATTCACAGCGCGCTGGAGGTAAAAGGGCTTCTACTTGCTTCCTTACTGACTTTCTAGGAAAATCAACTTGCCACAGAAAGGGTGGGCAGGCATCCGGTGAAGTGAGAAGCCACCTTATTGCGCTGGAATGCCAGGGGGACGTCAGTATACTGGCGGGAACACACCTCACCCAGGAGCTCACTCCCGAATTCCAAATCCCAGCAAGTTTGCTTGGAGAAAGGGTTAAGACACATCCCCAGGGACAGACTCCCATGAGGCCCAGACACGGGGTCTCTGAGTCAGAAAATCAACCAGGCTGGTGATTTCCTGAATGGAAAGTGGACAGATCTCCAGGCGTTCCGACGTTACTTCTAGGGAGGGTGATACGAGCAAACTCCCTGGGACCCCCGTGTGTTCCCTTCCTAAGGCCCCAAGAAAATCTTCGCTCCAAGGATGACTTCTTTGGGCCAGAAAGTCGAGTGGAAGTGAAGATTTCCCTACAAGCGCCATCTTTCCCGGCCCCGCGTGGCTTAGGGAAGGCGCCGTGAATAACCCTCATGGAAGAAGCTTCCGTGGCCGCGGTGGATCCCAGAGTGTGACCTTGTGCATGGTAGGCAGAGGCGCCCACACCATCTTCCCTCTCCAAAAATCAAAAGACCGGAGAGCAGACAGAGAGGGGCAGATGGCATACTATTTACAAGTGCGGCCCCTTCACCACGCTGGACCACCTACCGATTCTCAGCCGAGCAGCCCACCCGGCACCTTTGTCCAGGCCTTTCTCAGGAAGCAACAAAATTCATCTGATTTTCCGAGCGCTGGGGCTTCCGCCCAACACTACTCCTTCTTCGCCGCAAAACCAGAACCCACAGCCCAGCCGCGACTCCATGCACACGGAGAGCCCCTTTACTCACCTCCAGTGACCTGTGGTCCCAGACCCTGCAATCCACTCCCTTTCAACCTTGCAGTTGGAGGCACCGACCTCCTTATTCCCCCCACCACCTATTAGCATAACCCCTCCTCCATTGCCTCACCAAACAACTATCTTTTGAACCAAAAAGTCTTTGTCTATTCAGATACTGTAAAAGTAACACGGGTGCTTCTGAAGGTCCTATCTGCCATTTCTGCTGGCCTCCTCGGAGCTTATCTACCGCCCTGTTCTAGGGAGGACCACGCCTGCGGCTGGCTCAGCTTGTCCAAGCACTGCATTACAAGGACGTGTGGCCACGGGGACAGTCGGGGACTTTAAAACAGAAAATCCTTAGGAAAGAGAGCAGACCTGTCTGCTACTCCAGAGGCCAGAGGTTAGGAGGACTACCTCCCCACCACACACACATACCCTAGCTGGCAGACCCCCTGAATCTTCAGAACAGAATGTGGACGAGGGAGACAAAGACCCTAAGGGACCTAGCGCCTCAGCCACAAACTCCAGGGAGCGTCTGTCTCCGCCTCCCCAGCACTGGATTGCAATCTCTCGAGACCACCGTTAGCTTTTTTTCCCCCACGTGGATTCTTAGCTTGCCACACATGCACAAGGCCACGGGCTTGATCCCACCACACCAAATCTTGCAAGAAAAACTGCACACTTAGTGAATTTTATTGTTTTATGCTGGGGTGTCTGGTTTCGGGGGTTGTTTGTGTTTTGCCTTCTAAAAATTCCTGTTGTGTGAGAAAGAGGGAAGGAGCAGTAAGTGCACAGAAGATTGGGGAAGGGACCAGAGCGACGGCTCAGCAGGTAAAAATCTGAGTTCAATCCCACATGGTGGGAGCAGAGACGTGACTTCTGACCTCCGCCCATGTGTGCATTTCTCTCTTTCGTTCTTCCTCATAAATAATGAAATGTTTGAAAGATTGGGAGAAGTGAGGTAGAAGTCAGTGAGATGTGAGGGGGAAAGTTTGAGTGGAGGAGGAGGGCGGGAAGGAGGGGATGCTGGGAAACCAGGTCTCTCCAGGCCTCAGCACGGGGCCCTGCACATACACCTTCTCCCACGGGCCAGCAGCACCCTCATCTAACCTCTCAGATATGGGGACACTGTATTGGAGACTAACTGGCTGTGCACCTGACACTCTCCTTTCTCCCACTGTTCCTTGAATCAATGCGCCGTGGATCGCCCGAGACTTTCCTGACGCAAGCCCCTGAAGGTCTGTTTCCCAGGCAATGCCTTAGTTCTGAGCAAATCAAGGCAGCCTTGGCTAGAAGCAGTCTTGGGACTTGGGAGTTTCTGGATGATGGTTGGGGATTTAACCAACTCGCCAACAGGAGGGCGTCAGCCTCCAAAGAGCACAGAGAGATGAGCCCCTGCAAGAAAAGCCGCGCGTGGGCTGGAGAGGTGGCTCAGTGGTTAAGCCTCCGCCTTGCAGGCCTGGAGGGTCCTGAGTTCAGATCCCAGATCCCACGTATAGACGCCAGGCGGAAGCAGGGGCGGCCTGCGCTTCTGGTCCTGGTAGGGCGGAGCCTGTGAATCTCAGGGCAGAAGGAGGTGGAAGCGTCCGTGGTGGTTCGCAAATTCGTCCGTGGTTCTACACACACACAGACACACACACGCACGCGCGCACATACACACGCACATGCGCACAGTTGAATAAATAATAATAAAAAAAATTAAAAAAAAGAAAAGCCGCGTGTGTTTGCAAAGTTCAACGCCTGCCTTTCAAGGGTCTGGCCCTAGCCTAGGTCCCACGTGAGAAAAGTTTTACGGAGCACAGAGCCTCAGAGACAGGCGGTGAAGGACAGGGTGAGGATGGGGAACTGCGGGGCAGCCAAGAAGTCAGGATGAGATGGGAACCGTGGGAACAAAGGCCTGAAAATGGTTCAGCCAGGAATGGGAGAGCGACGGTCCCCGGGGGCCAAGCAGGTTTGGGGAGGTAAGGCTTTGGGGTGGTGTGGACAGACTGGGGTATTCTGAGGCAGGCTGTGATCATCCGCAAGGAAGCCCGATTCGGAGGAATGTGGACTAGGACTTTGCACATGTAGCTCAGGCACAAAGAACCGCTGGGGGGGAAGAGGGGCAGGCAAGGGGCTGCTAGCCCGGCCTGGCAGAAGGACTGTCAAAGTAAACCCAGGAAACACTATAGTTAACAGCTAAGGGGGCATCTGGACTGGACAGAGGTGGGCAGCGGGCCAGCCAGCTCCAGCGAACGCCGGGCACAAGGAGGGCAAGGACAGGCATCTCCCACTAGGTGGGTCTGGAAAGCGGCTCAGCGCACAGACCCCTCCTGTGCACATCCTGGAAGAAAAGCTCCCAGCTCCTCCCAGCCCTCAGCAAGCCAGAGACAGCCAGAAAAAAGGAGAGGGGGAGGAATGGAAATACCCGCAGGAGGTGTCCACAGGAGTTGAACAAAGAAACCAGACAGCGTCGCACGAACATTTGGCAGTGACGAGACAGCTGCTCATCAACCACGGCCGAGATGCGGGGAGGTGTGAGGGGTGGGGGGATCCCAGCTCTGTGTAAGCACAGGGCAACCTCATGTGACCCCCATGACTGGCGGGTGGGCAGAGGACGTTTCTGCAAAGGGGAGAAAAACTCTGGTATCAACTTTTGCGTGTTTTCTAGTCCTTAAAAACACAATTCCAGGGGCTGGAGAGGTGGCTCAGGGGTTAAGCCTCTGCCTTGCAGGCGGAAGGTCCTGAGTTCGGATCCTAGACCCCACGTATAGACGCCGGGCACAAGCGGGGGCGGCCTGCGTTTCTGGTCCTGGTGGGGCGGAGCCTGTGAATCCCGGGGCAGAGTAAACAAGGAGGAGGTGGAGGCGTCCATGGTGGGTCCTGAATTCGCCCGTGGTTCTACACATACACATACATACACACATACACACACATACATACACGCACACACACACACACACACACACACACACACACACAATTGAATAAAAAAAAAAATTAAAAAAAAAACAACACAATTCCAGCCAGGTGAGAGCGTTATGTAACTGTCATCTCAGCACTTGGGAGATGACGGCGGAAGATCTGGAGTTCAAAGCCATCATTCCCAGCTACATGACAGGGCAAGTTCTAAGTCAGCTGAGCCGCCCTGTCTCAGGGGGAAAAACCCTAAATAAATAAACAGCACAATTCTAATTGGATTCAGGAAGTAAAGGCAAACATCGCTTTATCATCTTGAACTGAAGCTTTTTATCCAGCACGACTGAAGACAATTTTATTTTTGTGAACTGTCTATGAATAACTGCGTTTACTCAATGCGTTTCTTTTTTCTATTTTTTTAATTTTTTTTTTTTTATTATTCAATTGTGCGTGTGTATGTATGAGTATGTGTGTGTTCGGTCTAGGATCTGAACTCAGGACCTTCCGCCTGCAAGGCAAAGGCTTAACCCCTGAGCCACCTCTCCAGCCCCCTCTCTTTTTCTATTTTGAGTTTTGGTTTTGCTGGCTTTTCAGATGATGTCCCCTCATGGCGCGCACCAGTGCCCCGGCTCTGGGAGCGCTCTGCAGCTTGGCTGTTCTTTGGTCCTGAGGAGCAGCTGGATTCTCCCAAGTCCTTGGCTGCTCAAGTCCCCGGTGGGAATGGCGTTGCTCGCACAGGCCCTGCGCACATTAACGCGTGTTCTCCAGGTCGTCTCTACGCCTCCCGCAGCTGACAAAGTACTGTTCTGCTGCACCGGAGGATCAGCTCGAAAGCCTGTGTGTGCTCAGTGCAGGCGCCATGTCTTTCCTCAGCCTTTTCAGAGTGGATTTGGTTGAATCCAGGAGAGAAAAATCTGTGGACATAGGGAGTGATTGTATTGTAAATATTTCCCCTATTTGTTACTTCGCATTCAACTCGGTGATCTTTTCTTCTTTCTCTCACAAAAGGTGTGTGTGTTGTTTTGCCTGTGTGGGCTCCACTGGTGGGCTTCAATCTCCCTTGTGCTGGGATTGCAAGACGAATGACAGATTCCCGGCTGAATTTGAATTTGAATGAAGTAAAAATTTTTTTATAATACATTTTTTATTATTATTTCAGCTCATACAAACTTTTTTTTTAAATTTTGTATTATTTATTCAATTGTGCGTGTGTGCGCGCGCGTGTGTATGTATGTGTATGTATGTAGAACCACGAACGAATTCGCGAACCACCATGGACGCCTCCACCTCCTTCTGCCCCGGGATTCACAGGCTCTGCCCTACCAGGACCAGAAGCGCAGACCCCCCCACCCCCCCACTTCCGCTCGGCGTCTATACGTGGGATCTGGGATTCGAACTCAGGACCTTCCGCCTGCAAGGCAGAGGCTTAACTCCTGAGCCACCTCTCCAGCCCATACAAACTTTTTTTTTTCTTAAAATTTTTTTTTATTATTTATTCAATTGTGCGCGTGTGCGTGTGTGTATTGTATGTGTCTGTGTGTAGAACCACGGGCGAATTCGGGAACCACCATGGACTGCCTCCACCTCCTCCTTGTTTACTCTGCCCTGGGATTCACAGGCTCCGCCCTACCAGGACCAGAAACGCAGGCTCCCCCCCCCCCTTCCGCCTGGTGTCTATACGTGGGGTCTAGGATCCAAACTCAGGACCTTAACCCCTGAGCCACCTATCCAGCCCCCATCATACAAACTTAATAGGTACACCAGTTCCCTCCCTCCCTCTTCCTCCCCCCGAACCCCCTGCTTCCCCTCCCCTCACTCCTCCCTCCCCATCCCCCCCGTGCCTCCCACCCCAATTCCCAGAGTCCTTTCTTGTGCATGCCTGACTCTCCTCTGGGCCCTCCTCTCCGATGACATACAAGGACCCAGTGGCCTTTCCCTGAACCCTTTCCTGTGTTCCCCTTAAGTATAGGAACACTACTGTGGCTGTCAATCCCTTGCCTCCAAGGATCTTGGTGCCTTTAGCAGATGCTAGACTTTGTGAGGTCAATAGTGTGTTGGACATTGCGCCGGGCATGCAATGTCCAATTATGATTGCTTGAATGAAGCAAAATTTATCTGCATCTTCCTTGCAGTTTCTAGTTTTGTTTTATTTTAGAGATGCTCACTCAAATTTTATACATCTACGCTTTTGCCTAGTTTTTCCTTTCCCCACTCTGTGTGTGTGTGTGTGTGTGTGTGTGTGTGTGTGTGTGTTTGCTTCCCAGGTTGGCTGGGACGGCTGGCCCGTGAGGCTCAGAGATCCACTTGCACATACTTCTCGGGCACCAGGATTACAGGCACACGCCTCCCTGCCTGGCTTGTTTCCTTTCACATGGATGTCAAGGACTGAATTGGTCCTCGTGCCTTCGAGGCAAGCTCTGTGGGGACTAGGCTATCTTCCTGGTAGATATAGCACTTCAATCGCAATTCACGGAGACTTCAGTCTGGTGTACGGTGTAGGTAAGAGTCAAGGTCATGTTTTCCTCGAGTTACACCCCCACGTGTCAGGTCATCCACCCATTTGTGATGCTTCCTCACCACCTGCTCAGTTTCTGCCGGGTCAAGTCTCTTCCCTGCTGAAGACAGCCCCGCGCGGGCCCCTCCCCCGCTCTATCAGAGACAAGCATGTTCCTAGCCCGGCACACCAGGCATTGCCATTCTCGAAATTGTCCTGGTCAGCAAACACTTCCAAGGTCTTTTCTGCCTTACATCCACCTGCTGCCATCTTCCTTTCTTCTGTGAGGCTTCTGTCCTCTCGTCCGTGCGCCCCCGTCTTTGCTACCTGACGCCCCACTCTTCCAGAGGCTGTGCGGAGCACAGCTGCAGCGGTGTGTGGGCGCTGATGGCATAGGCAAGTACGGGTGGCTCGGGTCCCTTCGTCCCTCTGCCCACAAGCCTCCTCCTCTCTCTCCTTGAGCTTGTTACCTGCTGCTGGCCCGAGTCAAGCCGCCCACCCTCACCTCCCAGCTTACCAGGAGGCAACAGAGCTTTGAAGACTCGCCTCCCTCAAACCCCTTTCCAAGCCGGTCCCTGTTCCCAAATTACCAATGGCTTCCTGGGGTGTGGGAACTTCTAGGTCGGCTTCCTCATTCCTTCCCAGCCTTCCCACTTCCTCCCCCTCCTCCCACCTCACTCCCTTCTCCCAGGCACGCTTGAATCCAGCTGAGGGATCCAGGATGCTGGAGCACATCATTTGCAAAGATGAGGTGGCGACATTAATAAAGGTGGAGACACAGATGGTTTCAGTCTCGGGGAGACTTCTGCATGTGTGTGCTGCGGCATGTGCAAGGAAGGTGCCCTCGTAGATCATGTGTGCTGCGGCATGTGCAAGGAAGGTGCCCTCGTAGATCACGCGTGCTGGGGCATGTGCAAGGAAACGTGCTCTCGTAATCATGTGTGGCTGGGACTCCGTCCCAAGTTAGCCAGCTATCCATGAAAACAGGAGGGCTGCCAAGACAACCCCGTGGGGGAAGCCCCTGTGCTGCGTCCAAGCCCCAGAGCCCATGTGATCTCCCCACTTCCTTATAAAGTGCTTTGAAAAGTGGACTGAACTTAGCAAGCATGCTACTTTTTCAGACGACATAATCACTTTTCAAAGAGGAGCAGAACACTTACTACTTCCCAAAATTACAGGACTTTTTCCACAGAAAAATGAATTTCCATTATTACCACTGACAACAATGAAAACTCCAACAAAACATAGTCATGATCTATTCGTTGTTAATCTAGTTGCTACTTTTCTATCTTTTTGAAATTCACTTATTAGAATTTATGTAAGCCAGGCATGGCGGCCGAGGCGGGAGGTTGAGAATTTGAGATCAACCTGGGCTATGCACCAAGACCCTGTTTAAAAGAAACGGGGGGATCTGGGGACATAGCTCAGGTGGTAAAGTACTACCTAGCATGTATGAAGGCCCGAGTGTGATCCCCAACACTGAGTAAAAGTGGGTGCGGATGGAAGCGGGAAGATTGGAAGGTCAAGGCCACCTCTGCCTACAAGTGAGCGAGGGTCGTGTGAGACCGTCTCAGAAACGCTGATAACGCTGACATAACCCACACAGAGCAGAATTTGCTTTGTTTTTTACTTTTCAGTTTGGGAGACTAGCCGACTATCCCTCGCTTGTTTTTCACAAAGGAATACGAAGGCAGGTTAAAGGTGATTCGCCTCGGCCTTGGGTTTGGATTCACAGAGTGGCAGGCAGTCAGGAGTTCACGAAGGCGCAGCTCCACCCACACACGCCCCTGTCCCACCCCAAGGGTCACGCAGTATACAAATCCAGAATCTTCAGTGGCAGGAAATAAAACCCTCCAGGCAGGTGTGGTGGCACGTACCTAAAACCCCAGAACCAAGGAGGACGAGGCAGGTAGAGTTCAATGCCAGCCAGCGTAGGCTATATGGCAACATCCTATCTTAAGAAAAAATTATAGAAATCAGTTTGAGATCAATCTGGGCTATACATCAAGACCCTGCTTAAAAAGAAGTGGGGGGAGGCTGGGGACATAGGTACAGACAGCAGGAAGACTGGAAGATCAAGACCACCTTTGCCTACAAGTGAGCTAGGGTCACGTGAGACCAGAGACTGTGACCTCACAGTAACGGGGTGCTGGGCTCGCCAAGATGGCGATCATTCCACAGGAGTCCACGTTCCCTAAAATCTCCAGGTGAAATGGCTGGTCAGAGAACCACACCTGGAGAAGCACGGCTCCGGCGAGCTGTCCCTCTAGGCTCATGAGTTTGCGCCTTTAGCTGACGCTAATGTCTGGAAAGACTGTGGCAATTTTTAAGAGGGGGACTTGCTGGAGGAAGGGATCACAGGGGGCGCGTCCTGAGGTCGGGTGGTCCCACTGGCGTCCACTAGCAGTCTCTTGCCCTCCGCCACTCGGTCTTTCTCCTTCCTGGTGATGGACAAATGACCTGAGCTCCTTCTGCCCCGCGCCGGCGAGCACGTCTTTCCTGCCGCCGCCGCTCCTGCCGCTCCTCACGGACACGAGTGCTGTTCCTTCAGGTTTTCACGTGGGCTGCAGACCAGCAGCTCCCCAGGAACCCCCAGAGCCCCCGGGGCATCAGCACCACGCTGGGACTGCTGAGATACTCGGCTGGAGAACTGAGGAGTCCAGACAGACCTGGTAGCATAAGCTAACCTAACACATCCTCACATATATGTGAACACACATGAACATATGTGTTCATCCTAGCACTTCTTCCTACAGAGCACTTCTTCCCTAACACGGAGAAAAAGGGTCAAAGCCACCCAGGGGTGTGGTTTGACACATCCAAGACACAGAAGACATGTTTCCATTGGGGACATCCATGTGAGATCCCTGTGAGTTTTGGGAGGACAGTATTAGTTCAAGTGTTTTAAAAAAAAATTATCAGCAAGAACTAAAGACAGGTCGGAAAAAGTCCTGTCTCTTCTCAAATTACCACCAGAAGTCACCCAGTCGGTCCTCGGTGTCTTAGCAATAAGCAGAGAGGCAGTTCACAGGAACGCAATGTCGGGACGGCAGTGGACGGCCACACCTGGAGAGTGGATGGCCACACCTGGAGAGGCGACGACTGCCACTAAGCAGCAGCCCTTGCCCTTGCGTCTGAAGGGTGCAAGGCCTGCGAGCCGACGCGGCCCGAGGAGCTGGGGCTGAGCAGCTAGGGGGGTCAGCCACTCGCTGCCCTCGGCTCTGAGCAAGGTCACCAGGCACGTTCTCAGAAGCCCAGCGGAGAGGGACAGACACGGATAGGGGAAGGAGCTCAGGGGGGTTGTCTCCTGGCTCCCACCTCCCAGTGCCCTCTCCAGGGGCAGTGGACAGAGCGGAGGGTCTGGTCCAGCTGGACTGCTCCGCCGACCCCAAGGGCTCCTTCCTCCACCTGCATCTGACTGGCTGGCGCTAAGCTCTACAAGCCTAGGGGCTCCCACGGGCTGGGGGGTGCCACTCATGGAGGCATGCCAGCAGCCCAGCCCCCTGGGAGATCCTTAAAGGCAGCGCCTTGGCGATGCAATGGGCAGTGAGGTTTGGACGCGGCCGTGCGACACCCGGCGTCTTGCGGGTCTGCACTTGGTTCCCTGGTCCCGTAGATCTGCGCAGACAGGCCTGTGTGACCGTGTCGTTTCCCAGCCCAGACAATGAAAGCGCCGCAAGGAGCTCGGCCCTCGCCAGGTTCAGAGGAACTGCGCGGCCTTTCTCTCCGGAGGGGCCAGCCCTGCCGCACCCCGTTTCCTCTGCACCCCTTCTCCCCGTCCCTGCTTGAAGCCAGTCTGCACAGGCCCGCGCTCACTGCCACACGAGACGGTACTGAAGCAGAAGTTTCTTTTAATCAAGGGGTGAAGCCCTCAATCGGGAAGCCTCACTCGGCTCTTGGTGGTGGGGTCTCAGTCACCCCCACATGCCCCGAGGGTCCTGGAGACAGGGAGCAGCTGAACAGCGCGTCACGGAGGAGGCTCCGGGGCGGGCGAACCGGGTCAGAGCAGGCGCGGAGGGACTGGCGAAGCTGAGGCCCGGCGGGCGGCCCCGCGGCTCTGCCTGCAGTGGCTGAGGCGGTGGCCGGGCAGGGGCGCGGGGGGCTCCAGGCTGCCAGGGAGCGGGGAGCGCTTAGGAGATGAGGCGGCTGTGGAGCTGGTGCAGCTGCTCCTGGGTCAGCACCAGCCGGTGCCGCTGCCCCAGGCCGCCGCGCACGAGAAGGTCACTTTGCCCATGTACACCGTGTCGTCCTGCTGCTCCTCCTTGGCCTTGGGGTTCGGGAAGGAAAGAGGACCCCAAGTCAGGGGCTTGATCACGGCCGCCACGGGGCCCCCAGCACTTGAGACACACGGCGCCCCGGGGAAGCGGGTTAGAGGGGGGCGGCGTCCGCCCAGGCTTGGGCCTCGGTGCATCAGGGGCCCTGAGCACACAAAGCCTTGTGGGACCTGAGGCTCCAGAGGCCTCTTCACATCCGGGGCGGGCGGGGCACCCACACTGTGTCCCACACTGTGTCCCCCACCCCGGGCCCCATGCTGCCCTTACCCTGAGGAAGGCTGCTGAGGGGAAGGTGGCAAAGTCGGAGGGAACCGTGGCCCCAGGACGCCGAGCCACCGTCTCCTTGAGGACCTCGTCCTGGGGACGGAAACGGGGCTCACTGACACACTCCCACAGCATGAGGCCGCCTGCCTCACAGACGCCCCAATAGCAGAGGGGGGGGGTCCTTTCCACAACTCCCCGTCCACTCTCGCCCCAACCATCCCACCCGGCTGCCCTCCTTGGCTCATGGATCCTCGTTCGTAAGGCTCCGCGCAGCCTCGGCTCTGACCCCTCGAGGCTGTGGCCCCGCCGCACACCAGAGATGCCCCAGGCAGCACTGGCGGCTCAGCGATGAAGTCCCCACTCATGCGCTGGTGGACGGACCTGTCGGCTGCATGCCCGCGGCAGGAAGTCGCCTTTCCTGCAGCCCCTCCCCATCGCCCTCTGGCAGGAATGACCAGAACTCCAGGAGTGCCGCTTCCAAGGAGGATCTGAAAGGATTGGGGGGGGCAGGGCTGACCTTGAGCTTCTCCACGGTGTCATTCAGGGACCTGAGCTGGGCCACTTGCTCCATAAGCTGGGCCGACGGGCTCTTGGCAGCTGTGGGAAGGGAACTGCGGTGAGGCCTGCGGAGCCCGGCCAGGCAGCCCACTGCACCAAGGGTCAGGAGGGGGCTCTGGACCTCTGAGGAGCAGTCAGAGAGAGGTAGAGCAGGACCCGGTGGCATGGGCTATAACCCAGCTGTGGGCAGCGCTGAGACAGCAAACCACAAGCTCAGAGGAGCCCGGGGGATCTGCCGGGGTCTTAGTGCTGAGCACACGGCTCAGAGGAGCCCGGGGGATCTGTCGGGGTCTTAGTGCTGAGCACACGGCTCACAGGAGCCCGGGGGATCTACCGGAGTCTTAATGTGCTGACCTGTCTCACATGCTTGAAGCTCTGGGTTCGATTCCCAGTATAGGACCGGGAGTGGGGAGAACATCGGGCAATCTGAACTCTAAAGCCAAAGACCACGGCCAGCAGAGCCCCCGTAATGCAGACCCCACACGGGGCGACGTCCCGGGGCGCGGCAGGCCGGGGGCAGAACGTACCGGGGCTGGTGCGCGTGATGTCCACGACAGTGGGTGTGCGTGCTCAGCTGGTGCAGCGTCTCCAGCAGCTGGCTGGTCTTGCGATACAGCGCCCCAGATGCGAGCTCGCCGCCAGGGCCCTCGTGCGGCGGGATGGAGAGCTTGGCGACATGCAGCGGGGGCAGGGCTGCCAAGGCCGCCTTCATCTGGGCTCCCTGTGGGGAAACAGAGGTGACGGTAAGATGCGGCCCCCTGCCTGTATCGGCGGGGCAGGCGTGTGCCCAGCGCCGCCCCCCCAGCGCCTTACCTTGAGGACGCTGTTCTCGTGCTGCAGCTGAGAGACGTGCAGCCGCATGGCGGAGATCTGCTGAAGCAGCAGCGGGGAGTCCTTCACCAGCCCTGGGCCTGGCAGGGCGCCCGGAGCCTGCCCAGTAGCACCACCTGTGGGTACCGCACCCCATAACCTCAAACCCAGTGGACAGAGTCCGAGTCCCTGCTCTTCCCCTCTCCCTGGCCCCAAATCCCAGCGCCCAGCCGCCCCCCAGCCAGGGTGGGCTCTACCTCGCTGCTGCTGCTCGGATGTGCTCCGAGCCAGTGGGGGAGCAGGAAACAGGAGAGGGGTTACACGTGGGGAGGGGACGAAAGCAAAGGAGCCTGGACGCCCCCTGCAGGAAAACCCTGCTCCCCAGGACCCGCCTCTGACTCTGGGCACAGGTGGGCGAGCCGCCAGGCACGGGCGCCGCACGACCCTGACGTCTGTGCACCCTTGGCCCAGCACGCACTGTCCTTGTTCACGAGCTTCCCTGACTGACTCTGGGGCGAAACAGCCCCCTTTCTGGTGGGAAGTTTCACTAATTCAGAGCCAGAATTTGTTTAGAAGCTGTGCTAACACCGCACAAGGTGTGATGGTCCTAAACGCTCCTCCCGTGCTGCGGGAGCATCCTGTCACAAAGGTACTTCTCACTTCCCTAAATCACACGCGCTAGCGACAGGAACCTGGACGAGGAGATCCTACCGAGGTGCGCGGCAGGGAGCTGGCCGTGCAATCCAGGGCTAAGGGGTAAATATGAAAGCAAAGGGGGAACAGAAGAACCAAGGCGACGAGAGCAAACTGGCAGTAGCTGGCGTTGAGATGGCGGCTCAATGGTTAAAGCGCCTGCCACACAAGCCAAAAGACTGGCATGAAAAGCGCAGGTGTGGCAGCCCACTTATAACTCCAGTCCTTGAAACTGGAGTCTGGAATGCGAAGAGCAAGCCGGCCGGTCAGAATGACCCCTGATGGAAGACTCTGGATTCAATTGGACAGTAAGGTGGAAGAGAAATCAAGAATGATTCCCAGCACCATCCTCGCACCTCCACACACACACATGCACAGGCAAGAAGCGGGGCAGGCTGGCTCTGGAAAATGGACAAACCCAGGGTAGGAACCCTGACCATACTAGACAAAGGTCAGCAACAAGCTGTGCCCAGCTGGGCGGAGTCTGCAAGGACAGAGACCCACGGCATGGGATAAGCTACAAGGACGCCACAGGGAAACGCAACGGCTTTCAAAGGCTGGCAACAGGCCAGGTGGACTGGATGCCCGTGGACAGTGAGGCCAGCCTGCTGCAGGCGGGACCCTCTCGGAGGGAAGGCAGGACAGACGAGGCGGACACAGAAGGGGCAGCTGCTGGTCACTATTCTGAAGAGCACGAAATATCTTGGAAACGCCCCCACTTTACTCCGAACACATGCTGGGGAAAGCGAGAACCTGCTGCGCGGAGGCAGAATGCGGCCAGGCAAGCACGCGGTAAATGAACGACTGGAGGAGAGGCCCCAGGTCAAACTGAGGCCAAGAGCAGGCAAGAGGACCATCAGCCTCTCCCAGGCCAGCCCCATACACCCCACCTTACTCACCACCAGCAATGCCAGAAACCAGGGTCGCGATGCCCGAGGGAGGGGGCCCCCGCAGCCCCTCGATGGTGCGCTTGGACTGGCTGCTCAGCCTCTGCTTGAGCTCGGCCTTCTCGGCCTCCAGCTGGTCGATGTCGGCCTGCAGCGCGTCCATCGTCTCTTCAAACTCCCTGTGAAGAGCACCGGGGCTGAGCGGCGTCCCATCCCCAGTGCCACCATCTTTTCAGTCCTAACACCCTCTGCAGGAATCATGCTGGTGAGGAGACGGGGTCCGGGGGGGTCCCAGCTGAAGCTGGGGGGGCAGGGAAATGGGGGGAGGAGGTGCCGGGCGCGGGCCGGGGTGCCTGACTTCTCCTTCTTCCGCAGCAAGGCCTGCGTCTCCTCCAGCCGGCTCTGGACCTTCTCGATGCGCTCGTCTGCATCCTTGGCGGCGCCGTCCAGCTTCTTCTCCAGGAGGCTCAGCCGCACGTTGGCCTCGCTCAGCTCTTCTCCCTGGGCGAGGCGAGCGCTTCCAGTCCCCCGCGCCCCCCACGCCCCCCAGGACCAGGTCGGACCATGAGATAAAAAGCTGCCTCGTCAGCGGTCCCCTCGACGCCCCCCAACCTAGTCCCCGCTCCCAGTCCCTGCTGCCCCCAGGTTCCCCGTTACACCCCCTGGCGTTCACCTTAATCTTCAGCGACTTCTTCAGCTCCTTGATAACTGTCTCTCGATCCTCGAGCCTCAGCCCCAGACCCTCGGCATCCGTGATCTCTGCCCGCAAGGCTGCAGCTCGAAGGTCCACAGGGGGAGGCTACGGAGAGGTGGGCCGGGGGCATTGGCAGGGCAAGGAGGTCCCAGGGCGCCCCGCCAGCTTCCCACAACTGGCAGCGGCCCTGCACACCCCCCTCCTCCAGTCACCTTGCTGGGCGGCCGCTCCGCGTCATACTCGCCCTCCTGCATGGCTGTGGCCAGCTTGTTCATGGTGCTAATGAGGATGCTGCACGACTGGCGCAGACACTCGTAGGGGCTGCTGGAGGGGCTCCCGTAGATCTGCAAGAGCCCGGGCACAAGTGGAAGTCCTCGTAACTGGCCGCTCCCACTCCCACACGCTGGGGTCAGACTTCAAACCAACCTGCTCGCTTGCTTTGAAAGCCAGCTCCTCCAGCGCGGCCACGGGCAGCCCCTCGTTCTCCGCCAACGGGGCGATGAGCTGGGCAGCGGCAGCTGCCACCTCCTGCAGCACGGCCACCACCCACGTCAAGTGCTTCCTGCAGTCGAGCAGCGTGTCAGACACCTGTGAGCAGACGGCAGTCAGGAGCCCGTCCGGGTCCAGCACCACGGTTCCCAGGGCTACAGAACCATCCACGAGCATTCTCAGCCCCCCCATATTCCACCCAGCGCCCCTTCCCCAGCCTCAGTCTGAACCTGTGCTCCAAAGGCCAGCGCGGCCGGGATCCCAGGAGCGTCTGTCCCTGGCATCCGCCTTCGGATCTTCTTGCAGAACTGGCGGATGTCACTGCACGATGTTTCCAGGTCCCGGAGCAGAAGAGCGATGTCTGTAGCCTCCTGCCCGCCCTGCATGGACACAGGACGCGGCGGGAACCCCGTCAGCATGAAGTCTGGAGGTGAGGGGCGGAGCTAGGACCCAGAGCCGGGTGGGCGCTCACCTGCAGGAACGCGCGCAGCCGTCCCACCTCCACGCCCATGCAGTCCAGGGCACTCTGGGAAAACTGTGAGAGCAGAAGTGTGACCTCAGAGCCCAGCAGGACCTGCCACCCCCATCTCTAAGAAGCCCCGCCTTCTGCTGACCGCACGCACAAGCAAGGGTCCTCTGTCTTCCCGGACCGTGTGGCTGACACCCTCCCTCTGGTCCCTACAGCGGGCGTAACCCTGAGCCGGACACTTCACCTTAATGTGGTCGGCCAGCTGCATGGTCGAGTCCTCAGGCTGCTCGGCAAGGTGGATGCTGTACAGGTGCTGCAGAATGACAAAGAAATGGAGCCTTCAGCCCGCGGACAGCAGAGGAAGTCCTTCCCTAACTGAGGTGTGAGCCCCGGCTACTTGGTCTCAAAAGGCGCAAGAGTTTCCAAAACCTCCTGGCAGCTGCGTCATAAGGCAAGTTCACTGAAGAGCAAACGGGCTCGATGTGGAAGCACAAACTAGCTCAAGGCTAGGCTGGGGTAGATGACGACACTCAAAAAAAAAAAAGAATCCAGGCACGGTGGCAGGACTGTAACCCCAGCGCGTGGGAGACCAGGCAGAGAACCGGGAGCTGATTGTAAGAGCAAAAGGATGGGGGGAGCAACGATTTGAAGAGTCTCCACAGTTAGGGCTGAAGCAATCATAATAGGACTTTGCATGCCCTGCCCAATGCCCAACACACTATTGACCTCACAAAGTCTAGCATCGGCTAAAGGCACCAAGATCCTTGGAGGCAAGGGATTGACGGCCACAGTAGTGTTCCTATGCCTAAGGGGAACACAGGAAAGGGTTCAGGGAAATGCCACTGGGTCCTTGTACGTCATCGGAGAGGAGGACCAAGAGGAGAGTTAAGCATACACAATAAAGGACTCTCTGGGAATTGGGGGGAGGCACTGGGGGATGGGGAGGGAGGGAGGGGGAACAGGGGTTTTGGGGGGAGGAGGAGGGGGGAGGGAACTGGTCTACCTATTAAGTTTGTATGAGTGGAAATAATAATAAAAAATGTTATAAAAAAAAAAAAGAAGAACCGGGAGCTGACATCGTCACGGCTACACAGCTGAGCTGAGGGCCCGCCCAGGCCACCTGCCTCACGCAGACAGACAAAACAACAACAGCAAATAGCCCTCCAACAAAAAAACAATCCAGGACAGCAAACTGACCAAACAGAGCAAACCGGACCCCACAGACAACGAGGACCATAAAACCCAGACTCCAGGGGCAGTGACGCCCTGACTGGCCCCACCTGGTAGTACTTGATGGCCTTGGTCAGGGGCTCCACGTTGACCGTCTCGTCCAGCTGATCTTTGTGCAACAGCTCGATGAGGAAGTCCAGGGAGCGCTCGTGGGCGCTCATCTCGGCGTACAGGCTACCCACCTTCTTGTACACGTCCACGCTGCACTGGGAGAGGGCGCTGGAGGCAGGAAGGGCGCCGTGAGACCAAGGTCGCCCCCGGGCTCGGCTCCAGTCAGCCCTGGACCCCAGGCCTGGGAGAGGGGCGGGGGTCCTTACTGCTCATAGCGATGCAGCGTGGCCTGCAGCAGGCTCAGCGAGTACACCAGCCCAGCAGCAAAGCTCAGCTGCTCCCCTGCCGCTCCCCGCAGCCCAGGTCGATCGGAACAGTTCTCGCTTAGCTCAAACTTCTCCTGGGCCTGCTTCCGGATCAGCTCTGCCTGGAAGGAGAAGACAGGGCCCCGCGCTTCAGGCAGAGGATGGAGAACACAAACCAGGCCCACGGCGCAGCGCTCAGGTGGACGGCGTCTCACTGAGGGGCGGGGCAGGGACAGAAGCCGCTGGCGTGGACTTGGGCGTGAGGGTGGAGGGACCACGGAACCACCGAAAAGCTCCCTGCCAGTTATCCCTCAGCAGTCCCCGCCTAGCCTCGGGCTCTCGGTCCTCTGTCCTCATCTCGGTCAGATCTCCAACTGCTTTCCCCAGGAGCCCAGCTCTCCTTCCAAGCAGTTTACAGCAGTCATACCCCATGTAAGGGAACCGGCTTCAGAACCCCCAGGTATACTCGAGCACACGCTTGTTCAAGAGCCTTACAGAACAGTACATGTCTGCACATGAACTATGCGCGGCCTCTTGTATACATCAAATCACGATTTACAATACTTAATTCAATCTAAATGGCTTAGTGGTTACACTGTGTTGTTTAAGAAATGGCAAGAAAAGACGTCCAAGCATTGGATACACATGCAATTATTTTCTAAATATTTTTGATTGCAGTTGTTTGGATTCACAGGTGCAAAACTCACACCACCGCGGCTGACTGTGCACAGCTACTGAGATTACCGACCGGGTAAGCAACCACCTCCTTACAAACTCTGCGCAGAACCGGGGGCTGCACGTTTCCGTTCACAGCCTCAACGCCTGGCTCAGTCGCTTGTAACATTTTTTAGTTAGAGCACGAGAGAAGAGGAGCGTGCTTGGAGCTCCGGCGGAAGTCGGAGGAAGGCCTGGAAGTCAGGGCTCTCCTTAAGCACGTGGATCGCTAGGGTCACCAGGTTTCCGGCAGGCAGCTGGCCTGCTGACCGCCAAGCTTGAGGGGCTTACTGCACGCACGACTGGCTGGCTCTACCTTGCAGATGAGCCGAGGCATAAGCAGCAGCACCAGGACGCAGTCGTGGTCGCCGCCGGGCCGCAGGAAACTGTCGGGCATGAAGGCTGTCAGCAGGGACATGTGCCGGTTGGCCTGCGCCACCTCCATCTGTCTCAGCTCCATCTCGATCGCCTGAGAGGACAGGAAGGGGCTCAGCCGGGGGGCTCGGCCGGGGGGACGGGGAGGGGGGGCTCGGCCCGGGGGACAGGGAGGGCTGGGGGGGGCTCAGCCGGGACAGAAGCTGACCAGCAGGCCTTGCTTCACCAGGCCCCTTCTTTCTGGGAGAAGCCTAGGCCAGGATCTCTCCACCCTGCCACACAAAGTACCCCCAAACCTAGAGCCCCAAACCTAGAGCCCCATGGTCACACCCAGGCTGGCTCTCTAAACCCCTGCCTTCAGACCACCCACTCTCCCGACCTTCGCGTGGGCCTTGGTCTCAGCAAACTTGATTTTGAAGTCAAAAGTCTCTGGAGGGGGCTGCTGCTGTTTCTCCACGGACGCTTCCTGCTGGTTGGTGAGCTCCCGGTTCACGTCCTGGGGGCGACACAGGGCGCGATGAGGTCCCCAGGGCGCCCCGGCTGGAGGGTCGGGAGGTCCCCAGGGCGCCCCGGCTGGAGGGTCGGGAGGTCCCCAGGGCGCCCCGGCTGGAGGGTCGGGAGGTCCCCAGGGCGCCCCGGCTGGAGGGTCGGGAGGTCCCCAGGGCGCCCCGGCTGGAGGGTCGGGAGGTCCCCAGGGCGCCCCGCTGGAGGGTGGGGAGCAGAGATGGGCGGGGCGGGCACCTGCAGGTGGGCGGTCAGCTGGCGGTACTTCTTGATGGTCTGCTGGTAGTCGGCCACGGTTTCCTGGGCTGCCTCCACGCGCTTCTGCGCCTCCCGCACGCGGGCGCCCGCCATGTCCAGCTGCTCCCGCAGCTCCAGCTCCGTCTCGCGCGCGTTCTCCTGCAGCTCGTCGTTCATCTCGTTCATCGCCTCCTAGGCGCCGGGGCAGCGGCAGGGGCAGGTCGGCAGGACGGTCCCCTCCTTGGCCCCGTTCCCAGGTCCAGTGGGGTCAGGAGTCAGGGTCGCCCCTCTCTTACCAAGTCCCCCACGGTCTCCCTCAGCTCCCGCACTCGCTCTTCTAGGTTCAGGTTTCGGTCAGTCAGCATCTCCACCATCTCCTCGGCACCCAGAGCAGCATCCACCTGTGGGGAGGAGGGAGGGGCCGTGAGGGGAGGAGGGAGGGACGGGGGGAGGAGGGAAGGGCTGCGGGGAGGAGGGAGGGGCCGTGGGGGGAGGAGGGAGGGGCCAGAGGGGAGGAGGGAGGGGCCGGGGGGAGGGAGGGAAGGGAGGAGGGAGGGGCCGTGAGGGGAGGAGGGAGGGGCCGTGAGGGGAGGAGGGAGGGGCCGCGGGGAGGAGGGAGGGGCCGGAGGGGATGAGGGAGGGGCTGCGGGGAGGAGGGAGGGGCCGGAGGGGAGGAGGGAGGGGCCGTGAGGGAGGGAGGGGCCGCGGGGGGAGGAGGGAGGGGCCGAGGGGAGGAGGGAGGGGCCGCGGGGAGGAGGGAGGGGCCGTGGGGAGGAGGGGAGGAGGGAGAGGGCCGAGGGGAGGAGGGGAGGAGGGAGGGGCCGAGGGGAGGAGGGAGGGGCCGCGGGGGAGGAGGGAGGGGCCGCGGGGGAGGAGGGAGGGGCTGCTGAAGGGCCAGGGAGTCGGGCGGCACCGGGGGCGGCACCAGGGGCGGGGCCTGGGCGGGGCCTGGGCGGCGGCTGCGCACCTGCTCCTTGAGCTCGTCGATGGTGGTCTCGGCCTGGCTCAGCTCCTCCTGCAGACGCTCCCGCTGCTGCCGCGCCACTTCCAGCTCCTGGTTCTTCTTCTCCATGAGCTTCTGCAGCTTCAGGTGCTCCTGCTTCTCGGAGGAGGAGAGGTCTCGCATCCTGCAGGAGGAAGGCAGGCGGCGAGTGGCGCGTGGCCCTGGGGGCAGGAGAGGGGCCCCGGACGGTGCCCTCCGTGCCTACCTCACCAGGGCGTCCTTCAGGCGGGCGTTCTGCTCCTCGAGTTGCTTCAGCTGGTAGCTGGACGCCGCGCCATCCGAGCCTGGGGAGGGCCGGGCAAGGTCAGGGCGGCCCCACAGCGCGGCGCCCCCTCCCCGCACGGCGCCCCCTCCCCGCGCCGCGCCCCCTCCCCGCACCGCGCCCCTCCCGCACCGCGCCCCCTCCCCGCACGGCGCCCCCTCCCCGCGCCGCGCCCCCTCCCCGCGCCGCGCCCCCTCCCGCGCCGCGCCCCCCTCCCCGCGCCGCGCCCCTCCCGCGCCGCGCCCCCTCCCCGCACGGCGCCCCCTCCGTGGCGCTCCAGGCCTCACCCTTCTCTTCGATCTCGGCCTTGAGGATCTCCAGGTCCGTGGTGAGCTCGTCCACGCGCTCCTTCAGCGCCTCCACCTCCTGCTGCAGGGACTCGGCCCGCTCCTCGGCCATCTCCTTGTCCAGCGTGGCCATCTCGATGGCGTCCGCCGTGTCCGCCATCTCCTCCATGTAGCGCTCCTTGGCCTCCAGCGCCTCCTTGGCTTCCTGCAGAGTGGAGGTTCGTGGCGAGGCGCAGACACCAGGCCGCCGGCTCACGGGGCCTCCAGGCTGCAGCCTAGTTTCCAGGCCGCCCCCAGACTAGCTGAGTCCCGGACCCACCTTCCTGGCCTCCTTGAGGCGCCGCTGCAGGTCGGCCTGCTGCTCCTGCATCTTGCTCCTCCATTCCTGCACCTGCTGCAGCTGGATCTTGTGCTTCTCCAGCTCCTTCAGCTTTGCCTTGTCCTCCGCGCGCTTTAGCCGCAGTGTTTCCAGCTTCTCCTCCAGGTCCCGCACCTGGGCCCTCAGCCCCTCCTCCTCCTGCCAAGGCAGGCCTGGGTCTGTCCCTGCGCCCCTCCGCATCGCCCCCTCCACGTGGCCCCTCCGCGTGGCCCCCTCCGCATCGAGACTGAGCTTCAGCAAAAACACGATGACACACGCGAGCCCCGCCTGGGTCCAAAGTAGGGGGCACCCAGCATCTGCCGGGACCTCGGCACAGGCTCCTGCGCGTGGGCCAGGCAGGAAAGGAAGGGCGAAGCTCAGGCACCACAGATGCCCACGGCCGGGTGCCGCTCCTTCTAACTTCACCTCTAGGTCTTCTCCCACCCCAGGGCCTTTCCTATGACTGGCCAGGGGTCCAGGCCCCTCTTGCCCAGTCCTTACCTTGGAGGGTGAGGGAAGCGGGGCCGCTGCTCCGGGGGAGGCGAGGGCCGGTGTGGGGATGATGGGCGCTGCCAGCGGGGTCTGAGCTGGGGTGCTGGGCTCGCTGCTGCTCAGTTCGCCTGCTGACGCTGAGCCAGAAGGACCCAGGGAGCTACTGGTCCCCGTCACCCCGGTACTGGCCGGGCGAGTGGGCTGCTCACAGGACAGGGCGGCCAGAGAACGGAGGATAGGACGCGTCCAGGGCCGCAGCCGGCCAACGGAAGGGACGGAAAGTGCACAGAAAGCACGAAGAGGAGACGCGGAGGGGAGGAGAAAAATGACAGAGGCAAAGTAACAATGACAAGGACAGGGAGGGAGAGAAGATGGGGAGACATGAGATTAGAGGGTTCCTCCCTCAGCTGAGCCCACATTCCTCCCAGCTCTGACACTCCCTTCAGAGCAGATCCCCGACCTCCCAGAACCCTTTTGTGACCCACCTGTGACTCCCTAGTGATTCCTTAACACTCCCAGGCCCAGCTTTGGGCCTATGCCCAACTCCCCCGGGAGGAAAGAAGTGTCTCAATGTCATCGACAGAGAAAGAATAGAGTCTGTTCTCAGTTTTTATGTTCCCTGAAAAGGCTGGGCTAAGATTGGGATGTCAGGCTTGTTCCCCTGAAAAGCCCTCCTTTTAGTCTCTAGAGTCAAGCTGCATTGCAACCCTACGCTCAGGCCCGGGAAGCCCACAAATAACAGAGTCAGGTGGACAGCTGCAGCTGGACGTCCCTGGAAACACTCCCATGCGTCCTCCAAGACAAAGCAGCTCTACTCTAGGATGCTATCCAGGCCCCGGGGCGGGGGCGGGGGAGGGAATTGAACAGCTGTCATGAGGCACCGCGGGGGGGGGGGGGCAGTGCTGAGCCCCTAGTCGCTGAGTCTAGGGCTGGGGAAGGGTCACATGGAAACCACATGCTGCCCAGACCCTCCCACCCCAAGTTCCAGACACGTTTATCCCCCCCCCCCAGGCACTGGCCATGGCCCCCTTCACTTCATTTAATCCCACCCTTCAAAGGAGGCCGAAAACACCTTGCTGGAGAAAGCTCGTGTTGATTAGCTACGACCCTTCGTGCCCCTCCTTGCACCAGGCCTGCTGGCTCAGGTGGTCCCTGGAGTGGAGACCATTTCGCCAGGAGGGCTTGCCACCAACCCCAGCCAGCCTCTCCCGGCCAGAAGAGCCTGCGTGCATGCGCAGGCCGAGCTAGTGTGTCCTCAGCCGGGGCTGCAGAGCCAGCGTGCGCTCACCTTGGGCCGGCGAGTTGTGGTCTGGACAGGCAGCAGGAGCCAAGAGAAGTAGTCAGGAAAGAAAGGGTAGTGGCAGAAGACAGAGCAAAGGAGGGCGTGAGAGCAGAAGTGCGGAGCGGCCCACCAAGCCCCACCCCATCTCCTCCCTCGCCATCTCGGTGTTCCCGCTTGCTCCAGGAGTTCACAACTCCCACTCCACGGTCCTGCCCCCACTTCTGCCCAACCAGCTGTAGGCCTCACCCCATCAGACACCCTGGAGATCAGAAGCCTTGTCTCCTGAACTGAGCCACGGGAGACCAAAGGCGGCAGCTGGCAAGGTCTCCAGGGACTAACCCTTCTGTGAACAAACCCCCCCTTCAGAAAGCCCCGCCCAACCACCACTCCCAAGGTCAGCCTCCTCCTCCAGTGCCTAGACTCCAGGACTCCTAGGGGGTCCCACCTGACCAGAGGACTCTACTCAGAAGTGGGAGAGCGGATCCTGAAGACACCGGTGCAGTCCTGCTCTCTCCTCTCCCTTTCTTCCCCTCCCCCAGACCCACCTCCAGCAGCGGTCCCATCCCTAAGGCAGAGGGCTCAGGTGTCAGGACCATGAATACTGCATTAGCAGAAGCCCAGAGCTCAGCAAAGTAACCTCCCGGCCAAGCAGAGATGAGGAAGAGACCTCCCAGAGAAACCTGTCCCAAGGCAAACCCAGAGGGCCTCCCGCTACTGCTGATGGGAAAGGGGCAATTAGTCCAACTCCCAGAGGGTGGGCTTGCCGCCCTCGGCTCTGGCGAAGACGAGAGTCAGCTCGAGCCTTGATTCGGGAGACGGTCTGAGAAAACCATCTCTACCCCTATGGGGGACTATTCTACCAGACGTGGGGGCCAGGAGCTATTCTAGGGCTCCCATCCTACCCTGGCACCCCCTGGCACCAACTCGGAATGCTAAGAACGAGCAGGAGTCACTCCGCAGAGGCTCCCGAGGCAGGCAGGCCTGCTTCAGACAGCCCGCTGTCCTGGGTTCCACCTCGGGAAACCCTCCGGGGAGTCTGCAGAGCCGGGAGGCCACAGGCCTGGGGCAGACTCGGCTCAGCCAGCGGGCAGGGAGCATGTGCCCAGGGGTGGGGCACAGCAGTGACACACACCTCTCCTATCCCCCTTCGTTCTCCCCACCCTCCCCCAGCCAGGTACACCGATGAAGTCAATCAGTCCCCACCCCCACCCCAGCAGCCAGCTGCCACCATCGCCTTGGCAACCCGGCAGCAGGAGCAGAGCGAGCAAGAGTACCTTTCGGGCTGTCGGTGCCTGTCTCATCATTGCAGAGAACCAAAGAAAGCAAGGAGAGGAATGAGAAGCAGGGACAGAGGAGGACAGACAGACACAGGGAGGAAGGACAGACGAAGGGAGGGAGCGGGGAGACGGAACAGAGGGGCGGGCGGCGGAGACAGGAGATTAGTGCACCAAATCCCAACAACGCGGCCTTAGCGCCCCCGCCTGCAGAAGGCTGCTGCTTCCCGGAGCCGCTCCAGCAGGAGCCCACGGAGCCCGGCCGCGCCTGGCCCAGGTCGCCAGCCTAGGCTGACGGCAGCAGCACCAGCGGCCGCAGCACCATCTCCACCTGACGTCATGCACCCACCCTCTGCTCCGAGGGGGCGGAGCCACGGGTCCTCGGTCACCTAGCAACCACCCAGGGCTCTGCTGGCTCCTCCTCCCACTCGTGACTGGATAACATCGTGCGCAGAGCCCGCCCTCCTTCTTCCTGCGAAGAACAGGTTCTAATTCTGCCCTCCCTACCCACCCACCCACTCCCAAGTGCTTGCTAAAAAAAAAAAGTCCAGAACCACCCCAGATAGGGCACGTTCGTTATGGAGCCAGGCTCCCTGGGCACTGACCTCTCACACTGCCCCTCCCTGCCCCACACACACCGGAACACAACAGCCCTCGGTGACCAGGGACCCTGGGGGTCATCGTCGGCGCAGCGGTTCTAGTGACAGTGTCGGCCCCTCGCAGTGGCCCCCGCTGTCGGCGCCGGCTTTACAGAAGGGCAGGTATTTGCAGCCGTACTGTGGGTTTTCTCTGCCTGTCTGTCAAAGCACTCCTTCCTGCTCTGGACCTAGGCTCCCTGCTCTGCCTAGGGTGGCAGGAGCAGCCAGATTAAGTGATCTCCTTTCAAAGTACCACTGGGGTCCAGGACTAGGACGGAGCAGGTGGCACGTGACTGCCAGCTCGTGCACGGCGCACGGCCCAGCATTACCTGCAGCAGTTACCAAGGGAGGAGGCCAAGCGCCCGTGGGTCTAGAAGCGCCCGGCACCCTTTAGAGCATGATTCTCCTCACTCTTCATTCCCGCCTGGAACCGAGACCCAGAGCCCGAAACAAGAACCTGCATGTGATCACTACCAGGACAAACCTCCAAAGTGAGGACGGTCACCGCCCAGCGAGAACTGAAAGGGAGACGCTCCTTTCCCTCTCACTGTCCCAAACCAGCAGCTCCCCATGCAACGTCAGGACGGCCTGAGCCAGGCTGCTCAGGAGGGAACCAGAGCATCGCACAGCAGCTCAGACACATGCGGGTCGAGAGCACTCGGGCCGAGGCCAAGGCAGGGGCTTGTAGGAAGTGGTCACAGCAGCAAATCTAGTGTCTGCACGTCTGTGAGAAGGCCGGGCGTGCACCCCCGTAGTCCTGGCACCCAGGAGGATGAGGAAGGAGTGTCACAGGTTCCAGGCCAGCCTGGTCTACACAGTGAGTTCCAGACTAGCTTGGGCTAGAGTGAGACCCTGTCTCAAAAGATCAATGCCTCCCCCAGAAAAAGCCTGTGGAGGAAAGGGGGATGGCAGAGACCAGCCCCTGCGGGGGTGAGAGGTCAGCCTGGGAACACGCCAGACAAGGAAGCAGTGAAAGCCCAGCACCCACGCCAGCGCACAGTGGGACCCTCTGCTTCCCAACTCTTCCGTGTTCTGACCTCCCATCTCCCACCGCAAGCCAACTTCACCGGGCGCTTCCGCCGCCCCGTTCCTCCCATCTGCCCTCCCGCCCCCAAGCCTGGCTGAGTGAGAACTCACTGTAAACCAGTTGCTGTGACTTGCCAACAGGCATTTGGGGTTTCCAGAGGCATGGAGGGAGAAGCCGTCTCCAGTGCCCCTGCACAGGGAACGTGCGGGGCGTGCTCCCCTCAGAGGGGCTCTGGAAGCCAGCCTGCCATTTCCTCTGGCCCCAGGTCACACACACATGCATGCAGCAGCGGAGGGCATGCAGGACATCAGGGGGAAGATAACCCCTCCACCCGGGCACAAGAGTAAACACACCACCTTCTTGGGCTTCAGTCCCCGCTGCGTGAGGGGCGGAAAGGGCAGAGTTAGCGAACAGATGTCATACTGTGCTGGCTGGCCGGACGCATGTACGCGGGCATTAACACAGCTCAGGCACACACAGGCAAGGACTGAGGGGAGTCGCGTGTGTCTAGCCCTAGGCAAGACGAAGGGTTTCTTCAGGGTCAGCATCTAGGCTCTTCACACCTTGGCCCAGAGGTGTTGGAAACCAGCTACCAGCACTAGAGACGCAGAGCTAGGAAGGCTCTGCACACCTACCACGATTCAGAGGGCCCGGGTCCTACCACCACCCAACCCCTCTGATCTACGGAGGACATCCCTGCCCCTCCCATCTCCCCCAGTCCAATTTCCTGTGACCTGAACTTTCTGGAACCTAACATTTTTTCCTATTGTCTTTACTCCAGCCCTAATGCAGCAATCATACCAGGAAAGCTTCCCTCTGAGGAAGACTGGAGAGACCAGAAGTCTAACTCAGTTCCCATTCACCTACTGTTTTTCATGGCCCCGCATGGGTTCTCCCTCCCTCCCTCCTTCCTTCCTTCCCTCCCTCCCTCCCTCTCTCCCTCCCTCCTTCCCTCCCTCCCTCCACTCACCAGCTTGCTCGTCTTTGCAGCTGCATCAGCTCCCTCTGCAGAAACCAAACAGACACAAAGTGTGCTTTGTGTAAGGGCTGGGGGTAGAAAGCTCACGGTGGCATCAGGGGGGATGGAACAAGGGGATTTGATGGTTGTTGGAAAAGTTATGGGGAGAGGTGCTGGGATGTCCTGGTGTGAGGATACAACCTCGGCTCATGGCTATTACCTCTCTTGAGGACCTTGGAAGCAGAGGAATCAGGAGTCTCTGGGGAAGTAGTATCTGCTCCATCTTCAAATACCTGGATCTGAAATCACAGAATAGCTTCAACGCGACCTGTCAAGAAGGACCCAACGCGGGTCTCCCCAGACCCCAAACAAATGGGGACCAGAGCGACTTCCCCAGGTTGAATCTAAACCTCCAAGAGCCTTGAAAACAGGATTGCCGACTCGTTGGCCGCGCACGCATCGGACACTAGCAGACGCACGCACAGAAGACAGGGTTACCTGGGCCTGGGGCACAGAAGATGGGGGGTTACCTGGGCCTGGGGCACAGAAGCCAGGGGGTTACCTGGGCCTGGGGCACAGAAGCCAGGGGGTTACCTGGGCCTGGGGCACAGAAGCCGGGGTTACCTGGGACTGGCGCACGAAGATGCCGTGCCCTTCGTCGCACGTGAAGTATTTTCTGCCTTGGACAGTGCCATCATTCTTGCCTTTGGCTTCATCCAGGATCACGCCCACCCACTTGCCAGTGGCAAAGAGTGTGGCTCCAACATAGGCCACGGTACCGCGGTGGCCCTTTCCAATCACCTCTACGCGGGAGCCCACCCGCAGGGGCCGGGCGCCCGCCTCTGCGCTCATCCTGCTGCCGCTTGGCGTCTGAAAGAAAGAAACCAGCCGCAGCGCTGAGCCCTGGGATCAGGGTGGGCCCGACTGCCCGCCCAGGACCCTGGCCTGAAGGAAGCCTGGGGGCCGTGTTCTGAGCTCCGCTCTCATATTCTCCCTCGGACACTTTTCCAAAGCAGCCGTGGAGCTGACACCTACCGTCCCTGGTGCTGGGGACCAGGCAGGGCCCTCACCGGGTCTGGGGACAACCTGGGCTCTCTCAGGTGAGTTAGGAACTGGGGCTCACACCTGTCATCCCAGCGCTGCAGGGGGCTGAGGCAGGAGGGGACCAGCCGGAGCTGCAGTGACCAAGCCCAAGTGAGCCTGGCTGGAGGGACATCTGCCTCCAACAAACAAACAAACCCTTTCTAAGAGACACATTCCGAATTCTTCTGGAATCTGCTGGTTTTTAAGAATTTACATTTAAATTTCATAACAAATCAGGACTCACTGGTAGGCTGGTGAATGTCCCCACATGGCTGCTTTCCCAGGCGCACCCCCCAGGAGGAGAAAGCACAGAGCTCGGTCCTCACAGGCGCAGCCTGCGCAGAGCCAGGTGACCCGCGAGGTGACCCTTCGCGGCTCCTTTCTCTGGCCACTGCTGTGTCTTCCGGGGCTTGAATGACTCTCACGGGTCTCTCCATTGTGTTACACCCCCCCCCCATTTTCTTCTTTTTCTAATTTTGTTTTTGTTTTATTTTTCTTGTACAGAGACAGAATCTCGTGGGATGCCCGACGCCCCGGCGTGGAGCTGGCCATCCTCCTGCCTCAGCCCCCAGGGCGCTGGCACTGCAGGCCTTCACCGGCCTGCTCGACTAGACGCTCCCACTCTAGGGCACATAACTGAGCCTCTTTCCAGACCCCCCAAGATTCCACTGCTCCCTCAAAGTGACTCCTGTCACTCACACCGCGTCCCCACCGCGACGCTTCCAGAGGCCTGACCACAACCCTTGCAACATCCACCTCTCTTCCTGGCCTCTGTCCCGTCCCGTCGGCCCTCTGCCCCCAGCTCCGGAGAGCCCAAGCCAGGGTGCCACGCAAAGGAAAACACTGGCCAGGTACGAATGCCCCAGCTGTGCCCTCTCTGCCCCCAGACTCTGCCTGTTGGTGCAAATGGACAGGCAGAGGAATAAACTGAACCCCTGTCCTCAGGCAGCTCTTGGCTTCTGACTTATCGCTGATGACGGGACGCATGAAATTAGGTCCCACATCAGACCATGATTTAGAAGAAAATCACACCTAAGCCAATTTTAGCGACAGCAGCTCTGAGAACCAAGGACCTTGCAGCAAACAGATAAAAGCGGCAAGAATGTGCGAGTGTGATCCTGAAGACCCCACGGGGTCGTGTCTCACAGCCCTGCCAGAGCCAGGGAGCCCTTCCCAGGCTGCCATTCACGCCGAACGCCCTTCCTCAAAGAGCTTATCCACAGGGTAAGGACACGGCTGCCGGGGGCTCCAGGACCCCAAGTAACGCCGGCACAGGTGAACCACGGGGCCCAACAAAAAAAGAAACTGCAGCGATGTGTGGAGGCCGGACTCCAAATAAGACAGACTCCCCCCACACCTGCCAGCACGCCTCTCAGACAGGTGCACAGGACGGTGGGTAGAGGCCAGCCGCAGACACGCGGGGGGCAGCCAGGCAGCTGCACAGAGCCTCGGCAATGACCCGGGCCCCATTCTGAGTTCCCATGATAGTCGGGACCCCTTAGGAACCCCCAGCCTAAGGGCTCAGGAGCCAGAGGTCAGCCTGGGCGGCCCCACTCAGGGTCCACCCATCCAGGGTCCATGTAGGGAGGCCGCCTGCCCGGCCTGCCAGCAGCAGCAGGGCTGAGGGCTCCCAGAACCCCAGGCACCGAGTGCCCGGGCCGAGGCGGGCCTGCCTCCCCGCCCCCACGCCAGGGATGCCCACGGCGCCCAGGCCTGCCCCCACCCTCCCCGGGGCATCCCGCAGCAGCCCACTCACCCGGCTGTACACGTGCCTCTTGCTCTGGGCCATGCTGCTCACCGGGCCTTCGCCCCCTCCCCCCGCGGCCCAAGACAGAGAAAAGGCAGAAAGCCAGGCAGAGGGTCAGGGCGCTGGGCCGGCACAGGGCGGCTGGGGGGCCGCGGGGCACAGCCTTGCCCTGTCCATGGGCCTCGCGGGGCAGCCTACGGGGCAGCGACGGGGTCGTGATGGGCTGAGGAGCACGTCCCCGCTGTGCCCAAGGATTCCTGAACCCTCCTGCCAGCTGCTGAGACTCACTGTGCGCTAGTGCTGCTGTAGACTTGCAGGGCCGTGAGCCTCTGGGTCCTACTGCTCCCCGGCTTCACCTGCGCCAGACGGAGACAAGGACCAAGAGGTGCGGCCGCCCACGAATGCTCAGCACCAGTTTCTGGGCAGTCCCGGAAACCCCTCCTTGCCTATCCCCCTCACCATCACTGAACCCTGAGACTCAGGATGATGCCTTAGCAGCCCCCGAAACAGTAGGGGACCCTTCAAAATGATCACCTGCCCGGAGTGTCCCCAAGAGATTCGCACCCCACTTCCTTTGTTCTTCTGTGTCCCTGCCCCAAACTACAGACTCAGCTCTACAGCCGAGGGGTTAGGGTCTGGATTTCAGTCTCACAGTGGGCCAGATAAACAGCGAAGAAGGGGCAAAAACAGAGGCACGGCAAGTGGGGTACCTCAGCTCCCCTCGCCGCTCCGGCAAAGGTCGGGACAGTCACTGGCTTTGACAGGTCAACCTCTGGCCCCAGGATATCAGATTCAACTGGATTATTAAAGGCGGCGGTCAAAGGCAGAGCCCTGCTCTCCTTGCGGGGTCAAAGCCCCCTCTGCCTCGCCTCCCACCTGTGTTCTGGGCCTGCCAGCGGGTCACTTTTCTCTGCTTCTGTATTTCGTAAAAATTCTTTAATGATCACGTACTACTTTATAACTCCAAGAAGTACTTTTAATTTCAAGAGACACTGTTTCTGGTCAGAGTCCTTCGGGGGAGATGTAACCTCATCAGTTACCCATCTGCGGGGCCTGGACCAGCAGAGCGGGGCTTTGTGCAGCCACCGAAGTTGGTCTGGGATCTGGCCTGTGGCTCCCTGCTGAATGGACCCAGCTCCCTTGGGCCGACGCACTCTTGTCTTCTCAGACTAACCCAACGGTAACTCCATCTGCAGCCACAAAACAGTTCTCTAGGGAGGGCCGGAAAGAAAGCATGCAATGCCCTGTACACAGTGACATGCCATAAGGAAACTCATCCCCTTATATGCTAACTCATAAAGTTATTAAAAAAAAAAGTTCTCAGGGCCAGCGGCACCACTTAGCAGGGACAGGCAGTTGCCACGAAGCCTAGGACCTGAGTTCAACCCCAGGAACCTGTGAAAAGGTGGATGGAAAGAACTGAATTCGCCAGGTTATTCCCTGGACCATACATGCGCCAGGCACACACACACCCTCACAAACATCACTCGCGTTGTAAGTACAGGCAATGTGAAACAAGTTCTGGGGCTGGAGAGATGGCTCAGGGGTGAAGACTCTGGCTCGAAAGCAGAAGGTCCTGAGTTCAGATCCCAGGTCCCATGTAAAAAGATGCCAGGAAGAAATGGCTGTGAACTGCACTTCTGGCCCTGGTGGGCAGAGCCTGGGAAAACCCAGAGAGAAGCAAGGAGGAGGTAGAAGCAATCCAGGATCATTTCTGAAATCACCCTCGGTCCTCCACAGGACACACAGTGCCCGCTGATACACACTAAATAATTGAATAAATGGAGTTTCTAAAAAATCATTAAAAAATTAAATAGAACAAGTTCTCTGTAGGTTTCATACAGTCCAGAACCACTAGGAAACCACCTGTCTGCTACCCTGCGAATCCCTTGCCCTTTCCGCCCTCATTCACTGCTGACAGGTGGGCGGGGCTCCTGCCGGCTGTACTTGGCAGGTTCTACAGAGGCATCGTCTCAGCCGGTGCAACCTGTAAGCCCAGCACTCAGAGGCCAAAACAGAAGAATTGTCACAAGTTCAAGGCCAGTCCGGGCTACACAGCAAGTGCTATGCAAGCCACACGGGGAACGGAGCTCAACTCGTAGAGTGCTGGGCCACGGAAGCCCTGGACTCTCCCGGCGCGGAGTAAATGAACACGGTGCCCGTGCCTGGGACCTCCGCACTGTGGGGGCGGAGGCAGGATGATCAGGGACCCCACGAGGGTCCAGACCCATCGGGTTACGGAGACTGTCTCTTTAAAACAAACAAACAAACAAAGGAGCCAATGGGAGAAACTCAGCGGATGAGGCACCTGCCCTGACACGCATGGCCAAGCCTTCCTCTCTTGAGTAACGATAAAGAGTCTTTAAAATACCATTTTACAGCAGAATGGTTAGGAAAGCAGTTCTAAAATTGCTATTGCTCTAGTATACGGCCTCCATATCAAACCGTCTTCTAAGTACTTGTCTTTCCATCCATAGGTTAGTACAGTTCTCAGCCTCGGACCAAGGAGCTTCTCTTGGTAACGGAAGCATTTACTACAGATAAGCACAACAGGCCAAAACGCAGAGACTAAGTGACGAGTGACTGTGGGGTGCTCGGTCTGAACAGGACATTACTGTCCCCTGTCAAAGGAACACTGAGAAGAGGGGTGGTAAGAATGCAAGAGCAAGAGGCGGGGAAAGACAATGCCCACAATGTCTTCTGGGCACATCGGGGCCATTGCCCCGGCGCACTCCACGCGGTGCTGTTTATCAAGCGTGGGGCCTGTCACGTGTGCCCCACGGAAGAGGAGAGGCCTCGGGGACCCTAGGCGCCCTGAGGAGCTCTGAGAGTTAGTGCTGGCTGCGGCAAAGGGGGCGACTTTCCCACGGTTTGCCACGAATGCATCGCACAAGCTCCTGCAAGCCCCAGGCACAGTCACCGCAGGAAGCCCGCGGGAAACTCAGTGAGCCACAGACGTGAAGCAGAAGGAAGCCAGCTGGGAAGGAGGCAGTGGGCGGGGGCCTGGCACCTGGGGACACGGGGCAAAGACAACTTACAAGAATGAGATGATAGAGTGAAGAGTAGAAGTCCCACACTCAGTCGCTTCCCAGTTTTATCGACTTAGTCACAACACGATTTTCATGAAACTACTTGACATCTATTTCTCCATGGCACGCGTGACTGACCCAAGAATGTACCTTGGAGAACTACTGTGAGGTTAACGGAGAACATACACATGAAACATTTGGGACGGTATCTGGCTTTTAGCAAGTGATCAGTAAAAGCTAGCTAAGAGTTCCATCATCGCTGTCTGCATTGGACGTTACAACCCAGTGACAGGCCGGGGACAAGGGGACAGAGGCGTCCAGTCCCAGGAGAGCGCAGCAAGACCCACCCTGAGCTCCCCCTGAGCTCCCGGGTGGTACTTTCCACCGCTCCTCCAGAAGCTTCCGCCAACACAGAGAGCTGAGATCTATCCCCGAAGCCCACATGGTAAAAGGACAGAACTGACTTTTAAAGTTGTCCTCTGACATCACCCGTGCACCATGATATATGTCTTTCTCTCTCCCTCCCGTCCTCTCAAAATAAATAAATAGTAAAAAGGAAAATTTAATTCCAGTATCTCTAAGCTTCTAAGACTGTATTTTCTGTAGACCACACTGCCTTCAAAGAGTCAACCGTCAGGGGGGTAGGACTGTAACCCCAGCACTAGGAGAGAACTAGGTTTTAGTCTAGTCTGGGATACCCAAAACTCTGTGGAAGGGAGGGGGGGAGGGGAGAGAGGGGAAAAAGGGAGGGGAGGGGAGGGAAAAGGAAAGGAGGGGAAGGGAAGGGAAGTGAGGGGAGAGAAAGGTAGAAAAGGAGGGAAAGAGAAGGTGTCAGAAATAAACACAACCTCATAAACTTTCTGGCAAAAACACACATGCACGCACACACGCACGCACGCATGCACGCATATGCATGCACAGGCATGAACACACACAGGCACACATGCATGTGCACACACGCATACGCATACAGTCACTACTTCTCAGCAGCTGTTTATTCTCCTATAGGATGAGGACAAAACCCACCATGCCTATATTAGTTTGTGAGGCTCAAATGATGTAAAGCATGTAAGAATATTTTATAAAAAGCACCAAAGATATAGAATTTCAAAGAACTATTACAAGATTCTAGAAAGCATCCAAATCTTAAAATGTACAGATAATAAACATTAAGAGCAAAAAAAAAGGTGAATGTGAAAGAAAAATAGCATCTGAGTATGCCCTGAAGCACGCAGCTGTCTGGTTCCGCGGTTTTTGTTTTGTCGTTTGGGCGCCGTAGAAAGGAAAGGTACCAGGGCTGCACGCTGTGAACCTTGCAATATGCTTGGGTTTTACACTGCAGGAGGTCTGCACAGGAGCCGCAACTTCTCTTCTGATCCACGGCCCTAGCTCGGGAACCAAGCACTGAATAAATAAGCATCCTGAGATGCACTAGGGCAGGCAGGGCAGATGCACTAGGACAGGCAGGGCAGATACACTAGGACAGGCAGGGCAGATGCACTAGGATAGGCAGGGCGGATGCACTAGGACAGGCAGGGCAGATGCACTAGGATAGGCAGATAGGGCAGATGCATAGGACAGGCAGGGCAGATGCACTAGGACAAGCAGGGCAGATGCACTAGGACAGGCAGGGCAGATGCATAGGACAGGCAGGGCGGATGCACTAGGACAGGCAGGGCGGATGCACTAGGACAGGCAGGGCGGATGCACTAGGGCAGGCAGGGCGGATGCACTAGGGCAGGCAGGGCGGATGCACTGGGGCAGGCAGGGCGGATGCACTGGGGCAGGCAGGCAGGGCGGATGCGCTAGGACAGGCAGGGCGGATGCGCTAGGGCAGGCAGGCAGGGCGGATGCACCAGGGCAGGCAGGCAGGGCGGATGCACTAGGGCAGGCAGGCAGGGCGGATGCACTAGGACAGGCAGGGCGGATGCACTAGGGCAGGCAGGGCGGATGCACTAGGACAGGCAGGGCGGATGCACTAGGACAGGCAGGGCGGATGCACTAGGACGGGCAGGGCGGATGCGCCAGGGCGGGCAGGGCGGATGCGCCAGGGCAGGCAGGCAGGGCGGATGCACCAGGACAGGCAGGCAGGGCGGATGCACTAGGACAGGCAGGGCGGATGCACTAGGGCAGGCAGGGCGGATGCACTAGGACAGGCAGGGCGGATGCACTAGGACAGGCAGGGCGGATGCACTAGGACGGGCAGCGCAGATGCACTAGGACGGGCAGGGCGGATGCACTAGGGCAGGCAGGCAGGGCGGATGCACTAGGGCAGGCAGGGCGGATGCACTAGGGCAGGCAGGGCGGATGCACTAGGACGGGCAGGGCGGATGCGCCAGGGCGGGCAGGGCGGATGCGCCAGGGCAGGCAGGCAGGGCGGATGCACCAGGACAGGCAGGCAGGGCGGATGCACTAGGACAGGCAGGGCGGATGCACTAGGGCAGGCAGGGCGGATGCACTAGGACAGGCAGGGCGGATGCACTAGGACAGGCAGGGCGGATGCACTAGGACGGGCAGCGCAGATGCACTAGGACGGGCAGGGCGGATGCACTAGGGCAGGCAGGCAGGGCGGATGCACTAGGGCAGGCAGGGCGGATGCACTAGGGCAGGCAGGGCGGATGCACTAGGGCAGGCAGGCAGGGCGGATGCACTAGGACAGGCAGGGCGGATGCACTAGGACAGGCAGGCAGGGCGGATGCACTAGGACAGGCAGGCAGGGCGGATGCACTAGGACAGGCAGGCAGGGCGGATGCACTAGGACAGACAGGGCAGATGCACTAGGACAGGCAGGCAGGGCGGATGCACTAGGACAGGCAGGCAGGGCGGATGCACTAGGACAGGCAGGGCGGATGCACTAGGACAGGCAGGCAGGGCGGATGCACTAGGACAGGCAGGGCGGATGCACTAGGACAGGCAGGGCGGATGCGCTAGGACAGGCAGGCAGGGCGGATGCACTAGGACAGACAGAGCAGATGCACTAGGTCCAGGACAACAGGGTCGTCTTCCTGAACAGCAGAGCGGGGTAGTGAGGCTATTCTGGAAAGAGCAGCATGCAGGGTACTGGGGAGGCAGGCGCAGCTTGGCAAGGCAGGACTACGGCCCGGAAGCTGCTGCATCGAGGAGCCTGATGTAAGGAGGTCTGAACTGGGGGCTGAGGAAGCAGTTCAGAGCGCGCCGGGAAAGGCCATGCAACAGTTCAAAGGCCGAAGCAGCTCCAGACAGTCTGAACAGAGCTTTGCTTCTCCTGCTTCCTCGACCGTACAGCTCACGCAGACATGTGACTTTCTGAGACACAGACCCACCGAAAGGAGGACATGCTGTCCTGCAGGAGGTGGCCCAAGGAGACCTCGGCCAGGTGTGGAGTGCACGCCCGTCACCCTAGCCCTTCACGAGCCGCGACAAGGATGGAGCTGGGGACAGTTTGGGATCCAGCAAGAACTAACCCTCCTCCCATCCCCCTGCAAAAACACAAGAATTAAGTGTTCTTCACAATACCCGACACAAGATGTGTGCTCCGAAGTTGTAGCTACCTTCCTCATCATTACAACAGCTCACCAATGATAAGCTGCTCACAGAAGAAACTCAAAGGGTGCAAGGCACATGAGTGGAGGAATGAAGACAACATCTAGCAGATGAACGCATAGACTCAGGCACTTTCAGGCATGAGCATTGAGAGCGAGGACCAAACCATTCGCAGAATAGGAGAGGCAAGTGAAAGGACATGTCAGGAAAGAGAGAAGAGGCCCTCTTCTTGGGGTCCCCTAGGAGCACCTTGAGTGTGTGCACTGCTGTGTCCTATGTCGTCTGCTCAGTCGAACCTGTCAGGTGCAGGACTAAGAGGTGCAGTAGGAGAAAGGGGCGGGGCTACAAAAGGGCTGCTGAAGGACATCCAAATTCTTCATGCCATCAGTGCCAACGTCCTGGTCGTAACTGTGACACTGAGCCATGGTTCTGCAAGATGTCAGCCATGGGCGGGAACTCGGTAAGAGAAGGAGCAACCGCTACAGTCTTCATGTTTACGATCCTGGAAACGGAGCTGCCATCTCCTTTGCACCGTACCACCGACCTGTATGGCCAGCTCTTCTTTACTTCTTGTGTGTGTACACGTTCGTGTGCGCACACGTGTGTGCAAATGCACGTGTGGGGGCCAGAGGTTCACATGGCTGCCTCGATGGCTCTCCACCTTACTCTTCGAGAAGGGGTCCCTCACTAGCCTAAGGTTCATCAATTTGGCTAGACTGGCTGGCTGGTAAGCCCCAGGGGTCTTCCCCTCTCTGGGTCCCTGGCAGCAGGACACAGGTGGGCTCTGGGGCTTCACCTGAGCTCAGGCCCTTGTGCAGCAAGTGCTTCTAGGCAGATCTCGCACCTGCAGCCGTCTTGCCTCAGTCTCCCAGCAGCTAGGATTCCAACCCTTACTGCCTCACTACGTCGCTCCTCCTAACAGCACGTCAGTGCGCCAGTTTTCTTAAAATGAAATATTTCAAATGGGACTGAGAATGTAGTTCAGTGGTACAGAGCATGTTCAGCTTGTGGAAAACCCCAGATTTCATCCCTAACACTGTCCCCCAAAAATATTTTTAAAATATTTCCAACGGGGGCTGGAGAGGTGGCTCAGGGGTTAAGCCTCTGCCTTGCAGGAAGAAGGTCCTGAGTTCGGATCCTAGACCCCGCGTATAGACGCCCGGCGGTAGTGGGGCGGCCTGTGTTTCTGGTCCTGGCAGGGCGGAGCCTGTGAATCCCGGGGCAGAGTAAACAGGAGGAGGTGGAGGCGTCCATGGTGGTTCCCGAATTCGTCCGTGGCTCTACACACACATACATACATACATGCACATACGTACACGCACGCACACACACATGCATACACACACAATTGAATAAAAAAAAAATTTTTTTTAAATATTTCCAACGACCTCAAGAAGAGGGGCTGGAGGTACAGCTCAGCGGGTCATGTGCTTGATGTGCAGCAGGAGGGTCTGAGCTTGGATCCCCAGAACCACAGAAAAGCCGGAGGTGTGCTGGGTGTGTTAGACCCAGTGCTGGGGTGAGGGGACAGTCAGCTCCCGGAGCCCGACTAGCTAAGAGGTGGGCTCCAGGGTCAGCGAAAGATAGTGAGGAAGCACCTGAGGAAGACACCTAGATACTTACTATTAGCTGCATAAGCACCCCCTCCCCCAACACACTCACACACACTCACACACGCACACGTGTGCACACACTCACACTCATACACACACACGCACACCACACAAGCCTATGCTGTAGCAAAGCATTCCATGACCTCCCCCTGCCTCTATTGCCCCCCCTTCTCTATCGCCTCCCCCCCAGGGCGGAGCTACGTCCCTGTCCTTCATCAGGTGCCTCTGTCCCGGCAGCCCGGCCCTCTGCCCCTCTGCTCTCTTCCAGCCTCACTTCTCCAAACCTTGGGCCTGAGAACACCCACCTATGTACTGTCCTGACCCCACGCAGGGGTCTGAAGCTCGGACAGTCCGACACCAGGCAACGCCAGACCTCTCTGGAAGTACCGCACGCGAGGGGGGCACGTGACCTCAGGAGTCAGAAAAGGGCTGAAAGCGGAACCCAAGGTGGCACGCGCCCAGCTCTCAGTCGCGGTCCTATTCCAGCCTCGTTTTACGGATTTCGCGGTCAGAGGCAGACCCCAGAGAACTTCCTACACCCCCAGCTCCTGCTCAGCCCCCACAGGTCTGCATTCCACTCCCACCCTAACCGTGGCTCTACCTCTTTCAGGGTCTCCCTGTCCTCAGCGAGGCCGGGCTCACCTGCAGTCGGGAAGAAAAGCCCTACGCACATCTCACTTCTCTTCCCCAAGGAAACTTTGCCACGGAGCGGAGCACGGACTCAACAACAGTCCCCTCCCAGTTTCCAAGTTCCTGCTAGTGCTCCCCCTGATTCGACCAGCGAGCTGGGGCACTAGGACCCAGCGAGCAGACAGCACTGAGTCTGCGCCCTAAGGGGATGCACCATTTCACAACTTCGCCAAGTGCCAAGGCACCAACAAAGCCACCGCCGCCTGCGCTGGGCTCTGCCGATGCTCTGCCCGCTGTCCGGGCAGCTCACCAGCTCACCGGCCACTCCCCTGAAGCGGCTCATCCTACCCTTTCTTTCACTAAACCCACGTCATCATCTGAGCATAATGGACATCGATCTCCCCAAACCAGCACGCAAAGGCGTAACCATAGCAACCTCAAGGGGAAGGACACAGAAATGATGCTCCCGTGGCTGCAGCAAAAGGAGGTGAGTCTGCTTGTCTTCTGCCCCCCGCACGTCCTTCCGGGTCAGGGCAGATCCGACCATCGCCTACTGCGATGGTAATGACCGTGCTGCTACCTAAGGATCAGATCTGCCGGTCCCACAGCGGGTGGCACAGAACAGGCTTGTTTTATGAAGGACAGGGATGGAACCAGGTCCCTCATCATCCCGTCCCAGGTGAGTCTTGGCCATCAGCACTTGTGTCAAGATGCTGAGCGATCGCTCAAGGAACTAGGGGTCCTCTATGGCAGCAGCTGAGCCCACTGCCCTGCCCATCCGTGCCACCGTCCTTCACAAAGACTGGCACGAGGGGCTCCCCCACTCAAGAGCCTTGACATCCAGAAACGAGGAGGTTGTTTTAGAGTGCTCTCCTCCCTGACCCCTAGGAAAGGAGCCCCATCTCTGCAGACATCACGAAACGCAGTACTGCTCAGCCTACGGGACCCTCCATGCCTCACTTTCCCCTCTGCGATCGGCAACATGCTTTCAAAGGATTGTTTAAAGAAATGAGGGTTGAGGCAGGAGGACTCACGAGTGCAAGGTCAGCCTCGACTACACGCTTGAGTTTCAGACCATTCTGCAGAGCAAGGAAGACCCCGTCTCAAAACAAAGAGAAACCCCATACACACAGAGGGCTACTGGGGGGGGGCTACAGAGCACGGTGCCGGGTGCGATGCACACGGCGCTCAGGAACGTGGGCTGCCGTTACCCCCCCCCCCGGAGACAAGCACAGGGCTCCAGCTGAGGGCGCTCCTGGGGCTCATCTGGGTTCTCTCTCCTCTGAACAGCTGCTGCAGGCTCTTTCCACATCCCAGAGCTACTCCTGAAGCCCTCACCAGCCCACCCTCTCGGCAATCGATCTCGTCCGTTAGGTAAGAGTCCTTCGTAAACTGCGCATATCCGCATCCACCACCACCTTCATCGTTCCCAGTAAACGCAACGTGACACTCATCTTTCCTCTAGTGCCTCCTCACGCACATTCTACCGGTTCTTACACATCGTCCAAAAACTATGCTTGGATTCTTCAGGTCTAGAAAAAAAGGTTTCTAAAGTCCCTGCTTCGTCCTCTGCCGGCCGCCACCATTTCTAGTCTTTCCTTCCTGCCAACCACTCCAAGGCAGTCCACAGACCCCGTCCACAGCTGCGTCAATTCTACCACGGCGGCCCGGAAGGGGCTAAAGAGCCTGGGGACTGACGCCCTAGGCCCGTCTGAAGCGGGGGCTTTTCCTCTCTGGAATTTTCTCCTTTCTTAGCTTCCTGAGCAACACTTTTTCTTGCTCACCAATGTCTCCTTTGGCATGTCCAGCCTTCCAGAAGTGTGGCTAGGAAAACTCACCCACCCCTCTCCATCGACCACCCACACGCAGGACGCCTAGGTGGAGATCCCACATCTGCACCTGTGTGGGAGGCACACAGGCCCCCCAAGTTGAACACGTCCTATGCATTCGGTATCTTCCTGTGAAGACCCCTCTTCTGCATTCCCTTCTCAGAGACTAGCACCACTACCACCACCCACCCAAACTATAAAATTCAGCCATCCTCATCACCCCCTCACCCCCCGTTATTCTCAGCACCTCATATCGCAGGCTGCTTCTGTCTGCGCCCTGTCAGGTCCGTCCGCTCCAACCCATTGGCCTAAGACGACCCTCTCCAGTCACACCTGCTGTAAGTGGTTCCCGACATGCCTACTCTAGGTTCTCCCCTTCAGCCTGTTCTAGAGTTCGCTTCCCAAAACAGTCACGTTATAACTCCCTGCGCAAGACGTCCAGGGGCTTCTTTGCCGCCCTGAAGGCGGGCTCCTGGGCTGTCACGGTTCCAGGCCAGTGTGAGTCACGCGGACTTGTGTGGCTTCACCCCAAACGCAGACACCAAGCGCCTCTCCTTTGATCCCACGCTTCTCATAGAATCAGCTACTTGTTTTCTTCTATGACTCTGAAAATGCTGAAGTTATCAGGACCATTCCTATTTCATCCTTCAATATTCAGCTTGATAATCACCTCTTTTCTGAAAATTCTCTCAGCTCCTTCATGTAGACACCCTCCTCTGTCTCCAATAGCACCTTGGACATAGATCCATTACAATACTACATTTTATTTAAAATTCTGTCTACTGTGTCGCACCTTGCATTCCTCCAGGGTGGGAAACTTTACCCATCTCGATATCTAAACACTTGAGCCCAGTGCATCGCTCAGACAAGCACTCGTCATATTTTAAAAGCTCCTCTAAGCCTATAAACGGGGCAGCTTCCAAAGAGAGCAGCTTCACCCTTGAAGATCAAGGCAGGTAGGGGTAAGCCACTCACCCCAGCAGAGGCAGCTCTTTCCTCAGACAGGAGCATAATAAAATGTAAGTCACAAAGAGACCCAGCTTGGACTGACCCTAATCTACATCTGCCTCAAGAGTAAACGAACCACAGAATAACATCCACAAGGCTCTGAGAACAGCCAGCACCCACACTGCAGCCCTGAAGCCCCCAGGAGACACAAAGGAGTGGAGAGGTCAGGATGTACGTGAAATCTGTCATTAACCCGGCTCAACAGGTTCCGGCCTGAACTTCAGAAGAAAAATGAGAAACACACAGTCAGAATCTCCAAGCCAGCAGAAGATACGTTTGAGTTGGGCAATCTCTCACCTCTCGCCTCGGTGCCAGCCATGGATTACAGCATTAGACTAAAGCCAACAACCAGTTCCCAGGACGAACTGCTGCCTAACAGAGACGGCACGGAGGAAAGAATTCCCAATTCTCTTGATAAGCAACAGGCATCCCAGGTCCCCTAAACCCCCCAGTCACTACAAGCAGCCTAAGTGCCACGGAATCACCAACTATAAAACCTCCTACTTGCAAACTCCAGCTAGCCATCGGCGGAGTTGGCAGAGCAAAACCCAGGGTGGCAGCTGTCAAAGGTTCTGCAGTCCTTTCAGCCACTGTGACCCTTTCCCTGTCAGTCTTCTTTGTTCCTTCCCATCCCGACAGTTTAAATCACCCCCATCCTTTCCCTTACCCTACGGTCATCTTGTGATCTGCCATTTAGCAGCCTTGAAGACGAAGCTTCTTTGGTGCATCTGCGGTTCTGCTGCCCTCAGTAAACCATGCTATGAAGTTTCGTGGTCTGTGGTCTCAGGCAGAAAAAGCAGAGCACTAAGTCCTGTACCACTGATGCCTCCCTCCTCCTCCATTTGCAACCACTTTCACCCAGTAGACGGACGCGTGCTCTAGGCACTGCTTCAGCCAGCTGTTCACCTGCCATCTGATTTCTTGCTGTGATCAGGCATTCCTGGGCCTGGCAGGCACAGTCTCATCTCTGCAGCACTGCAGCTGCCTGCGAGCCTTTCTCCAGCTTGCCAGCCACGCCCTTCCTTCAAAGTCCAGCTACAGCGCCATTATGCACAAAACAAAGACAAATTTAAGAAAGATCTTTCTTAAACACGCTGGCAGAAAATAAGGGATAATTACAAGCTAGGACTATCTGTCCTCCAATTGAATCAACTTTCTTGGTCCACCCTTGTTTTCCTTCAGCTTTCTGAGACACAGCCACGACTGGCCCAAAACTCACTATGTGGCCCAGCTGGTCTCAAACTCAAAGCAATCTTCTTGCCTCCGCCTCCTGAGTGCTGAGACGGCAAACATGAACCTCATGCCTGGTTTAAGAGTCAGCTTTATAAAGAGAACGTACTTGTGCTGTTAATAGATAACCGATGACAAACAGGATGGAAGTTGAAGAAATGTACTTCAGCAGCCTGGAGAAAGCGCAGTGCTATTCCAAGAACAACACCTCATCCCTGTCACCCCAGTTCTTGGCACAGGAGGCAGGAACAGCAGTTTCTACCAGCCAGTCTCCGTGGCCAAACTGGGGTCCACACTGGGCTCCATGAGATCTTGCTCAAAAAAAAAAAAAAAAAAGTGGGGGGCCGTAACCCTGTACCTAGTAAGAAATGTAGTAATGTAACTTGATTCTAATCATGTTACAAAGTCCGCCAAACTGACAGGAGTATTATATATGGAAGTGGGATTATCAGAAGGGAACTGAATTGGAATCTCTGTGTTTCTGAATGTGAAAGAAATCAGGGACCTCCTAGTCCAAACTCCTCTTTTAAGGCCTCGGCACGTGAAGTGAAGCAGCAGCTGTTCCGGAGGACGGGTAGCAGCAGCAGTTGAAGCGCTATTCAAAGAGCATGGAATGCGGACCACGCATTCGCATGACCTGGAAACTTGTTCCAATTGCAGAACCAATCAGACCTGTATTCTAACAAGACCCCACTAAACATATGCACTATTAAAGCAAAAAAGGCCTGTCCTCACACGGTCCCTTTCAAAGGGTCAATTCCTAATTCTGAACCTGCATTTCTCAAACAGCACCGGCGGTCAGACAGAAATTCCACCCCCACAAAAAAAAAAAAAAAAAAAAAAACTATTTCCCAGGAAACTTTGGGGACATTCCCCACACATACTGAAGATTCCAAAATAGTCTGCACTAGAAGAGACTTGGGCCATGGATTTCCTGAACATATTTGGTACAAAGCGTTCTTGGGAAAAAAAAAAAAAAAAAAAAGATGACATTTCTTTTAACACGGTGTGGCTCGGCTCTGCCGGCGCATCAGGCTAGGAATGTCCATCTGTCAGAGCTCGTCGGCGCTCAGGACCTCGACCCCGCGCGGGGACGCCAGGGACCACGACCGCCGCCTGCAGTCCCGGCACTCAAGGTCCGTGGGGTCCCAAAGATGCGCCTCGTTAAACCAGCCCTGTGCCTCGCTCGTCTGCGGGCTTGAGAGTCGGGCCCGGGATAGGGGGCAGGCACCCCCCAGACCCCAATCCAGACCCCCCGCGCTCCAGCGGGTCACACAAGAGCCACATGTGTCCACGGGAGCGCGGTGCGCGCCGCGCGCCGGGAGGGTGGCGCGGACCCGGCCGGCGCTCCGCGATGAGGGGCTCGGGAGGTGCACCAGCCCGGGCGAGGCGTCGGGCGGAGCCCGGGACGCCGGCGCCCTCCCGCCGCGGCCCACCTTGCAGTCCCGCCCCGCCCGGAGCCACGGTGGAACCCCGGCCCGCGGCCGGCTCCCCGCGCTTGCAGCCGGGGCCGGCGGAGCAGAGCGTCGGCGGCGCCGCCGCCTCCGTACCTGTGCGGTCAGGGGCTCCGCGCCCGGCTCGAGCCCCGCCGCGGACCGACGCCCAAGACCCCGCGGGCCCCGCCCCGTCCCGCCCCGCCCACCGCGGGCTGCCCGGCGCGCCGCCCGACCCCGTCGGGGATCCCGGCGCCCCCAGCCCTGGCGCCCCGAGGCGCCCCGAGTCCCAGGAACACACTCGGCGTCCCCGCAGCCCCGCCCCGGCCGGGGAGAGCGCACCGAGCGCGCGAGGAGGCGCCGAGGTCAGGCACCAAGCCGGACACCTCAGGGCCCGTGCGCGCACGCGCACCGAGCCTGGGACGCGCCTAGGACGGCGTGGGCGGCGCGGCGAGCGCCCTCTGCCAGCCAAGCGGCCACCGCGGGCGCCTGCGGCACCGCGCTGGTTAGGGTTACAACAGCAGCGATGACCCCAGCAATTGGGAGAGCCAGGCAGGGGGATCGCCCTAGTTCCCTAGACAGCCTGGCCTTCACAACGGCTGCAGAGCAAGAGCAGGGAGGCGTGATCACACAAGTGTGCAAGACACGGGAGCAAGAGGAGCCGGAATTTCATAGGTTCAAATTCTAGCCGTAATACACTAGTCGTGTAAAATCTGGGGGTGGGTAGTTAACCTTAGCCTGGCTATGCCTGTTTCCTCGTTCATAAAGTGAAAATATTAATTGCAAGGATTGTGAACAGGAGGGATGGGGTTGGAGGGCCACACCAGACACAAGGAGAGAGGGGACCATGTTACAGCAGAGAAAATCGGCCTCCAAGGAATGCAAGTAAGTAATGTGACACCTGGTTAAGTTCACAGACGTTCGTTCCTGATCATGTACAACTGAGGGGGCATGATCTCACCAGAAGGGGAGGGCATATAGTCTGGCAGATGAAAGGTGATCATTTTGCAAATGGGTGACTGACCCCTCCCTCACCGAGGTTTCCTGCTTTTATTACATCTACCCTTGAATGTGCTATTATAACAAGACTCCAGTTTAACAGTTTTTTGTCTCTGGGGTGTGTCAGGGGGTGACATACAGTGCCCATCAGGATGGAGTGAAGGAGCAGCAAAACTGCAAAAGAAAATCAACAAACCACAATCCAGAACTTCAGAGACTCTATATCAACCACATAGAACTAAGCCAGCCTAATCTCCTCCCATCCTGAAGCTCAGGGACATTTGCAGAAGAGGGGGCGGTAAGATTGTAAGAGCAAAAGGATGGGAGGAGCAATGATCTGAAGATTCTCCACACTAGTTAGGGCTGAAGCAATCATAATTGGACACTGCATGCCCGGCGCAATGTCCAACACACTATTGACCTCACAAAGTCTAGCATCTGCTAAAGGCACCAAGATCCTTGGAGGCAAGGGATTGATAGCCACAGAAGTGTTCCTATGCTTAAGGGGAACACGGGAAAGGGTTCAGGGAAATGCCACTGGGTCCTTGTACGTCATCGGAGAGGAGGACCAAGAGGAGAGTTAGGCATACACAAGAAAGGACTCTCTGGGAGTTGGGGGGGAGGCACTGGGAGACGGGGAGGGAGGGAAGGGAAGCAGGGGGTTCAGGGGGAGGAGGGGGGGGAACTAGTCTACCTATTAAGTTTGTATGAGCGGAAATAATAAAAAATGTTAAAAAATTTAAAAAAATAAAGTGAAACTATTAGTGGTAGTCTCTAGAAGGGATGAATTGCACACTTCCTCTTGTCCTGCCTTCCCACTTCACTTCCTAAATATTTCTAGTACTCTGATACATTCCTAATACTTTAAAGGTATGCGCTGTAACGACCCGCCTCTAGCCCTTATTCCAATCTACCCCATTCCTCCTATCAGAGCCCTGGGTGTCCCTGTGGAGGACCCAGGGTAACCTTGGGAATCATCCTGGATTGCTTCTACAGTCTTCCCGCTTTCTCTCAGATATCCCAGGGCCACGGGTACAGGCTTCGGCCATTTCCAGCTGGCGTTTTTTTATGTGAGCCCTGGGCTTCGAACTCAGGACTTTCTGCTTGCAGATACAGAGTCTTAACCCCCAAGCCATCTCTGCAGCCCTGCTGCTGGTTTCTTGTTCACCTTCTAGGCAAGCGTTGGGGGGGGGTCAGTACCTGGATGCATGTGTAGTGCAAATGCACAGGACATTGTGCCTGAATGGAGGTACAAGTTGTGTCTTTATATGTAAAAAAACTCTTCATTGAATCCAGAGCTTCCTGATAAACCAACTTGTCCCTGGCAATTTCCTGTCTTTTCTTCCCAAGTAATGGGATTACAGGCTGCTCCCTAGCCTGCCATGTGGGTCCCCAAGCTTGCAGAGAAAGTGCCTTTTCCATTGGCCATCTCACCAATCTATATGTATTATTTAAATTTAAGCACATATGAATATAGTCTCCTTCCAAATTCCTATAAAAGGTAGCATATTATATACATCTAGTCTGCTTTTTGTTAATAAAATACCCTGGAGCACTGTAGAAATCAATATATTGAGTTCTTCCTCATACCTCCCTGTGGCGCATGCCTGAAGTCCTAGCACCTGGAGGTAGAGGCAAGATGATCAGGGGTTTTAGATCATCCTCTACTCTGTGGCCAACCTGGGCTATATATCTATATCTCACACACACACACACACACAATCACTCAGCTGCATAGCCGTCTATTATATGGATATATACATGATTTATTAGCTAGATTCTCTAATCAGATACTTTGTTTCTAGGTTTTGGCATGTATACACGTTCATTGAGTATGTGCATGTGTGCACATGCATGTGGAGGCTCAGAGGTGCACTTCTAGTGCACTGACCAGCACACTGAATAGAGCCCATAACATTATAGCAGATGCCAGTCTGCCACTGGGAAGTGCCACGGTATGGGTCAGAGCAGAGATGAGAGAGTTACAGAACCTAACAAGATGAGAAGGTGCCCAGTCCAGGTTGTCCAAGTCTTCACTTAGCGTGGAGCCAGTGAGCAGCTCAGGGACGAGGCCGCCTGCTCACAGAGCTGACCACCTCCGTTCCCTGATGCGTGTGTCCCCTCTCTCCTCTCTCTCTTTCTCCTCCTCTCTTCTTTGTCTCTCAAGGAAATAAATAAAATTTAAAAAGAAGCTAAGAGTGGATTTCTCTTTCAATGTTTATCCTGGACCCTAGTCCTTTTCAACAGTCAAAAATCAAGACTTGGAGGCCAAATCTGTCTCCAAAGTAACACTTGGGGCCCGGGATGTAGGCCAGTACGACAAATCTTGTCTGCAAGTACAAGACATTGGGTTCAAGTCCCAACACACCCAGGGGAGGTGGGGAGGGGGTGAATTTAAGACTCTGCTCTGAGAATAAATGAAATGAATTGGACTCATATCTTAAATCACCATGCGGTTGAATTGCAGTCTCTCCTTCCTCACATGCTGAAAGGAGAAAGTGCTCCTTGAAAGCCAGATCCCCCTTAGAGCCCTATGTCTGCTCCTTTTAAGGGGTGCGTGCGTCCAGAATGCCTGGGCTCAGAACCAGACTCCTCGCCAAGCCTGAAGCAGTCTCCCAAGGGACCAGTCCTGATGGCACGCTCTACCTGGATTCAAAAGGCAACGGCGCCGCCTGGGGGTCGTAGGGGGCCTTGGAAGAAACTGACCACCATTCCGATATACCTGGTGTTTATTTCTAACAAGGTCAGTGCCCACTGGGGGCGGGCGCTCAGGACCCTGAATGAGGCATGGGCTTGGCGGGGAGCAGCCACGCTTTAGGGGTTTCCTTCTTGTCTAGCTGCGTCATGGTCACCTGGGGCGGGGCCACGCCTGTCTGGATGGGCTGCTGCTCTTTGGCGTGGGAGCCACCCTGGCCTTTGGCCTCCTCGGTGGCGCCCGACCTGAGCAGCTGCTGGGTGCCCCGATTCCACATGCTGACGCCAGCGGCCAGCTTCATGCTTTCCGCCGCAATCATGGGCTTCCAGAATTGCTGAGATGTGGTCTCCAGAACTTGGGGGCCTGAGAGGGGCCATCCAGAGTCCTCAACGCCTTCCTCGGCGTGGGGAGGCTCCAAGCCCTGCGGAGGAACGCGAGTCCGGGAGCCCCACAGATCCTTCAACTGCTCCACCTCCCGCTCCCAGCCTTTGGGCCACTTAGCACCCGGCCACAGTTTGGGGCTGGGGGTGCGGGGCATTTCAGAGGGCTGGGGGTGCCTGTCGAAGAAGCGAAAGCCAGGGCTGATGAATGGAAGCTTTGACCCAAAGGTTGGCGAGGTAAGGCCCAAGTTTACAGTGGGCTCTGCGCCCAGAGAACGGAACGGGGCACAAGACTGGAAAGGCAACTCTGCGGGAGGAACGAGGCGCTTGACGTCGGGGCCCTGGCGGAGGGTTTGGGGTCCTCGAGCGTGACTCTCCTCCTGGGACTTCCCGCCCCGCGGGCGGCTGCGGTAGGTTTCCAAGGGGCGAAGCTCGGTATCTGGCATCAGGACCTCGGCCACAGGGCGCACCCAGTGGCGGGGCAGTCGCTTGGGATCCAGGCGCATCGAGGACGTCTTTTGGGCCCCATCGGCCCGCTCCAAACCGGCGGGCGTTGGGGGGCTGTACGCGGCGGGGAGGGACACCGATTCGGCCGAGACGACGCGGGGCAGCTCCTGGCTCGGGCGCTTCGGCCGGTCCCCAGCCGCGTCCGGCGTAGGCGCGCTGTAGAATAGGTCCTCGAACGACAGGAAGGTGCTGAGGAGCGTTCCCTTCTCCATGGGGGTCTGCAGGCGGCCCACCAGCAGCAGGTCCTGGGAAGGGAGGGCGCCCTCGAGGCCCACCGCTTGGAGCGAGGGCTGTGCGCCCACCCGCAGGGGCTGGGGCGTGTAGAGGCTCAGCCCCCCGGGGGACTCCTGGGCGGCCGCGTCCCTAGGCTCCCCCGGAAACACCTCCAAAGTAGGCTGGGAGCCCAGGGTGACTATGGGTTCCGCGGAAGGCTCGGAATGCTCAGGTGGCTCCGGGGCGCTGGGGGCTGTCCACGAGGTCCCTAGGAGGAGCTGATCCTGTGGGGAAATGCACAGGGGTAGCGAGGGGTCAGAAGTGGGGTGGGGTGAGCGGCTTCCAAGGAGGCTGGGGCTGGGCTTACTTCTCCGGGGATGTGCTCCTCCACGCCTTCTGGGGTGGGCGCGTGCAGCACCGGCACCGAGCCCTGGGCCCAGGCGTCCGTGGTGCAAGCCAAGGGCTCCTCATCCTCGCCCCACGTGGGGTCCTCGGCCACTGCAGATTCGCCCTCGTCCCGGGCCAGGAAGCGCCACTCAGTGATCTGCAGCATGGCCTCCCGGGCCTGGCTAATGGTGAATGGTACGCACTGCAGAGGCAGGGGGGAGCTCAGCCGGCCCGGCCCGGAGAGGTGGGAGAGGGGGCAGATGGGCAGGAAAACCCGCGGCCAGGCCCACCTGCTGGGTCAGGTAGACAGAGAAGGCGCAGTCCATGACTCGAGTCAGAAGATCCGCCAGGACGTCCCCCACCACGTCCTCGCCCTCCTCTAGGGTCAAAAGCGCAATCCACTCGGCCTCATTGAGCCGCCCGGGCACTATGTCCACCTGCGGCACGGGCTGGGTGGGCGGCCGGGCCTTCTCTGCCTTGGATCGGGTCGCCCCGCGGTCTCGGGCCTGTCTCTGTGGGAACGAAACAGGGCACTCAGGACAGGACACCGAGGCGTGGACCCCAAGGGCAGCTAGGGGTAAGAAGGAAACTTTCTCAGGACGGAAGAGAAGCAGGCAAGAGACCGTGGAGTGACTTTATCGCGACTTTACCTAATGAATATTCATAAGCGTCCACACTACTGAAGCTGGGGTTTGGCAGAAGCTAACGGCTTGTGTGCAGTCAGCACTCCCTAGGTCATGCTAGAGCCTTAACTCGCTGCCCTGGCTATTCCACTATTGCAGTGGATACAGTCTACGGAATTCAAGGAATTCAAGATGCCCACTGGTGCTTGTGTGTGTGTGTGTGTGTGTCTGTGTGTGTGTGTGTGATGATGGTCAGTTTGTCAACTTGGCACCATCTAGATCGCTGGAGAGAATATGTTGGGGGATAATGAATGGAGCCAAATAAACCTTTTCTTCCTCCCCCTCCCCCCCAGCTTCTTTTCTCAAATTCTCAGGCCATTTTATCTCAGCAACAGGACAAATAACTAAGCCACACATCTATGCCGCCCGGAGCACTGTGCAGTTGCTAACACACACAACCTACTGGGTCAGTCCTGGGCTTTCCACATCTCTGCTGAGCAAATCGGGGTGTTTTCAGATTCCGCCTTCACTTTTCTGTCGGTACACGGGGTTACAGATATATCTGGGTTTTCAGTGGGTTCTGGTCTCAGGTTAACAGAGTTGTATAGCAAGTAGTTTACCGGGAGAGCCATCGTCCCAGCCTCCACATTATTTTATTTTCTGTTTGTTTAAGAGCAGATCTTGTCGGGACTGGAGAGAAGGCCCGGGGTTAAAACTCTGACTCCCAAGCAGAAGAACCTGGGTTTAGATCCTAGGTCCTACCTAAAAACACTAGGTGGAAATGGTGGCCACCCGCACTTCTGGTTCTGGAAGGTGGACCCTGGGAAATGCCAAAGTGATGCACAAAAGAGGTAGAAGGAATCCAGGATGACTCCTAAAGCCACCCTTAGGCCTCCACAAGTACACACAGTACCCTCTGCCACACACGCGCGTGCAGGCATGCACACGCGCACACACACACACACACACACACACACTAAATAAAAAAGGTAGATCTTGCTACCTAGCTCTGGCTGGCCTGGAACTTGCACCTAGACAGGATTGGCCTCACAATCACAGCAGTCCTCCTGCCTCTGCTTCCCAAATGCTGGGATTTCTGCCTGGCTTTCCACATTTTTATCAGCCTTTTGCTTTTCTTTTTTTATTATTATTTATTCAATTGTGCGTGTATGTGTGTGTGTGTGTGTGTGTGTGTGTGTGTGTGTAGAACCACAGGCGAATTCAGGAACCACCATGGACGCCTCCACCTCCTCCTTGTTTACTCTGCCTGGGGATTCACAGGCTCCGCCCTACCAGGACCAGAAACGTAGGCCGCCCCCACTTCCGCCCTGCGTCTATATGTGGGGTCTAGGATCCGAACTCAGGACCTTCTGCCTGCAAGGCAGAAGCTTAACCCCTGAGCCACCTCTCCAGCCCCTTGCTTTTCTTCTTTAAAACTTTTATTTATTTATTTTGCATGTCCATGCACAACTTTGGGAATCATCCTGGATTGCTTTTACCTCCTTTTCGCTTCACTGTGTAGATTTCCCAGGCTCCGCCCACCAGGGCCAAAAGTGCATTTCCCCCTGGCATTTTTATGTGGAACTTGGGATCTGAACTCAGGACCTTCTGCTTGCAAGACAAGCCCTGAGCCATCTCTCCAGTCCCCTTTTGCTTTTTTTCTTTTTCAGTTTTGTTTTTCTGCTTTCGTGGCTCTGGGAACTGAGTTCAAGGTGTTGTATAGGTTAGGCAGGCGTTTTAACACTAATATTTCTGGCCCTCTTTTTATTTTTAGAGATTATCTCACTAAGATGCTCAAACTGGTCCTGAGCTCGCTCTGTAGTTACACAGGCCTTGGGTCTGTGAGCCTCCTGCCTTTGTATCCAGAATGCCTAGGATCACAGGCCTGAGCCACTAGGCCTGGCTTTGACCCTCTTTTTTCATTTTCCAGAAGGTGGGAAGTGGAGGTGAGAGAATCAGGGTTCCAGGTTAGCTCCAGCTATATAAAAAGGTGGAGGTTGTCCTGGAATACATGAGGCCTTATTAAGAAAGAGAGAGAAAGAAGGGAAGGGTGGGAGGAAAAACGACGCAGAGAGAGGAAAAAGGAGGAAAGGGGGGAAGAGAAAAGGGAAGACTTAAAAAGAAAGAAAAAAACAAAAGGAGGGTAAAATGGGTCAGCTGGTAAGGTCCCTACTTCCAAACTGGTCGAGATCTTCATTCAAGACCCAGAAGTTCACACAAGGTAGAAGGAAAGAAATTATTTCTGAAGTTGTCCTTTGACTTCCACCCACACACCATGGCTTGCATTGTCTCTCTCTCTTTCTCATAAATTAATTATTAATTAAAGTTAAGAAATTATCTTTTTTTTTCTTTCAAAAAAAAGGCTGGTTCACACCCACGATGTACCTACACGGAGCCTCTGACCAAAAGGGATAAACAATAATTTTTTCAATGTTTTATTTTGAAATTTATTGACTTTTAAATCATTGACTTTTCCAGTGCAGCCCCGGGGTTTGGGTGTCGTTCCTCTCTCCTCCTGAAGTTGTCCATCAGCCGCTCTCCCCAGTGTCTGACCATCTCGGGTTTATCCGTCGGACGGGACACCCCGATGTGAAGGAATCGTGCTCCGACCCGCCCTAGCACACGAGTCGCTTGCAGACTCGCTGCCCCCGCCCTGCCTCGGTCCGGGGTCCAGATGCAATGCTGGGGAGAAGGCGCCGAGCCCAGACTTTCTGCCCGCGGCTTCCGCACGCGTCTTGCAGGACCCGCACCACCTGGTCCGCGGTTCCCGACACCGACCGCGTGGGTGAACCCCAGGATCTCGCACCCCAACAGCGCTGAACTCACCGAGCCTTCGTGCGACATCGTCACGACAGCCTCCTGCAAACGCCGCTGCTTCAGTTACCGCTGGGACCCGCCATCGCCCGGCCGCCGCCGCCGCCGCCGCCCAACCGTCGCCTCGGCAACCACGCCGCGTTGCCCCGGCAACCAATCCGCGTGCCGCAAAGCCCGGCCGCTGGCCCCGCCCAGCGCCGTGCGTCGGTGCGTCGTGGGCTCTGCGGTGGCGGCGGATTCGGAGGTTGCGATCCGCGGTGGTGGAGTCAGGCAAGGAGATTGGGGGGCTGCGCCGTGACCTCTGACTCTGAGACCTTTTTTCTGTCCTTTTTAAAAACTCGGACATGGGGGGGGACCGGGATCTTTGGCATCGCCGTTCTTCCCCTGGGGTTCCCGGTCCGCCTCCCTCCGGGACGCAATTCCCTCCCGCTGCGCCCGACCCTCCCCTGCCTTCTTCGGGGCGCCGCTTCGCATCGGGGGTCGCCCCTCCGTGCTCTGGGTTGCCTCTGCCCGCCTCCCCCGGTCTCGGTGGGCCTGTCCCCCGGGGCTCGCCGGTGACGCTGGAATCTCGCCCAGGATGTTCCTCCGCGAGCGCTCCATCCCCCTGCGCGGCTCGGCCGCCGCGCTCTGCAACAACCTCAGCGTGCTGCCTCTGCCGGCCCGCAGCCTCGTGCACTTCGCGGTGGTGCACGGGCCAAGCGCCCAGCTGGTCAGCGCTGCCCCTGAGGGTGTGCCCTTGGCCCAGCGCCAGCTCCACGTTAAAGAGAGCGGGGGAGTGAGCCCCCCGCTTATCACTCAGGTGAGCCTTGGAGCTGGCTGCGGCCAGCTCTGTCCGCTGTGCGACCTCTGCTAAACCTCAGAGACCTGCCCTGACCTGATCGCCCCCCCTCCTGACGTCTGTCCTCTACCCTGCCCCCCTCAATAGGTCCACTGGTGTGTCCTGCCCTTCCGAGTGCTACTGGTGGTCACCTCACATCGAGGGATACAGGTGAGATGAGACCTTCCCACTCCCAACACTTCCAAACTTCTGCGCACTTCTCATCTTTATTTCCATTTTCTCCCGTTTCCGAGTGCCACCCCTGACGGTGGTCCCCCGGCCTCACTTAACGACTTTGGGTACAGCCTCAGCAGCCCCTGAAAAATAGCCATTAAAAAATAGTGTCGGCCCTCCACAGTGATTCCGAGGGTTGAACAGATCTGAGCTGACATGGGCATTTGGAGTCCTGGGCACAGCTCAGCCAGGGCCAGCGGAGTGGGGCCCCTGTTGTGACCCCTGTCTTCCAGATGTATGAGTCTGACGGCTCCATCATGGTGTTCTGGCACGCCCTGGACGCTGGCGATACTTCAGGTACCTGCGGGACCCATGGCCACGAGCGTGGGGAGGGAGCCTCAGGAAGATACTGTTTGAGAGCTGTTTCTTCTCAGATTCAGTACAGGCCATGTTTGCCCGAGGAATTGCCACCAGCGGCCACTTCATCTGTGTGGGTGAGCGGGGGGACCAAGGGGTAGGAGCTTCAGCTAGGAGGAGGATGAGGGGTTAGTGAAATGAGAGGGAGGAGATTCCCAAGAGACACAGACAGAAGCGGCCAGAGAGTCGGGGAGGGGCGGAGCTTGTTGGGGAGCGGTTTGCTTCTGAGATTTCTGGCCCCAGAGTTCTGGCTGTGGTGGGTGGAGACCCAGAAGGATCAGGAAAACAGTAGGGCCCTGGTTCTGGCTGCAGGAACGTGGTCGGGTCAGGTGCTGGTGTTTGACGTCCCAGCCAAGGGACCCAACATTGTGCTAAGCGAGGAGCTAGATGGGCACCAGACGCCAATCACAGACATCGCCACCGAGCCCGCCCAGGGACAGGTGAGTTCAGTTCCTCGGCTTCTAAGGAGCCGGCAGGCAGCAGACCTGGGTTTGATGCTTCGCTTCGTAACCGAACATGGGTGGGATGTGGGACCCAGCCGCACTTTCCCGGGTGCAGCAAGTGGTGAGGACGTCGAAGACTTGACATTTCACAGTGCATTATCATTGCTAAGCCTTGGCGATGAGGAGTTGGAATCCCCAGTTCCTAAGTGCTGTTCAACTCTGACACGCGTAGCAAACGCTACCCTCCAGCACCAGCCTTTGTAGAAAGTCTCCCCCTGTTCTAGTTCCCCTGGACTTCCCCCGAGTGGGCGTCACCCTCACAGAAAGCTCTTGTCTCCCCACTTAGATTGCCAACCTCCTGAGAACAGGGTATGTATTTTATCATTTGTATCCTTCACAGCATCGGATCTGACGCCTGGTATCAGGTTCGAAAGCCCAGCGCGTAGCTCAGTGCGAAACCTCAGAGTCATGGCATGGTGGCCTCAGTTTTGCCACCTGTGCAGTGGGCACAGCTATGCATCCCCCTCTGCTCTGTGGCGGGGTGGGAAGCTCTCTAAGGCCACACCAGGAGTCTGTGGGCCCCACCCTCTGGCTGCACAGACACAGATGGTCTCCTTCCTCTCCCACCGGGTTACCCTGGCCCACAGTGGACACGCAGGGATGAGCTGACCCCGCCTTTCCCTTCAGGATGGTGTGGCCGACATAGTGACCGCGGACGACTCGGGCTTGCTGTGTGTCTGGCGGTCAGGACCTGAGTTCACCTTACTGACCCGCATCCCTGGATTTGGGTAGGAGAGGCGACAGCAGGCTGTGGGGCTCTGAGTAGCCTCCAGGAGGGGAGCGGGCGTGGCTCCGGAGACACCCACATGGAACTGCCCCCCGCAGGGTCCCTTGCTCCGCTGTGAAGCTGTGGCAGGGCATCGTGGCGGCGGGCTACGGGAACGGGCAAGTGCGTCTGTATGACGCCACTTCCGGAGGGCTGCACGTGCAGATCAGCGCTCACTGCCCGGACCATCTGCGCCCTGGACCTGGCTCCAGAAGCAGGCAAGGTCTGTCCCTGGCACCTCTGGGTGCTCTTTCCTGATGGAGGACTCTGAGAAGGGGGCACTCCCAGGGACCTGCCGGGCACTCAGTGACCCCCCCTTCTCATGGATTTTCTTCCAGCTCCTGTCTGCAGCCGAGGACACCTTTGTGCACATCTGGAAGCTGAGCAGAAGCCCAGACAGTGACTCCATTGAGGTGTGTGGGGAGGGGGCAGGGGGAGGCAGAAGCAGGGAGAGAGTTGGGGGGCAGGTCCTGACCGGTCTCTTCTCACCCAGGTGGAACACTGCGGAGGCGATTGCGTGTCTGACACCCAGGTGTGCGGCGCTCGGTTCTGTGACCCGGCCGGAGGCTCCTTTGCCGTGACAGGCTATGACCTGGCTGAGATCCTGAGGTTTAGCAGTATGTGAGGCAAAGTACGGCCCGCCCCTCCCCCCTGTATTTATAAAGCTTCCCCTCACTTAGCCCATGTGATGACTCACTGTCCAGCCTCATTCTGAACACGGCAAGCCCAGTGCCAGGACAGCCGGGAAGGACAGTCCAGAGCAGGCCCAGGGGGCAGGTGAAAGCGGCTGTTAAATAACTTTAATGGTTGATTGCAGGGCGAGTCTGTCTCTGCCGCTCTCCAGTGCAGTCTCGTGGCGGGTTAGTGCAGGAGGTAAGGCAGGGTCGTTCCAGTTTTCTCCCAGGAAGGGATGAGGCTTCCCAACCAGCTCCAGAAATGGTCCCCTCGGCGCCATGACAACCACAACTTAAGAGCCTTCCCTAGTCCAGTGGAGGAAGAGGAGGCCGGTCCGGCCCAGGCAGTGGGTCCAGAGCCCAGCTGCCCAGTCGTGTCCTTTCTTTCCTGGCCTGATCCCGCTGGGCGGCTCCGGGTCACACTGGCGACTGGAGCCACGCGCGGAGCTGGACCTTGCCGTAGAGACCTTTGGGCCGAGGGGATCGCTGTGGGGGGAGCGGCGGGATGGAGCGGGAAGCGCCGGGGCAGTGATCTGGGGGGACGGCATCCAAGGAAAAGGTTCGGGGTCGCCCCCAAGGCTGGGGCTGCGTCCAGGCCGGGGCAGCCTGAGGCAGGCTGGTCTGTGAACACGGCTAGCCAGGGTGGGGGAGTCTCCAGCCTCGCGCCCTCCCGCTGGGCCAGGATGTCTGTCACAGCCGCAATGTCATCCAGCGGCTCAATAGCTGCGGCGTCGGGGAGAGGGGGAGGGGGCTCGTCAGGGCTCAGGCCCAGGCCTGCGCAGCCCGGACCGTCACCTGTCACTGTAATAGGAGGACAGCAGAGCGCGGATCTCAGCCGAGATGGCGTCATTCTGCAGAAGCAGCCCCTCGCCTGCGCGCCCTGCGGCCCCGGGCTCTGAGAAGACTGCGGGGCGAGGCAGGGCACAGGGGAGCAGCGGTGGGCGAAGAAACCCAGAAAGGAGAAAAGTGAAAGCGGCAGCAGGCAAGTGAGGGGTCAGAGGAGACAGGAATCCGCATGCAGAGAGGGAAACAGAAAAGAAGGAATTAGGATAGACGTCCAGGGAAAGAATCGGCTCCTCCGGGGCTTGCTTTGAACTTGGGCAAAGGCAGCGCTAGCGCTGGAGAGGAGAAAGGATGTTGAGGGCTGAGTGGGCGTGGCTCCAGGTATGCTGTCTGTTTCTGCCATCAGAGTTGCCTCGACACCCCCAAACCTGCTTCCCATCATTTACCCCCTTGCGCCTTCTTCCCACTCACCCATCTCATGGTACAAGGACCCCTGCTTGGCCAGCGCTTGGGGGGGCTTCCGGGGAGCAGGAGTCTCGATCTTCATGACTTCATCACAACACTGCTTCCACTGACCTGGGGGGTGCAGGTGGAGGAGTGGGCCGGGCTGAGCTCACCACACTCCTTCCCTTCGGTCCCCCCCCCCACTCGGCCAGTAAGCCTCGTCCAGCCCCCCTTACTCATGTCGAAGAAGAGCTGCCATAGCGCCTCCATCCAGGCCTGCAGCGCCTCGCGGCTCTCCACCTGAAGGCTGTGCGTCACCATGTCGTTTCCGTAGCGGTTACTAATGCTGAGGGTCAGGGGCCGCCCTGGGGCCTGCTCCCCCGCCCGCACCCGCGTCTCCTGAAGGAGAAAGCAGAGAGTCACCCCCACTTCCACCTTGCTCAGCCCACCACCCCTGCCCAGAGGGAAGTGCCTGTGGGCTTAAGTGGAGCCTCGTTTGCCTCTGACACCCCAAGTGGGCATGGGAGGGCTAGGATGGGACAGACATTAGTGCTGCGCTGGGCAGATGAGGCAGGATGAGAGGGTGGGGAGGATGGGGGGGCGGGAAGGGGGCTGACAAGAATGGGAGGTGCGCCGTGAGCAGCAACCCAGTCCGGGAGGGCACTTCTAGCCCACGAGGCTCTGGAGCCTCCCTGGCACCACGGAAAGATGCAGCAAAGCCGGCTAGTTAGATAAACCAGTGTCAACCTGGCCGTCAACCCTGAGCTCTGGGCACATGTGGAGAGTTGGTAGTCGGGCCCGCCTCGAGCAGCCCCCCAGGACACCAATGTGGGAAGACAGCCCACGGCAGGTGGGCTTTTTCCTGGGCAGGTGGGTAAGACTTGGAAGAGCTGGGTGCGGGCACTCTTCCGCACCCTTGGCCGGGCTGCAGTGCGGCAGGTGAGGTCGCCCCTCGCAGCCCTGCCTGCGGGTACAGCGGCCAGTTCCCTCGGTCGGGTGTTGGTATGAACTTTCCTGCCAAGCGGGACCAAGAACTTTAATGGAGAATTGTAAGGGACAACCCCCGCTTGCTCCCCTAAGCTTGCCTGGGCGTGCATCAGCGACAGGCAGGCAAACGGCAGCAGCAAAGAAGCCACTGCTCAGGGGACCCCAGCAGGGGGAGAAGCAGGGACGGGAGGAAAGAGGGGGCGCTGGTGAGCGCTGCTTTCTTAGTGATGCTGGAGTCACTGTGGGGACTGGTCCCTCTGGGGGTCCTGACCGGGGCTCCGCGCTCCTGGCGGCAGGAGGCGCTTCCCGTCTCCGCCCTCCGGGGGCCTGATGGGCGGGGCCACTCCTGGGCGGGGCCGCTCCGCTGCGCCGGGGCGTCACCTTGTTGATAGCGATGGTGAACAGCGGCTCCTTGCCGGCGTCCGCGTCCTCGGGGCTCCGGTAGCAGAAGAGGCTGGTGCCTCTCAGCACCCCGTGCACTCGCGCCCCGTTCTGCGGCTCCCCAGCTTGCTGTGTGATAATTCCGTGTTTCCCAGGGGAGTCCCCCCACCCCATCCCGCAACTGCCCCTCCCAGCTCCTCGCTTTCCGGCCATCCGATTCCCTGGAGATCTGGCTCACCTGGGCCTCCTCCCAACGCCCCCCTTCCCCCCATCCACTCCTCAGGGTCTCCTCACCTGCACCCTGAGGGTGCCACTCGCAATGGGCTGAATCATGCACAGAGGCTGGGCCGCCAGGCGACAGCAAACACTGCCATAAAGGGGCAGCCAGGCCGGGTTCTCCTCTGGGGGCAGAGACAGTGCAGGGTGAGCCAGTGGGGACCGCGAGAGGGGCGACCCCACTGGCTGCGGTACCTCCTCTCCTCACGCCCAGCATACCGAGACTGGTGAGGGTGAGGTCGTGGGTGCGGAACCCATCTTGCACGGCAGCCAGGGTGAGGGAGGTGTGGGCCAGGAGGTGGTAACGAGGACCCCTGGAAGAGAGAAGGAGGGCAGTGGAGTCGGGGTGTGTGGCAGGGGGGAGCTGCGAGGGCTCAGCAGGTCCCACGGAGGCCCACTTGCGCCCCCCACACACCAGGAGTGAACATATCCTGGCCTGTGGAGCCCAGGACCTGCGCGTTCAGGCTAGTCTCGTCCTGACCCTGAGCAGCAGTCCTGCTGCGCTCAGCAGATGAATAAGCTTCGGGGAGACCCCAGGTGCCTGCAGATGCCCAACTACACATCTGTGTGCACATCTGTAAGATGCGTTTGGTTTTGCCTTTCCAAGGCAGTCTCTCTCGCCCTGTGGCTGAGATAACTCTGAACTTCTGATTCTTCCTTCTGCCTCCCCCTCCCAGCGCTGGGTTTACGGATGTCTGTGTGGCATTGGGGGCCAGGCGCAAGGTGTCATGTCACACCCCAGCCCTGTGAGAACAGTTATCCTGGAACCCCGACTCTCCTCGCCTGTCTCGGGTCCAGACAGGCTCTGGCCCGGCTGGAGAGGAGGCCAGAGGACCACCAGGCTTGTAAGCCCCGCCCACTGGGTGCGAGCCCGGCTCAGGGTCTTACCCCGCAGCTGGGGTGGGCAGCAGGATGGGGCTGCTCGCGGAGCTTCCCGCACTGTCGAGGGACGCCCGGACTCGCTTCCCTGAGGAGCGCCCCAGGGAGCTGCTGAGCTTGGTGGCAAGCCTCCGGGGGGCGCCGGCCAGGGCCCCCTCTTCCTCCACGCAAGCCCCGTACAGCTCCAGCCGCAGTTCGAAGTCCGGCCCTGCCTCAGTGCTACCGGGTGCAGGAGGAAGAAGGTGGTCAAGGGGTCCCCCAGAGGGCCAGGAGGGTGGCAGCAGCACGGGGAGGGCCACGCACACCCCCAGTTGCTCTGCTCCCCTTCCTCCCTAGGGGACCCGGAGGAAGCGGGGCACGGCACTCACAAGAGCACACCGCTCTGGAAGGAGATGTCCGCCAGCGTCCTGTCCACCAGCACCATGTCCGTCTCCTCCACCTGCTCCCCCAGCTGCAGCAGCAGGAACACGGCCCAGCGGTGCAGGTCTGCCGGCAAGAGGGACCAGGGGCACCGTGAACAGCGGAAACCCCGGGGACAGCACCCCGGGATTGTCCCGGCTGCGGAACTCACCGCCTTTGTTCTTGAAATACTCCGTGTCCTTCCACATGAGGGGGATCCGGAGGTCTGAGGGGCAGAGGGGCAGGAAGAGGAGTTGGGACCTGGCAGGAGATGGGGTGGCTGGGTGAGGGGCGTTGGCAGCTGGGTGAGGGGTGTGGGTGAGGGGTGTGGGTGAGGGGTGTGGGTGAGGGATGCAGCAGCAGGGCAGCCAGGCGTCTTACCAGAGATGCAGACCCTGCCCCGGCAAGGGGCTCGATCGGCAGGCGGCCCACTGTCCGAGGGCCTGTGGGTAGATCACGTGTGTCAGCGGGGCCTCTGCACTCCCTCCTCCTCCTGCTCCTCCTCCTCCTGCTGCTCCTCCTGCTCCTCCTCCTCCTGCTCCTCCTCATGCTCCTGCTCCTCCTCCTCCTCCTGCTCCTCCTCGTGCTCCTGCTCCTCCTCCTCCTCCTCCTGCTCCTCCTGTTCTTCCGTTCTTCCTGCTCCTCCTCCTCCTGCTCCTCCTCCTCCTGCTCCTCCTCCTCCTGCTCCTCCTGTTCTTCCGTTCCTCCTGCTCCTCCTCCTCCTGCTCCTTCTCCTCCTCCTGCTCCTCCTCGTGCTCCTGCTCCTCCTCCTCCTGCTCCTCTTCCTCCTGCTCCTCCTCCTCCTGCTCCTCCTCCTCCTGCTCCTTCTCCTCCTGCTCCTCCTGCTCTTTCTCCTCCTGCTGCTTCTCCTCTTGTTCCTTCTCCTCCTCCTGTTCCTCCTGCTCCTCCCCCTCCCCCCTCCTCCCTTCACCCTCCCCCTCTTCCTCCTCTACGTGACTCCCAGGAGAGCCTGGCCCCCAGGTCCCCATCAGGGCGGACAAGCTGAAGGGCAGCTGCCTGGAGTGTGCGCTGGTCACACACAGAGAGCCGTGCCAGGTACTCATTCTCCAGAAGGATCTACAGACCCCTGCCAGAGACCCCCTGCCAAAGGCTTAGTTCTCCAGCCCCCGCCATAGGGCACGGAACATAGGGCACGGAACATGCAGACACCGCCCTCCCTACCACTACAGAGACAACCAGGCCCTTGTCCCTCACCTAGATGCACAGTCAGCGTGTCCCCCCTTTTTGTAATGCCGGTAATGTCCACTTCAGCTCATGGATGGTAACTCGGACTCAGGCCCCTGCCTGCTTGTGCTAAGGCAGCGGGAGGCTTTTCTTCTGTAGAGTCACCCAGAGTTCCTGCCAGTCTCTCCCGGGTTCCCCTTGGTGGCTACAATGGGCGCCATGCCAGCGTGTGTGTGTGTGTGTGTGTGTGTGTGTGTGTGTGTGTGTGTATGTCTGTGTGTGTATGTGTGTGTGTTGGGGGGTCTGGGACCTGCTTCCCCGACAGTCTCACAGAGGCAGCCGCTTGGCCAGAAGCTAATTTTCCAAATGCTTCATTTACTAACTCAACCAATCCTCAGAAGGACCAATCCTCAGAAGGACCAATCCTCAGAAGGACCAATCCTCAGAAGGACCAATCCTCAGAAGGACCAATCCTCAGAAGGACCAATCCACCAAATATTTTTTTCCGTCGCTCTGTCATGTTGGCAGAGCTGCGGATCTGCACAGCGTGGGCTTTCGTTATACTTAGATGCAGGTGACAACTTGACGGTTGAAGGTTTGAGCTCTGGGCACATTTGTAGAGAACTGGTGGGCGTTAAGCCCAGAACAAACCTGCAGGAGATTGATTGTCTAGCAGATGGGGAAGGCCCAGCCCATGGTGGGCGGGACTAGTCTCCAGGCAGATGAATAAAATGGACGGAACTGTTTGAGAAAGGAGGCATCCTTGTATACACTGGCCAGACATGCTGGTCTGGCAAGTAAGGATCTCAGCTGTTACGTGGATATGATATGGCCAGTTCCCTTGGCCCTGGTGTTGGTGTGAGCTCTCTTCCTAAGATGAACAAAGAACTGTACTGGGAATCCTAAGAGAATAAACCCCTTGTTCCCTTCAGTTGGTGATGGTGACTTTATCAGCAACCCTGCAGACGAACTCCAATAGCCTCCGTGTGGAGGCCCGGCCCTCTTAAGGAGCGGTCTCACCTCTGTGAACGGGGAGCTTTTCTTTAAGTGGTTTCTAAATTTGCTCTCCCGGTTTCTGCCTCTTCCGATGAACCCTGGGAACAATGATCGTCCATTTGTACTAAATTAGCCACTCAACCAATTGGCCGTTTGGTGAACTGGCTTTGAGAAAATTAGTTTTCCACACTTCACCAGATCCCGGGCAGACCTTAACAAATTAGTCGTTTTACATACTTGGCAATGGTGTAGACAGTCAACTGGACTTAAATGAGTCCAGCCCCAGCCACTGTGGGCAACCCCCGGCTGGGGTAAAACACCAGGTACCCCCCACACCTAAGGATCAGCCTTCCAAAGGTCGTGGCCCAGGTGAGGTGGGTCCTGGACCCCCACGTGGAAAGCCTCCATTCCCAGGCACCGCGCGCCCTCGCTCACCGCCGGCCGGCCTTCCCCAGCACTTGGGCCTCCTTGCGGCGCTGCAGCGCCCCCATGTAGCTGAGAATGCGACTGTTGCACACGAGCAGGCTCTTGGTGACCTCCAGGGCCTGCTCGCGCTGGGAGCAGGCGGCCAGCAGCTTGCAGGCTCCTTCTCTCATGCGGATCTCATGGTCCAGCTTCTTCTGCAACTCTGTGTCCTAACCAGCAAAAGGGGACAGGAAGTGGAAGTTGGGGAGTGGGCCAAAGCGCCCTTAAAACAGTCCCACAGTCCCAAGTGAGCTATGATCCCGGGGAGGGGGGGGTTGCTGGCATGGGGGAGAGAAAGGAAGACAAAGAAACCAAAAAAACCCTCCAGTGTTGTAGGCAACCAAGAGCAAACTTTGTATGTCAACCCAGCTGCTGGCGACTAACCGAAAACCCACGTGTCCTCACGCATTTAATAGTTGATGCTATAAATTGTCTCTCTCTCTGTCTCTCTTGCTCTTGAATATATAAATCAAAAAAATTTAAATTTTTTATTATTATTTATTCAATTGTGTGTGTATGCGTGTGTGTATGTGTGTGTGTGTGTGTGTGTATGTGTGTGTGTGTGTGTAGAACCATGGGCAAATTCTGGAACCACCATGGACGCCTCCACCTCCTCCTTGTTTACTCTGCCCCTGGATTCACAGGCTCCGCCCTACCAGGACCAGAAACGCAGAGCTGCCCCCGTTTCTGCCCGGCGTCTATACGTGGGGTCTAGGATCCGAACTCATGGACCTTCGCCTGCAAGGCAGAGGCTTAACCCCTGAGCCACCTCTCCAGCCCAAAATCAAAAAATTGTAAAAGGATTTTAGTCTAGAGATATGATTACAGCTATAACTAAGTAGTCTTATGTACAAAAGTAATCATTGAATGTTATTTCAGACGCCCACATGAAAAGTCTTTCAGTAGGATATTGCTTAAACAAGTCACCTCTATAGCGATTAGCCATGCAGACACGCATGTGTACAGAGAGGAATCTCATAAAACATAACAGGAGACAGAAAAAATAGAACAATGTTATATGTGCAAACCAGAAGTGGTGGTACGTGCCTGTGTCTCAGCATTTGGGAAGGGGAGGCAGGAGAGTCAAGAGTCTACAGCCATCATGGCATACATGGGGACCCCCTAAAAAAAACCAATATTATCCATATCAGTATATATATATCATATATAGATATGAATACGTGGTTTTGAAGTGCATATTTATAAATAAAATATGAGGGCTGGAGAGGTGGCTTAGGGGTTTAAAACCTTTGCCTCCTAAGCAAAAGGACCTGATTTCAAGTCTCCAGATCCGGTGTAAAAACACCTGGTTGAAATGGTGGCGGCTGCAATTCCCACCCTGGAAGGCAGAGCCTGGGAAACCCCAGAGCAAAGCAATAAGGAGGTAGAGCAGTCCAGGAGAAGTCACCTTTGGGTCTCCAAAAGGGCACGTGTGTGCGCACATGTGACATACACACACACACCTGTATATACACACACACAGCCACACCTCGAGAAAAGTTATGAATGACTGTAAGGGGCTGGCTCAGGAATGGACCACAGACTCATGGGATGAGTGGAGAGGTCTACCGCCCGCAGAATTCATGCCGGTCCCCGAAACAGGGCACACGCCACCTCTGGCCCCCTGAGCAGAGAAAAGAGGGCAGAGGCAAGGAGTGGAAAGGGGAGAGGAGTCAGTCCAAGGAGCTGGACAGGAGGCCAAAGGCGCGGCTCTGGGACGGGCACCTGGGGAGTTCACTCCAACAGCTGGGGATGGTGGCAGTGTGCCTTGCTGAGCACGCACAAGGCCCCAAGTTCGATCCCCAGCAGTGCATCAAGCCCCGCGCCTATAAATCTAGGGAGGTGAGCAGGAAAATCAGGGTTCAGGGTCATCCTCAGAGTGAGCTTGAGGCCAGCCTGAGATCCATCGCAAAAGAAAAAAATAATGAAAGAAAAAGGAAGAAAGGAAGGAAGTGGAGAGAGAGTGAGAGAGAAAGAGAGAGAGAGATTCGTGTCTGTAAACCCAGCACTAAGGAGACAGAAGCAAGAGGGTTGCCATGATTTCGAGGCTAGCCTGGGCTACGTAGGCAGACTCTGTCCAGTCTGCCTGCAGATCCTTCCTTCCCTGTTTTCCGGCCACTGTGTGAGACCAGGCTTTCTTCCCACCGCCGTCCACCTAGTTCCTGTGCACTTTCAAAGCCCCCAAAACCAGGATGCTCTCTCCACTGCATCACTGTTCCCAGCTGCACTGAGCACTTTACTCAAACTTTCCCAACTCTGAGGTAAAGGGCTGGAGAGTGATGCGCCTGCGGGCAAGCAGGAGGACCTGGGTTCAGATCCCCAGCGCACGAGTAGAAGCCTAACATCCCAGCGCTTTTGGGGGGAAGGGGGAGGGGAGATGGGCGGATCCTCGGGGCTCACTCCCTGGTCAGTGCATGTAGCCAAACAGTGAGGCTGAAAAAGGAAGAGACCCCAAGTCAACCTCTGGCCTCTACCCGAGCTTGCTTGGGCAAGTGCGAGCGCGCGCACACACACCGTATCCGGGGCGAGTCAGGTGAGACATGGGGGTGTTCTGGGGCCAGAGGCAGCAGTCGAATTCACACCCTCTATACATCTCCCTGGGCGGCCCTGGGCCCACGGTCTACACCCGGAGGGTGAACGGGGCGCACACTGATGGCTGCCCCACCGTGCCTCTTCATGGCACAAGCACTCGGGGCACAGTCCCCGGGGACCAGGGTGGCTTCGGAGGTGGAAGGCAGATCCGTTCAGGAAGGGGCAAGTGGAGGCACGCAGATGGGAAGGAGAAATGAGTCCGCCTCCCCAAACCTGTCTCCCCCTCACGCCGCTTCTGAAAATGCCCCCTGTGCTCTGCGCACATCCCTGATGACTCCATGTTGGTGACTCCAGTGACCCAGACCCCAAACACCTCTCCGCACAGCCTTGCCCCCCCACACCCCGAAGGCCGCGTGCAAATTCTTTCTTCCCTGTGTTCTGGGGTGCTGTGCCAATTAACTTGGATCACACACCACCAACAGAACCGTCCACCCAGTTCCCTTCCAAAATACGCCAACTCGGTCCCAAAGCCTCCTCCACCAGGAAGCCCTCCCAAACCACACCGCTGCTCAGCCTCCCACGCTACCCCACTCCGCACCCGTTTCTGACACCAGCACACTACACGAGGGGAAGCCCAAGAAGCGTCCTCAGACCTGTCCGGGCTGGCCTGGCCTCGGCACTCACCGATCGGTCCCCAGCCGGCTCCATCGCGCAGGCAGCGGGGCCCCCAGAGCCGGGGCGCAGGGTCCCCGGGCGCAGCTACCCGAGCGGCCGGCGGGATCCGAGGCGGCGGGGAATCGAAGCAACCCAGACGCCAGCGCGGCCGCACCGCCTCCGCCGGGGGCGCCGGTGACATCAGCAGTAGCCGAGAGAGCCGAGGGACGCGGGGTGCCAACCGTCCCTCCCAGGGCCGGGCGGAGCTGGGGTCCCCAACCTCAGTACCGCGCTTTGGGCGTCCTCCGAGGTGACCCTGGCCAGTGCCCGGGGCGGGGGCTATGGGGGTGCGGTAAGCCGGTCGCTGGACTCTGCAGACCCACAGAGCGGATCGCGGACTAGACGCCCCTTCAAGTACCCACCGCCCTCCTGGTCACGTGCTGCATGATCCACAATCCTGCACCCACCTCCAGGACTGCCCTGCAGAGCCCGCGCCCCCACGCCTGTACCCCCATCCAGCTCTGGATCCAGGCTGCGCCCACCTCCGCAGCCCTGAATAGCGCCAGGGAGCCCAGCCCGCTCCGCCCCCAAGGGCGCGTCATTCCCTCAGGATGGGAAAGCGCCCCAGCTCCGCGTCCTCCGACTAGGGTCAGATCCCAGGGGGCCGAGGAAGATGCGCAACGTGCAGAAGCGTGTCCCTCCCCCCCCAAGCCCTCCCAAGACACAAGCTCCTGGCTTCGGTCCCTGACTTCCGGTTCATCGACTTATCGCCTTCTGTTCCCTTCCGAATCCCCACCCGGGCTAAGTTCAGGGACATCAGTAGCTGGGAACATTGAACCTCCAGAGAGAGGATGAGTCGTGGACCTGGGAATGAACCCCCTTCCATTCCAGGATCCCATGAGAAAAATCTAACTTCTGCCTGAGAAGACAGACAGACAGACAGACAGACAGACAGATAGACAGACAGATAGAAGATAGAATGAACCCCCTTCCTTCCAAGCATTCCAGGATCCCATGAGAAAAATCTAACTTCTGCCTGAGAAGACAGACAGACAGACAGATAGATAAAAGAGAGAGAAAGAGAGAGAGAGATAAAAAGAAAGAATAAGCTTTGGAGACTGGAGGTCAGTTGGTGAAGGCACTTTTGTTCCCAAACTTGGCGACTTGAGTTCAATTCTGCCAGTGCCCATGGTGAAGGAGAGAGCTGACTTCTGGAAGTTATCCTGTGACCTCCCCCTGAGGTGCAATCCCCTTTCTCTCCTCTCACAATTAAAAACAAAACACACCTGAGTTGGGGCGCAGTTGGTAGAGCAGTCCGAGCATGCGCAAGGTTTCAGGTTTGATCCTCGACACCAGAGAGACGGAGGGAGGAGGATCAGAAGATCAAGATTATCTATGGCTACTTAGCAAGTTCTAGACCTACCTGGGTAAGCTACAGGAGATCTTGTCTCAAAAAAAAAAAAAAAAAAAAAGTTGAATAAAAACTAAAAGTGAAAACATGCTTTCTCTTACTCTGACCTCCAGTAGACCGGCAGCTCAGGTGGTCTCCTGGAAAAAGTCTTCCTGGGTTTATTCTCTGGGACTATGTTTCTTGCCATTCCCTGAAATGTCAGGGGGTTTCTTGTGAGGACCCCCTGAACTCTTTGGGGGAAAGAACATAGATCCTCAGCCTATGGCTGAAAGAAAGTTGCTTAAAAGTGTAAACTAAGCCTTTCTTTTACTTCTGCCCCGGATGCTAGGCAGCCTCCCCTGGATTACACAGGAAGCAGAATTCAAACATTTACATATCCCGACCACTGAGCGCACGATAGAACTGTTCAGAGCCTGTCACAAGCTAATATGGCTCCAGCAACCAAGACATTTAATGTTTTCCTTCTTTTTTTGTTTCTTTTTGAAAAAAAAGGGTTTTTTTTGGGGGGGGCTCATGGAGTGTAGCCCAGGCTGGCCTCAAAGTCATGGTACAACCAGGGAAGGCCTTGAACTCCTGATTCTCCTACCTCACGGCTCCAAACACTGGTGATCTCAGGGATGGACCCCCCCCCCCGGCTTTCATGTATGATAGCCATCCTGCCAACAGAGCTATGTCTCCACCCCATTATTATATTTTAATTAACTAAAATTAAGATTGAGGGCTCAGCTGAGAAAGGTGACTGCCGGTAAACCCGGGGACCTGAGTTCCATCCCCAGAGTTCACATGGTGGGAGGAGGGAACAAACTTCCCAAGCTGTCCTCTGGCTTCTAAGTGCACACGTGTGCTATGGGCCACAGGCCTCTCTCTCTCTCTCTCTCTCTCTCATCAAATAAAAAATATTTTAAAAGAACAGAAAAAATTAATAAATAAATCAGGCACGGGGGCACACCTGTAATTCCAGCACGGGATACGGGAGACCTAAATGCAAGATCGTCCTGGCCACACAGTAAGTTGGAGGTCGGCCTGCCATGCCTGAGACCCTCCCCCCCCATCTTAAAAATAAAACAAAAACCACAATAAGGACAAAAGAATCAATCCAGGAGCCAGGCACTGAAGCTGACAGCGTGCAAATCCCAGCACTGGAGCGCTGAGGCAGGAGCATTGCTGGTGACTCCATACCAGCCTAGGCGACACAGCCACTTCGGTGTCCAGCCTGAGCTATCCAGTGAGAACCCGGCTCGAAAATAAACAAACAAACGAAGGAGCAGCTCGCCGCCGTCTCCAGACCAGCCGAATCTCCCCCCCCCCTGGCTCCACACCTCCTTTCTCTTAAGGCTACATCCTTCTTACCTCTCCCAGAATAACCTCCTCCCTCCATCTCATACCTTCAAGAGCTCTGTGTTCCCAGAACAAACATCCATACCTCCCCACCCAGTTTCTAGAAACAGGTGTGAAGACCCTGCTGTCAACATGTTAAACAACAGCAACAACGATAACAACAAACCCCTCCGACTGGCCGCGGACCTTTCACATTTCTGATTCTCCTGCTTCCACTTTCCAAGGGCCGGGACTGCAGGTGTGTTTAAGAGTTCACCCAGGGCTTCGTGGGTGCTAGGTAAGCACTCTCCCCACTGCCACAGCCCCCCAGCACAACGTTCTCCCTGATCCGGGAGTACCAGCCCACTGGACCCTCTCCCCCATCTGGCGCAGGCCCTCCCTCTCAGCCCCAGCAAGCTGAGCCCCCCTCGGGCGATGCAGGGGTCGGGCATTACCTGCAGACTGAGTGCCATCTGCCGGATGTAGAGCATATTGAGGTCCTCCAGGATGTGCAATCTGTCCTGCATCTCTGCGCCCCCCAGAACCCCTTCCCTGATGGCCCTCCAGGAGTTCCTCCTCCCACTGCTCCCCAGGGCCTGAGAGAGGTGGTCGGTTCAGGGACTGAGCCGTCCCTGTCCCTCCCGGCTCCTGTCACACCCCTCTGGCTGTCGGGACAAAATTTCCTCTCACTGGGCTGTGCCAAGGCGGGGAGGGGGAGGAGGAAAGAAAGCGAGGGGAGAATGAGTGGGGGGTCTCAGAGACGGCGGTCAGCTGCAGAGGGGACTCGGGCACAGAGTGTCCAGCCCTGCTTTGGTGGCAGCTGTTCTCCCAGCTGTGGAAGAAAAAGGCCCTTTCATTCCCACTCTGGCCCCTCCCCAGCCCCCGCCCACATCCCGGGCCTGGAGGACAGACAATCTGTGTGCCGCGAGGGCCGTGAGGGGCAGGCACAGCTGGAGGGGGGCAGGGAGGGGACGCCTCCGGCGGATCCGACGGAGGCGTCCCCCTCGGGGCTTGGCCGGAGCACGGGGGGCTCTGGCGGACGGGTTCTGACTTAGTTTGAGAAAGTTAGCGGGAAGAGCGACAAAAGAGGGGTCGTGAGGGGGTCGAGGAGCCCTGAGAATGGGGACGGAGGGGTGAGTCGCAATGTGGCCCAGCCCTGAGGGCCCCCCTTTCCAACTCGGGCCCCCATCCAGCCCGCCTCTCCCAGGCCTCACAATTACCTCGCTTTTCCAGCAGAAGGGAGGAGAGGGAGGGAGAAAGCAAGGGTGTGCCTGGCTGCTGCTGCCCCCTGATCCCCTCTGCTGGGCCCCTTCCCTTCCAGACAGGAAACCAGCCCCGAGTCCCAGCCAGCTGCAGCGCTGTTTCCCCCCCCCCCCCAAGACCCACGGAGTCGCACTGTACCCAGCGGCCAGTCCGGCACTACAGCTCCGCCCCGGCTCCTCGGCGCTGCCACCCCCCCACCCCCGAAGGCCTGGCAGGTCCCAGGGGCGGCCCAATTTGCAGACTCCTCCTCTGGGTACCCGATCTCGCTCCTTACCACCCCCACCACCACCACCACCATGCTGGCCCTACGCGAGTTGCTGCAGGCAAAGTCGCTGGGGGCGGGAGGGGCGACAAAGGCTCTCTCTCCCGCAATCCACTAGCTAGTGACTCAGAAAGCCCGGGACAGCAGCACGCGGGTGTGAAAGAGCCTTTGTTCTGGGGAGAGAGAGAGGGCAGAAGCCAGTCCTGGAATGGAGGGGGGCGATCGTGGGGGGGGCTGCAAGAAAGTGCATGGCTTAACCCTTCCCAGCTCCCGCGCGCGCGCGCGCGCGCGTGTGTGTGTGTGTGTGTGTGTGTGTATGGAGGGGGGTTGGCGAATTGGAACGGGGTTGTCCTCCAGCAAGTGTGACCTTGGAGACCGGAGCCTGTCTGAGGTGGCTACACCCCGCTGGGTGCTGGCTCAGCTGCACCCTCCAGTGCTTCCTGGTGGGGCTTTGCAGGTAGGACTCAGAGGCCGGCAGCGTGCAGACGGGGCCCTGCCGGAAACTCACGAGGAGAGACGCGACTCCGTAGACCCAGGAAAAGCGGCGGAAAAGTTGGGTGTGGGCAATCGGCCCCGAGTTCAAAGAGAGGCAACCGCCACCCCGCCCGCACACACTGGCTGCCCCCAGGAGCGACGGCAGGGGGCCACGGAGGCCGCTGGTCTGGAAGGTCCACCCAGAGCGTGGGGGCGGCTGACCGCCCCGAACCAGGATCCAAGAGTCCAAGGGGCCTCCTGGCCGCCCACCCCCCTTGGCCCGGAGATACCCGCGGGGAAGGACTTAGGGTCCAGGCACGGATCTGGAATCGAGCTTTGAGCACTTCACACGGGGGCCAACCCCGACTTTTCCAGCCAGGGGCGGGTCACCCCAACCGCGCCCGGCACTGCGAGCGGTCCGGAGCGATCCGGAGATGGCGCGCGGACTCCGCCGCTGACTTTCCAAGTCAGCAACTCCCAGTGCAGCTGCAGCGGAGCCCGAGGCCCGGAGACCCGGGCTCGGCCGGCGGACGCCCGGGGACAAGGCGACTCTCACCTCGGGTGGGTCGCTGAAGACGCTAAGTCGGAAGCGGCCGCGTCTGAATTCCATCTCCAGGGCGGAGCCCCTGGCCACGGTGACCCGGCTCCGGTGGTTTCGAGAGAACATGCTGGCGGCTCCTGGTCCCCAGCGCTCCGTGCTCTCCGGGGCTCCGTCTCCCACCATCCCGGCCGGGGATCTCCAGCTGCCTGGTGCCCAAAACTCCGCCCCGGAGTCGACACCTGGGCCGGGCAGGGCGCGGCGCTCTCCTCTTTTCCACCCCCGCCACAGGCCCGGCCCGCCCGGCCAGTACCCGGGAGCCCAGCCAAGCAGGCTCCCCAACCCCAGAGCCGGGGGCAACCCAAACCTCGCCCAGCACCGCGTGGGCGCGTCCTCCTTTCCCACCCCGGCAACAGGATTCTCACCTGGACGGGGCAAGGGGCGGGCCCCCAAAGCCCCGCCCCACTGTCAAGCCTAGTGGGCCCCCCCCCACAGCGAGCGCGGAAAATCCCGGGGTCACGTGCTTGGCACGGCGTGGGACGGCCGCAGTCTCTCACCCTTGGGACCGCGATTCCCAGGGTTTACAGGCAGCTTGAGACCCCCCCACTCCTTCCCTGAGTCGGCCCACCCATTGACTTTTCTGTTCTATGGAGTTACGGTAAGATTTACTATTTGAGCTGCTTTGAAGATTATATATGCGCTATATGCCATGATATATATGAGATATATATGTGACGTATGTATATATGGTATATATGAGTATATGTGGTGTACATCACATATCACATATATGATATGTATATGTGATATATATGCCATGTCAAGAGCAGACAGCTCCCAAGTGGCATTTTGGAGATAAGGAGTTGAGGGTTCAGCCTCTTTGTAACCCCCACATGGGTCACCCACCCTTAGCTCCCTGAACCCAGACCTTAGGTGAGGGAAGAGGGTAGCTTTCAGCTCTTCAGCCTTGGCAGCGGCTCTTTTGGGGGGACTGAGCCGGGGTTCTGCTCCCCCAAAGAGCCCAGTGGCACAGAATGAATCAGCAGAGTTTGAGACTGGACGGCAGATGGCCGATTTGCACATACGGAGGCTCCTGGGGTCCCCAGAACTTGGCCTGGTAAAACGAGAGCCGGGTGGGGCTCCTAACAAGCAAACGGGCTGGATCCACCGGGAGCGAGTCCCAGCCAGAAGGTTCTGTCCTGAAAGTTACTCAAGATTCTTTTGGAGAAGTGGACTCAGAAATCACTCAGCAGAAGAGAAAATTCACCCCTTGTTTACCTACGTGGTCCCAGTGGGGTCTTCAGCAGTGAGTGTCACAAGGACTGAGAGTTTCCCCATTTCCCTCTGCTTGGTGTTTCCCCCCCCAGCATAACTAAATTCTGGGTCTCCATCATTTCAGGCTTAAATCCAGCTTAAAAAGAAAACAAAACAAAACAAAGAACATCTGTTAATGGCGACTTCCCCACATGTCTGGGATTCTAGCTGAGTAATTTGGGATCACTCGCCCATCCCAAACAAATCACTGTGGTCACAGGGGTGACTAGACTTGAACCACTGTGGCTAAGGGTGTGTGTATGTCAGTTCACCAGACCTGAGTCATGTGTAGTCCTGAAGATCGAGATCGACTGACACAACTGAGAGAAAGGGAAGGAGAGCCCCCCCCAAAGAATGTGCCAGATGCTACCGACGCCCACGAGCAAGTGAGTGAAAACAACAAACGAGCTCTATCCACACAGAAATACACAGGAGGGAGGAAGCTCTGGTCACTAGGGAAGGTGGGTGCAGTTGGCGGGGTGCTCCCTAGAGCTTTGGCACTTGAGCAGTAACAGGCAGGAGAACCAGCAGTTCACGGCCAACTTCAGCTACAGAAATGAGTTCTAACCCATCCTAGGACACGGGAGGCCCTGTCTCAAAAAAATTATATTTTATTTACTTATTAGAGAGATAGAGTTAGGGAGGGGGAAGACATGTGCCTCTATGCCCTTGTGGAGGTCAGAGGGCAACTTTTGAAAATCCTGTCTGAAAACAAGCAAACGATCCACAGCATTTGAAATAAACCTCAAAGAATGGGTGAGGGAACAGCTCTTGTTTTGCAATCTCTTGCCTTCACATATTCATTGTCAAAATTCTAAAGTGCAAGCTCTCCCGCTCTCCCCGGGAAGGTCTTGTGATTGCTTTACCCACAGTTCCTGCACATTGACAAGGGCTCAAGGAGTCTCAGCTGAAGCAAATGCTAGAAATATTTTACACATTTATTTTAGAAAAAAATGGAGAGAGATAGGCAGAGACAGAAAGAGACAGAGCTAAATAGATGCTAGATAAATAGATGATAGATAGATAGATAATATATAGATAGAGAGATAATAAACAGCACATACATGAACACTATAATACATAGGTGGAGGTCAAAGGACAACTGTCAGAAGTCAGTTCTCCCCACCGTGTGGGCTTCCGGGATGGAGCCCACATTGGCAGGTTCACCAGCGGGCACCCACTGAGCTATTCAGGTTTAGAAATACTCGACGGACACAAGCTGTCCCGCTAGCTTCCAGATATAATGGAATACATCTGTCATCCCTGCACTCAGAAGGCCGAGGCAGGAGGATTGCTTCGAGTTCCAGGCCAGCCTGAACTCAGTGTGTTCCAAGGTAGTCTGTGCTCTGGATCCAAAACACCAGCAGCAACGACCATCAGTTATCAAGACGAATGTGGTTCTTCGCGTGGGTGGAGCTCAGTGCAGAACACCTGCGTAGCAGACAAGACTCTGGGTTCAATCCCAAGTACCACAAGGAAATGATCAAAGCCGCTTATTTCCAATGCTCATTTTTAAGCACTGTGCACCGTTGCCAATAAAGTCTTGACAAAACAGCTTAAGGGAGCGAGGGGTTTGTTTTCTCTTACGATAGTCCAATTACAATTCTTACTCCAGCTTGGTAGGAGAGTCCACGCCAACACCACGGGCCCAGGGAATTACCAAAACCGTATCCACACATCCACAGAATGGCTGAGAGAGGGACGATCCTTACTTTCCAGACCAGCATGTCTGGCCAAGTACACACAAGGATGCCGACTTCCCTACCCAGGTCTCTCCCTCTTAGCCACCTGTCCGTGGACTAGCACCATGGGTTGGCATCCCATCCATCAGACAATCTCCACAGGCGAGCGCTGGGTCTAGCTCAAACCACCGATTCTCTCCAAATGGGCCAGAGCTCAAGCCCTCAACTGTCAAGTTGACACCTACATCCAACTATAATGAGCACAGTCTGTTTTTCCACATGACATCCACGTGTGCGCATGTGTGCCTATGCATGCGTGTGTAAAATACATGACTGATTCGAATCTGAGGCCTGCGAGGGAAGCAGGTGCAGAAGTCCTCCGAACACATGGGGCTCTGGGTTCAGTCTCCAGGACTGAGAGGACTTGCCTAGCATGACGACGAGGATGATGATGGTCATCGAGATCTGAAGTCCAAATAAGACGTGACAAACAGATGCTTGGAAAGAAGGTGTCCCTGGACCCTGCCTGTACTCTGCACTGCTCCTGGCTGAAGAGTTTGCGAAGAAGTGACGGGACCACGGCAATATTTTAGAAGTCAGAATTTGGCAGCTTGTGCCAGGCAGATGGAGGAGCAGATGGACCGGCTCAAACTAGCCGACCATGGTTCAACCCAGGAAGGAGAAATCCAGCCAAATGTCTGTGAGTTTATTTTTAAGTTGAAATGTCCTTTGAAAAACATTTGAAAACACATACACGGCTTTTTGCTTTTTGTTTTTAAAACACCTGTTTATTTTTTCACACCCATAATCCCAATATCTGGGAGGCTAAGGCAAGAGAATTGTCAGGAGTTCAAGGCCAGTGTAGACGACGTGGCTACTGAGAAGGTGTCTCAAAACAAAGTAAAGAGTTATGAATAATATAGCTGTTGGCAGAGGGCGTGCATGAAGTCATGGTGTAGCTGCTGGCAGAGGGCATGCCTAGCATGCATGAAGTCATGGTGTAGCTGCTGGCAGAGGGCATGCCTAGCGTGCAGGAAGTCTTTGTAGGTGTTGACAGAGTGTTTACTTCAAATGCAAAAGGCTATAGGCTCCATCTCCCAAACTGCATGAACCAGGCACATTAGCACACACCTGGGTTCTCAGCTCTGAGGAGGTAGAAGCAGAAGGATCAGAAATTCAAGGTCATCCTCAATATATGGTAAATCTGAGGCTAGCGTGGGCACTGAGATTTTCCCTTCAAAAAAAATAAAAAACGGGGCTGGAGAAGTGGCTCAGGGGTAAGCCTCTGCCTTGCAGGCAGAAGGTCCTGAGTTCGGATCCTAGACCCCAGGTATAGACACCAGGCGGAAGCGGGGGCAGCCTGCACTTCTGGTCCTGGTAGGGCGGAGCCTGTGAATCCCCGGGCAGAGTAAACAAGGAGGAGGTGGAGGCGTCCATGGTGGTTCCTGAATTCGTCCGTGAATTCTACATACACACACATACATACATATACACACACGCATACACACACAATTGAATAAATAAAAAAAAACATAACAACCAACACACCTACCCTTATGCAGCCACTTTAAAAATAATATATAGCTTTTTTGTTATTTTTTATATTTTCCTCCATTTAATAAAGGTTAAATAATTTTGTTGCAAATCGTAGCACATATTCTTCAAAAACATATACCTATAAATATAAAAAAGTAAAGCAGCACACATTGTTAACATTTAAAAGATGTTATTTGTAAACAAGCTTTACACTTGTTTATAAACGATATATATATATATATAGTGTATCTTTAATGAGTATATATAAGATAACTTGAAAAGATATTCCACACAGAAGTTCCTATGAGTTTCTCAGGTAGAGGCTGAAATGGCGCTTTCAAAGTCTTGGATGTTGGGTTGGAGAGATGGCTCAGAGATGGCACAAGGTCCTGAGTTCAGACCCAGGTCTCACGTAAAAACACCAGGCGGAAATGGTAGCACTTGGGACCCTGGTGGGCAGAGCCTGGGGAATCCCATTGAAAAGCAAAAAGGAGGTAGAAACAATCCGGAATGATTCTGGAAGTCACCCTGGGTCCTCCACAAGGACACACGGTGCCCTCTGATACACACACACACACACACACACACACACACACACATACACACTCACACATTTAAAGTATTTGTAAAAGAAAAAGAATACAAGTATGCCTTCTTACACCCAACTCCATACCTTAAGAAAAACCCACATACCCTGTTGAAACGTCACAACAGCCCAACAGTGATAAAAGGTGAACTTTCCAGAATTCTGCATGTCTGTTGTTGAACGCTGCTTTGGTTAAAAATTAAGTCCTGGTGCATTGGCTCGGTAGGCAAAGGCACTTCTCAAGTCCAGTGACCTGAGAGCTCTTGGAGCAAACTAGAGGTGGAAGGAGAGAACCCACTCCACACGGTTGTCTTCCGCCCATGTGACTGTGATATGGCGCCGCACATGCGTGCACACACGCACATCATATCCATGCACATTATATGCACCCACATCATATACACAATAATAACATATAAAGGAAAAATGTCCCCGCACAGCAGGTTCCACCCCGCAGAGGTGCCGGCAGCTGGCGGCGTCCTGATCTCTGGGCTGCATTTTGCTGTCAGCATCTCTGCGGGTCGATCACTTCCCCGGCTCCGTGTGGTGGAAGCGTCGCATGTCCCCGTGCTGCTATTCATTAGGCTCGCCAGTGGGGCGATCTGTGATGTCACTGCTTGCACGCCGGCTGAGTGTTTCCATAACAGACACAGAGGCCTCTTCCAGGTAGCTTTTGCTGAACACTTAGGAGGAGCCACAGCCGGAGCCCAGGCGCACCCCTGCTTAGGCTCCTTCCTGGGCTCCCTCCCTCGCCGTGGAGGTCGTGGGTATTTGCGGAAAGGGTTGTGAGTCACAATAGCTCGCGGGGCTGCTGGCAGCGTCCCGCTTCTTCGTAGCTCGGGGGAAGGTTCTGGGCCTCAGACAAACAGCTGGAATGCTCCCAAGGGACTTTGAATCTTGGAATGCAAGACGAGTCCCAGGCAGGGGTCATGCTGCGTTCCCAGCACCTGGAGCCTACGGGAGGGGAGGGGGGATCCCAAGCAGCCAACCCCTGTGGCTTCCGGGGATGGGAGGGTCTGGCCATGTTCTCAGCCTGCCTGGCCTGCCTGGTCTCATTTCTTCTCTTGGGACAGTACAAGCTTCTTTTGGTACTTTGGAAAGTAAAAACATGCTCAAAACTCGCAGCAACACAGCAGGAGGACACAACGCGGCTTAGGACAGGCGCGTGAAGCTCAAGATAGCGGTAGATTTAATTCATGAACAGGGATGAGCTGGAAACCCAGATCGACAGAAATACACATATATGTTTACCAATGAAGAACAGGAGCTGGCATTGTAGGTCCAGCACTGAGGACCTACAGGCAGGAAGCTCGGGAGTTCAAGGTCATCTTTGCTGCTTAATGAGGCCTTTAAAAAAAAAAAATTTGGCTGTTTCTCTGTTTAGTATTTATTTCTTTGAGAGAGAGAAAGAATATGCATGGTGTATATGTAGAGGATAGAGAACAACTTTCAATACTCATTTCTCTCGCTCCATCATGTGGACTCGCCATTGCAGTGCATACAGTTCTTTCTTTTCTTTTCTTTTCTTTTCTTTTTTTTCTTTTCTCTTTCTTTCTTTCTTTCTCTTTTTCTTTCTTTTTTCTTTCTCTTTCTTTCTCTCTCTCTTCTTTCTCTCTCTTTCATCAAGTCATACTGTTTTATTTTTATTTTGTTTTTTATTTTACATATGTGTGTGTGTATCTGTGTGTATCGGAGGCACTGTGTGTGTCCGTGGAGAACCAAAGATGACTTCAGAATGATCTGAAGATGCCAGTGGACACAAGGTTGACCAGGAGGTCAGGCTGGATCAGCAATGGTCTGACTTCAGATGTCACGTAATGCACTAGGAAGACAGGATATGTGTTGCGTGCACGTGTGTGTGCATGTGCATGTGTATGTGTGAGTGTGTGTGTGTCTGTGTGTGTGTGTGTTTGTGTGTGTTTGTGTGTGTGTGTTTCCTGCCAAGAATTTATAACTTTAGGCCCCAGGAGAAAAACATACAGACTCAGATCGAAGGACATCCTGCAGAATCAAAGACTATCAAAATTATGAAGCCCAGAGCCGGTGCAATGACTCACCAGGGAAGGTGCCTGCTGGAAAGGCTGGCGACCTGAGTTTGAATCCAGAAGCCCAGATGGTGGAAGGAGAGAACAGACTTCCAAAAGGTTGTAACTGACACCTGACTGAAGAGATGTGATAAGTCAGCGTAATGTACTGTCCTGGATTTGCGCCTTGGACTGGAAAGGTGGAGACGTTGATGGTACATTTGGTAGGGTGTGTGGGTTGAGAAGCAGGCGCATGGGGTAACGTTTTCGTGTCCTAACTCGTTGCTACAATGGACGCCTGAGCTGACTGACTTAGAGGAGAAAGGGTTTCATGGAACTCATGCTCATGACATGACGTGACAGGACCATGGCTGCTTAAGGAGTCCAGGAAACTGATCACATCGCAGCAAGAGCAGAGAGTGAGGGCCAGTGCTGCATGCTCGCCTGCCTGCCTGCATGCCTGCCTCTCGCTCACCTGCATGCCTACCTCTCGCTCACCTGCATGCCTGCATGCCTGCCTCTCGCTCACCTGCATGCCTGCCTCTCGCTCACCTGCCTGCATGCCTGCCTCTCACTCACCTGCCTGCATGCCTGCCTCTCGCTCACCTGCCTGCATGTCTGCCTCTCGCTCACTTGCATGCCTGCCTCTCCTCACCTGCCTGCATGCCTGCCTCTCCTCACCTGCCTGCATGCCTGCCTTTCGCTCACCTGCATGCATGCCTGCCTCTCGCTCACCTGCATGTCTGCCTCTCGCTCACCTGCATGCCTGCATGCTTGCCTCTCTCTCACCTGCCTGCCTGCATGCCTGCCTCTCACTCACCTGCATGTATGCCTGCCTCTCGCTCACCTGCCTGCCTGCATGCCTGCCTCTCGCTCACCTGCATGCATGCCTGCCTCTCGCTCACCTGCATGCATGCCTGCCTCTCGCTCACCTGCCTGCATGCCTGCCTCTCGCTCACCTGCCTGCCTGCATGCCTGCTTCTCGCTCACCTGCCTGCATGCCTGCCTCTCGCTCACCTGCCTGCATGCCTGCCTCTCGCTCACCCGCCTGCCTCTCACATATCTGCCTGCATGCCTGCCTCTTGCTCACCTGCATGCATGCCTGCCTCTCACTCACCTGCCTGCATGCCTGCCTCTAGCTCACCTGTCTGCCTCTCGCTCACCTGTCTGCATGCCTGCCTTTCACATACCTGCCTGCATGCCTGCCTCTTGCTCACCTGCCTGCCTCTTGCTCACCTGCATGCATGCATGCATGCCTCTCGCTCACTTGCCTGCCTCTCGCTCACCTGCCTGCATGCATGAGATGCACAACTAGCTCGCTCCATCCTTATCCACTTCCCCACTGTGACAGTTAAGCCTGGGTGTCAACTTGACACATCCGGTATTAACTAAGCTGGGCTGAGACCACCTCTGGAAAGGATCAACTGAAACCACTTGATAGGATTCTACCTGACCTACATCCTATCAGAACCTCCAAAGCTCTCATAGGCTCCTCCCAATACTGCATCACATGAAAAGGAGCCACCAGAGAGAACAGATACCTTCTTGCAGCTGTGCTAGGAATCGCTCTTCCTTCCGGCCGCTAGTTTCGCCAGTTCCTTCAACCCTCTAGCCTTCCAACCCTCCTAGTCGTCGCTAGTCGTCAGCTAGACTGAAGACTCTAGGAATTCTCCAGCCTTCAGCCATCACCCACTTGACTACTGAACCGAGCAGCTACTGGCAGCCATTGTTGGACCACCTTGGCTACTGCAGCAACTGTTCAATTACCTCGGCTATACCGTAAGGCACCTTAATACATTCCCTATTTAATATATATATATATTCATCGTATTGATTCTGCATCTCTAGAGAACCTGACTAATACACCCATGAAATGATCCCACCAATTATGGATTGGGTCTTTTCACATTAGTTATGCAACCAAGACAATCTCCGGTAGGCTTGCTCGAAGGCTGACCTAGAGTACATGGCTGTTGCAGTCGCCCTGCAGGTTGCTGATAAATGCACACACAAACAGCTTAAGGGACAAGGAGTTAATTTCGGCTCACTATAGTCCAGTTACATGCCTTGTCTAGCTTGGCAGGAGAACCCACACCAACACCACAAGTGAGGGAACTGGCCACACCCACAGGACGGCTGAGGACAATCCTCACTGGCCAGACCAGCGTGTCTGGCCAGGTGTACACCAGGACGCCCACTTCCCTGTCCAGCTCCTTCTGCCTTATTCACCTGCCCAGGGGCTAATCGTGCCCAGCATGGGCTGGGCTTCCCCACAAACTAGACAATCTCCTGCAGGCTCGTTCCAAGCTTAGCTCAGCCACCGATTCTTTTACAAATGTGCCCAGAGCTCAAACCCTCAACTGTCGAGCTGACACCTGTATCTAGAGTTGACGCCTGTATCTAACTACGACATCCTCATGGGTGTGCACAGCGGCATGCCTCCTGGGTACCAGCTTGACACTTGAGACTGACTCTGCAGATAGGGTTGCATGACATTTACAAAACATTGTACTTGTTTGGGGGAAATACAAACGGAGACACTGAGCAATAGAATGGTATTTGGTCAGCAATCCGCTCTCATAAATAATGGGGATAAATCTCTGAGTAAATGTTACTAGTTGCTTGTTTGTTTGTTTTGAGACAGGCCTTGTTATGCAGCCCTGTCTGGCAGGAGCGTTTTCCATGCAGACCAGGCCGGCCCTGAATTTGTGAGATTTTCTGGCCTCTGCCTCCTGAGTGGGGGAATCACAGGCCTGACTAGAATCCCAGTAGATGCGAAGAAGAGTCGCAGGACGGGGTGTAAGTAGGCGAGAATGCTCTTTCTACTCTTTTTATAAAGTTGAAAATATTTCAAAATGAATATTTGAAACAAGTCTCAGAGCTCTCTCAAAAGGAAAAACGCCTCTCAGCCTACAGCCATGCGCGCAGCTCTTTCCCACAGTAAACAAAGCAAAGCTAAAAACAAGATAACAAAGCTGTTATTACCTCCCCCCTTGCTGGACAGGAGGATGAGGAGGAAACATGGCCAGGCAGGGGTCAGGAAGTTGCTGTTAGAGGGACACTGGCTAGGCCTCTTCCTGATTAGGGCTTTGGACAAAGCCAGAGTGTCACGTTGACACCACGGGATCTCCCTGGCAGGACGGCAGAGCAGCAGAGGGAGAGGACATGAGGCCCTACCACGTTCTAGAAATGCCCCCTTCTAGCGAGTCTTCCTTCTCACTCTGGGGAAGAAAGGCGACATCGTTACCCTCTGAGCTTCCTAAGTGCAGGCTGCGCGGGAAGCATTCTGCTTGCTGCCCAGCGCGCTGCCACTTGTAGTCTACTTCATAAGGCCATTTATTCATACGAGAGAGAGAGAGAGAGAGAGAGAGACAGAAAGAGAGAGAGAGAGAGAGAATACCACTGAGCTTCCATGTGACTCCAGGGATCAAACCCAGGTCACCAGAACTGAGCTCAGACCCCTTTCCTCTCTGAACCGGTTGCTGGCCCTGGTTAAAGCATTTTTTTTTAAATAAAAAATAAAATTAAACTACAATTTGGAATGAGAAGATAGTAATAGAGTAATTTCTATTGGACAGCTAGTGTAGTTAGGAATGTCAAGTCCTGTGGGAACCCCCATACACACCCACCTCCAGTCTTTACCACCTTACTTCCCTAGGGACTCCTGGGCCCTTCCTTAGCAAGGCCCAAGACAATAAAAGATTGTCGTCTCTCTCGCTCTCTCTCTTTCTCTCAGTAAATCGTGTTTTAACCTCTCCTCGTGTTCTGCTTTCAATCTTTGACTCCAGGACACAAGATGCGCCCCCCGTCCGGCTTCAGTAGCTCAGCCTGCTGAGGTTGCCCAGCGTTTCGGGTGATGGCAATCCCCAGCCCAGCATAAAGCTCTATATGGTGGCACAGGCCCGCCGTGCCAGGACTTGGGAGGCGGCGTCAGGGGACGGGAATTCAAGGTCCTGCGTGAGGCCAGTCGAAAATGCGAAAATGCGCGACACCCTCTCTGAACAGCAAAACAAACAAATAAAAAAAATTCTCTGCCCTCGGTGGACTACGCAGTGGTCAGAGTTGCCCTGGCCGCCTCCTGGGCTCTGCCTGCCTGTCCCCGGACAAGTGCCACTAGGCTCCCTTCCTCTATTGCTTTTCGGGGTGTCTCATCTGCCCCTTGCCTTAGGGGCCTTAGGGCCTCCGTGATTAGCTGATGACTTCACTCACTTTCACATCTCTGCTAGTCTAGCTCTTCAACTAGACATCCTGACAAGCACTTGAAATTCACCTTGGGCCAAAAGAAATGATACCTTTGCTTTTTAATTGAAAAGGGCAAAAAAAAAAAAAAAAAAAAAAAAAAGAAAGGGCGCTTTCCCTCTAATTGATTGGGCTAGAAACCAAAAGTCCTTTAGTAGCAGCAGCAGCAGCAGCAGCAGCAGTACTAGTACTAGTATTCTTTTCTTATTTTTAGCTAAGGATGACCCTCAATCTCTGGTTCACCTGCCTTCCCCCGCCAAGCGCTGTCAGACACCATGCAGAGTTTATGCAACGCTGGGTATTAAATCCAGGCTTCACAAGTGCTGGGAAAGGTCTCTAGCAACTGAGCTATAACCCCAACTAAGCTAGAAACATCTTTTATTTATGTATTTGATATTCCTGATTGCTGTATTCCTTGGAAGAGTTCTAAGCTCAAACATTGATAAAGCGCTTGTCCATGCCGTGTGAGACCCTTGTTCGATCCCCGCTACTGAAAAAACCTAAAACAAAAGGCCTATGAAATAGGTTTTACTTAAGTCTGTCTTACAGTGTTGGAATCTGGTTGCATATAATAAATGGTGAAAGTGGCCTTTGATAACAGGCTTGTCTGACTACAAAGTCCATTCTCTTGATCCTAATCTTAATCACTAGAGTGCATTGACTTCCTACTGAATTCCCACACACAGCTGCTCATTGGTTCAACATGACTTTTATCACTGAAATGTCTCTTGCATAAATTCTCTCCTTCCAGAGTTCATTACTTCGTTTAGACACTTATCTTAGACATTTAAGTACATGTATACTGGATGCTGTTTTCTCTTAATTACAAATAAGATACACAAGGCTGCAAGAAAACTCATTACACATCTAGATAGGTAGGGAAAGATTCTTAGCCTTGGCTTGTAAAAATAATCAAATTAGCGGCACAGTATATATGCCTATTTTTTTCTGTGTACAAGCTAGCACACTATAGTTTAAAAATAGAATCATATCGTTTTCAAAGCCACTTCTCTTACTTATCAGCTCATCTACCTCTTTCTTTTAATTATGCAAACCTATGTATGGTGTCTACTCAAACCTGGCGACCTGAGTTCAATCCCCAGAGTCCACATGATAGAAGGAGAGAACTGACTTCTGAAAGTTGTCCTCTGACCTCCACCCATGCACCATGGCGTGCATTCTCTCTAATAAATAAAAAAATGTTTTTAAAAAGACAAAGAAAAGTATGCATATCTCTCATACAAAATTCAATAGGTACTTAAGGATATGTTGTAAAATACCTATCTATCTACCTATCTATCTATCTACAGGGCATGATTGCTCTACCTGCAGTCCCAGCATTTGGGAGACTGAGGAAGAAGGGCGGGGAGTTGAACTCCACCCTCGGCCACATAGGAAACACCAGGCTAGCCTGAGCTATCTGGTGAAATCTTGTCTCGTGAATGAATGAATACAGTTTCCTTCCACTTCTGCTTCCCAACCATACTCATCAGTAAGTCCCCAGCCCTTAGGTGGTCTTCTGGACCTCATTTCTCTCTCTCTCCACTGCAGAGAAGTATCAAACTTATTTTGAATTACCATTAGAGACAGATGTTTCTAATGTTACCAGCAGTACTGCTGCCCCCTTTCTACCCCCTGAGAGCTGAGGTTTTAATTCCTGTTACCCTGCTCTTGGGCACCAGGCTGCTGGCCGTGTCCCTGGCATGGATTCCTCCACCACACTGTGCGCTTGTCTGGAAGCAGCAGTTCCATCCTGGTAATCTAAGCCCGAGCTGGGGTCCAGGTTAGGTTAAGATGACCAGTTTGTGCCTAATAACTGGTTTGCCTCTCAAAACTCTGGCTCCTAAGGCGGGGAGGCAGAGAAAGTCACGCCTTCTGGAGGATTCTGGTCTCCGAGCAACTTGGAACTTTTGTTTTGCTCCGTTTTTACAGAGGATCTCAAGTGCGTAGTCTCCCAGGAGGTCTCGAACGTGCGACCCTCCGGCCCGCGCCACCACAACGCCCGGAACTATTATTGCACGGGCTGTTGTTTCCCGGGGAGGATTTGGGGCGTCAAGCGCGCCACGCACAAACATGGCTGCTGCGCGCCGGAAGTAGCCGGTTGTTCTGCGGGAAGCGGTACTTCCGCGGGGCGGAAAAGGCATGTCGGCTTGCGTCCCGACCATTTCCAGTCCTCCTTCCTTGCAGGACCCCATGAGCAAGCTGTGGCGGCGCGGGAGCACCCCTGGAGCCATGGAGGCCCCCGAGCCGGGTAAGCGCGGGCCGATCGAGCTCAGTCCTCCGCAGAGAACGAGTCCCTCCCGCGCCCGGGAGCCTGCGGGGCCCCGCACTACAGGTGGGAAGGAGAGGCGGCGCTGTTGTTATGGTAACGGGCCGTCCCGTGGGAAGAGGGGCCTCCGCAGAGGGTCGTCCAGGTTTCCCCGCGCCCGGGGACAGACCCTGTTTTCCTGCTGCAGGGGAAGCGCTGGAGCTGAGCCTGCCCGGCGCCCACGGCCACGCGGGGCACAAGAAGAAGCACAAGAAGCACAAGAAGAAGCACAAGAAGAAGCATCATCAGGAGGAGGAAGCGGGGTCGGCGCCGCAGGCTCCGGCCAAGCCGCAGCTCAAACTCAAGATTAAGCTGGGCGGGCAGGTCCTGGGCACCAAGAGGTGAGGCGACGAGATCGCGGCTTCACTCGGCGACACCGAGGAGCAGGTGGAGGGAGGAGTTAGACATCGGTTGGGGGTTCTAGGAGACCGAGAATGGGCATTGTCGCCAGGGCCCAGGTTAGGGCAGCAGCAGTCGCCCGAAGGGGTGAGAGAGGCTGCATGCGCCCCTGAACAGCGCGGAGACGTTCGCTCACTTTACAGAGAAGTGTTGCCTTTCTGCAGCGTTCCCACCTTCACTGTGATCCCCGAGGGGCCTCGCTCACCCTCTCCTCTGATGGTGGTCGATAATGAGGAGGAACCCATGGAAGGAGTCCCCCTGGAGCAGTACCGAGCCTGGCTGGGTGAGAAGACCCCGGAGGTGGGGAGACTGGGGTTCTCATTTTATACCCTGTTTAAAGGCGAAGGGGTGGCTTCGAAGTGGGAGAGAATGTTGGATGTCTCAAGTTAAGGTCCGACGTGGGCAAATTAGGGTGCCCTGTTTGAATAATGTCCTCTTCGTTCTTTCCAACTTCCTACCCAGATGAGGACAGTAATCTGTCCCCTTCCCCACTCCGGGACCTGCCAGGAGGACTGGAGGGTCAGGAGGAAGAGGAGGAACAGAGGTGGCTAGATGCCCTGGAGAAGGGCGAGCTGGATGATAATGGAGATCTCAAGAAAGAGATCAATGAACGGCTGCTCACGGCTCGGCAGGTGAGGCCCCTCGTTCTTTATTCATTAACCAAACACTTGTCAAGAATGTACTAGATAGGGGAGGAGATCACAGGAGAGCAAAGCGGGGCCGGTTTTCTTAGTGTGTACTGGGCTGGTGATCAAGAAGAGAATAACTTCAAGGGTCTGTACAAAACAGGATGATGATGTAGAATGCGGAACGGAAGAGACAGCACTGGGCAGGGTGATTGGCAGATGCTTCTTTAAGGAGATGACATTTCCAGAGAGCTTTTCCTCAGGAGCCAGCAGACAAGACCTGTGGTGAACTTGGGGAGCAGGATAGAGAAGAAAGGGTACCGCGTAGCTAAGCCTCTGCTAAGTGTAGCAGTGATCTAGCCGACTTACATTTCAGTAAGTATTTTGGCCTCTGTGTGGAGAATCAGTCCTAGTGAGGCCAAGGGAAGAGAAGTTATGTGCAGTGATGCTGTAACCCCAGCCCTTGGGAGGCAAGAGGATGGCTATAAATTCCAAACGAGCCAGGACTACATAGTGAGTCGAGAGACAGACAAGAGAGAGAGAGAGAGAGAGAGACTGATATATCGATGCGTTGAGATGAAGATGCTTTGGGCTGAGAAGGAAAGTAATGTGGAAAAGGAGAACGCTAGAAGAATGATGGCTCTGTCTAGAAGTAGCCACTTTGGGAGGTGGCTGGAGCGAGAAGGCATCAAGGTAATCCTGAAATTTGGGCTTGAGGAAGTTAGTTGACCGTCTACTGAGATGCCATTTAAAACAAAAACCCGAGGACGGGCGGTGGTGGCTGGTACACAGGACAACGTGGTTTTTTTTTTAATCCCTTGAGCGTCGAGATCCCCGATTTGAGAGGTGATATTAGGGTCCCTGTTCGGCCAGAGCCCAGGCTTCTCAAGGTGCATGCCTTCCCTCCTCTGCCCACCTGGGGGCCTCGCCCTTCGTCCTCCGACGCCCCCTTCTCTCTCTCTCCAGCGAGCTCTGCTCCAGAAGGCGCGGAGCCAGCCTTCCCCGATCCTGCCCCTGCCGGTGGCCGCGGGGTGCCCGGCGCCGGCGCTCACCGAGGAGATGCTGCTGAAGCGCGAGGAGCGGGCGCGGAAGCGGCGGCTGCAGGCGGCGCGGCGCGCCGAGGAGCACAAGAACCAGACGATCGAGCGCCTCACCAAGACGGCGGCGCCCAGCGGGCGCGGGGGCCGCGGCGCCCCGCGGGGCGAGCGGCGCGGCGGGCGGGCGGCGGCGCCGGCCCCGACCCCGGTGGTGCGCTACAGCAGCGGGACGCAGGGCTGCACGCTGTCCTTCCCGCCCGGCGTCCCCGCGCCCGCCGCCCTGGCCCCGCGGCCCGCCCCGGCCGGGCCCCCTCCGCGCTGCTCCGTGCCCGGCTGCCCGCACCCGCGCCGCTACGCCTGCTCGCGCACGGGCCAGGCCCTGTGCAGCCTGCAGTGCTACCGCATCAACCTGCAGCTGCGGCTCGGGGGCCCCGAGGGCCCGGGGTCTCCGCTCTTGGCCACCTAAGGCCGCTGGCACTCCGGACTTGGCGCCCTCCCCCTTGGCTCCCGTGTCTTCCCGCCCTATTAAATGTCGGCCCGAGCCTCGCGTGTACAGAATGGGGGAGTGGGCTCCGCCCAGCGACGCGCGTGGGGCCGCTGGGGCTTGGAATCGGCCTCCCGGGGGTCCGCGCCCGCCGGCCCCTGCAGCTTGGGGGCCGCGCCCCCGCCAGCCCATTACCTGAGATGCTCGGGCGGCGTCATCCCGCTGGACCGCCTTTCATTGGTTGATAAGGCGAAACCTGTCCTGCTGCTCGTATTGGCTACTGTGACTGTCAGTCAAGGCCTGGGTCGGACCTTCTCCCCGTCTTTGTCTGTGCAAGCTCTTGCCTGGGAGAGCGGCGGGGGCGCTGCTGTGGATTGGTCAGAGAATGAAACCTCTGGTCGGCTCCCATTGGCCGGCCCGAGGATGGGCCGTGCTGATTGGTTGGACGGGGCACTGGGTCTAGTTGGCGGAGCTCGGCCAGGATGGAAGCTCCGGCCCCGGAGTGATGGTGGCGGCAGAGAAGATGGGCCGGGCTGGGACTATGGCGGTGGCGGCGGCGGAGGCGGCAGGGGCGGGGCAGCTGGCGGCGGAGGAGTCTGTGGTCTTCGGGGGGCTGTAGGTGGAGGCATGGCTCGGGCCAGCAGCGGGAACGGCAGCGAGGAGGCCTGGGGGGCACTTCGGGCGCCGCAACAGCAGGTATCCCGGCAGTTCCCATCGCCTATCCGACCGCCACGGATCTCTCCCTTTCCTGTCCCTGGCTCTCGAGGGGTGGGGGGAGCTCGGGGAGCCCGAGCGACCGTGAAGTTCCCAAGCATGCCCCCTCCACTCTTTGTCTAAACTTTGCAGCGAAGATGCGTTTGGCTTAGCCTGCAGTCTCCCAGACCCCCATCCCTTGGCCGCAGCGGCTGGCGAGTGAGCGGAGGCGTAGCGAGGTCCCCACCGTCCCGCACCTCTTACCTGTGATGTCTTTCTGTGTGCCCGTTGTCACGACAGAGCCCGGCAGCGTCTTCTCCTGCGGGAGCAGTTTGGAGAAGAGCTGCAGCCCAGACTCGTGCCCTGGATGCCATCTTTCCCCAGCCACGGCAACCCCATCTGGTTGGGTGCACTGTTCTGGGTCTCACACCGCCCCTCCTCTCACCCTAGGGAACCTTTGGGGGTGTGGGAGGCCGCCTGTGGGGTTCCCGGGATGATGAAAGTATCACAGCTTTAGAAGTGCCCTTAACCGCATACCCATTGTCCGAGTCTTTGAAATAGCTCAGACATGTGCGGTTTCTGTCCAACACCGCCTTAATAGAGAGCATCCTGGGCCAGGTTTGAGTAGTTTTCTACACTGATTTCTTGCTATTCCAGATTTTCCGTGTTGACAGCCCTACCTATGTTTGCACACTTCTGTGTTCTCCCCCATTGTTCAAAGCCGTATTGGTTCACAGGGTAGATTGGCCGGTGCGTGCAGGGGGTGGGGGCGGACAGGACCTGGCCAGGATTCTAAGCGCCGCCTTGCCCCCAGCTTCGAGAGCTGTGCCCGGGAGTTAACAACCAGCCCTACCTCTGTGAAAGCGGCCACTGCTGTGGGGAGACAGGCTGTTGCACCTACTACTACGAGCTGTGGTGTGAGTCTCCAGATGGCCCCTCTGCCCCCCCTCCCCGGGGACCCAGAGTCAGGGACCCTTCTCCTCAGGGGGGTACCTGAGGTGTGCCCTCCTCGCCTCTGCAGGGTTCTGGCTGCTCTGGACTGTCCTCGTCCTCTTTAGCTGCTGCTGCGCTTTCCGCCACCGCAGAGCTAAACTCCGGCTGCAGCAGCAGCAGCGGCAGCGGGAGATCAACTTGTTGGCCTACCATGGGGCCAGCCACGGCTCTGGCCCTGTCCCGGCCAGTTCACTGCTTGACCTTCGTGAGTGCCTCGAGGCCCCCATCTCCCCATATTCGCATTTACAGACATCTCAAAGCACTCTTCTTCCAGCAGGAGATGCTCCTGCATCCACACGTGTTCTCTCGCCTGCAGGCCTTCTCAGCGCCTTCAAGCCCCCAGCCTATGAGGATGTGGTTCAGCGCCCCGGGACACCTCCGCCTCCTTACACGAGGGCTATGGGCCGTCCCTTGGCTGCGTCCCGAGAATGCGTCTGCTCCTCTGCGTCCAGCGGCCCTGCCCACAGTGCAGGGACTAACCGGGAAGGTGCTTCCTCCCCCCAGAGCGTCCCCCCTCATCCTGAGGGCCAGCCCAGGGCAGGGGCGAGCCCAGTCCACACGCCCCCCTCCTGCCGCCACCGCCGCCTGACCGGCGACTCGGGCATTGAGCTGTGCCCTTGTCCCGGCTCCAGCGAAGGCGACCTGGTCAAGGACCGGCGGGCCGGTGCCACCCCTCACCTGGACGGCCCCTCCCCGTGCACTCTGGCCCCAGACTCCGTGCCCCAGCTGGGGCTGGCTTCGGGGGGCGGGGACATCCCATAGCTAGTTCTTGAAGGGAGACTGGGTGCGCAGCCCTGGTCTCCACCCTGGTTCTCCTCCATTTGGGCCCCTCCCTGCCTTCATGGGGGTCTGCCTGAAAGGGCCCCGCAGACACAGGCGGCGCTTGGGCACCTGCTCGCTTTACCCACCCCCACATCATACACAGGAGCCTTCAGTCTCATTAAAGAGATGTAAACCAGCCGCTTGTGGGTGTGGGTGGACTAGACCTCCAGCTGCCTGGCACGGACCGTAGTAGCAGCTTCGCAGGAACAAGCGGTGGCCACCTCATCTTTTCCTGAAGACACCAGGCAGCTCTGAGGCCCAGGCGAAGCTGGCAAAACATGAGTCTGGTAGTCTGTTTTTTCCCGTTTATTTTAGAAAAATAGACTCTGAGTTCACATTCACCCCAGGGTTGTGGGATGTTGGCAGGAGACACCCGAGATGAGGTGGTTCTGGGGCGGGAACCAAAGCCATCTGCAGGGCCCAGCAGCCTGGCTTTGCCCCGCCCCTCAGTAGTTCTCAGCCATGATCAGTAAGACCAGGCTGGTCCAGCCCTGGAAGGGGCGACACCCCATGCCCCGCCCATCCTGGTCGCTGTACTGTTCCCACAGGAACCCCGTAGCCTGGTACTGCCGCAGCACGGTGCTCACCACGTTGGCACGGAGTTCGTGGTGGAGCTGGGCAGCCCGGGCCTGGTGGGGACCTTCCAGGCTGCCATAGTGGTGGAGCGCCCCCAAGGCCAGGTAGTTGATATTCAGCCACACGGCGCCCCGCCAGTAGGGAGGGTCGTGCTCGGAATTGCGCTGGCCGTAGAAGGCGCTGGAGGCCGCCAGGGAGCGCAATCCGAAGGGGCTCCAGAGGTGGCGGGGATCCGACAGGACGTCCAGCAGGGAGCCCAGGCGGGGTGAGCTGGGGTCCAGCAGCCTCAGGAGCAAGGGGAAAAGGGAGACATAGCCCAGGGCGTCCACATACTGCAGGCGGGGCGCGGGCCGGCCGACCACCCGCACCAGCCCCTGGGGAGGCCTGGACTTCAGCTGAACTGCCTTGGTGTGGTTCCCAAAGTCAGCGAAGACCCCCAGATCTGGAGCCCAGTGCAGGTCATCCAGGCTCTTGGGGTTGGCCAGGGAGGCCGCCAGCGGGCCCAGCTGGGCAGCAGCCTCGGCCTCCCCCAGCCGCTCTGCCAGCCGCGCCAGCACCCGGGCACCCAGAGCCACCCAGCAGCGCAAGTCCAGGTGGCGCTCTGCGGGAGAAGGGTGTGAGGCCCTGGGGTAGTCATCCAGCCCTGAGGGGAGCGTCTTGGGGTTCAGCAGGGTGGGCAGGGCAGCGTCCCTACCCCGCCATCTGTAAGACAGGGGCAAGGGCCCCACCTGGCTCTCGTGGAGCCAGGAGAACCAAGCACGCAGGCGCGGCAAGGCCTGGCGCAGGAAGGCCAGATCGGCAGGGTCGCCGCCTTCCAGCATGTGCAGCACAGGCAGCAGCAGGGTCGGGGGGTTGGCGTGGGCTGCCCGCTGGACGAGGAACTCGGGGGGCACGCGGGCTCGGGCCTCGTCCCCCAGGATCTGCTCCCGCCCTATCCAGCCGTCCGCGTTAAGCAGCCCCAGCCAGTGGCCCAGGACTTCTCGCGTGAGGCGGGGGTCCCAGCGCTGCACCAGCAGCTGGTGAAAGCCCTCGTCCCAGAGGAAGCCCCGTGGGAAGAAGGAGCGGGAAGGTACCCCCGAGAAAAGGGGGACGGCCGGGAAGAGGACAGGGTCTCCCTTCTGCTCGGAGCTGTCGGCCCCCGTTTCGGGCAGCACCAGGCCCTGCCCATAGAAGTAACCGATGCCACCCAGGAGACCGCTGAGGGCCGCCTGCCCCAGAGCCCGCTCGGCGGGACCCAGGCCCTTCTCGCGGAGCCCGAAGGTCTTCTCGAAGCGCTCTTGGAAGGCCGCGGCGTGGCTCGCCAGGGCCTGGCTCAGCCGGCTGCCCGCCAGCTGCCCGAGGGCTTGGTTTCCTCCTGCCTGGGCGCTCCCAGACTCGAAGAGCAGCTCGAGGGAGAAGGGGGCTTTGAGGGTCACCTGCTGGATCAAGAAGTGGCCCTGCCCCCCGGGGCCCCTCTCCTCCCACTTCAGCGATCCCGGCAGCCCCAGGTAGCGGTCAGCAGAGGCCCCTGGGGGCCGGTGCTGGAACCAGCTCTTGAGGTGATTCTGCACCGTCTCGGTCAGCAGGGGCAGCCCGGGGTTGGACGACCAGAACACGTTGTAGCTGCGGGGCAAGAAGACCGAGGGGCTTCTGAACGGGGGCGGGGGTCTGGGAACCGGGCTGGTGGGAAGCAGGGCGGGCAGGGCACCCTAGATCCGCGTCCGCGCGCCCCTGTGCCCACTGACCTGCCGTGCTTGGGGGTGGTGCCCCCTGGGCTGGTGGGCGGCAGCAGTATCAGGCGGAAGTCCCCAAGCTCCGCAGTGTGCCCGCTGATGGACTTCAGCTGCCCTTTGGCTCCGACCTCGGGGAGCAGGTGGGCTTCCTGGCCGTCTGTGACTACGTAGAAGAACAGGGAGACCAGGGGCGGGGGCGAGGGGCCCGAGGCCTGCGGGCGACGAGGACGGTCTTAGTGACATCGTGGGGAGAGAGGGCGGGGCGGGGAGCGCGCGGTAAACGCGCAGCGGACGAGCGGAATACGGGGCATCCGGGCACAGCGCCCCTCCCTTACTTCAACCTGTGCCCTGTCATCGGGCTCTGCGGACAGGGGTGGTAGGCAGAGGTGCCATACGCTACTGACTAAGGGGGTGGCGGCCCCTGCTGTGAACCCCCATCTCGCTGCCGGTGCTGGGGAAGGGAGGGGGAATCTGGGCGGAGCCCGGGGGTCGTGAGACCCTGACCTGAGGCTCCACCGTCACTCTCCAGCTCCAGTCCCCTCCGTGCTGACCCCCGGGCCTCTTGACGAACTCGGTGGTGAGTCTCAAGGCCCCATCCTGGATGTGCTGCCGCCCGAAGGAGACGCCGTCGTGGAACTCCCAGCCGTAGGGGCCCACGCCGTCGCCCTGCTCGCACGTGTGCCTGAGCTGGGGGATCCCCGGGGTGGCGCCCTGCTGCGCCCACATCAGTCCTGGGGGGCAGGGGCGCCGCGTGCGTCAAGAGGTGCTCTTCCCTCTCCAGGAGCTCTCCTCGTCCATCCTCCCCACCCTGGCTCTGGCGGGAAGCTGGGGCACCCCGATCGAGCCCGCCCCTCCCCCCAGGGCCCGCTTACCGGTGAGGAGCGGCTTGGGGCTGCGAGTCTTCATTCCGAAGTAGACGTGGGGGCGGTAGGTGCCCCAGAAGAGCTCGGGGGCCACGGCGGGGCTGGAGGAGTCGGGGGGCAGCGCCGAGGGCGCCGAGTGCAGCGTGACCGCGCGCCGCGCGCGGACCCACAGCAGCGCCCAGCGCCCCGACAGGCCGAGGGCCAGGGCGATGACCACCACGGCCAGCGCCGCGCCCCCCACCGAGCCCCGCGCCGCGCCGCCGCGGCCATCCCGCCGCCCGGGGCCGCCGCGAGCCTTCTCCGCCGCCCGCGCTCCCTCCGCCGGCGCGCCGCGGCGCCGCCGCTCGCCACGCGCCATCCCGGCACCAGCCCGCGCGCGGGGCGCAGGAGGCCGCCGAGCCCGGGTCTGCCCGCTGCGCCGGTCCCGGTGCCCACCCGCCTGTCAACCGCAGCCGCCGGCCCGCGCCGCGCCGCGCCGCGCCGCGCGCCCGCCGGAAGTCCCGCCCCGCCACGTCATGTCAAACCCGAGCCCGGAAGCGCGGGGTCGGCGGTGGGCGCCGCGGCCCCGCCAGGTGCGCTCGGTGGCTCCTGGGCTCAGAGGAAACCCGTCTCACTTGGAGGGTTTTGTTCTCCCTTAAAGAAGGACCATGCAAAGGCCTGTGTGTGTGTGTGTGTGTCTGTCTGTCCGTCTGTCTTGGAGGGTTACGTTGTTTGGAACTTACTGCGTGGCTAAGGTTTGGTTTTGAGTCAAGGTCTTGCTATGTTATAGCCCAGGATAGCATAGAACTCGGGACTCTTCGGCCTCCAGGCCCATGTCACCACGCCCGCCTCTAATATGTCACTTCTACACACAGCTGCCCAGCTTCAGAAAACCATGGATGGCCTGTAAAATACTAGTTAACTTGGCCCAGATCACAGCTGGCTACTCCACGGAAGCCCGGTGCCACCAGGTGACTTCCAAGTCCTCTCTTTCAACGGCACCCAGCTCTAGCTCACCTCCTCACCGGTCAGGGGGGCATGGAGCCAGGCCGTGCATCTAATGTGTTTATCATATGCTTGCACGCCCAGGATACTTGCATGCTGGGCAAACGCTTCACCCCCCAGCTGCATGGCAGCGCCCGCACCTAACTGCAGAAGGCATTTCCTTTCCTGCAGGTCTGTAGAGACTGTACACAGAGGAAGTCTGGAAGCAACCTTTTAGGGGGACGAGGTGAGGGAGACACACAGGGTCTCACTAGGCAGCTCAGATTGTTGAAACTCACTACATAGCCAGGCTGACCCTCACTCAAGATCCCCCCCGCACCAGCCTCCTGAGTGCTTTGACCACAGCTTAAAGTGTAACGTTGAGTGCAGGCGACACAAATGTCCAGTATGTACGGGTGACTGATGTCCACAGCTGACATTCTGTTCAGGAGCTAGGGGAGAAAAATCCTGTACTTGTTCACACAGGAATGCAATTTTTATGATATCTCAGAATGTTTTTATTACTTTGTCAACTCCCTCCCCCATATACATTTCTTAAAAATGTATCAGTGGTTTGTTACGTTCTCGGTAGGAAACCTACCACATAAATTTATGAATGAAAGTTCCCTTTGTTGGAACAGAAACACAGCCTTTGAGCCGGAGGCCTTCTGGTGAGCCTGGCACTGCACTAGGCATCACACTCTCTGGGCCACCTGGCCCTCCTGCAGTCTGAGCTTCCATGCTGTGGCTGCTAGAGGTCAGTGTCACTGAGGAGTGGTGAGGGTGACATAGCAGACATCTGCTTCTGTGCAGACTGATGTCTGGAGTGTTCAGGAAGGACTCTAGGGAGGGGCCGGCCACAATGCTTAGGGAAAACCATTCTCATCCGGTGGCCCCGGGGGCCAGCCGGATGGTCTCAGGTGAGACAGGCAGTAACTGGCTGTCACTTGCCCACTAAAGGGTTTTTGTTTGCCCATAAGCCAGCAGCTTGGGGGGGGGTAATACCCAGGCCTCTGCAGCTTCACCCGCTCAGATACCGTCACTCGTCACCTCAGTGGGTCTCGTGACAGTGGCTGGAAGTGAGATGGGCAGTGGTATGTGTCGTCCCTAAGGTTTTTCTGGGCAGCCAGGGCAGCTCCACCTGGGCACCAGTACCAGGCTTTCTCACCCGGCCGCCTTGTGGGATAGGAAAGACAGAGGTAGCTGTTTTTTGCGTCTTCAATCCTGCCATGGGTAAATCCAGAACCAGAGCCCACGAGCACAGAGGAGGGCAGCTCCACTGTCTCCTGCTATCCGGAGACATGGCAAAGGACCCGCCCAACTGCACAGCTGTGTGAGGACAGAACTGGGATGGCAACTTCAGCCTGGCTCTGTGCTTCCTTATCCCGCCTCCAAGGAGGTCAAAAGACCACCTCAGGTGTCCTTTATTTTTTGAAGGACTGTCATTTAAAAAAACATTGGCAAGAGAAAACATATATGCCAAGGTGCTAAGTGGAGGTCAGAGGGCAACTTTTGCATACTGGTTCTCTCCTTCCAGCTTAGGGGCTGCAGGGGTTGAACTCCGGCTGCAGGCTTGCATGTGGGCGCCTTCTGCTGAGTCGCCTACTACCGTCTATGTACTGCAGAGCTCAGGCAGGTGCAGGAGCCGCGGCCAACACGGGGAAGGCACCTTAGCAGTGGGCCTGGCGAATGGAGCGCAGGGCACCAGGTGTGCGCACAGACACTTTACCCGCTAGACCACCTAACTCACTGGCCCTCCACTTTATTCTTGAGACGGGCTCTCTCTCACTGAACGTTGGGGTTAGGGGGCTGGCCCCGCACCAGCCTTGGCTCCGCCCCAGGCTGAGTTGACAGGGCTCTCTGCCCAGCTCTTGGGTGTGAGCTGGGATCGGGACTCAGGTCCTTGTTCACGCAGTTGGCATTACTCAAAAGCCGTCTTCCTAAACTGTTTTCCTTTTCAGAGGGAAAAACAAGTGGGGAGGGGCGTGGGAGTCTTTCAAATACCCTTCTAGGTGGAAGAGGTACAATGATGTTGCAGGGGAGGGGCGGTCAGGGGAAATATCCGCCAAAGCGCGGGGCAGCCAAGAGCAGCAGATCCGTGATGCCTCCCTGAGCAGCCGAGAGCTCCCTGGCCCAGCTCCCTGCTCTCTTCTCCTCTTACCTTCAGCTCGCCCAACCTGCGGCAGAACCCAGTGCCTGTGCCCCCGAACTGCCACCAGGCCACATGTAATGTGAATACTTGTCCACAACAAGAGAATTTCCTGTGAGACAACTCAGTGGGTAGATGCGTGTATTGAAACCCTGGCAACTTGAGTTCAGTCCCCAGCAGCTCACACGGCCAACGGCAAGAACAGACTCTCGGTTTGTCCTCTGCTCTCCACCTGAGCTCTGTGGCACGCTTGTGGTCTACCTTTAAACAAATATTTTGTAATTTTATCTTTTTTTTGTTTGTTTCCGGTGCTGGGGACCGAACCCAGGGCCTCCACTGAGCTAAATCCCCAACCCCCTTTAAACAAATATTTTAAAGGGGGAATAATGGAGCTGATGAGGTAACCCGAAGGTCGGGTGCTGCTCACACACCCGAGAGACCGGAGTTTGCTGCTGGGAGCTCACATGGTAGAAAGAACTGACTCCCGACACTGACCTCTGAGCGCCCTGCGCACTGGGCACGTATGTGCACGTCTTCTCTCTCAAAAGAGGGAGAAATGGAAGAATATGTCCTTTGTCACATGACATGCACGAATTGACTTTTTCTTCCATTTAATCCCCTAAAATGATTTCGTGGTTCTCACTGATGGGCATCAACCCAAGCACAGAGAACGCTTCAGGTGTCATTGCTGAAGCCAGCAGCGGTGAGAGGCAAGCAGTCGCCAGCAGCAAGGATGACTGGGGACATGGAGCAGGCAGGAGAATGAACGCAAGCCACACGGGAAGATGGATGGGAACGGAGACCAAGCACATCAGTCCGATCCCACGGCCTCCTGCGTGCTTTGTCTGCTTTGTCACTGCACCCCAAACCTCTTCCAGCTGCTCTACCCCTGAGCCCCAAACTTCTTGCAGCTGCTCTACCACTGAGCCCCAAACCTCTTCCAGCTGCTCTATCACTGAGCCCCAAACCTCTTCCAGCTGTTCTACTACTGCACCCCACACCTCTTCCAGCTGCTCTACCAGAGCCCCAAACCTCTTCCAGCTTTTCTACTACAGCACCCCAAACCTCTTCCAGCTGCTCTGCCACTGAGCCCCAAACCTCTTCCAGCTCTCTGCCACTGAGCCCCAAACCTCTTCCAGCTCTCTGCCACTGAGCCCCAAACCTCTTCCAGCTCTCTGCCACTGAGCCCCAAACCTCTTCCAGCTGCTCTGCCACTGCACCCCAAACCTCTTCTTGCTCAGTTGACCAGGATGGTCTTGAACCTGGTGAGTCCCAGGCCAAGCTTTGATTTGTGCCTCTCCTGCCTTCACCTCCCGAGTCGCTGGCATACAGCTCAGCTACCCCCTTTTCTTTCAATACCTGAGCAGACTGGTTGGCCGCGCAGGGAGAGGAGGAAGGCAGAACTTTTCCAGTCCAAGGGGCCAAGCAGATGAAGTGGCTCTGAAAACAGCAGGAGAGTCGCGGGAGAGGCAAATGCGTGTACAGTTAATTCTGCTTGAGCGGACTGCTGGGGATACAGACGTTGGAAGCGGCCTGACCTTGACCGCCGGGAGATGGGGCTGTAGGAGCTCCGCTCTTGCCTAGCACGAGGCCCTGGGACCCACCCCGGGTACCACAAAAACCACATGCGGTGCCCTGTGCCTGTAACTCCAGGATTGGCAGATGAAGGCGGGAGGATCAGGAGCCCGAGACCACCCTGACCTGTACAGTCAGTTCTGGGCCAGTCTGGGCCACATGAGACTCTGTCTCAAAAACAAAACTAAAGGGTTTAGCCCGAGGGAGAAGCTCCGGTTAGGCAGAAGGGATGCCCACGAAGGAGCTTTGGTAAGGGTGAAGGCCCCGACCTTACGGGCACAAGGGAAAGGTCCAAGAAGGGGTAAATTAAGAGTGAAGGAGCTGCTGAGAAAGGACAACTGGAGGCGGGCGCGGGGAGGTGTCTGGAGCCCCGGCACCGAGGGAGCCCCGGCACCGAGGGAGCCCCGGCACCGAGGGAGCCCCAGCACTGAAGGGAGCCCCGGCACCGAGGGAGCCCCAGCACTGAAGGGAGCCCCGGCACCGAGGGAGCCCCGGCACTGAAGGGAGCCCCGGCACCGAGGGAGCCCCGGCACCGAGGGAGCCCCGGCACCGAGGGAGCCCCGGCACTGAAGGGAGCCCCGGCACCGAGGGAGCCCCGGCACCGAGGGAGCCCCGGCACCGAGGGAGCCCCGGCACCGAGGGAGGCCCACCCGGCCCACCCTGGCAACCCCGCTTCTCTTACGCAGACCCCTGTCTCCAAGACACAGGCCCAGACGAGGACGAGCACACAGTGCTGGCTTGGCAAATGTAATTAGGAGGAACTTGAGTGACGGATGCGCCCAGAGAGAGACGCCAGGGCCCCCCAGGCCACCCCCCACGCCCCCCCAGGGGGAGATCACGGCTGAGCCTCGCTCTTCTTCACTGTCCTGGCTTCGGGCTGGGGTCGTCTGCGCCATCAGCGCCCGGGGCCCGGCTTGTCCCCGCCGGCTGCCTCGGCCCTGGCCTGCACGTGGGAGGCGAACGCGCCCAGCATCTCCTGCGCCGTGAGGTGCGCGCCGCGCAGGACCAGCCGGTGCCCGTCTCCTGCGGGCCGAGCGGTGGTCAGGGCGCCGCCGCCCCGGGCCCCGCCGCCGCCGCCGCCGCCCCGCCCGCCCCTCCCGCCGCCTGCCCCTCCCGCCCCGCCGCCCCGCCCCTCTCCCTCCCCGCCCCGGCCCCGCCCCACACGCCCCCCCTCCCCGCCGCCGCCCCGCCCCCTCCCCAGCCCCGCCGCCGCCCCTCCCCCGCCCCACACGGCCCCGCACCCGCATCAGGCCCCGCCCCCGGCCCCGCCCACGAACCGAACAGCACGTCCACGCAGGGCTCGGAGCCGTCGTGCCGCACGTCGGCGACCACCGCGCAGTTGAGGTTGGTGGCGCGGACCCTCTCGCTGCTCACCGCCTGGAGGAAGGTCCTGCGGCGGGCGCGGCGTGAGCGCGGCGGCCCGGGGGGCGCGGCCGACGCCCCCGCCGCACACACCGCCCCTTACCTGGTCGACTCCACGTTGTCCTCAAACGGGCAGAACTGAACCCGAACCTGCTTCACCGGCCGGAGCCCGAGGCGCGCCAAGGCCGCCGCCATGGCCGCCTCCGCCCCGGAAGTGGCGCGGGCGGGCGGGAGTGCTTCCGGTGGGAGGTGGGCGGGGCTTCCGGGGACCGCAGGCCTCGGAGCCAGCCGCGCCCGACACGCGGGGGGCCCGAAGCAAACGGCGCCCGGTGACTCGGGGAGGGCGAGGAATGTGCCGACTTGTGCCCCCAAACACGGCCGCCTCGTCGCCCGCTTTCCCGCCCAGGTGCAGCTGACCCATCCTAAGTCCTGCCCCCCGAGACCCCGCAGCAGGACCCCCACCTGCCAGGCGCAGGCTCCGCCGGGGCCCTCGGGCCGGGAGGGCAGAGGCTAGCCCGCCCCCCGCACCCCTCTCCGCACATCTGCTCCAGATGTCTTCGGGGAAACCGAGGCCGCCGACCTGCGGGTCTCGGGGCTGCGGCCGCATCCTGCGCTCCTAGCTTGCGACCCCCGCCTGCGGGCCCCTTGAACGTTCAGTCCCGGGTCCGGGCTTCGCCATCCGAGGCTCAGCGCCAGACCCGCGGCGGCTCAGGGCTCGGGACTCGTGCCCAGGCAGGAGAGGAAGGGCGCGTGCCAGCGGGGCGGCCGGCGCAGCCTCAGGGCCAGCCAGGCCTGCTGGTTCCCCGCCAGGTAAGCCTCAGGGCTCGGGCCGCCTCCCCCCGGGGCGTTCAACAGGTGAGGCATCTGGGCTCGGGGTGCTCCTGGCCGAAGCGGGGGTGCCAAGCTGTCCAGGTGGTGGAGGCTGCTGGTGGGCCGCTCCGTGTCGTTGCCCACACCTGGGGGCAGGAGTGGAGGCAGAAGGTTGGGCAGGTGCTCGAGAGCCGGGTCGTCGGCAGGCGGGGTGGAGCGGGGGACTCACAGCAGCAGGGAGGCCTTCTGCGGGCAGGACGCCGGGGCAGGGGCTGCTGCAGCAGACACAGCAGGGCCCCCTCCAGCCTCTGGAAGACGCTGAGCCGCAGCAGGGTGCGGCGGAGCTCGGGGGACAGGCCCCACCGCTCCTCCTCCAGCAGCTCGCCCACCACTCCGAAGTCTCGGCGCAGCTGCCGCGCCCCCTGCAGACTGGATGTGCCGGCAGCATGTGGCCTCCGCCCTCGCCTCCACCGCTCCCCACCCGCCCGGATCCCACCTGAACCGGATCCCACCTGAACCGGATCCCGTGGCTGAGGATGTGGTCAAGCCAGGCGCCCAGCGTGGCTGTCAGTGCCTGGCCCAGGGCAGGGGCCTGGGCTTGGGGTGTCATTCCCTGTAATCCCTGCAACACAGGCTCCAATACGGTGCGGACCACCAACCCGGCATAGTCACTAGGAGCGCTGGGGAGTTCTGCAGTGGGAGGAGAGAAAGGATCCCTAAATGGGAGCGCTTGGGCAAAGCAGGGGCGATGTCTGAGGGAAGGGCACGGAAGGAGGGGAACTGATGGACACTGGGATGAGGAGATAAATTTGAAGGGGTTGAGCCAGCGGGAACTCTGGAAGGAAAAGCCGGATGGGAAGTTCCTGGGGGCGGAGCTTAGCTTGCATGCAGAGTCCTGAATTCCATCCCCGAACCACAAAGAAAAAGAAAAATTACCAGGACACAGACGAAGCTTCCAGTACCGACCCCGAGGCATGAGCAGCGCGAGGCCCTGTGTGGCTTGTTTGTAACATTCTTGGAAAAAGAGATTCAGGGACTCTTCCGGCAGGAGCTGCGGGATTGAGGTGTGAGAGAATAAGGGGTCATCCACCATCCACCTAGGCTTGGCCAGCTCGATGCCTGACAGTACAGTGCTGGGTTGTAAACCAAGGCTGCTCATTTTCTGAGGAGAGATGTCCTCGCTTTCTCGCAGTTTCTAGAGCCCTGCACCCAAACAGCCGTGTTCAAATCATCAGGTCAGGAATGGCACGAGCCCATAATCCCAGCACCCAAGAGACAAGCAGGATTAGGGTTCAACTCTAGCCGTCGGCCATAAAGCAAGCTGAAGGCCAGCCTAGGATATGTGAACCCTCAAAAAGCAAAGAGAAGATAAAAAACTACCACCCAACTGTGGTTCATAACCCGCTGAAAGCATCCACCAGGCAGGTGGGCAGAGGCTGAGGAGAAAGCAATTTAAATGACCAGGTTGTCACCCAGAGGCGGCCGGGAACTGGATGGACACAGAAAAATACCATGTGGATCCGGGATGCTTTGGAAGGCTGCTCTTTACTGCCTACTACGTTTCTGCAAAGCGACTATAACCACAGAAGAAGAAGAAATAGAGAACAATGAAGGCTGTTCTGAAGCCCTTCCCAAGAACTGGAAGAACGAGGGTGTTGGGGCCAGCAAAGGGGCTCAGCAGTTAAAGATGTCTGTGCACAAGTCCGGCAGCCTGGTTCAACCCCCAGAGCCCACATGGTAGGACAGAACCAACTCCTGAAAGTTGTCCTTTGGTACAACCTGTGCCCGCCATGCCTGCTCATTCACTCTCTCAAAAAAAAAATATATACATGTGTATATATATATGAAGAAATGGAGCATACTGAAGCAGCTGTGCAGAGACGGCAAGGGCCAGGCCAGGCTGATCGACACAGTGACACTCGCCTGTGACCTCAGCGCTGGCAGAGGTCACAGAAACAAGAGGGGCGTAGGGTGGTAGAATACAGGGATCTACAGAAAACATGTCGGGAGGCCTGGGGAGGCCGATGAGGGAAATCATCATTGGTGCCTCGACATGTCACCTGTCTAAACCTAAACGCGTCTGTCCTGCAGCAAACCAAGACTCCCCTCCTGCAATCCTTGGCGTGGTCTTGCTATGCCACCTGGGATGATCTCAAAGCCCCCATCCCCCTGCCTCAACCTCCCTGAGTGCTAGACTCCTGGTGTGGACCACCCTGCCCTCTGCCACCAACCCCCACGCCCCTTATACACGCCTCCACTCAGGTCTGTCCTCTCCCAAGGGACCACTGAACTGCCCACCTCAGCGACCCCTGCTGCTCCCCAGCCACTAGCTTTGCCACTAGCGCTGTAGCACCTTGGAGCCACCATGTGCCCACCAGGGCTTTCCTCGGGGCCCCACGGCCACCCCGCCCCTCATAAGCCTACTCTGAGCCAGGCTGACTTTACAGAGACGCCTCCCAGCCACCCGAGAGCTCTGGGGGCCGGAAGAGCCAAACCCAAGACTTGGTCATTAGGATGCCGCGGGTGAGCAGAATGGAGCGCAAAGGAGCTTCCTGCATAAACAGAAGAGTCTTAGGAGACAGAGGACAGCTTGACAAGGCAGCGCCTGTCGGCATTCCCAAGCCGCAGGCAGCAGAGACCTGCGGTGCACCAGTGAAGAGCCATTTTCTCCCTAGAAGCCTTGAACCACACGAGGCTCTTGTACTTTTTATTCTGAGTACTAGGGATCAAAGCCAAGGCCTGACACGTGCTCAGCAAGGCAAACACTGCTTTTTAAGTCACAGTATAAGTTTACAACCCACCGCTTGGAACAGTGTGTGTTTTAGAGGTGTGTGTGTGAGTGTCAGAGCGCACTGTGACTGTGTGTGCTTATGGACGCCCAAAAGCGATTGTCCTGCATTGCTTCTGCCTCCTCCTCACTTTGCTTGGGATTTCCCAGGCTCCGCCCACCAGCCTGGAGGTAGGGGGCTGCGGTTTCTTTCTGGGATCCAGCAACCACGTGCAGGACCTTTTGCTGTGAAGCAGCCTTAACCCCTGAGCCGATCTCTCCAGCACAATCCCGGCACTTGGGAAGTGGAGGCATAACAAGCAGTTCTAGGCCATCCTTGGCTACATATGAGATTGAGGCCAGCCTGTGCTACATGACATCCCACCTCAAACCAACACACACACAATCCTGGTTGTGTTTACTTTTTAAACTACACACGTGCATCTTAATAAAATATAAAACAATAAAAATATAAAGCTTGTTTTCATATATGCATGTATGGGAAGAGTGTCTGTGTGTGCCTCTGGGTAGGTGTAGTGTGTGGGAGGCCGTTTGCACACGCATTCACTTGGCCGTGTGTGGAGGTCCGAGGGTGATACCAGGACTCGCGGGGTAACTCCTCCGCCTTACCGTTGTGAGCCCGGGTCTCTAGTTAAACCCAGAGCAGGGATCAGGAGTAACCTGCTAGCAGCTTGCTCGGGGGACCCCCACCTCTGCTTCCAGGAATTACAGGGGCCACCACACTTGCTCAGCATTTGTATGTGCAATGTGGGGATCCAAACTCAGGTCCTTTTGCAAGCAAGGCCAAGGCTTTAGCACGCGAGCTACCTTCCAGCCCACAGATTAACTTTTAAAAGGAGGAGAAACGTGTCATTGAGTTTCTCAATGGGAAAGACATAATTATCATTTTTTTTAACCTTAGAAAATAGACCTCAGGTAACCATGAGTAAAGACAGCTTTCTTTTCGTGAGTGACCCAGCTTGACATGAAGACACACCACACCTGGACTCCAACCTCTATAAAGTCCAGGCAGGGACTTCAATAGCTGCCACTGTCACGGGATGAAAATCTGACCTTACTAGGGGGCAGGAAGGGACGGATAATGAAATAAAATTCACCTTGAGTTAAGTGTTTGGCCATGGTAGTGACCCATTTGTGTAGCCATTTGGAAATAGTAAGAACTTAACAAAGCAAGGAAAGATGCGGTTACTGGAGGGTCCAAGTCGCCGCGCCGTCCTGCCCACCCTCAGGACCGTCCTGCCCAGCCGGCCCAGAGCAGAGACTCAGATGTCCATCCCACCTGCATCTGCGCGGTGAGCTTCCGGATCTGCAGGCCCAGCTGGGGCTCCCCTTCCAGAACTGCGCCCCCCTCTGAGGTCAGGCTGGACAGAGCTTCCACCTCCTGCAGCACATGCTTGGGGGACAAATAAGGAGTGAGGGCTGCGATGCCGCCAGCCCCCACCATCACACCCCCACCATCACACCCCCTTCCCAGCCACTCACAGGTAAGTCCTTCTGGACCAGGACCACGAAGGAACCTGGAGCCCAGGCCGCCAGGTGCTGCTGGGCTCTGCCCAAGAACCAGAGCAAGGTGGCCTGCAGGGTGCAGAGCCCCAGGGTGACAGGTGAAGGGCCTGGGAGGGAGGAGCAGAGTGTCTCGGGCATGGGGGGCATCTCTGGGAGGAGGCCTGTTTTACCCCTCACCCCCCATTCGGTGCCTCCATCTCACCTGGAGGCTGGCAGAGGGTAAGCCCTGCCCCAGGTTCCCGGAGGGCGTCCAGGAGAGGAGGGAAGAGCCGCTGCAACCGCTCAGCAGTATGAGAGGGCGAGGCTGGGCTGCTCTGATCCCGGGAGGCGGATCCCAAGGCCTGGCAGAAACCTGGGGATGACAGGGTATAGTCTGACGGGGAAGGGCCACCCGGGCACCCGGTCACCCCAATGTCCTTTCTTCTCACCTTGGTCCCAGTTCCAGACAAGAGACTGATGCAGCAGGCCGAGACACAGAGAAGCCAGCTCCTCCTCACAGTTCCGAGGCAGGGAAGCTAATGGGGGAAAGGGCAGAGGCTGAGCACAAAGCCTCCCTGTTCACAGCCCACTCGGCCCAGACCCCCGTTCAGCATGGGCGGAGGCATGCCAAGGTCTCAGCACCCCGAGGCTCGCCAGGAGTTTCAGGCTGGCCTGGACTACATAACGGGATCTACAAAGTGAGGTCCTAACTCAAAGAGGAGGGAGGGAGGGACGGGGAGAGAAAGAGAAAGAGAAAGAGAGAGAGAGAAAGAAAGAAAGAAAGAGAGAGAGAGAAAAAGAAAGAGGAAGGAAAGAAGGAAGGAAGAAAGGAAAGAAGGGAGAAAAAGAAGGAAGGAAAGAAAGAGGAAGGAAGGAAAGAAAGAAAAGAGAAAGAAAAAGGAAGAGAAGAAAGGAAGAGAAAGAAAGAAAGAGAAAGAAAGGAAGAGAAAGAAAGAAAAAAAGAAAAGAAAGAAAGGGAAAGAAAGAAAAAGAAAGAAAGAGAAAGAAAGAAAGAGGAAAGAAGAGAAAGAAAAAAGAAAGAGAAAGAGAAAGAAAGAAGAAGGGAGGAAGGAAGGAAAGAAGGGAGAAAAAAAGAAAGAGGGAGGGAGGGAGGGAAAGAAAAAAAGGAAGGAGAGGAAGGAAGGAAGGAAGGAAGGAAGGAAGGAAGGAAGGAAGGAAGGAAGGAAGGAAGATGTGGTTTCCGGTCCTAATGATCCCAGAACTTGGAAGACGGAGGCAGGAGGCTCAGAAGTTCAAAATCATTTTTTTCCACGATTAAAGCAGAGTTTATTAGAGGAGAGGAAGAACGCAACTCAGGGACGTGCACCGTGAGGGGCAAGAGAGCCCCGGAGAACTCATGGGCTCGGGCATGGAATCCACGAGGGGCAAGGAGCTGCAAAAGAACTCAGACGCAGAAGTGGAAGGCTCTGAAGTGCAAGGGAGCGTCAGGATCATTTTTGGCCACTTAGTGAGTGACAGGTTAGTCTGAGTTATTACAAGAGATCGCTTCTTAAAAAACCTTATCATCTTAAGGCGAGCGAAACGCAAGAAAGCCCAAAAGATGTGTGTTGTCTGAACCCGACTGCTTCTGCTGTCAGGAGGGAGGGCAGTTGAAAGAGCTGGGGGGGGGAAGAGACCCGGGCCCTCCAAGACCCCGGCCCCCCCAGATCCCGGCCCTCCCAGACCCCGGCCCCCCCAGATCCCGGCCCTCCCAGACCCCGGCCCCCCCAGACCCCGGCGCTCCCAGACCCCGGCCCCCCCCAGACCCAGCACTTACCCAGACCCACAGCCTGACTCAGCTGTTGAGCCACAGACTTGGGGTCCCTCCAGGGTCCCAGAATTAGGTCCAGATTCTGCGCACAGGCAGTCCACAGCAGGGTCCAATACTGGTTCCGCAGGATTCCCGCCCCGGCAAGCCCCAGTCCGCCGCTGTCGGCGCCCGCCGCGCCCCCTAGGAGGCCCAGCAGCCCCGGCAGCAGCTCGCGCTCCTCCGCGCACAGCCCGCGTAGACGGTCCTGCAAGCCGGGTCCCCCGAGCGCCTCCGCCAGCTTCTCGGCCACCTGGCAACCCCGCTCGACAGCCAGGAGGCGGAGCACTCGGGCCGCGGGGAACGGGCGCGCCGCCCTCGGGACGCGTCCCGCGGCGTGTCCCCGCAGCCTGTGATAGGCGGGAAGCATCTGCAGCAGCTCGGCCAGCTGGGACGTCAGGCCCAGGCTGGCGGGCGCCCGGCCCAGGGCGCGAAGCTGCATCTCCAGGGAGGCGTCCAGGTGCTGGGCGGCGAGGCCCAGGGGCCGAGCGACGAGCAGCGGTTCGGGGCCGTCCGGAAGTCTGTTCGGCGGAACCGTCCCCCGGGAGGCGGGCAGCGGCACATCGCCGCTCAGCAGGGTCCGGGAAGGGCCGCGGGCGGGCGAGCCCGGGCGGAGGAGGCGCACGGCCGCCTGCAGCTGGCGGGCGCACTCCCGCGCCTGCAGCAGCTGCTCCCGCTCGCGGTGCAGCCGCAGCAGCACCGCCCGGAGACGCTGCAGCGCGGCGGGCATCGGGCCGCCGGCCTCCCAGGCGTCCCCCACGGCGGCCGCCGCCGCCGCCCCCCACGACGGCCGCCGCGCAGCTCCGCCGGGCGGGGCGTCCAGGCGGGGGGTGCAGCCGTCCGCCCGCAGCCCCGATCTGCCGCGAAGCTGCGGGCGCTCGCTCCGCGCCTCCGCGAAGCCCGCCGGGTGCGCCCACGGCGGGGGCCCGTTAGCGAGCGGAGGCAGAAGGCCGCTGGAGCGGGACGCCCGGGCCATGGGGCGGCGGGTGGGCAACGAACCTAACGATGTCCACCTCCCCGCAGCGCTCCGCACCCGCCACCGCTCGGACTCCGCCTCCTTCCGAGCCGCCGGCCGCGCCCGCGAGCCGCGGTCTTCTGGGCCCGCGCGCGCCCCGTAGCGTCGGCTTCCGCCCGCAGCCAAAATGGCGGCTCGCGCTTCGCCCGCCCGCCCGCGGCGGGAGCAAAGCTTACGGTGGCCGGGAGGTGGCGCGGAGTCCAAAGACGTGGCGGGGGGGGAGGTGGATGGGGGGTCACAGGAGGCGAGCAGGTGGCAGGATGCTGCAGTCCAGGCTGTAGTCCGCCGACGTCTGCCCCGAGGACCCCTTTGTTCCTTCTTGGGGGGCTGCTAGTCCAGGTATAACTTATCTCCATCCCTCTCCAATTGCGCTCCTAGAATGTTTGGTTCCCTTCCGCTTTTGCGGCAAGATACCAGGCTGGCCTCGAACTCGTGATCTTTCTCCTTCAACCTGGAATTACACCACCACCACGCCTGATCCTTTTAAATTGTTCAAATTCACTTTTTGGGTCATCGAGATAGCCCAGTGAGTAAAGTACTTGCCCACAAACCTGGCGCTCTGAGTTCGATTCTCGGAAGCCCATGCGGGTCAAGGAGAGAGATGACTTCTGAAATTGTCCTCTGACCTCCCCCTTATGCCACGGCGTGCACACACGTGCTTGTTCTCTCTCTTTCTTTCAAAAATAAACAATCAAAACAGGTTTACTTTAAAATGCATGTAATTTACACACGGCAGTGGAGCTTTCTGATGGATAATGTGACGTTTTAGTGCTTGCAGGCGACGTGTAGTGAGTATAGGAGTTGGGTGCAGTGTTAACTGGGAGGTGGTTTTCTCTCCATCCCTCCTTACCTGACATCCCTGTGGTCACTCCATCAGAACCTCCCACCCTCTCAGAGTTGGGCACCTGCTTTCCTCAAAATGGTTCCTACCAGGGCCTGTCACCAGCAGGAAGAGGCTTGGCCACTGTATTGGGCAATCGGGCAAAGCGGACTCTTGAGAACCTAGACCTTTGAACATTGGAAATCACCATGGTGCCAAGAGCTCCGGCGTCAGCCAGCATGAGCCCTGGCTGATGCCAAGCTGGGTCTCACCTGTCACCCCAGTTCATCCTGCCAGGCTCTGCGGTCTCTTCCGTCCAGGCAAGGCCCTGTGGCCTGTAGGTGGTACGGACGAGGCTGACGGGGAGAGGCCTGGATGCCCTGAGTGTGGAGGCTCCTGGTCCATCCTGGCATCAGTGGCACTAGAAGCTGGCGCGGGTTTGAGGAAGGCCTGGGTCCTGGTCCCTGTCCGGTCCAGTGAACTTTCCCATTTTTTTTTTCTGGGATCAAAAGAATTTAGAGAGAAGATTCTAAGAAGGGGGTCCCAGCCAGACTCCTCTAGAATGCTCCACTCTGACCTCAAGATCGTCAACTCCCTCTGGTGGGGAGACAGGTCACTTCAGGCTGAGGGGCGTCCTGGAGAACTGGCACCGAGCAGTGCCATCTTCTGTCTCAGATGGGTGAGGAGGGTGCAGGGTGGAGGTGGTGGGTGAAATCATCTTCCCTTCCCACTCCCTCCTCAGAAGGACGGGCAAGAAAGAATCTTTGTACCAGCTCAGTGGGCTGAGGTCCCCACTGTTTTTCCGCTATGAACCTCGTGCCCCAGACCTGCCTTCCATCAGCCTGGTGCTCCCCGCATTCCATCTCCACCCCTGCTCTACTCCCCCAAGGCATCCAATACACCTCAGACCCGGCCCCAGATTCAGGGTAGAAGACCTTCACAGTGCCCCAGTGTCCTGGGACTTAGACTCCAGCATCTTGATCTCAGGCCACACAAGGAAGGGTCTGTCCTCTGTAGGCAAGGCTACATACGTCCCGCTTGGAGGATGGACAGGCACTGTGTAATTTATACCCTAAAACCACAGCTAATGCCCCTTCAGGTCTAGGAAAACCTTGTGATTAGACAAAGGCGCCTGGGACATCCCAGAGCTAAGGAAAAAAGAGGTAGCAGCAATCCAGGATGACTCCCAAGGTTGTTTTGTTTTGGTTTTGGTTTTGCTTGTGTACAAAAAAAGTCATATTTATTATTATTATTATTATTATTTATTCAACTGTAGGCATGTGTGTGTGTATGTGCGCGCGCACGCATGAGCGCATGTGTGTCTGTGTGTCTGTGTATGTGTAGAACCACGGACGAATTCGCGAACCACCATGGACGCCTCCACCTCCTTCTGCCCCGGGATTCACAGGCTCCGCCCTACCAGGACCAGACGCGCAGGCCGCCCCCGCTTCTGCCTGGTGTCTATACATGGGGTCTAGGATCCGAACTCAGGACCTTCCGCCTGCAAGGCGGAGGCTTAACCCCTTAGCCACCTCTCCAGCCCAAAAGTCATATTTTAAAAAGCACCAACAGTGGCTCTCTTTGACTCTCATGGGACTTCATGTCTGGGTCTATGACTCTCACCTGTGCTTGAAGTCCAGGAGTTCTCCAGGGCGCCTGCCCCTCATGGCGCTCCACGTCTGGAGTCCACGAGTTCTCCAGGGCTCTCTTGCCCCTCACAGATTCATGTCCATGAGTTCCATTCTTTTTCTCCTCTAATAAAAAACTCTACCCTAATACTCTAAAACATTTTAAAAATTAGAAAATACAAATAAGGGCCAGAGAGATGGCTCAGGGGTTAAAACTCTGCCTCAAAAGCGGAAGGTCCTGAGTTCCGATTCCAGTTCCTACATAAAATTGCCAGGTGGAAATGGTTGTGGCCTGCATGTCCAGCCCTGAAGGGCGGAGCCTGGGAAATCACAGAGCGAAGCAAGGAGGTAGACGCAATGCAGGATGATTCCCAAAGTCACCCTTGGTCCTCCACAGGGACACACAGTACACACACACACACACACACACACACACACACACACACACACACACGAGAGAGAGAGAGAGAGAGAGAGAGAGAGCATCTGTCTGCGGCTTCTCCTGAGGGTGGCACAGGAGAATACAGTCCTCCAAGGCTCCAGACAAGAACCACACAGATGTCAGGCTGTAACACAGCCAGCAAGGTGGCCCTGGGGAACCAGTGGCCAGCGACCGCTGGGTGCTCAGGAGCAGGTCATGGTGACGGATGGAGTGAAAGCTTGAGTCACCCTCAGGTAATTGACGCCCTCCGGCCACCACCTCCGCAGTGTTCCGCCCAGTGTTTTCTCTAGACTGGTTGGCTTCCAGTCCCTCTGGCCACTTCCTGTCCATATCACTTTGCAGCCTCTGACCTTGGCTCTGTCCGATGATGATGATGATGATAATGACGATGACGATGGTCAGAGATGCCCACTTCCTCCCAATGCTGGGCCATTCTTTAAGGGCTTGCTATTAAGAAGACCCTTCCTGGCAGAGCCCCCACAATCCACACTCCTCCCAGCTGCTGGCTGTTCCCTGCCGTGGACGCCCTGGCTGCCTCTCCCTCCAGACAGCAACAGATGGACGCTGCAATTAGCCTTTCCCCAAAAGCCACTGCCCCACGGCTGTTCTCCACGTTCTAAATAAGAACCCTGGTCTCCATTTAACTCCTCTGAGACCTCGGCAGTTCTCCCTGGCTAGGTCCTCCGGGCCTCCTGGGACTCGAAGCTCACAGAAGTGTGGATATGGGGGGGACTTTTAGCCTCCTCCCATCCCTCTCCAAACGAGCCGTTCAGGAAGATAAATGGCACTGTGGTCCTGTGGGACTTGCCCACTATGGTTTGTACATGGAGGTTGAAGATGTTAATTTCCCCATTATAGCACTTTCTCAAAATTTTTTTTGTATGTGCGTGCGCGCGCGTTTGTGTGTGTGTGTGTGTGTGTGTGTGTGTGTGTGTGTGCGCGTAGAACCACCGGCAAATTTGGGAACCACCATGGACCGCCTCCACCTCCTCCTTGTTTACTCTGCCCTGGGATTCACAGGCTCCGCCCTACCAGGACCAGAAACGCAGGCCGCCCCTGCTCCCGCCGGGAGTCTATACGTGGGGTCTAGGATCCGAACTCAGGACCTTCTGCCTGCAAGGCAGAGGCTTAAACCCTGAGCCACCTCTCCAGCCCCTCTTCCTGGTATTTTTTTTTATGTTGGATCTGAGATATGAACTCCAGTCCTTCCTGCGAGGCAGAGTCTTAATCCCTGAGCCATCTCTCCAGCCCTCTAATGTATTCTATTGTTTATGATTTAGGGTCTTTAAATAAGTGTAGCAGGATAATGTCTGCCGTTGCTACCTGGGTCCCCTCAGACCTGTCTCAGCACTGAGCTTGAGTCCCCTCATCTGAGAGTTGGGGGCTACATCCTAGGAATGCTGCGAGGGCTGAAAGGATGAGAAAATACCTCCGCGGTTCCTGGTGCATTGTGGGAGCCGAGTAAAGCAATTTCTTTGTGTATTTGTAACTTCCAAGGTGGAAAGAGGAGGTGAGTGAATGAGCTCCCCCAAATCCCGAGTCTGGGAACTGAGGGGTCTTTAAGCGTGTGCTCTGGACCGGCACCATCTACGACTCCCAGAACCCCGATGAAGCAGATCCTCAGGCCCCAGGCCAGAACTTTAAATTAAACTGGAGACCACGGCAGGAACAGCAATTTGTGTTCAATGAGGGCCAGTGGCGTGGACGTCTACCCAGGGCTTGTCTCAGGGGGACAAGTCCAGGGTTTCATTTGTTGGCTTCCAGGTCTCCTGGAGCCCACACTGACTTCAAACTCACTTTGCAGGCAAGGAAAGAAGATCTAGAGCTTCCGGCCCCCTGCCTCCACCTCCCTGGTGGTGGGGTCCCAGGCAGGGCCCACCTCTCGCGACTGAGGCTGGCTGGGGATGGAGCCCAGGCTCAGTTTTCAGTTCCCTTGCAGTTTAGTGTGGGCCAGGCTCACGGCGTTCTTCTCCAGGACTAGGCACCTTCGGACAGCGAGCTCTCTCCAGACCCTCTCACTGATTCTGAACGCGAATCATAGACCCTCAGCACCTGCTCCCACTTTGAGGCGCCCTGCCGCTCCCAGCTGATAGGATCTGACCTCGCAGGGCAAATTTAGATAGAGACTTGAGGACAGAAAAGGAGATGCCCACCCATCCGGGGTCTCTCACGGGGGAGGCGCCCCTGCTGATCACTCCCTGGAAAGGTTCCCTGGAAGCTGTCTAGCAGGCGGCGAAGGGAACAGAGAGGGACAGAAACCAGGCGTCGTGCGCCTGACAAAGCCGCGCTGCATCTGTCCTTGGCCTAAAGTTGCTCCCGACTCATCTGGCTCTGGTCACTGAAAGAATCTCACCGACTCCTCTTCTCTGAATACCTCCGCACCTCTCCCAAGTCGGGCCCCGTGTTCTTTCTGCTGCCCCCTCTGAGAGGGCTAGAGATACTTTCCCTCCCCTGCCTGCCTCACATGGAGGCTTATTAGCCTGTGTGCTGGGCTGCCTCGTGGCTCAAGAACCCAGCTGTCTGAACGCCCTGCTTGACCCTCTGTCCTCACAGCGCCAGGACCTGCAGAAGCCTTTAGAAGCATGTGTCGGGGCTGGAGAGATGGCTCAGGGTTAAGACTCTGCCTCCCAAGCAGAAAGACCTGCATTCAGATCCCAGGTTCCATCTAAAAACACCAAGCGGAAAAGGTGGTGGCCCCACGCCTCCCCCTGGTGGGCAGAGCCGGGAAATCACCCAGAGAAACAAAAAGGAGATAGAAGCAATCCAGGATGATTCCTGCGGTCACCCTTGGCCCTATACAGGGACACACGCACACGCACACGCATGCACCCACACGCATGCACGCACAAAATGAAAAAATAAATAAAAGCATTTGTCCAGAATCAGACAAGCATGAAGGTGATGGTCAGCTCCCCACCCCTTAACATTCAAGCTCTGTGGCCTTGGTCTCTATGATCCGCCCCTCTTTATTATTTTAATAACTTTACCTATTTATTTATTTGTTTGTGTGTGTGTGTGTGTGTGTGTGTGTGTGTGTGTGTGTGTCAGAGGCACTGTGCGCCTCCCAGAGGCCCAAGGGTGACTGCGGGAGTCATCCTGGATTGCTTCTGCCTCCTTTTGCTTTGTTCAGGGATTTCTCAGGCTCCGCCTACTAGGGCTGGAAAAGTACAGGCCACTGTTTTTCCGTGGGAGCTAGGATCTGAACTCAGGACCTTCTGCTTGTGAAGCACAGTCTTAACTCCTGAGCCTGTCTCTCCAGCCTCGGTCTCTCTGTCTTTAACAGGAGAACGAGTCGCACAGAAAGCACTTTTTCTGTTGCTGTGATCAAAAACACCTTGGCCGAAGGGACTTAAAAGAAAAATAAGTTTATTTTGGCTCACAGTTTGAGGGTGCAGTCCACCGTGGGTCCATCCTGCATCCATAATGGCTCTACCCTGCGTCCATCACGACCCAGACGTCGCGGGGGAAGGAGCAGGAAGCATTTGGCTCAAGTTGCCCACAGACCGGAAGCCGAGGGTGGCGCGGGATGCTGTCAGCTCGCTTTCTCCTTTTTATGCAGTTCTGGACCCAGCCTGGAAACTGGTGCCCCTCCCCCTTTAAAGGTGGACCTCCCACCTCAGTTAACCCAATGGCGAGGACCCCTCCCCGCCCTCGAAGCTCAACCAAGGGACGGTTTCTGCGTGAAGATCTCTCCTGCCTTTTGACCTTCTCAGTCTTCCATCTGCAGTCGAGACCCTAGCTGACCCCAGCTGACCCCAGCTGACCCCTCTTGAGTCCTCTGCACATCTCCAGCAATGGGCTGGCCACGTGTGGGCAGAGACAAGCAGTCAGAAATGTACCAGCCTGGTTTCCCAAGGACGGCAGGATGGACGTGTAGATCCTCGGCTCGGCCTCCCAACCTCGTCTCACTGCCGGAGGGTGGCCAGTTGAGCCGGGTTGGGGGTCCTCACAGGAAGCCCACCTACTCCCAGCTCCCCTCCCTGCCCTACCTTCAGCTGTGGTCCAGGTGGGACAACCTGCCACCCCCACCCGGGGGAGAGATTCAGAGGAGTGACTACTTTGGTTTTGAGACAGGATTCCATGAGGTCCAAACCGGCCTCAAATTCCTGCTTCCACCTCCCAAGCGCTGGGGTTACAGCTGTGAACCCCTATACTGGGCTTTGTGTGGGTTCTTCATGCAGGGGGGAGAAGGGCCTGGGGAGCTGTCGGAGCTTGACAAAGGGCAGAGGTTACAGTCAGGATTCGCACTAAGACCTAGGCTGCCAGCAGAGCCTTGCCAAGGAAGGTGGCCGCTAGGGGTGAACTGGCCACAGTCCCCGGAGAAGCAGGGTCTCCTATGCCTGTGTCCATCCATATCATGACCACAAGGCAGATACAGTTACACCTACCTTACAGGGTTGCTACCAGGCTAAAGGAAACGCGGTTGGAAGCAGGGCACGTAAGACCAGCTCGGAATTCCCTGAAATTCAGCAGATTTTGCTGGTTTGGGATAAGAGCGTCTTCTATTGCGTCATCTCCCTCACAGTCTTGACTTCATTCTCTGTAGAAAAGGTGGGCGAGTGACCTCAGGACGCAAACAGGCCTTGATGGACGAGCTCCCTTCACGCAGAAGCCGGGATCGCGACGGAGGTGAACAGCCCAGGGCCTCAGAGCCCGGAGCTTTGGCCCTCAATCGTCCACCTCGATCTCTTCATCGGATAGGCGGGACCCGGAATCGGGCGCAGCAGGGCCGGGGCGGGGGTTCGGGGCGCCGTGGTCCCGCAGCGCGAAGCCGCTCAGGATTCCGGGGGCAGCGCGCACAGCGAGGCCACGTCGGCGCGCATCTCTTCCACGTCGCGCTTGAGCTTGGCCCGGCGGTTCTGGAACCAAGTGACGACCTGCGCGTTGGCCAGGCCGAGTCGCGCTGCCAGCCCGTCGCGCTCGGACGGCGCCAGGTACTTCTGGAAGACAAAGCGCCGCTCCAGCTCCAGCACCTGCTGCGCGTGAACGCCGTGCGCGACTTGCGTCGTCTGCGGCCAGCAGCGCCAGGCCCCGGCGCCTCCGGGGCCGTCCTGCCTGCGGGAACAGGACCGGAATCAGGCGGTCTCCGGCGTGGGGGTGCAATCAGGCTGTGCCCGGGAGAGAAAAGCTGGGGGCGTGGGGTCGGGGATCGCGCCTATGGCAGGGGTGTGCGTGAAGGATGGGTGGGGCAGGACGGATCAGGCGTGGGGATCTGGCCATTGCAGAAGCCTTTGCGAACCCTAAGTCTCAAGGGGCCAGAGTAGGAGGTAAGGGGACCTAGGCCCTGCCCTCCCTTCGACTCTTGGATCGAGTAGGCACTCAGCGAACACTTCCTGGGGACCACCAGCGCCCCCTCCGGAGCCCTAAAGGGAGATCGTGGGAGCCCAAGAGGAAGGAATGACGCAAGGCTTGTTCCCGCGCGCAGCTCCCCAACCCTGCAGCTCCGAGCGAGCGCGGCTGGGACCCCCGGAGACCCCCGGGCTTCGCCTCCCGGCGCTTTCAGCCTTAGCCTGGCGCTGCCGCACTGGCCCGTCGCCTGCGACTCAAGCCTTTGTCTCCTCCGCGGCCTAAGGTCGCGATTGCCCCGCGTACGGTGAACGCGCTAGCGAGTCGTCGCGTGGTCCTGGCCCCGCAGGTCCCAGCGGCGGTGCGGGTGCGGAGGCAGGGGGCTATCGCTGGAGAGGTGCGGAGCTAGAGAAACAACTGCCACCTGATCGGAGGGCAGGGATGAGTAGAGGGGACCCGGCCAGAAGGGGAGGAAAGTTTGAGTGCCAACCGAGGGGAGGGAAACGGAGCCCGCCAAGTTCGAGCCCACGACCTCGCGGGCGCTGTACCTTCTTCGCCAGGCTGCGGAGCGCGCGGGTCGCGTGCCAGGAAGGTTTTACTGGCCAGTTCCTCCAGCGCGCACAGCGGCGACGCGGGATCGCGGCCGGCTCGGGAAGCTGCGGCGCCGGAGGTGTCCGCGAGACGGTGCTCGGGCCTAGAATGTCCGCGATGCTGAAGGGGGTCCGCGGCTGGCGTCCCGAGTTCATGGCCAACTGGGGAGGTGGCGATGCCGCCGCCCGCTGCGCTCGGGCCCACCGCCGCCTGAGTCCCCTGCGCTCCGCCCTGGATCTGGGCCCCGGCCTCGGACACGCCCCCTACTGCTGGGCTGGAGCCCCACGTCCTCTCCTGCACCCCCACCTCTTCCCAAGGGCCGCGATGGCCCGGCCCGTAGGTGTCCCGCAGTCTATTTCTTCTAATGGGGGGTGGTGGTGATGGAGAGGCACCGAGAGGAGCCGCTTGCTCCTCCCTGTGGGGCGTAGCCACGTGCGCTTTCAAATCGGGTTCTTCCCCCTGGACTCCGCTTCTCCGGCTCCCTGGGTAGCCGCCACACTGGCTCATAAACTCTTGAGTAATAAAATGGCTTTCTCTGGCCCCAGTGACTGGGGATTTGCAAAGGTCCAAGAAAAAGGATCAGGCCGATGGCGCCAGGATCCTGGATCTCAGTTCGGAACGCAGGCTCCTAACCTGGACGCGGCTTCCCCCACTCACCTCCGTAAAACACTCTGAAAGTGACCTTGCTGGCTGGAAACGATTGCCAGTGGGTGCGGGTGGGTCCAGGTTACAAGACTTGGGGGCACCCGGCCTAGTAGAGCGCCGGCACTAACGAGATGCCACAAGGAATGGTGGCAGGCGACGCAGCCCTGCTGGAGCCTAGAGGCCGCAACTAAGTCAAAACACACTGAGAAGCTTCCAGAAAGTTGGGCGGTGCTACTGTTCAGAAGGGGTCCTTGTTAGTGAGAACTGGTCTCCGACGATGGTCCACTAACTCTATTGTTTAATTGGCCGGTGAACCTGTCTTTGTCTTTTAATTTTATTTTTTTAATTTGTGTGTGTGTGTGTGTGTGTGTGTGTGTGTGTGTGTGTGTGTCTGTCTGTCTGTCTGTCTGTGTCTGTCTGTCTGTCTGTCTGTCTGTCTGTCTGTTCATGGAGGCCCAAGGGTGTATTGGGGAATCATCCTGGATTGAACTACCTCTTCTTTTGTTTTGCCCTGGAGTTTCCCCAACTCCACCTTCCAAAAATGGAAGTACAGGTCACCTCCATTTCCACTTGGAAGGTTTTTTGTTGTTTTTTTTTTTTTAAATGTGGGATCCAGGATCTGAACTTAGGACCTTCTGCTTGTAAGGCAGAGGTTTAACCCTTGAACCATCTCTTTGTCTTTTTATTAAGGGCCCATAGTTCAGAGGGCTTCCCAGGGTCGCTGTCCAGAGAAGACTGAAGAGCAGCCCTATAGACCCAGTCAGATCTCAGGACAGACCCGTCCTCAGACGCAGGTGCAAAGCCCCAGCCCTGTCTGTCGCTTCTTTGCACGTTTTCATCTCCCTCCTCTTTCATGCTCTCTCTGGCCTTGGGCTCACATCTGGATAACCACCCCCTGACCCTCGAGTGTCCAGACAAGGCAACGGGGCGGGGAGAGACGGCCGAGCCTACACCGTGGAGATGGGACAGGCCCGGGCCACCCCAGAGCTCACAGGTGGAGAAGCCCCGCCTCCCTCAATGCACTCACTGCTCTGTGCCAGGGACACTGGACGCCAAAGTCACTCTGCAGCCCAGGCTGGACCCAGCGCTTGGCACGCTCCTGCCTTTGGCCCCTAGTACGGGTGTGGAGGAGCCCACCCCAGCCAGGATTCTAATTGTTTTATTGCTGTGTTGTCGTTGCTGACACTGCCAACCGGGCCGACCCCCCTGGACTCTCCCCTCATGCCACCTTCTTTGCTCGCCTGTTTCTCACACTATTTATTCACTGTCCCTCTGTGTCTAGTCCCTGAGGCAAGTGGAACCTACGGTCGGGGTCCCCCCAAAGCACTTAGGAGAAGCTCTTGGCGAAGGGGTTACCTCCAGCCGCCGCAGGAACCCCCGGGACACACAGTGTGTGCAGCGCTTGAGGCGCCAGGAGCCACCCGCACTGCCTCTCAGAGAACAGTGCCTGGCCTTATGGGGCACGGAGCGACCTCGGAACTTGGTAATTGGTTGTTAATGATGGGGAGGGGGAGAAGAAGGGGGAGCAGAGATCCTCCCTCCCTCGGGCCTCGCCCCTCTAAGCAATGCTTGTGGTTTCACTTAACCTGCTATCAAAGGGTATCCCACTCAGGGGCAGAGGGACAGAGGCCTTCGCAGGGCTCCATGGTGTGGCCGTACCTGTAGACCTCCCTCTCAATTCCCTGTGCGTGTGTCCACATGTGTGCATGTGTGTGCATGTGTGTGTGCATGTGTGTGTGTGCGCACAGTGAGGCTCTCCTGAGGGGCTCTGCCTTCCTCCCCTTCCACTCTGTCTCTCCCTCCTGAGTGGGGCTCAGGTGACAGCACGGGATGGTCCTCAGACAGGACCCGGGGGGGGGGGGGGGAGGACGGGAAGTGGAGACCGATGAGGGAAAATGTCGCACACAGCCGAGGCTGACCAAGGTCACCCTAAGGCCCAGGGAGAGTCCAGACTATCCTGGGGCCACGGCAGGGGGCGTCTCCCGGTGAACTGTCTGGAACCCGAGCTGGAGCGAAACTGGATCCTCAGTGGGGGGCAGGAGGCGGCCGAGTGATTAATGAGGGAGATTAAGAGATTAAACCTCTTCGGGGTTTGGGAGGGGTCGGGAGGGGTCCTCGCTGTCTCTAGCTTCTCCCCACTGCAGCTGGGGCGGGCTCGGCTTCCCCCCAGGTCCCGCTCCTAGCGGCCTTGCTGTGGCCGCTTCTGCCTGACTTCCTCCGACTTCACCCCACACGGTGCTTTCAGTGCCTCCTCTTCCTCCACATTTAGATTTCCCATCCCCTCTAGCCCGGCCCCTTTTCCTTCCTGTTTCTAGACAGGGACATGTTCCTCTGCCCAGGTCCCCCCTAGATCCGGTAGGTGTCATGGATGGCTTTAAGTCTCCCCTTCATTTCCAGGGCACTCCTCTGATCTCGGGGTGTAAAAGCCAGCCTCTCAGAATAACCCTTCCCGGGCTGGGCCTCGAACAGTAGGCAAAACCTGAGAACCACGGGGAGAAGGAAGGGGGAAGGAAGTCCAAGAGCAGGGTGGGGGCGGGGTCCAGGTTCTTGTCTGTAAAGCTCACCCTGGCAGGCAAGAGGACTGCCCTGAGTTTCAGGCCGGTCTGGGCTACAGAGTAGCGGGGATACAAAGTAGGACCCAGTCATTTAAAAAAAGAAAATGTGGCAAGGAGCGTGGGTGAGGGGTCAGTCGGTCCTGGGCTAGGGGCACGGTGGGCGGTAGCAGAGCTTGGGACAGGCGGGAGCTTGCGTGGATTTCTTTTTCAGACGATGCTACTAGACGATACTATCATTCCTGTTTCACTTGCTTCCTTTTGGAGTGGGGGGGGGTGTCTCTGGGCTGCTTCTGCCTGTGGGCTGGGGTGCCCTGCCTTTCTCAGAGGTGTGCCGCTGCCCCCCAAACTTCGCCCCCCCAGCTGTGCCCGCCCCCCAGCTGCTGCAGCTGTGTCCTTGGACCTCGAGGCTTAGTATTCTAGGAGAGTCCTGTCCTTTCTCCCATCTCCTCCCTTCCCCCAAGGCCGGGAGAGGCTGGCCTAGCCCAGGAAGGGACCTATCACCGCCCCATGCTGATTCTCTTCCCCCCCAGTCCGAGATGGGAAGGTGGAGTGGGACCACCGCCCTATCACAGCGTGGTGGGGCTGCACCTAGGGGGTCCTGCAGCGGGCGGGTCTCACCTCCTCCAACTCCAAAGAGCGCTGTGTCCCTCCCGCTCTGGGTCCCCCAGAGCACCGACCCATCGACAGAGAGACTTGGAGACTCTCCTGGTCAGGGTGGCAAGAGGGGAGGGGCTGCAGCCGGACGGCTGGTGGGCATCAGCCACTGCTGGAGCCCCGCTGCAGCTGTCCTGGGACACGAGTGGCTGTGCCATCCATATCCGAGGCTCATTGAAGAGCACCACTCCAAGCCTGGCGCCCAGGGCGCGGGGGACGGCACCCCTAGCCTCGGGGGCTCTGGCGTCCCACCCCTACTCTCCAGGCCTGACTTTTTTCTTTCTTAAGTCACGGAGTTGCCTCTAGAGCTTTCCAGGGAGATCCAAGCCGACTAGTACTTAGCTCCACCCTGCGGGAACTCAGCTCAGAAGGGGGCCCCACTCCCCACCCGCTCTCCAGCCTCCCGACTCACGGCACTCCCAAGAGACCCGGGTGGACCCCTCAAACTCTCCAGAACAGAGGTGCTTGGGCTGACAGGGCCTGGAATCCCGCCGAGTTCTGATTTGGAAGGGAAGGGAGTCCTCTGGCAGGGAAATTTAATTCTGATCAAGGAGAGGAGAGAGGGAGGTGAACCCCCCTCACCCTTTCCTGTCCGAAAAGCCTTTTGGTGGGGAGAGGGGGCGTAGAGATTGCAGAAGAGTCCAGAGCTGCCCCGCCATCCTCTGCATCGCCCCCCCCTTCCCCCCACTTCCAGCACTTTCTGCTTGCTGCTGTCAGGCTGAGACCAAACGTCGCCCTGGGTTGGGTTCAGGGGCCTGAGCCGCACCTTCTGCCTGGCCCCTGCCCCCCTAAGTGGCAGGGGCAGGAGTGGTGAGCTCTGAGCTGCACAAGCACCAGATGCGACCTCTGCGCCGTGCGTCCACCGCGGAAGCCCCCCACCGCCGACGCCCCTCCACCGTGGAAGCCCCTCCACCGGGGAAGCCCAGCCCCTTCCACCCTCTGCAGTCGCTCAGCACCGCTGCAGTTAGGCTTTTGCGCTGAAGTTCTCCCAACATTTCTGCTTCCTTCGGTAATCTGGGCTGTGACCTCAGCCCTTACCCACGTGGATACCCACAGCACAACTGGGGTCTTGCTAGAGCCCCCCATACAAGTTTGGGCTGACAGACCAGCCAACCCAAGGGACTTCCCGCTTCCTCCTGGAAGCCAGCGAGGACTCAACGGAAGCTTCCTCTTCTAGGGTCCAGGCCCCCCAGCTCACTGCACCTAGTCCTGGTCCCAAGGTCAGCTGAGCGCTGATTGGTCAGCAGCCCGCCCCAGAGCCCGCCCACCGATCCCACCTGCTTTGTTCCCCAGGCTACAGAACCAAGCTCAGCCCAGCTGGGGCGACTGTCCAAGCCTGGCTCCTCCCAGGACATGAATGAAGGCGAGGCCAGACCCACGAGCCGAGAGCTGCAGCACGCGCGTGGGGGCTGCCGTCTGGAAAGCCTTTCTTCACCACGAGCTTGGCGCGGGCAGGCGGTTCTGGCTAGCGCATTCGGAGGGTCTGTACCCCTTCTCCTTTGCCAAGGCATTAAGGTTGCTTGGTGGTCCTCATTCCCGGGAGACTCAAAAGGATTTCTTTTCCTTTTCATAAAGTTACATTTGCATGCATGTGTGCATGCATCCGTGCATGCGTGATGCTGCTAAGACACGCATGCGGAGGTGGCTGGGGACTACACCCAGCAGGGCTGGGGGAGGGTCTTCGCCGGGCTCCTGCAGCCCGAGGAGGCTGGGGGAAGCAGGATGCAGGATCAGCCTGAGTGCGTGGGAAGGACAAGACGGAAGAGCAGGGTGCTTTTTAAAAGCTTTTATTTAAAAAATAAAGCCACAGTTAATTTCACATAAATATCTGGGGAGGGAAGGGGGCAGGGAAGGGGCTTGGCCCCTACCTCCTCTTCTCCTTCACACTGTACTGTAAAAGCAAAGGAGAAGGCTGAGGAGAGAAGGGAAGCGTCAGTCGGCATCATCTGCAGCGCACAGCCCTCCCTGGCCTCCCAGACCCCGGGCCCGCACCTTGCCGAACCAGCGGGACAGCCATAGCTGCTTCATGGTCATGTGATCTGGGAGCACCTCGTCGCCAAAAAGGAGCTGGACCTAGGAGGACGTGGGACGTGGCGAGCGGGCAGAACCTTCCCCGGTCACAGACCAGACTGTCCCTCCTGCGTCCATGTGTGTGCGCGTGTGCAGGTGCGTGTGTGCAGGTGCGTGTGTTGTGTGAGCAGGTGCGTGTGTGTGCAGGTGCGTGTGTGCGTGTGCTGTGTGTACTGTGTGCTGCATGTGCAGGTGCGTGTGCTGTGTGAGCAGGTGCGTGTGTGCGTGTGCTGTGTGAGCAGGTGCGTGTGCTGTGTATCCAGGTGCATGTGCGTGTGTGCAGGTGCATGTGCAGGTGCATGTGCAGGTGCGTGTGCCGTGTGCAGGTGCGTGTGCTATGTGTGTGCCGTGTGCGCAGGTGCGTGTGTGCTGTGCAGGTGCGTGTGCTGTGCGTGTGCCCTGTGCAGGTGCGTGTGTGCTGTGCAGGTGCGTGCCGTGTGCAGGTGCGTGTGCAGGTGCGTGTGCCGTGTGCAGGTGCGTGTGCATGGGGGGTGCTGGGCCTCAGGTGCTGTCTACCTTTTCTTGAGACTTGGTCTATAGCTGTCCCAGAACAGCCAACTCCAGGGCGGTGCGCCCCACTCCCCGGTGCTGGGGTCACGCCCCCCTGCTCCCCGGTGCTGCGGTCACGCCCCCCTGCTCCCCGGTGCTGGGGTCACGCCCCCCTGCTTCCCGGTGCTGGGGCCACGCCCCCCTGCTCCCCGGTGCTGGGGTCACGCCCCCCTGCTCCCCGGTGCTGGGGTCACGCCCCCCCCCCGCTCCCCAGTGCTGGGGTCACCCCCCCGCTCCCCGGTGCTGGGGTCACGCCCCCCCCCCCCCCCCCCGCTCCCCGGTGCTGGGGTCACGCGCCCCTGCTCCCCGGTGCTGGGTCCCGGCCCCCACATTCCTTTCTCCCAGAGCCTATCCTTCCTTCTCGCTGCTTTCCAAGGTGCAGTCTTGTTCTGGATCCCGGGGGCTTAGAATCTACTACGGCCCTGGAATCTTCCTGGCTCAGCACCCCGAATCCCAGCCAAGCCACCGACGCAGCCCGTCCCTTCCCTTGTCATACACACCGACGGCGCCCACTTACATGCTGCGGGTTTAGCATCAGGCGGTGACACAGAACCCTCCGGAGATGGCGCACCTCGGCCCGGACAGAGCACCGGACGTACTTGTTCTAGCACAGGGGACAGACACTGAGCACAGGGCCGCTGGGACAGTGTCCCGGGAGACCTCGCCCTTCAGACCCTCTCACCTGCAGGACGTTTTTATTCTTGTCTTTTCCCGAGCTGGAGGGAAGGAGAGACAGTCAGGGGGTCTCCACGGTTCCTTCTCCCCCCCCCCACCTGCCACTCTCCAATCCCTCCCGGCTCTGGTCACTGGCCCGCCCCGAACCACCGCAGAGCCCACCTGAGGCGCTCCAGGCACAGGCTCAGCTGCTCGTCGTAGCGGTAGTAGTGGGCTCGGGAGTGGTCGAAGCTGCTGAAGGGGAGGCCCAGGTTGCTCAGGGCGGGCTCTGAGAAGAAGGAGGTGCCAGGGCCATGTGACAGGCTCCACCCCCTCCCGCTCCCCAACAAAGCCGAGGTTGGGGCCAGCGTTACGCGGCTCCCGCCGCCGGGACGTACCCTCCCCGCTGGGCTGCGTGACTCTGTCCAAGCCTCGGGACTGGTAGAATTCTCGGATCCGTTTCTCTTCGCCTGGGAAGCAGGAACGCGCGGACGAGGCTGAGTCCTGCGTCTTGGCTGACCTCTGACCCGACTCGGCTCCCACCAAGACCAAGCAAGGGACCCGGGAAGCCACGTGGGCCACTCACTGTCTTGCAGGCCGGGCACCAGCTTGTACACGATGTCCTGCATGACGCGGTCCAGCTTGAGGTTGAGCAGCGGCTGCGTCTCGTGGATCTTGATGTTGCACATGGGGCAGTACTTGCTGGTCTGCAGGTACTTGACGATGCAGCTCTTGCAGACTGCAGGGAGGAGACCCTCGGTGCTCGGGGGGGCTTGGGGGGGCCTGGCTTCGGGGCGGGGTCCGGGGCGGGCGCGGGGCAGGGTCGGGGCGCGGGGCGGGGTCGGGGTGCAGGGGGGGGCCCGCGGGGCGGGGAGGGGCGCGGGGGGCGGGGTCCCGGCGGGCGCGGGGCGGGGTCGGGGCGCGGGGCGGGCACGCACACGTGTGCAGACACTCGGTGATGGTGGTGGCGTCCACGAAGTAGCCGGCGCACAGGCAGCAGACGATGTGCTCGTTCAGGTCCTTGATCTTCACGCGGACCTCCTCCTGCGGACCGGCCGGTCAGCGACCCCGGCCCGCGCGACCCCCGGCCCGCGCGACCCCGGCCCGCGCGACCCCCGCCCGCGCGACCCCGGGCCCACACGCCCACCCCGCTGCGCCCCGCTGCGCCCCGCTGCCTCGGTGCCCAGCGCCAGCGGCAAGCGCAGCGCGGGGCGCGGGTGATGCTCCGCTCGCCCGCCAGAGGGCGCCGGGCTCGCGTGGGGCGCCGGGCTCGCGTGGGGCGCCGGGCTCGCGGGGGGCTCCCTCCCGGGCCGAGTCCTTCTTGGGGCTCCTTCGTGCGGGGCGCCCGTCACGCGAGGGCTCATGTCACGCGCGGGGGTCCCGTCGCTTGGAGCAGCTGTCACGCGGGAGTCTCGGGGCTCCTGTTACGCGCGGGGGTCTCGGGGCAACCGCCACGCGGGGGGGGTCCCCGGGACTCCCATGACGTGGGGTCATGTCACGCGCGGCTGCCGTCACGCGGGAAGCTGCCGTCACGTGGGGGTCCCGGTGCTGTCGTCACGCGCGGCGCCGTCACGCGGACCCTCCCCGGGGAACCCCGGGCGCCGCCACGCGCAGGCGCGCTGCTCCGGCGTCCAGCCGCCCGGCCACGAACGCGCATGCGTCCCGGGCGCCCGGCGCTGCGCAGGCGCACTGAGCGCGCTGCCGGCCCCACCCGGCCCCCGCCGCCCCGTTCGCGTCGCCCGAGACCCCAGCGCCGCCCCGGCGCCCGGCACCTCGTTCCGCAGCGGGTCCATCTTGTACACCGACTGCAGCTGGTTCCGAAGCCTCATCGCGATCGCGATCTGGCCCCCCTGAGGAGACGCCATCTTAAAGGCTGTTCCCGGCCGGCCACTTCCGGTGCCGCCTGCGGGGCGGGACTTGTCTCCTAGCAACGAGGGTCCAGGTCTTTCCGGATTGGCTGGTTGTCGGCCAGGCCCCGCCTATACTCCCTCTCTCCCCGTGCGCTCACCTGAGCCCCTGACCCCTCCCCCTCCCCGCGGCGGTGAGGGAGTGGGGGGTGCGTGGGCGGGAATCGGGGCTCCGCGACCCCCCCGTGGGCGTCCTCCGGGGAGACCCCGCCGACCTCGGGATTAACTTTTGGAGCTGGCGGAGCGCCGCCCTCTCCCAACCTGCGAGGCCGGCGTGCGCCGTCGGTCCTGCCGGGAACGGTGGTCTCCCGTGACCGCGACCCCACGGCAGATCGCGGGTCCCCGGGACCCCTCCTGGCCGGCCGCCGACGCCCCGCAGCCGAGCCTCGTCCCGACGGCGGGCCTCCGCGCTGCTCCGCCGCGGGAGTTTTTTCCGGGCTTCGAGGAGTCTTGGAAAGGGTGCCGGGGTGGGGCGGGGAGGGGGGAGACTCCAGGGACCCGGCCGATGCAGCCCCCCCGCCCCTGCTGCCCGGGTTGGGGGGGCCCTCGTTAATGATGATTTAATCATCGGCGCCTGCGGAGGCCTGGGACAGACTAATGCAGAGCAGATGCCGAAGGAGGAGGGGAGGACGGACGCCTAGGACGCGGCCGGCCCTCGGGCAGCACGCGCCCGCAGCCGCATAGGCCCACCCGCCCCGGGGGGACGCGGGGACCCCCGGCGCGTGTGCACCGCGGGCCTTGGAGCCTTACAGCGAGGTTTAGAAAAGGCAAATCCACTGTGAGCTGTTAGCACCAAGTACAATTGGAGACCCACGACGAGGGGAGACCCGTGGAGACCCGGAAAGGTTTTCTGGAGGAAGTGGACTTCGTGGACACCGTTGAGTGTGGAACGCGGTGTGCTAGAAATAGGAGTGGAGGGGACCACCATAGAAAGACAGGAAGGAGCGTCCAGGTGTGGATCCACTGAGGAGGGAGGCGTGGGGTGTGGAGGCCCGGCCGAATGGGGGTGTCTTTCCCCCTGGCACGGAACCAAGGGTCCATTTCTTTTTAGAATGGAGTGGCTGAAAGCAAGAAGTTACAGAATTAAGGGTTCGTTAAGCAACTAATTTCAGCTATGGTTTACTTCACTGGTCCAAACCTTCATCATCTGTCTTAGCGACCTCAGGGCTTCTTGACTGCTTTCCCTGGGCCCACCTTGGGCCCTTTTAGCCAGTTCTTCCCACAACCGCTCAGAATGATTCTGATCCGTCGGAAAAAGACACAAGGAAAAGCTCTCGATGCGTATGCCTATCATTTTGATCATGGCGGTAGTGTGTGTCAAAAGACATCAATTTTTTTTCCAATGCTTTGTAGTTTATTAGATGTTAGTTGTACCTCCAGACAGTTGTTAAAAAATAAAGGCACACACCAGCCCTTGGGAGGTAGAGGCAGGAGGGATCCGGAGTTCTGGGCCATCCTCTGCTACATCAGTGAGATTGGGGCCAGCCTGGGCTACTCGAAACGAAACAAAAAATAACGCCATGGAACAGTGGGGCTGTTTCCTATGGGCGTTTAACACACCTGCTAGCGGTGACTCAGCAGAGAACTTTCCCCAGCCCTTGGGAGGATGCAGAACAAGCACCGCACCTCTCGAGGGTCTCTTTACAGAGAATGAAAGCCAGGGTCCCGGTTCAGTCTCACTGGCTCCGAGGGGTCCACAAGCACCCCAAGACACACTCTTGCTGCGACATGCTGGCTCTCCCTCTTCCAGACCTCCCTGCGGCTTCTGGGATGACCCTGGTAGGCAATCCTCACCCACCCTATCTGTTTCCTGGTTTGTTTTTTCTAGCGTGCTTTAACGTTATTCACAGCAAGATGTCATTTGCTTGTTTTTGAGAGAGGGTCTCTTGTAGCTCAGGCTGCCCTCTAACCGCTTCTGGTGCCGAGGCTGACCGTGTGAAGTTCTGATCTTTCTGTTCCCATCTCCCCAGCACTGGGTGTGAGATACCACCTTCTTTTTTAATGTTCATTTACTTATTTTATGTGGGGACTCTGAGTACGTGTGTGCCCGCCTGTGTGTGTGTATGCACGTGTGTGCAGGTATATGTGGCAGCCAGAGATCAGCCTTGCTCAGCATCTGTGCTCCTTGTTTTTGGAAGCCAGGCCTTGGTGGCACCCAGAGCGCACAGATTAGACTTGGCAGGCCACCCACTGTGCCCTGGGGGGTCCCCTTGCCTGGCCTCCCCAGTGCTGGGATTATAGGTGTGAATTATCACCCTGTATTTTTGTATGGTGAACAACTATCTCTGCATCTCTCTTTTTCTTTTTCTTTTTTTTTCTCCAATCAGCCTGTGTGGCCCAGGCTGGCTTAGAACTCGCCTCAGCCTTGCGAGTAGTTGGGATCACAGACACGCATCCCTATGCCTGGCTTCATCCCATCTATTGACCATCCAGCCATGTCATCTGTTCCTTCTTTATCTGCCTGTCCCAGTAGAATGTCTCCCCCCCACCCCCCGCCACCCCTCACAACTTCATTACCAGTGTCAATGTTGCAGGTGTTAAATGTTCTGGAGAAGTAAGTAAATGAATATGGGTGAGCGCACCTTAGATGAGTTTGGGGAGGGACAGAAGGGCTGAAGTTGGCTTGGTGGCACACACCTCTCATCCGAGCACTCAGGAGGCAAAGGCAGGAGGATCAGAGTTCAAAGCCAGCCTCCGTTACAGAGTGAACCTAAGGCCTGAGCGACAAGAAACCTTCGCTCAAAAGAAAGAAAAGAAAGAATGGAGGGGAAGAAAAAGGAAGGAAAGAGAAGATGGGAAGGAAGGAAAGAAGAAAAGAAGAAAGGAAGGAGGGAAGACAGTCCTGGTAGCTTGGAGGAGGGAGGCGCACATTGGCAGGATGTAACCAGGACCTCTGGTTGGCTGGGGAGAGGCTGAGGGAGGAGCTTCAGAACTGAGGTGTCTTCTGGCCTGAGGGTGAAGGCCCCCCTCCTCCGCAAAGCCTGTGATGCCAGCCAGCAGGCTAGGAGAGCAGTGGGCTGGGGAACTGGGGGTGAGGGGTGAGGTGTCAGGAGGTGGCTGTGCTTTGGGAACACAGGGGGGTGAAATCCAGGAGGTTCACGAACTACAGTCTCACTCTGCAGCCTGGGCAGGCAGATCAGCCTCCCAGGGTCACACACAGTGCCAGCGAGTCCTGGGTGTTACAGGAGTCGAGAGGATGAGGAGGATGTCGCCCAGCAGGAGGGCACGTGCCAGTCCCGAGCAAAGCCACCTCAGAAGCCAAAGAAAAGACATTGCAAGAAACCGTTGGTGATTGGTCAGTAAGATGACCTGGTGCAGCCCACACGGGATCCCAGACTCCACCCAGCAGAGGGGAGAGCCGGCTTGAAAGCTGTCCTCTCGCTTCCACGTGTGCTTGCCCCCGTGGTCTGTCTGTCTGTCTCTCTCCCTCTCTCCCCTTTCAAATAAAATAAAAGTTTCAAGTTATTAGTCAACATAAAACATGGCAGAGAGGTGGGGGGACAGGAATGGTGGATCCTGGATCTCTTCGAGACAGAGCGAGGGGAAACCACCTTCCCCTGGTTTAGACAAGAATGAACCCGAAGGAAATGATGGCGGCAGTAGATGTTGATGTAAACGCAGAAGGACAAAGAAACGTTCCCTTGTGGAGTCAAGCACAGCCAGTGCAGATGGGAGAGAAGGTGACCGAGGGTGGGAGGGTGGTGAGTGAAGAGGGGCAGGAAGAAGAGGAAGCAGGAGTCGAGGTGGGCTTCTGCCTCCTAAGCTGCAGGTTGGAAGCCTCACAGACTGGGGGTCCTTAGGCGGAGCAAGCCCGTAAGTACAGCACCTGACTGGTCAGTGGAGAACGGGGAGCACCAGGCTAGCCCAGGAACACGGCAAGAACCTGCTTCCGTCTTTCCTTCCTTCCATCTTTCCTTCTTTCTCTCTCTCTCCCCCCTTCCATTCAGTGATTCACTCAATGTATTTGCAAACACATAAGGTGTGCTGAGACACAAGAGACGCCCACTCCTATCCCCCCATTTTCAAGAAGAACCTGTAGGAACCATTCTCCACCCCAAGACAGCAGAGCGGAAAGCAAGGTAGGACTGTGCACGATGGAATTGGACGCCCTCAGAACCAGGCAGGAGAATATTTTCCATTAGCTCCCCACCCCCACCCCCAGAAGACTCATATATCACTGTTTGTGGATGTTCTGCTCAGAAAGTGTGCTCGTGTGGTGAGAGGTCTTCACCAGATTCCTTCCTCCTCCCCCTTTCTTTTTTCTCATCCTTCCTTCCTTCCTTCCTTCCTTCCTTCCTTCCTTCCTTCCTTCCTTCCTTCCTTCCTTCCTTCTTTCCCATTCAATGATTCACTCATTGATATATCCAGGAAGACTTATTCAGGCCATTACAATAGCTCTGTTTGGAAAAGCCGCCCATGTCCAAGGTTGGTGACCTTAGTTCAATCCAGAGCCCTCATGGTGGGAGAGAAAGGATGTCTGGAAGTTGTTCTGACTTCCCTGTATATTCTCTTTCTCTCTCTCTCTCTCCTCTCTCTTCCCCCTCCCTCCCTCTCCCAAAAATGCATAAAATAATTTAAAAAAAAGATTTAGTCACGTTATTCAGATTCACTTCTTTTCTCCACCTGGTCACCGCACTCTCACCTACCGGCCAGTGTCACGGGCGCTGTGCCAGGCGTGGGAAGCCTTCCTCAGCTGCTTCTGTGGAGGGACTGGGGAACCGCTAAGTGTGGTCTCAGAGGACACAGAAGCATGGTCTCCCCGCCCCGGCTGTTTCCCAAGGACTGTGACCAGGACGGAGGAAAGGAGGGCTGGAGAAACTGGAGAGGCAGCCAAGTGGGGAATGATATATTATTAACATATTCTAGACCTCTTAACCATAGACTACTGAGAACATTGGGGGACTGGTGGTTTGGGGGTGAAGAGGAGTCTGCATCTCCCTGCCCAGATGCCCAAATACCTTGCCTGGTTCCCAGGAGAGTAGAGACCCCTCCACCCTGCCCCAGGCGCCAGGCTGCCAGCCCATCTGCCGGGAGAAAGGAGGGGTGAGCCTTTCCCAGGGGACGGTGGAATATCAGCCGGAAGATGGGGAGTTCGGGGAGATCCCTCGACCACCCTTAGAAGGCGCTTCGCGTCACACGGAAAAGCGGGAGCGTGGAACTGAGCCCGGAGGCGAGGGTGAGGGGGTGGGTGTGGGTCTAGGGCGGGCCCAGTGGGAGCCGGGGTCTTTGGCCACCTCGCGTCCGAAGCCGAAGCCAGTGGAGCAAATCCGCCCGTGCCCACCCGCTGCCCTCCTCCCCGGGCCAGTCGCACCGGCTCCGAGGCGCCAGGGCCCCCCCAGGGCCAGGGCGGGCTGGGGAAGGTAATGTAATTCCGGCCCAGCTAACCCGATTATGGCGGCCTGCACCGGGCAGGGTGGCGGCAGGGGCGGGTCTAAGGCTAAGGGGCCCGCCCGGGAAGGGTCCCATCCGACCGGGTTCCCGCTGCCGTCTTCTGGGTCCATGGCCCAAGGTCATAAGGTCACAGAGCGGCTTCACCCCCAACCGGGGCTGGCACGCTCAGGGCGCGCGCTCTCCTGGGGCTCGGGTGGGGTGCTGCGCCTATAAGAAAAGCACCCGGGAACCTCCCCAGGCCCCAGGGAGCCGCATGTGTCGCCTCTGCCTCTGAGAAGCAGAGTAAGTGAGGACAGATCTGGATTCTGAGCAGGGCCAGAGTCCCCAGCCAAGGGCCTGCGTTCTGGTGGGGCACGGGTCGCGGAGAATTGGAATCTAAGAAATGGCATCACTACTTGGCGGGTCCGGGAGGAGGTGGCGAGCTCTAAGCGAGAGGCCAGGCGGTGCCCCAGGACTCCGAGCCCAGGGTGCCTGCTCCCTTCCCTAGACCCCAATCGCGCGCGGCCACCCCCTCCCCACACCTGTCCTCGCGCTGGGCCTCCGGGTCGCCGACCGCCGTTCCCCTGGCGCTTCTCACGCAGCCACAACGAGATCTGGCCTGCGAGGGCACTTGGGCGCGGGCCATAACGAATCCAGAAGTTGACCCACAAGACCGATCGGGCGGCGGGCAGCGGGGCCCGGGGAAGAGGGACCTGCCCAGGCCGCGGCGCCCCCAAGGCGAGGCCGTGATGCGGTCCACCGGGCGAGCGTCTGGCCTGACGCAGCGCCTCGGCCCCTCCCGCGTGCCCGGCTCCCCCGTGCGCACCCGCGAACGCATCCCTTCCCCTTTAACAGCGGGGCCCCGCCCCTGCCCTGCCCTCGGCCCCCCTGGGCCCACCCGGACCTGATCTGTCAGTCACTGCCCAGCCAAGCCGGCCAGCTCGCTCCACACGGGACTCTCGGTGCCGTGCTGAGCCCTGAGCGAGCACAGTGGTGTCCGGGCCCCGGCCGGCCACGCTCCTGCGGGATGCGAGTCCCCGCGCGGAGGGGCGCGAGGGGCGCCCGCGGCTGCTCCAGCTGCACCGCGATGCTAAGGCTCCGGGGGCCCTGGCGCCCGGCCCTGGCCAGCCCCGCGGGCCCTTGAAGCCGCTGGCCGGGTCGCACCATCGCCCGCCTTCCGGAGCTGCCGGAACCCACCCTCCCACCCCCGAAACCTCCCGCGGTCCCCAGGCCGGGGCTCGGACCCATGGAGCCGGCCGTACTGGCTCCGCACCACCTTCCGCAGCAGCACGAACCCATCAGCTTCGGCATCGACCAGATTCTGAGCGGCCCCGAACCCCCGGGGGTCGGGCCAGGCCTGGGGCGCGCGGGCCAGAGCCACGGAGACAGTGCGGCGTTCTCGGGTGGATTCCACGGAGCCTCGGGCTACGGTCCTGCCGCTTCGCTGGCCCCTCTGTCCAGCGGCTCCGGCGTGGGCCCGGGCGGCGTGATCCGCGTCCCCGCGCACCGCCCGTTGCCGGTGCCACCGCCCTCGGGTGCCGCCCCGGCGGTGCCCGGGCCCTCGGGTTTGGGCGGCGCCGGGGGCCTGGCCGGCCTCACCTTCCCCTGGATGGACAGCGGCCGCCGCTTTGCCAAGGACAGACTGACGGGTGAGATCAGCGACCCCCGCGTCCTGCTTCTCTAAGCCCTTTTCCAGCACGGGAGCCCCTCCACTCTCACTCAGCGAATGCCTTTCACACCCTCCCTCGGATCATCCCGGGGATCCCCCAACCCTCAGATCTCTCAGCCCTGCGGAAGAGAGACGCTGGGTGCAGGCTGCCGACCCTCGGCTCAATCCCACTGTCCAGGCCGCGGGGAGAACCAGAACCAAGCCGTGGGGGCGTCTCTTTCTCCTTCGGGGGTGGGGGGAGGCCATCTGCGGCCCCTTCTGGACGGGATGCCTCGGCGGGTTCGGGCCGCGCTGGGGGCCGGGCTTGAGGGTCGGGGGCGGTGGCCCCCCAGCCTTATCTTGATGCTCCTCCCGCAGCCGCGCTGTCGCCCTTCTCGGGCACGCGCCGCATCGGCCACCCCTACCAGAACAGGACGCCCCCGAAGCGCAAGAAGCCGCGCACGTCCTTCTCGCGCTCGCAGGTGCTGGAGCTGGAGCGGCGCTTCCTGCGCCAGAAGTACCTGGCGTCGGCCGAGCGCGCCGCGCTGGCCAAGGCCCTGCGCATGACCGACGCCCAGGTCAAGACCTGGTTCCAGAACCGACGCACCAAGTGGCGGTGAGGCCGGGGCCCAGCACGCCACCGGGGGCGGGCCGGATCGCCGGGGTGCCGGGAAGGGGGGACCCCCGCGCTGACCCCGCCTCTCCGCCCACCAGGCGCCAGACCGCGGAGGAGCGCGAGGCCGAGCGGCACCGCGCCGGCCGCCTGCTGCTGCACCTGCAGCCCGACGCGCTGGCCCGGCCGCTGCGGCCGCCGCTGCCCCCGGACCCGCTCTGCCTGCACAACTCCTCGCTCTTCGCGCTGCAGAACCTGCAGCCCTGGGCCGAGGACAACAAAGTGACTTCCGTGTCCGGGCTGGCCTCGGTGGTGTGAGTGACCCCGGGATTCCTGGGGGACTCATCACCTACCCCCCAGACTGGCCGCCGCCGCCAACGGGGTCCCGGGAGGCCACTGCCTCCCCCACCGGCCTCACCGATCCGCTGCTGAACGGCGGCTGGAACGTGGGGCGCTGGCTGGGCACTGAGAGGGAGGGAGGGGTGGCCCCCAGCTGGAGTCCCGGCAGCGCCCCGCAGATCCCAGGGGCCGCCGGGCTGGCGCTGCCTGAATCGCACTGAAGTGTGTGTGATGCAAGACGGACGCAGGGGCACCGGGCAGCGGAGAAGATGCTGGACCTAAAGGAGTTGGTGGGCAGAGGTGGGGGGCAGAGCTTTGTGTTTCACTGTTAAAAAAGGAAAAAAAAAAAAAAAATCGCTACGGGTTCCTGCTTGTCTCGGCCCTGCCTGGTCCCCGAGTGCAGGCTGGGGGACTCGGCAGTCACCACGGAAGGTTATAGGTGAGACACATACTTGGGTACCATAAAAATTCGGTCCTGGGGTCTCACGGAGACAGAGCGGAAAGAGGACCTAGGACAGAGATAAGGACCCCGTGGAGTTATGGGGAGCAGAATAAACGCTTTGGAATCGAGGTAAATTCTGGACTGGGAATGTGGCCGGGTGGCTCAGGAGCTCAGCGGGTCGTGGGGACCAAGGAATCGAGGTCTAGGGAGAGCAAGTTCTGGAGAAGTGCCTTCGAGGGACACATCTCCTGGAAGTGGAGACGGAATGATGGGGCTGGACAGAATTCCCAGAAGGGGACTCCGAGGAGAAAAACTGAATTCTAAGAAACAAATCCTTCTTTCTGCCAAATCCTACAAACACATTTGCAACGTGCACGATGGTCCAGGGTGCCAAGCCCCGACGGCAGGAAAGGGAAAGGGGCCCCAGCCAGAGAGAACGTGAAGAGCCAAGCCAGCCCCTTAGTTGTTAGAAGGACTTCAGACCCGACGGGCCGGGGGTGGGAGGGGTGGGGGGGAAGGGGGTGGGGGAGTGTTGAAGATGAGGGATGAGGTGGGTTAAGTTGTAGCTGCAAAGCTGTGCATTTGGTTGTAGGAAGGGAAGACCCTTGAATCTGATTCCTCCAGGACCCCTACTCCTCCCAGCACAGACTGGAGGAAGGTGGTCAGGGGAAGAGGCGGGGCCAGAGGCTACCAGCCAGGCTCCTGCTGCGCGCTGGGCAGGCTGGGGGGAGGGGGCAAGCTGAGGGGAGGGGAGGGCAGGCTGGGCCACAGGTGGGGCTGTGGGAGGCAGCCTTGGTGCTTGGCCTCTGACCCCCAGATGTGGTGTACTGCCCTGCAGACGCACAAGCCAACTTGGCATCACAGAAAAACTGTTTATAGCCCAAGCCACAGCACGAGGTTGTGTGGGTGTCAGCTGCAGAACCAGGGAGCACTAGGGTCCTGCCGTGCAGCAGGGTGGGAAAGACCCCTCTCCCTCTAGAGACCAACCCCCCGAGCCAACCCGCTGGGTTTCTAAGTCTGGTTGATCCCCTGACCTCCAGCCTCGGGAGGGTGGGGGGCCTGCAGAGGAGCTGGCGTGGACCGCGGTGGCTCCGTCACTGCAGCAGACAGGCGTCTCTGTACTCCAGGGGAGGGGGTGGGTCACTGTGTGCTGGCGACTCGGCCCTTCCTTCCCTTAGCTGGTTCAGGAGGTCTCTGCTTTCACTGGGGGGCAAGTTGCTCAGGAAGTACGGAGGGGCCAGCTCTGCCAGTCTGGCAGAGAGAGAGAGAGAGAGAGAACTAGATGAGTCGGATATTCGATAGAGACTGAAGTGTTCCGTCCTCCTGCCACGATCCTCACCGCCCTCCCCTTAAGTCTGACTCCTCAGCTTGAGTTGGGGGGGGGACTCACATCTCAGGCTGGATCTCGGAAACGATGCTCAGACAGTTGTCTCTGGATATGGAGAAGCTGTGATACAGCACCCAGGCGGGCGGCCGGGCCCTGCGGTGGCGATAGCCGCTGCCGGCGGACAGCTGAGCCACGTGCTTGTGGGTGAGGTGCAGGTAATTTCCAGTCCCATCCGTGTCTCGGGCCACCTCGGGGGAGACAGGCGTGGGGACGGTAAGCAAGAAAAGGGGGGCAGGAGCTGCTGTGTGGGGTGCACGGGCTGTCATCTCACGGGCTGAGCATCCTTCCTGGCTCTACAAGCATCTTTGTGTGTTCAGACACCTGTGCACATGTGGTCGTGTGTGTTGGTGTGTGTGTGTATGCACCTCTGGACACGTATTCATGTGTGTTCAGGAGTGTATGTTCAGGCATGTGTGCAGATATGTTCATGTGTGTTCGGGTCCGGCTCCCCGGGTGCTGCCCACCTTCTCTTTGAGACAGGGTCCCTCACTACTCTGGACCCTGCTGAGACGGGCTGACCAGCAAGGCTCAGGATTCTGTCTCTGCTTTCCCCGGCAGGGGTGACAAGTTTATACCACCAACCCTGTCTCTCTTTTTCTTTTTATAATGTGGCTTCTAGGAATCAAGCTCAGGTTCTTGGGTTTGCAAGGGGTACTTTATGTACTCCCCCCGTGTCATCTCTTTAGCCACCTCGCGCACTCCACCCTCCCCTCACCTTGAGGAAGTATCCCGATAGCAACGCTTTCTGAAGGTTTCTTCGATTCTGCTCGGAGCCGAAGGCTGGTGGCGACAAGGGCAGTTCGATTCGCTGCATGAGCTCTCTCAGCTCTCCCCGGAGCGTGTGGGCTTGGCACAGCGCTGCCCAGTTCAGCCCCCGAGCCTGGCACCACGCTTCGTCCGCTCCACCTAGGACCAGAAGGGAACCAGCTACCACTATAGTCCTCGGGTCCCCCAAAAGAATGCGACTCATGGCCAGAGTCTCTTCTTCCTGCCCACGGAGACCCGCCGACTGATTGCACGAGCGCCGCTCTGGGGGACCCCCCGGGATTCTCTGAGGGTGCAGAGCCAGGCACTTACTCTGTATAAAGGCTTCGTAAACCTGGATCAGAGAGCTGTGGTCACCGTCCGCGTGCTCCAGGGCCCGGCGCAGGGAAGCTTCTTCGGCGCACAGTGGAGGACCGGTGAACCCTGGCGCAGCTGGAGGACGCGGACAGGAAGGCGGTGTGGGCGGAAGGACGGCAGCGCGGACCCCCAACAGAGAGGGCGTGTCCTTCGGGAACTTCATTCACCCCGGGGAGGCTTTCCAGAAGCTCTGCCCTTTACCAGCCCCGGACCAACGCACTCCGCCCCGTGCTGCGGGCATTGCGCCTGTGGACTCCAGCAACCGTGCACCGAAAATATTCCAGAAAAACCTGCATCTGCGGCAGACAGGTGCACGGCCCCCTGTGGCTTAAACAGCACACTGTGTGGACAGCGTCTGCGTAGTGCTGGCGATTCTTTCAGGTGCGCGGAGAACCCGCGAGGTCACAGGCAAGCACCACGCCATTTTACTCTAAGCCCCACGTAAGCCCCATGTGGAACACCTAGTATCCACCGTGCTCCTGGACACAAGACTGTGTGGGGACGAGGGTGTGTGGGGAACGCGGGTGCCTGGGGACGAGGGTGCGTGGGGAAGAGCCAGTGTTTGACACTCCAGTGAGAATTCCGTCAGTGGAGGGGCAGATGCGCGAGCGTGGCACAGCTTTGAGGAGAGCTGTGCCCACCACGCGGGTGGGTAGAATGGCCAGAGGTGGGCGTGGACCAGGCCGAGAGGCCGTGTGTGTGTCGTCTGGAGTTTGCAGTGTCTGGAAGGTGGAGAGTAAGAGAGTCGTGACAAGGACCTGGCTGGGGCCCCGCAGGAAGGGCAGTGAACTTAAAACAGGCATTTGGAGTCGAAAGTGGGGACAAAGCGGAAGATGGGACAGAAGTGACAGGATCATCGGAGCCGAGAGGAGGAAAAGCCCTGGAGAGTGAGGCGGGTGGCAGAGTGCAGGGTTCCGTTCTGAGCCTGGGGTACTACTCTGGGGGCACTGTTCACGGGAATCCCAGACACAGTGCACATGCCTGTAATCCCACCACAGGAGAAGTTGAGGAGAGGATTGCTGCAAAACCCAGGCCAACCTGGGTTACAGTACATTAAAGGCTATGGGTTAGAGAAAAATGAAGAAAAGGGTTGGAGAGGGGACCTAGGGGTTAGAACCTTTGCCTTGAAAGTCAAAGGACTTGAGTTTGGCTCCCATGTGAAAATGCTGGGCAGAAATGGCGGCCAGCCCTGCAAGGCGGAGCTTGGGAAACCCAGAGCAAAGCAAGAGGTAGCACAATCCAGGGTGATTCTCAAATTCACCTCTGGGCCTCCACAGATGCACACAGGGTCCTCTGACACACACGCACTCCCTACACGCGTAGGAGGAGGAAGAGAAAGCGGAGGAGGAACAGGAGGAGGAGGAGCAAGAACAGGAGGAGGAGGAGGAGGAGCAGGAGGAGGGGGAGCAGGAGGAGGGGGAGCAGGAGGAGGAGGAGCAGGAGGAGCAACAGGAGGAGGAGCAGGAGGAGGAGGAGTAGCAGGAGGAGGAGCAGGAGGAGGAGGAAGAGCAACAGGAGGAGGAGGAGGAGCAGGAGGAGGAGGAAGAGCAACAGGAGGAGGAGGAACAGGAGGAGGAGGAGCAGCAGCAGGAGGAGGAGGAGGAGGAGGAACAGGAGGAGGAGGAAGAGGAGGAGGAATGAAAAAAGAACTATTCTTCAGGGGTGGAGAGCTGGTTAGCTGTGATGAGAAGCCGGAGACGGCGGACCAGATGGCAGCCATGTGGAGCGCAATGGAGCATCAGAACTCATACTTGGTTTCCTGGTTTCCCTGTCCCCAGCTGCCCACTGAGCGCTCACAGACATAGCGTCCCGCCGCTGCTGCTGCTTTAGACACGGGAAGAAGTCTTACGGTCACTGTGCATTTGCAGTCACACGCTTGCTAGGTGTTGGAGAAGTTGGCTTCTCTTCCTCTCCTTCCCCCCCCTCCCTTCTTCCTGCCCTCTCTTTTTTGCCTCCCCATCTCTCCTAAGATCAAGAAGAAAGGCACCGGCAGAGATGGGCAAGGTGTAGGGTTAGGAGTTCCACGTGCAGAGGCAGTGCTAGAACCAGGGGCATGCAAACGGGCCTGCAGTTCAGGAGACGAAAAGACCCAGGAGCCAAGAGTAGAGTCCAGAACGATTCACGATAGACCAGCAGAGAATGAGAAGCCCGAGGAATAGAAGGAGACCATGGCCGGCGAGGTAGGAGGAAACTGCAGAGCCGGACATGGCGGCCCAGAGGCATCGCACCGGTGAGAAGCTGAGGCAGAAGAATCAAGTTCAAGGCTGCTGGGGGCTACACAGAGACACACTGTCGCATAGGAAGAAACAAGTATCAGGGTCAGAAAGGCGCCCCACTAGGTAGCTTTGCTTCCTATGCGAGCACGAGGACCTGACTTGGACCCCCAGAACCCACATAAACACAGGTGTGGCTGCATATTCCTGTACCCAGTGTTGGGGGGTACAGAAACATCATTGGGGGCTTGCAAGCTGCCAGTCTGGCTGAAAGACGGGACGGCTCCTGGTTTGGTGAGAGACCCCATCTCAAGGGAGTAAGTAAGGTCACTGACGTTTTTGAAAATCGACGAAAGCTCCACCCTTTGCTGTGAAAAATGCATATGCTACAGAGCCCGAGGCTCCTCCTGCTCCTCCTCCTGTTCCTCCTCCTGCTCCTCCTCCTCCTGCTCCTCCTCCTCCTGCTCCTCCTCCTCCTCCTCCTGTTCCTCTTCATCCTCCTGCTCTTCCTCCTGCTCCTGTTCCTGTTCCTCCTCCTCCTCCTGCTCCTCCTCCTCCTGCTCCTCCTCCCTCTGTTCCCTTCCTCCTCCTCCTCCTGCTCCTCCTCCTCCTGCTCTCCTCCTCCCCTCCTGCTCCTCCTCTCCTCTCCTGTCCTCTCCTCCTGCTCCTCCTCCTATTCCTCTCTCATCCTCTGCTACTCCTCTCTGTTCCTCCTCCTCCTGCTCCTCTCCTGCTCCTCTTCATCCTCCTGCTCCTCCTCCTGCTCCTCCTCCCCCCTCCTGCTCCTCCTCCTCCTGTTCCTCCTCCTGCTCCTCCTCCTCCTGCTCCTCCTCCGCTGCTCCTCTTCCTGCTCCTGCTCCTCCTCCTCCTGCTCCTCCTCCTCCTGCTCCTCCTCCTGTTCCTCTCCCTCTCCTCCTCCTCCTCCTCTGCTCCCCTCCTGCTCCTCCTCCTGTTCCTCCTCCTCCTCCGCTCCTCCTCCTGTTCTCTCCTCCTCCTCCTCCTCCTCCTCCTCCTGCTCCTGCCTCTCCTCCTGCTCCTCCTCCTGCTCCTCCTCCTGCTCCTCCTCCTGTTCCTCCTGCTCCTCCTCCTGTTCCTCTTCATCCTCCTGCTCCTCCTCCTCCTGCTCCTCCTTCTCCTCCTCCTGCTCCTCCTCCTGCTGCTCCTCCTCCTGCTCCTCCTCCTGCTCCTCCTCCTCTGCACACTGCACGGGTACACAAGACCATCAAATAAACAAGCGGGCTATACAGAAGGGCGTCCAGCGGCCTGGGCCGAGATAGCTTTAAAAGAACATCCCTGGGATAAGAGCTCAAGCCCGTAGGCCCGGCACTCAGTGAGCTGACAGGTTTGGGTGGGGTGTGGGTTTGAAACTGGAGTGCATCGTGAGCACCCCACAACACAGGATGGGATAGGACCGAGCGGTACCACCGAAGGAGGCCCTTGGGGGGAGTATGTGGGGTCAGTCATCATGGGGTGCGATCGTGCACTCAGACAGCACCGGGTCTGGACACCTCCGGGGTGAGGAGAGGAGAGGAGCCCGGCCCCGGAGTGGGGGCTGCAGTGGCCCGCACAGGAACCCGGCGCTGGAGGACGCTCAGCGGTGGAGCACTGTACCCACACGCGAGGCCCCCGAGTGTGCCCGCCCCGCGTGGGCCAAGCCACGAGCGTACCCATGAGCATGGCAGCCAGGGTGAGCATCTCGTCCACGCAGTCGAACTCGCAGGCGGCCAGCAGGGCCTTGGCCAGCTCGGGGGGCAGGGGGAACTCGGACAGGACGACCCCCAGGTCGGACAGGTCCCCGTCGTCGTCCAGGGCAGCCAGGTAGTCCAGGTCTTCCAGCGCCTGCATCAGGGCTTCGGGGGCTGGTGGGGAAACGCGGCTGCAGGCGGGGTGGGAGCTGGGGGTGTGGGGGGGCGGGGGTGTGGAGGGTGGTCAAGGCAGCGCCTGGGCAGGCGTGGGGGCGCCGGGGCTCACCAGGCGGGTCGAGGAAGCGGCACTCTCCGGGCTGGGCAATCTGTTTTCTCTTCAGTAGCAGCACCAGGGGGCTCAGGTTCTCCTCACACACTCTGGGGCGGGGCAGCAGGGGGGCCTCTTGTTCTAGGAGGGACTTCGGGTACAGGCGGAGGCAGGACCCTGAGGGGAGAAAGGCCTGGAAAGTAGATTCCTTGGGGCGTGGGGTGACCTCTCACGTGCGATGCTGGGGACCAAGGCTCTTACCTGGGGGGGACCCTCTTGCCCGCAGGCGTCTGGCCTCCGCCTGACACTTGCTAATTGGCCTCAACACTTGGGATTCTGCTCGGATCCGAGGATTGTAAACCTGTCGTGTGGTCCCCAACCACGACCCAAGACAGATCAGAGGGGGCCGCGCCTTGCAGGCCCCACCCCTTGCAGGCCCCACCCCTTGCAGGCCCCACCCCTTGCAGGCCACACCCCTTGCAGGCCACACCCCTTGCAGGCCACACCCCTTGCAGGCCCCACCCGCTCCTGTCTCTCACTCACACTTCGCAGTTCCAGTCCAGAGTCAATGACGTGTCGGATGGCAGGGAGGGAGAAGGAGAAGTCAGCCAGCCAATGAGTGACCACGATCCTGAGGGCCCCTGCGTCTGTGTCCTCCCCGTCCTGGTACACGGCCTGCACGGCTTGACCACAGCCGGGGTGAAGGGGCAGGACGCGCGGTGGAGGCCCCGGGACAGCCAGGCTCCCCATCTGCCTGGACAAGGAGTCGCAGCAGCGGACAACTTCCTGAGGAGAGGGGGACCTTAGATCAAGCCTCGCCTTGGGAGGTCACTGACGTTTTTGAAAATCGCTGTGAAAAATGCATATGCTACAGAGCCCCGAGCCACAGAGCGTAAGGAATTGAAAGTGGGGGGTGGGTGTCCTCTTCTGCCGCGCTTGCTTCCCCCCACGACTGCGGCAGGGAGTAGATGGCCACTCTGCTGTCTCTGGCACCTTCGGCTCCTGGGTCGGGGAGGAGCTAGGGGACACCTCCCCTCAATTACCTCCTCGCTGGACAGGTACACTAACATGTGTCCCGCAGCGTCCCTCCGACACAGGTCCAGAACAGCGTGGCAGGCGGCTTCTACGCGATCCAAAGGGATGGGGTCGCGGTAGACAGGGGTGGGACCCCCGCCGGGCTCTCTGGGAACTTGCACAGTGGGAGGATTGCCCCAGAAAGCTTGGAGCTTAGGCGCCAGGGCTGGGTCAGTAAGCACCACCACTCTGGGGTCCCCCGGAAGGTTCCCCACGCTGGCGTCTCGCAGCAGCCCCTGCAGGGCATCGGAGGCCACGGAGCGTTCCTGGGCCTCGTCCAGCACCAGCACGCTCCAGGCACCCGGGCCCCGCGTGGAGGCCACCTCCTGCAGAAGCAGCCTGTCCCAGCAGAACCTGTCGATGTGGGCAGTGGGCGCCGAGTCAGTGTGGACGCCGGCCAGCTCACGGCCGTTTTCCCCCAAGGGACCTAAACTTTTACATTGAAGGTCAGAAAAAGATGCTGGGATGCGCATTCAAGCCCAGGGACCCTTATGCGACTCCACATCCTCATCGTGCCGTCTGGCTCGCTGACTATAGAGCCGGAAGCCAGGCTGCACGGGCCCGGGCTGCACGGGCCCAGGCCTTACGGACCGAGTGCGTGGGGAGGAGCAATACGCCGGGGTCCTGCCCACCCAGCAGGGGAGCGATCTGGGCCGGGCCTGCCGAGGGCCCCACCTGAGCATGGTGCCGGGCCCCACGCAGTCCTCCTGAGGGATGCTGTATCCCACCTCCTGGCCCAGGGTCAGGTCCATCTCGTCGGCCACCCTCGAAGCCAGGCTCAGAGCTGCTAGGGGGTGGGGCTGAGTGACCGTCACCTGGCCCTTCTGGAATCCCCTGGCCAGCGCAAACTCCGCACACCACTGAGGAATCTGGGGCAGGCAGGGGACCAGCAGTCAGGGAGGCGCGTGGAAGCGGGGCGGGCAGGAGGGGAGCCCGGGCACGGCCTCACAGGCCTTCCTCTGCTCCTCTCCCTCCTCCCCATGCTCCGCCCGGGGCGCCCTGCACCTGGGTGCTCTTGCCGGAGCCCGGCTCCCCGGACACCAGCACCACGCCGCTGGGGCTGCTCTCCAGCTGCTCCAGGAACGAGAAGCGGGCGGCCCAGATGGGCAGGGCCCGGCGCCGCTCAAGCAGCGTGTAGTAGCGGGAAGAGAAGGGGAGCCCGTCAAAGGGGTTCACGGCCAGATCGGCCTCCTCAGGACTTGGCTCCTCCGCCAGCCCCGAGGCCATGGTGGCTGTCCATAGAACCTAGAGAGCAGGCAGCCCGTGAGACCCGCGCCTGCCGCCTGGCACCTGCCCCCCGCAGCCGCTGGCCTCGCCTCTACCCTCGGGATAATCCCGGGGTCCCGGCAGCTCTGGATGAAGGGAACTGTGAAGGTGTTTCTGGGGACCATCGAAGTGGACTTTCGCCCTGCTTGCGTTTGGGGAGCAAGTCTTGCCTAGCCCAGGGCTCTCGGCCGGAGGAATTACATGAGCAGAAGGAACCCCAAGGGAAATGACAAGGAATTTGGGGCAGGGCTCAAACCTGCTAGGGCTGAGACGCTCAGGAGGCACCAGTCCTGGACACACCCTGCAGCCCCTCCAGCCCGAGCTGCTGGGGTACAAAGGTAAATTCCGGCCCCACCGGCTGGACTCAAACTCCAATCCTGGAGCTCGTTTCTGGGGCGGGGCGCTTGCTCCACCTTATCCAGTGTAGCCCGGAACCTCGCCGGCTCCTTCACAGCGTATGAAACCGACAGGGCTGCGCTTGAGAAAGGCATCCTGGGACTTGTAGTTTGGCGGCGGCGGCACAAACCTGGGCGCACACCCAGGCAGATCCTGTTGTCTGTCCCCACTGGACAGGAGGTTCGTTTACTCTGACCATCCCTCAGAGCTCCGCGAGGAGACCCCCAGCCAAGGAAAGGAACTTGCTCGAGGGCCAGAGAAGAACAGACACTTTAAGCGAAAACCCTGAATTTAATGTGAGATTGGGGGGAGCCCCATCCCGCCCTGATCACCACCCACTCATCCGGCTTGTTGGCAGCGGGGTGAGGGCTGCCCCCAGTCTCCGTCCTGCGGCTCGGGGTGCCATCCTGTTCCTCTGAGCTCAGCTGGCCTCCTGGGCCTGTCTTTCTCTGAATCTCCTGCGGGACAAGGGAGAGACGCTGCCGCGGCTGCCGGGGTCTCCTGCAGCTTGCCCCTCCTGCGGCCCGCCAGCCCCTCACCTTCTTGCATACTCGTACAGCGCCTGCTTGCGCTCCTGCAGGCTCTCCTGCCGGGCCCAGGAAGACTTGGCAAATGTTAGGGCTGTGGGCTGAGGGGTCACCGGGCCAGAGCTGGGGGACTGAGGTGATCAAATGTCAGAGGGCGCAGAGAGTCACCAGCACTCAGCACGCATCGAATGCCTACTTTGTGAGAGAGGCACTGTGCTAGGAAGTCAGGAGAGGGGGCGGCACCTGGTCCCAGGCGACCCTGGCCCTAGCCCTGCACTGCACTACTCCTGGGTCTCACCTCTGGGGCAGGAGCTGGGGGTGGGGACCGAGGCCGCTCAGTGACGTCTTCAGGCACAAAAGCGACAGCCCCCTCAAGCAGATTGGTGATGGTCAAGTCCACGCAGCCAGTCCTGGCTGGGAAGAGAGGGGGTTCATTTCCTGCTCGTGCTCTTCCTCCCCAGCCGGCTCGTCCTCCGGCCCTTCTGCCCGTCACCCTCTCCCATACCCAGGTCTCTCTGGATGATACTCAGTGGCACGTGGGGCAGAACCTCCTTAACTCTCTGAGCCAGACTCAGGTGTACATCAGGGGACGGACTGGGAGCGGAAGGGAACGAAGACGGGGCTACGAAAACAGTTGAAAAGAAAGGGGGAAGAGAAAAATTTGGTAAGTAGAGAACAGAAAGGCCGATCAGCACTAGGGTAAAAAAGAAATCACAGTAGCCCAAAAGCCTCACACTCCCCCCAAACAAGACCACCCAGGGCTGCTGAGGGCTGTGGCTAAGTGCCTGCCTGCAGACCTGGTGACCCCAGAAGCCCACAGGGAGGAGGACGACTTCTGCAGGCCGTCCTGACTTCTACCTGTCACCGGGGCACGCATTTGTGCGAGCGGTTTCTCTCTCTCTAATGAATAAAGACCTTTAAAGACGCACCCGTCTGAGGGCGTCTGGGGTGTCTCTGTCGCTTCATGTGTTCTGCTTTGTCTGCCGGAGTGAGCCGCGTCCCTGTCTGGCCCAGCTCCTTGGCCACCAGCTAGGGAGAATCGGAGGGTTACCAGGGTCCCCACCTCAGGCCTTCCTCCTCCCCTCCCTAGAGGGACCCCCGGCCCCGCCGCCTGCGCACACTAGCACCTGTTGGACACGAAGTGCAAACTCCTCATTCCCCTCCCCCAGCTGGCGATGGACGGGACGAAGCCATCTGTCAAATGCAATCCAGCGTCAGGTCGGCCACCCAGAGAGAGGGAGCCACCCCCACCCCTCCCGGTGCTGACCGCAGGTGCGGACGGCAGGCAGTGTCCTCCGTGGAACCGTGGCATGGGCAGAGCCACGGAGGGCAGAGTCGAGGCCCCCACGGGTGTGACCTCCAGACAAGCCTCTTCCCAGCCACCAAAAAGCCAGGACAGTCAGTACCTTACTTGATACACCGTGAAGGGGACGAAGAGTGACCACAGCAGCTCCGAGACCCAGGAGGCATCTGACACCGTCTGCGGGGCGGGCATGAAGTGAGGCCAGGGCCGCCACCAGAGAGGGGGACCCTCCCCTCCACACCCCAGAGCACCCCAGAGATGGGGACCCTCCCCTCCACACCCCAGAGCACCCCAGAGAGGGGGACCCTCCCCTCCACACCCCAGAGCACCCCAGAGAGGGGGACCCTCCCCTCCACACCCCAGAGCACCCCAGAGAGGGGGACCCTCCCCTCCACACCCCAGAGCACCCCAGAGATGGGGACCCTCCCCTCCACACCCCAGAGCACCCAGAGATGGGGACCCTCCCCTCCACACCCCAGAGCACCCCAGAGAGGGGGACCCTCCCCTCCACACCCCAGAGCACCCCAGAGAGGGGGACCCTCCCCTCCACACCCCAGAGCACCCCAGAGAGGGGGACCCTCCCCTCCACACCCCAGAGCACCCCAGAGAGGGGGACCCTCCCCTCCACACCCCAGAGCACCCGTCCAGCACACACTCACCACAGAGACCAGGGGTCTCTGCACTTGCAGAGTAAGGGGCTGCACCACATCCTGGATAGAAAATGGCCAAGAACTGGAGAGGAAAGAGTGGGGCGAGTTGCAGTCAGCCGCTCATGGGCGACAGGATAACCGGGAGATCAAGAGACATTCAGGGAAAAGAACTACAGGTGGGCAGGAAGGGAAATGGGGGGGCTCGAGCACGCGCCCAGCTGACACCCACCTGAAGCGCAGGAGGCCCGCGCGGCCGTTCGTGGCCTCTTCCTCCGGGAAGAGCAGGAGCGGGGTGGGCGGGAGCCTCGTGGACGCGCAGAACCTCTTGAGCGAGTCCACCAGCTCCGCCCGCCGGTCCACCTCCATGAAGCCCCGGGACCAACACACAAAGCTGGGGGGACTGTCGAGCAGGGGCTGAGCGAGGGAGCAAGGGGGGAAGGGGGGCGACGGGAGAAGAAGAAACCAGTGTTAAGTGGAGAGGGGGAGTCGTGGGGGGCCCCGGGGCGCCCTCGGCGCGCCGCGCTCACCGTGCTGCAGGTGGTCAGCAGGTTGACAATGTTGTGGTCAAAAGCGGTGACGTGGTTGGAGACGAGGATCCTGACGCGGGGGTCCCGGAGCCCCGAGTCCTCCTGCCGGGCCACGAGCCCCAGCACCGCGCACATGGTCCGCACCACGAACCTGCCGGGGGCGCGGGGCGGCGGTGACGGTGCGATCCTGGGCGGGCGCGGCCCCCCCACCCCGCAGCCCCCGCACCCCCCGCCCCGGGCGCCCCCCCAGCCCCGGGCGCCCCCCCAGCCCCGGGCGCACCTGCGGAGGACGCTGTCGGGCAGCGCGCAGCTGACCAGGAAGACGTGGATGCCCAGGAAGAGGCGCAGCACCAGCAGGCAGCAGCCCACCGGCGCGTACAGCAGCAGCGCGAGCAGCAGGAAGCCGTCGCTCGGGAGCCTGGGCGGGAGCGAGGGGTCAGCCGCGGCCCGGGCGGGCGATGCCGGCGGGGGGCGCGCGGGCGGGCGGGCGGGCGGGGGGCGCGCGGCCCGGGCCCCCCGCAGCGCTTACCGGTGCGAGTCAAAGAGCCGCTCGGGCCCCGGCGCCGGCGGAGGCTCCATCGCGCCGGGCTCAGGACCGCCGCGCCGCCGCCATCTTCGCAGGGCCGCGGGGGCTGCCGGGAAAGCGGCGTCTCCGGGCATCCGCCGGGGTGCCGGGGCCCGGAGTCCGGAGGCGCCCCGGAAGGGCTAGCGCTCCCGGGATGCCTCGCGGCCGGCCGCCCGCCCCAGAGCTCGCGGAAGACTACAACTCCCAGCATGCATCGGGGCCGGGCCGCAGTGGGCGCCGGGAAACCCGGGTGCCGACGAGCACTCGCGGAGGACTTCAGGTACCAGCTTGCTCCGCGTCCCGCTGCGCGCTCTGCTCGGCTCCCGGGCACCGCCTCGGAGCAGGGCGGGCGAGCAGAGAGCCGAGGCGGAGCGGATGGCTGCGCTGAGGGCGGGGCGGGGTGCATACTGGAACCTTCGGGCATGGCGGGCTTTGGGGGGCAGTCTCTGGGGGAAAGGCCCCCTGGTGACCCCTGACCTCCGGACCCTGGTGACGTCAGGAACCTCTGACCCGCGGGCCCGGATGACTTGTGGGACCACCTGTCCCCCGGCCGGGGCGTCCGTGGGGGACCCTGAGTCACGGGCGCGTCTCACGGCCGGGTCCCCGGGTGCTCGGGGCCCCCCGAGCGCGGGAACCTCAGACGCCCCGACCCGGGAGGCCCGCGGGAGCCCTGCAGCGGGTGGGCGCGTGTGGCTGGCGGTGGCGCTGGGCGCTGGGGGCGCGGTGCTGCTGCTTCTGGGGGGCGGGGGGCGGGGTCCCCCGGCGGTGGCGGCCGCGGTCCCCGCCCCGCCGCCCACCTCTCCCCGGAGCCAGTACAACTTCATCGCCGACGTGGTGGAGAAGACGGCCCCTGCCGTGGTCTACATCGAGATCCTGAGCCGGTAACGGGGGCCGATTGACGGGGAACCCCCCTTCCGCCCGGGGGGTGACGGGGGCGGGCGGGAGCGCTCACTCAGGGCCCCCCCCAGGCACCCCTTCTCGGGCCGCGAAGTCCCCATCTCCAACGGCTCCGGATTCGTGGTGGCTGCGGACGGGCTGATCGTCACCAACGCCCATGTGGTGGCCGATCGGCGCCGAGTGCGCGTGCGGCTGCCCAGCGGAGACACCTACGAGGCCACGGTCACAGCCGTGGATCCCGTGGCCGACATTGCCACGCTGAGGATTCAGACCAAGGTGCGGGCGGGCGTCGGATCCCACGGGCGGCGGCGTCCTCGCGCCCTACTCGGGAGTGAGTAGAGGTCCCGTGCACCCCTTTCCTCCCAGGAGCCTCTCCCCACACTGCCCCTCGGGCGCTCTGCCGACGTCAGGCAAGGGGAGTTTGTGGTCGCCATGGGAAGCCCCTTCGCTCTGCAGAACACGATCACATCTGGCATCGTCAGCTCGGCCCAGCGCCCAGCCAAGGACCTGGGACTCCCCCAAACCAACGTGGAGTACATTCAGACCGACGCAGCTATTGACGTGGGTCCCGAAGCCAGGTTGGGGGTCGGAGAGGGTGCGTGGGATGATGCCCGTCCACTCACACGTGGGGGGGGGCCTGTATTCAGGGTTGCAAATCGTGGGGGTTTGGGGAGCACTGCTGTGTCCCGGATATGCGTTCCCAGATCTGTTTCATGTTTTATTTCATCTTGCCCCTCAGTTTGGAAACTCCGGAGGACCCCTGGTTAACCTGGTGAGTGCAGTGCCCCCCAGGCTGCCTGGGAAGGGTGGGTTTTCCCCGCCATTTGAGGCTGTTGGGTGGAGACTTTCTGCTCGGTGTTTAGCCTGTGTCCGGGTGCCAGTCACCCCCCTGCCACACGGTCCCCGGTGCTCTTGTTCAGGTGCCCCCATGCCCTCCTGCCTGTGCGGGCTAGGGACAGAGGGCTGTGTACCCCGCAGGACGGGGAGGTGATCGGTGTGAACACCATGAAGGTCACGGCCGGAATCTCCTTTGCCATCCCTTCCGACCGCCTTAGGGAGTTTCTGCATCGTGGGGAAAAGAAAAGTGAGCGGTCTTACGGGCAAAGGGGTTCTCTGAGGGCAGAGGGGGGTCGGGAGTAGGGCCCCAGGATGTCTGGGGGGAGGAGGGGGGAGAGCAGGATACAGCTGGGTGGGGTTGATACGTCCCCTTTCCACAGGTTCCTGGTTTGGAAACAGTGGGTCACAGCGCCGCTATATCGGGGTGATGATGCTGACACTGACGCCCAGGTATGGGCCAGGGGTGGTGACTTGTGGAAGGAGCGTCCTGGCCGCGCACAGCGGCCCCTCCTCTGGGCTCTGCTGTCACTGCGCCCGCCCGTTGTCCCGGGCTGTTCCTTCCATCTTTACTCTCTGGCTTCCTGCATCTGTGCCGGCAGCACAACGGCTACTTCCTGTTTCGCTGACTTAGAGCCTCCGGACCGTCTCCAGCACCACGGCCATTTCCACCTGCCTGTCGTCAGCCTTCCAGGCCTGGCTTGTTGCTCCTACAGGACGCCCTAGGCTCCTGTGTCTAACCCCATCCTTGCCATGCGCGGCCCATACGAGACCCGGCCTTGCGGGCTCAGCTCCGAAGCCCCCTTTTCCTTGCAGCAGAACTGCAGGACAGTGCGGGCGACGGACGCTGCACATCTGCACTGAGTTACCTCATGTGCACGGGCCGCTCCCCAAGCGGCAGAGGCCGAAAGTGACGGCTTGTGTCTGTGCTGCTTGCCGGGCGTCCTGCCGGGCGGCTGTCAGCGCAGGGCCTGGATGCCGCCCGAGGAGGAGGCGCCTGAGCGCGGTTAATGGGCCCTCTTCCCTTTCAGCATCCTGGCTGAACTCCAGCTGCGAGAACCCAGCTTTCCCGATGTTCACCACGGAGTCCTCATCCACAAAGTCATCCTGGGCTCCCCCGCACACAGGTGAAGAGGGGGCCTGTCGTGGGAGGGGTTGGGGGTGCGCGTGCCCTTGAACTTGCGGTGTCCCGCCTTCCCACAGGGCTGGCCTGCGGCCTGGCGATGTGATCCTGGCCATCGGGGACAAGCTGGTCCAGAACGCGGAGGACGTCTACGAGGCCGTTCGAACCCAGTCCCAGCTGGCAGTGAAGATCCGGCGGGGATCGGAAACCCTGACCTTATATGTGACCCCCGAGGTCACAGAATGATTGGATGGCAGGAGCTTGGCTCGGCTCCGGTTTCCTCCTGGGCCAGGCTGTGAGGACACCTGGACAGAAGACTCAGCGAACCACTGGGGGGCTGGTCCCCCCAACCACCAGCACCAATCCTGGGCTCTGAAGAACACTTTTTATATAAAATAAAATTATACCTACAAGTTACAGTCAACAGTGGGGGCTGGGTCTTTTCCCCCACCAAAAGGCTAGAGGTAAAGCTGTGTCCCCCGTGAACGTGGAAGAGCCGTTGGGGGCTGACCGTCTGCACCTCCCTGTTCAAGAAAATGAGCTGCCGCCGCCGTGCGTGGGGCCGTCCCGAGCGCCGCGCTCTGCCGCGCTCTGCCTGGTTGCCGATTCTGCAGATTCTGCACGCGCAGCTGCAGGTGACGAGCTGGCCAGGACGGGAGGTGCGCACGCGCCCTGCCGCACAGTCCCCCATCGTGGTGCACGTGTGCCCGAGGACATCGCGGTCCGTGGTAAGCCGAGGCCCTGGCGGCCTCAGAGCCTGCCCCTTGGGGGCCAGTGGTGGTCTGTGGAGGGCGCGGTGGCTTAGACAATCTGGTTGCTGGTCTGGCCAGGGTAGCGCTCGAACCTCCTGTTGGCCTCTTCGCTGAAGGCGTCGCCTAGAGGGTGGACAGGCATTGCTGGAGGTGCCCTGCACGGAGCGGGGACCCCGCTTCCCCTGTCGGGAAGGGTGGGGAGACACAGCGCCTAGGGCGGCCTCTCCCTCCCAGCCTGCGCGGTTCCCGCGCCCCATCCCGCACCGATGTGGCAGTTATGCACCCAGATCCGGTGTCCGTCGTATCTGCAGTTGCACTTCATGGCGTTGTTGGTGAAGTCGCTCTCTGCTACCTCGAAGTTGGGGTTGATGACCACCTGTGGGTTGGAGAGGGGCCGCTTGGCGCAGCTGCACACCTGCAACCCAGAGGTGCCTTTGGCGCCTCCCACCAAGCCCCGAAGGCGCAGCCAGATGCCAGGCACCTGGAGGATGTAGTTTCCGGGCTTCACGTCTGTGATGTCGATCCACTGGCAGTCGATGTCGTGTCGGTACAGATCCCAGCACCCCACCGTGATGCCCTGCTCTCCAAAGTTGGCACACTCATACCTCTTGGCGACATCTGGGGGGAGCGGCGGGGGTCAGTGAAAGGCAAGGCCATGCTTCGTGCGCGCGGAGGTCTGGAGGCCCCAACTCACCCTCCTGGCACTCGGTGTCCTCCAGGCAGAAGCTGGCCTTGTGGCCCTCGGCCACCTTGGTGCCGTTGGGAGTCAGGATGTCGTAGTGAGTGAAGATGTCCATGCTGTGGTAATGCCTGTGGGGAAGGGGGGCTCTGTTCGCGTCCCAGCAGCCTTGCCCCGCGGCCTGCACCCTTGCCTTTGACTTGACCCGGTCTGCCTGCTCACCCGTGACACTCGTGCCACACCCAGGAGTGCCGCCCAGCCTTGGGCCTGAAGTCCGCCCTTCCCAGGTTGTGGATCTGGGAGGAGAAGCGCAGCAGACGCCGGTGGCCGTAGGGCCAGTTGGCGGAGCGGGCCGAGCTGGCCAGGCAGTTCTCCTCGGCAGCGCAGTACAGCATGTGCAGCGGCCGGTCCTCGATGTAGGCGGTCTCCTGCACCAGGGCCGAGTGCAGCAGCAGGTCCGAGGCGGCTGCGGGGCACAGGAGGGTGGCACGGGGTCACGGTGGAGGCCGCGGCCATCTCCCGTCCCGGGACGACTGGCATTCGGCGGGCAAGGAGTGCCCTTCAGAGCGTGCCCTGTGTCCTCCCGAAGAGAGGCCCGCCACTCACTCTCAGAACAGATGACTCCCGCCGTGAAGCGGGTCCCCGTCTTCTTGCAGGTGACGTGGGCACTGTGGTGGGCACACTGGTCCAGAGACAGCTCAGATCCTGTGCAACGCACGCCGCCCATGACCACCTCCGTTACGTTCCCCGAGTCCCAGTACCAGGTCTCCTGGGGACACAGGTCACAGGCCTCTTGAGGGCCAAGGTCGCCGCGGCCCTGGGCCCAAAACGCAGGCGTTGAGACGGCTTTGCTCCTCCCTCCTTCCTACTCACCTGCAGGCCGTGGTTGGCGTAGCCCAGACCGAGCTGCCGGCAGACCACCATGGCTTCCAGGGTGCCCCAGTCATCCCCACAGACGAGGCCCCAGCGAAGCTGTCCGGGTACCCCCACTTGCACCTCCACTCGTCCCTCATATCGGCTTCGGCCCCCGCTGAGCCGGATCTGCAGTGACACAGGGTGGAATCGTGGGGGGAAGGAGCTTGCGGAATGGGGGAGTCAACCGGGATCAGAAGCAGATAAAAGGCTCCAAAGTGGTGGGGTTGGGGGGCTGTGAGACCTCAGGGTCCGGGTGGTGGCTTGGGGCTGTCGGCTGCCGCCGGAGGTCAGGACTGACCTTGGTCTCCGCGCCGGTGTAGGGCAGGTTACATCGGACCGCGGCGTCCTGGCTGTGGGAGCAGTCCTCCGCCGTGATGTTCTTGGACGGGCACTTCCACAGGGTGGGCTCCTGCCCGGAGCACCGGACTTCGCTCAGGTGGATGGCACCCATGCCTAGGGGCAGAAGGCCCCAGCTCAGGGGGCTGTAACGAGACCCTGTTGCCCAGAGCACCCCATACCTTCCCAAGGAATGTACCCCGAGGAGTGCGGCCCTCCTCTCCCTCACCCTGCCCCATGCGGGCGCCACTCAGAGCCTCTCGGGCAGTGCCAAAGCCCAGCTCCCGACACACCACGCTGGCGGCCTGCAGGTCCCACTTGCGATCGCACACTGTGCCCCACGTGCCGGCCTTCAGGACCTCTACCCGGCCCTCTCCAGGGTGGGCTCCCCCCTTGAGCCGCACGCGGGCCTGTGGGATGAATGGAAGCCGTCAGGGCAAACAGACCCAGGAGCTGAAGGATCTCGGTGGGAGGAAGTGGGTGCTGTCCGGACTGGGGCCCACCCCGGGAAGCTTCCTGTCTGCAAAGGTCGGGGCTGTGTGCAGTGAGGGGGTGGACAAGCTAGGGGGTTCACATCTGGGGCGGGAAAGGTCACAGTCGGTATTTTTGGGCTGCTGGGGTGGGCTAGCCCATGTGAGCCGGGGTCTCAGTCCCCGTGAGCAGAACCCACCGCGCGTTCCCGGACTTACCTCCCCCTGGGGCTTCGCCTGCCGGTGTTTCTTGGGGCCAGTGGAGGCGGCATAGAGTGGACCCAGCACGCAGCTCACCACCGCAGGGCCCCCTCCCGGGCACCTGGTGGTGTCATTGGCACGGTAGAACTCCAGGGAACAGAGAGAGAGGTGGGCCTCGGTGCCCACACACGCCACTCCATGGACCCCGAAGGAGTGTTGCTGTCTCTGCGCCAGCAGCCTGGGGGGCACAGGAGGGGGTGCGGCAGGTGAAACAGAGGGTCTGCAGCCTCCGCCACCCCCAACCTGCATGACCTCTTTATCCTTCTTCCCCCTTCTGTGTTTTCCTTGGGAGAGACAGGGGTTGCTGAGTATGTAGACAGCGCGTGTGTAGACAGCGCGTGTGTAGACAGTGCGTGTGTAGACAGCGCGTGTGTAGACAGTGCGTGTGTAGACAGCGCGTGTGTAGACAGTGCGTGTGTAGACAGCGCGTGCTGACTACCCGGACCGGAAGGTGCTTGGCGACAGTGTACAGCAGATGAGTGCGTAGACAGCGCGTGTGTAGACAGTGCGTGTGTAGACAGCGCGTGCTGACTACCCGGACCGGAAGGTGCTTGGCGACAGTGTACAGCAGATGAACCCCAGGGGAAGGATGGCCAGGCTGCAGGTGCCTGACTGAACCCTTGTTCCCAGTGGAGGGGTGGGGGCGGCCCTTGTGCAGATCCTCGTATGCTGTGTGGGCTGGCAGGGACTGAGGAAGACTAGATCTGAGTGGTTTCTTGGGGTCCAGAGGGGCTTCCAGGCAGGAAGCCCTGTCAGATCGTGTACAGGGCAGTTTCAGCAGACAGACAGATGGTAGGCACGGCAAGGGCCGGCTTTCCAGCCCACGCAGGAAGGAAGACCCAGGCAAAAATCAGAGGGACCCCTGGGTTCGAGGAGGAAGGTGGGGGCTGCGGGGAAGGACATGGTCTGCTGCGATGCCGTCAAAGAGGCTTCTTGGTGCTTCTGCACTTCCGCCCTCAGAGTCCCACGGTGGAACCAGACACGTCACACCGCAGGAAGGAACTCGGCAGCAGCAGGCTTGTTAGGAAACCAACGGAATGACGGCTGATCGCCGGGCACGTGGGGGAGCGAGGGGCCCTTCTCCAGAGCAGCCTGGGGAGGGGCACCAAAGGAAGAGGGGACACGACGGAGCCATCGGCCAAGAAGCCACAAGGAGAAGTCCATGAGCCAAACAGGCAGAGGGAGCCCCATGGAAGATGGGGATACGTGGAAGATGGGAGAGGTCGGGTATTCTCCCAAAGGCCTGTTTGGCTGAAAATAGCAGTCAGAGAGGAAAAGACATCTAACTTCTCCCCCCTCCATTCCCACTCCTTAGGAACTATCAGAAACAGCAGCTCATGCTTTATTGTGGGGGTCAGGGAAGGGACCAGAGGATGGCCATGCCGGGCAGTGAGGACCCTACACTTAGGGGGCATGTGAGGACACCCCCCAAGGCCTGAGCTCCTTCAGTCTCTCCAGCAGCCGGGGAATGAGGCTTGTTGGACACCCCTGCACGATGCTAGAATTCACTGAGGAGAAGATGGAAAGAGACCAAATCCCCAGACCTCGGTCACTAAGCGACAAGTTGTCAGATTTTAAGTGCCCTATGGAGACAGGTCAGATGGAAGGGGTGGGAGTTTCCTATTCTTTTGAGTTCTGAGGAAGTCCAGGAGGAAAACACAGAGTTGGGAGTCTATCAGCCAGCCAGGCAGGGACTAAGAAGTTTACTCCACTGCAGAATGTTTCCAAAGGGGACCTCGAGTTTCCCTTCATACCAGGTAAACTAGTAACACTTACTAAAATAAAACACAGAAATACTAATTAAGTGCCTCCATAGACTATTGAGGAATTCAAGAGAGATAACTACAGTAGAAACCTTGAGGACTAGAGCTGGATGAGTGAAGGGAAACGCCCCTATCAGTGGGGTGGCCTGAAGAGAGACAACTTGGTATGCCACAAGAGGCCTGAACCCCCACAGGAATAGACCCTGGGGCCCATAGAAGCAGACAGGTAGGAGGATAGGAGGGAGTGGAATGGATTGATGAAGGGATGGGACGGAGGGAGGGAAGAATGGAGGGAAGAAGGGATAAGTACTCAATATGCTTGTAAAACTAGAAAAATAATTTAAAAAAATGAAAAAAGGACTTAAGTGAATCCAAAAAAAAAAAAAAAAATCCAAACCTAAACAGAAATCCTCATTAAGAAGGGTGAACGAGACACGGATCCCCGAGACACATATAATCTCAGCAAGAGTCAGGAATCACGTCTGACGGAGCCACGCGTCATCTTGCAGGGCTTGCACGCGGGACAAGAATTCGAGGGTTATGACAAGTACATTTCCCCAGGGACCCTCATGCGTGAGCCTCACTTTGAAAGACTCGGGAAGATCGTCACACCTGCTGAGCCTCTACCCCTCGGTCAGCTGCATGGGTCAGACAGGAGACCCCCTGGACACAGCCTGCTCCCCCCCTCTGCTCCCGTCGCCTCTCTTTCCAGCCCCCACTTTATTTACCTCTTGCTTGGCCCCCTGCCCACGCGGGGTTTGGGTTTGACTTTAAGCTTGGCAATCCGTCTGTGGGAAGGAGAGCAAGGTTGACGACGGCAGTGGTGAAGGACGCGGCTCGGGAAAGGTGGGGGGTTAGTCTGCCGTGCTCTTCTGCCTCGGGCTCCCTAAGATGAAGGCTGGCCCGTTCCCACGCCTGCCCCCCTCCCTCTGCAGGGACAGTCAATATGCAGTGACGTTCCGAGTCCACCAGCTTGGGTCTGGATGGATATGAAGGGGATGGCATCCATCCGTCCATCCATCCATCCACCTCCTGGGCTGCCGCAGGAGGTCCCGGGGCTTTCGCCCCATTACCTTCCAAGGGACTTGGGGCGCCGGGCGGAGGCTTTGGCTGCTCGTTTCCTCAACTTTCTGTGCGGGTAAGACAATGTGAGTCAGGGTCAGCAGAGAGCCAAGCGAGAAAGGCTCAGGCCACACCCAGGACCCAAGGCGGGATCCTTGCCCAGCATCCGAGAGCAGGCGATGACGTCATCAGACACTTGGGAAGCCCGCCCCTCCATGCCCTTCAGGGGGGGGAAGTGGGCAGCATTGCAGGCTGGGACTCAGGACAGCTGGCGTCCCAGTACCAGGACCCTCAGCAGTTAGACCAAGACAGATGGGGCGCGAGGGCTAGTGGTCTAGATGTTGGTGGGTGAGTCAGAGGAGGGCACAGGAGGGCACAGGAGGGCAGAGGGGAAAGGCACTAGGACTGCACAGGAAGAGACCCCCAGCATGAGGTCTAAGGTGGCTGACGACACTTGTTTTTTCTTGATGCTCTTCCCAAGAAGCGCCCACTAAGTATCCAGGTGAAATGGCGGTTTCTTAAGCCAGGCGTGATAAAAAATGCCCAAAATCCCAGTATTCACAAGGCTAAGGCAGAAGGATCAACCGTCCAGGCCAACAGGGAGAGACTATGTCAAAAGAAAGAAAGACACAGAAAGAGAGAAAGGAAGGAAGAAGGAAGGAAGGAAGGAAGGAAGGAAGGAAGGAAGGAAGGAAGGAAGGAAGGAAGGAAGGAAGGAAGGAAGAGAAAGACAGGAGTTGGAGAGTTGGAGAGGTGGCTCAGGGGTTAAGCTTCTGCCTTGTAGGCAGAAAGAAGGTCCTGAGTTCGGATCCCAGACCCCACATATAGAGATGCCAGGCGGAAGCGGGGGCGGTCTGAGTTTCTGGTCCTGGTAGGGCGGAGCCTGTGAATCCCGGGGCAGAGTAAACAAGGAGGAGGTGGAGGCGGCCATGGTTGTTCTACACACACACCACACACACACACACACACACACACACACACACACACGCGCGCGCGCGCGCGCGCGCACAATTTAAAAAAGAAAAAAGCAGAAGGACTTGAGTTTGGGTCCCAGATCCCACGGAAAATGCCAGGTAGAAATGGTGGCGGCTTACACTTCCGGCTGGAAGGCAGAACCTGGGAAATCCAAGAGTGAAGCAAAGAGGAGGTAGAAACAATCCAGGATGACTCCTGAAATCACCTTGGGCCTCCACATGTACACATAGCACTCTCTGATAACACATAGATATGGACGAAAGAAAGAGAGAGAGAGAAAGAAGCAAACAAAGAAAGAAGAAAGAAAAGAAAAAGAAGAAAGAAAATGAAGGACTGTCTTAATAGTGAAGCTGTGAGAGCCCTCAATCTCATCTGCTTACGAGTGGTACACAGTCCAGTATCAGTACATTCTTTTCTCTAAGAGTCCACAAATTTCCATGTTCTATGGTAGAATTACCAGAGGGAGTCAAAAGTGATGAAGAGAAAGCAGGATCAGGAGTTCCAAGTCATTCAGTAACACAGTTTGAGGCCCCCTACTTGAGACCTGTCAACAAACAAACAAAAAACCCAAACAGAGTCCTTACCCTCCACCCTTATCTTTACCTCCACATGAAGCGTGCTCCGCCCACTGTTTTCCTTATCAGAGGAGACCAACTTTATATTTGCCAGAGGGCAAAAAGTTAGGAGAGACCTTTAGCTGCGTTTTCTCCTTCTGAACTAAATCTATGGGCAAATCCTGTCAGTCGTCTAATCCATTTTTTGCCTGGGGTTTTTATGTGGGACCTGGGATCTGAACTCCAGACCTTCTGCTTGCAAGATAGAGTCTTAACCCCTGAGCCATCTCTCTAGCCCCTCCTTTTGTAAGATATAATTTTGTTTTTATGCTTTTGAGAGAAGGTTTTCATGTAGCGCAGGCTGGCCTAGAACTCTTGAACTTTGGATCCCATTGCCTCAGCCTTCCAAGTGTTAGGGGCACAGGCGTTGGTGGGCTTCATTTCTACAGTCGATGCACAAAACATAGCATTATGCTGCGGGTGAGATGCTCAGAGAGTAAAGGCAACATGATAAGCTAAATTCTATTCCTGGATCCCTGCATGGTGGGTACTACATGAAGCAGCTCTACATGGGTAGAAATGACTTCTGAAAGTTGTCCCTGTGACCTCCACATGTCTGCAGTGGCCAGCACCCCCCCCCCATAAATAAAACACTAAAAAAAAAAAAAAAAAAAAAGCAACAGGCCCAGTGATTTAGCTTAGTGGCTCAAGCCTGGCTGAGTTTGATCCCTGAAACCCCCACACGATGAAAGCAAGTTGCCTCCTGACCTTCACCCATGCACCACGTGTGTATATGTGCAGCATCTCGCTCCTTCTCGCTCTAATAAATAAAATATCAGAAAAGAAAACAGCCAATGCAACAATTAAACATCAAACTCAGAGGGGCTGGGCATGGTGGTGCATGCCTGCAATCTCCGTTCAGGCAAGAGGGAGAGATAGGAGCACCAGGGGTTCAAAGCCAGCCTAGGCTACATGGCCTGATTTAAAAAAAAAAAAGCCACAGTTCTACTCATTTCACAGAGTAAAAGCCAAGTCTCCAAAATGGTGCTCCTCAGTCTGGCGCGCTATGTCTCTCCTAACACTTTCTTCTTAATGCATCTCCTGCCATTTCCCCCTCTGTCCGTGAGTTCCAGCTGCAGTGATTTCCTGAAGTAGACAGAATGTCTTCTCTCCTGCCCCCACCTCTTATAATCCCTCTGCCTCAGCTAGACATCTTCAGTGCTCACATCCTTTCTTATGCCTACTCAGAGAGGCCGAGAGGCCGACCCTCCGCTCTCTCTCAAAAACCCCAAACCAACTTCCGCTTCACCCCTCCTTCTCTGCACCCTACTGCAGCATGCGTGCATATGGAAGGGATCTTTTAGCAGCCTGGAACGCTGCTGGGTGTGTGTGCGCGCGCGCCGGCACACACACACACACACACACACACACACACACACACATACACACACACATGCACATGACCCTTTCCTGACAATAGCACTCAGCAACCTGGGATCCCACCTGCATTGGCACCTCGCACTCCCGTCTCCAAACAAAGTTATCAGGTCATCCCACCTAGAATTCCCTAGCAACTTTTAACAGCTCTTCTTTGATGGCCAAACACATCTTGGATGTCAGCCACATAGTTCTCGTAATCGTTGCCATTATAATTGAGTCTCCCTGAAGCTATACAGGCGCTACTATTCTAATAATTGCACACGCACTTACATCATCCCCACTTTTCTGCCTTGCCAATACAGACTATGAACGAATTCACAGTCGAACAATAATTTTGGCCCGGGGCCTGCAAGACATCTTACCACTAATAAGCATCTGATGAATTTTTACCAGCCTAATGAATTTAGCCTTACCCCCCTCCATCAATCTAATCGGAGAACTCATAATTATAACTGTTTCTTTTACATGGTCAAACTTTACAATTTTACTTCTAGGAATAAATATACTCATTCGTAACTAGGGATAGTGGACTGGTTTTGGTGCATACTCAGTAAGGCAAATTGTGTCCTCCGAGTGTACTGTTAGAGAAAAACCTTTATTCACTATTTTAGGCCTATGTGTGATTGGGTATGATTAAAATTAGATGTATCCTGGGAAAAGCTTTCACAGTGAACATACATGAGCTAAGTCTATCAATCAAAACAGGAAGTCATTCATGCCTCACCCCTTAGCAACTTCTCTTCCTCCAGTAGTAACCAGATGTTCCAAGAGCACTGGTAGCTCAGGTAGTCCACAGCTCCCTGCAGCTGATGTGGGTCTGACTTGCATGTGGTCTGAGCCATCTTACTGGCCCAAATCCTACTACTGTTTCAGATCCTGGTATTTGGGTTCCAAAGGTAAAGAATGAGTCCAGAGGAAGAAACAGAGCCTAGAATGGATGTAGGGGCAAAGTGGAACACACGGATGTTTTCAGAGGGTGTCAACCTCAGACCAGCCCAAGCGTGCTCCTTTAGACCAAAAGGTCTCTTGGGTGTATCTTAACACCATAGCAAAGAAAATTTGGCAAATGCGGGAAAGATCTAATCATTTTTTGATCAACAGATTAAAAAGTAATTGCATAAATTATGAAACAGAAAGTGTCGTGAGCATTTAGAGGAAAAAAAGGGACCCTTACAGAGGTAAAAGGATTTCCGTAAAAATACACTCAAACGATTATAGTTAGGCACAAGTGTCAACTTGACTGTTGAGGGTTTGGGCTCTGGGCACATTTGTAGAGAATTAGTGGTTGAGTTAAGCCCAGAGAAAACCTGCAGGAGATTGTCTGGCTGATGGGGAAGGCCCAAGTGGGTGCGATTAGCCTTGGAATGAAATACAGATAGCAGGTTGAGAGAGTCGGCATCCTTGTGTACACTTGGCCAGACATGCTGGTCTGGCAAGTAAGGATTGTCCCTCTCTCAGCCATTAGTTAGAGATGGTGTGGCCAGTTCCCTGGGCCCTGGTGTTGGTGCCTGCTCTCCCGTCAAGCTGGACTGAGAATTGTAAAAGAGTATTGTAAGAAAATAAACCCCTTGTTCCCTTAAGCTGTTTGATGGTCATTTATCAGCAGCCATGCAGGCTGACTGCAACAATGTCTTTTCCAGGAAGACTTATTAAGTTAGAAGGCTGGAGATGGCTGTGGACAGAATCTCTGGTTTTTAACAAAATCCTTCATGATTTCGTTGTAGATGAGACAATGAAATATTGGTTACATCATTGCTGTGCTTAGCTTTTTTTTTTTTTTTGCCAACTTCCAAAAAAAAAAAAAAAAACCCAAACAAACAAACATTCACAGCGAATGATTGCAGACTCGACAAAAATCTGGAGGAAATTTTGGTGTTTAAGCATCGCAATAACAGATTTTTATAGCCCTAGGTTGTCTGTCTACCAGACACAGATGGAAAATCATGTCAGGCCTCGAGATTGCTTCATGGGGTCACCACGGAGTTTAAGCGATCGCAGTAAACCTAACAAGGCACACGGCATCTATTCGGGTTAAAAAGAAAGGGTGCTTTCTCAGGAAAGAATAAGGTAGATCCCCCAAGTGGTTTTAGATGAGCACAGGTTCGGCGTGAGCCGCGCTCCCCGGTAGCGATGCAAGCTCGGGCGTGCTTTCTTCAAAGCCCAGCGCGTCCACGTTACCCCAGGAGCCCCCAGCGACGCGGCGACTACAATGCAAAGTCTCTAGACATCAAGAAGCGTGTCGCCAAGTGAACTACCGAAGAGCAGAAGAACACGCGTGTTTTTTTGGCCCACAAAGCAGGTGGCGGGTGACGTGGAGAGATCTCCAAACAGCGGCTGGCGCGCAGCAGACGCAGAGGTCCCACTAGAGGCTCCTGGCCCGGGAATCCGGCAGGTGCAAGACGACCCCGCGGTCAGGCGCCCCGAGGGGCCGCCTGGGGCAAGACGCGCCTGGCTGTCCCGTGCTCAGGGCCGGGCCAGGCCCGAGCCAGTCGCGGTCCGCAGACTCAGGGACAGCGTCGGGGGCACCCACAGGCGCCCCTCGGAGGCCGGCCGCGCCTTCCCTGGACTCGGCTGGCGCACCCCGAACAGAGAATCTGCCTGCCGACCGCTGACGTCACCCACGCGCACGCGCACGCGCAGCCCACCTCGGCTCACCCTCCTGGAGCGGAACCTCACTGCGTCTGTTTCCAACCCCGCTGGGGAACGCGCGGGGGTCCTGCGCGGGGGTCCTGCGCGGTGCCCCACTCTGTTTTCCCGCTCTCCCAGGCCCCGGCTCCCCCGCAATGCACGGGGCGCTCTGCGAACCCTCCTTCCAGCCCGCAGCCCCTCACCTGTAGAAGGCGGTGTTGACTCGCTTTTCCCCAGGGAAGCCCAGCATCCCGCAGACCACGTGGCTGTTGTGCGCGCTCCATCCTTTGTCGCACACTTGCGCCCAGCCGTCCGGAAGCCTGACTTCAACCAGTCCCTCGGTCACGGGCAGGGGGCGCCTGCCCCAGCCCACGGCCGGTCGAAGTCGCACCTCCTCCACTTGCAAGTGATGCTCCACCTGGGATGGGCCACGCGGCCCGGGGCAAGAATTCCAGTAGCATCTCCAACATGCCCCCCAATCAAGGAGCCCTGACTGGTGTGCCCGTTGGAAACCCAATGGGTGGAGGGGGTCAGGAGCAGAGACAGGCCAGCCTGTGGACTCCCCTGCACCTTGGGAGTGGAAGGAGATGCAGTGCCCTAAGAAATGATCAAGGGGGCTGAAGGCCCTAGAAGGGCGAGGAGGGAGGGGGAGGGGGCAGGGGGAAAATGTATCTTAGCTGGAGGAGGACGTGAGGCGGGTGGTCTCTAAGGGCAGCTGAGGACAGGGGGAGGGTGACCAGGATAAAACTGGAGAGGTTCATGCATGGCTTCGTAACTTGAACGGGAATGCTTACACACACACACACACTTGCACATGTGCACACATGCACATACATACATGCACAGGCACTCACAGGCGTGCACGTGCATACACACTGTACAGCACTTGGGAGTTCTATCATCTGCCTTCTCCCCTTTTGTGTTTCTCAGCAATTATAATTATCCCATGAAGGCTAATGGGACCACCCTACCTTCTAGGGGGTGCTGTCTTCATAACCCCCCATAGTCTTCTCTGGCCATCGTATGTGTGTGTGTGTATGTGTGTGTGTGTCTATGTGTGTGCATGCAGGTGTGTGTCTGTGTATCTGTGTGTATGCATGTGCACATGTGTGCCTGTGTGTCTGCATGTGCAGGTGCGTGCTTGAGCATGTGTGTGCACGCATGTGCGAGTGTGTTCTGCACACCTCGATGACATTGGAGTCCGAGAAGCCGGGAAGACGCTGGTCCTTGCAGACGACCCCCGCATCCTCATCGTGGGTACAGTCGCTGTTCCCCCAGCCCCGGGAGGCACATTCCGCCACACTTTTCTCAGTCCCACGGCAGCTCAGGTTGTCCAGCCAGATGCGGCCTGTGGAAGGGGAGATGGGATGCTCAAGTTTGGCAAGAATGAGGGAGTGATGGGGGAGTGGGGTCTGTGGGGAGGGGCCATGGTGGCCTCACGTGATCTTGAGGATAATCCTATTCTGATAAGGCTGGAGAAGGGAGGGGGAGGAAAAGAGCTTGATACAAGGCTAGTAGTGATCTGGGATACTGAAGGATATATTACAGTGAATGAAGAACAAAACAAGAATAACTGAAATTATTTTTCCCCTGTTGGGGGCAGTGTCCTTTTTATTCTTTCCATAAGGAACAAGGAAGTTTTGGTCAATGACCTGTAATTAAATGCCTACGTATGTCGGATACTATGGTGTGTACATACTTGATCATTCTTCTTTTTTTTTTTTTTAAATTACCCCCAACCTCTTTTTCTTTTTTTTATTATTATTATTTATTCAACTGTGCGCATGTGCGTGTGTATGTGCGTGCACGTGTGTGTGCGCGTGTGTGTGTCTGTGTGTGTGTGTGTGTCTGTGTGTGTGTGTGTCTGTGTAGAACCACGGACAAATTCGGGAACCACCATGGACGCCTCCACCTCCTTCTGCCCCGGGATTCACAGGCTCCGCCCTACCAGGACCAGAAGCACAGGCCGCCCCCGCTTCTGCCTGGCGTCTATACGTGGGGTCTGGGATCCGAACTCAGGACCTTCGGCCTGCAAGGCAGAGGCTTAACCCCTGAGCCACCTCTCCAGCCCTCATTCTTCTTTTAATATTTATTTTGTGTGTGTGTGTGTGTGTGTGTGTGTGTGTGTGTGTGTATCAGAGGGGTCTGCTTGTCTCTGTGGAGGGCCAAGAGTGACTTTGGAAATCATCTGGATTGCTTCTACCTCTTTGTTTCACTCTGGGATTTCCCAGGCTCCACCCACCAGGGACCTGGGATCCAAACTCAGGACCTTCTGCTTTCGAGACAGAGTCTTAACCCCAGAGCCATCTCTCCAGCTCTACTTAATCATTCTTACACTGGAGCTTCCAGAGGCCTGAAGGCCTGAGTTTGATTCCCAGAAGAAAAAAGGCAAGAACTGACTCCTACAAGTTGTCCTTTGTCAAAACGTGTTCTGGGCCATGCGTACACTCCTCCCAGGTATGTGGTAAATAAATGTAATAAAAATATATAAAAGAATGGAGCTTCCAGAGAACCATGATATATAAATAGACTGTGGCTCAGAGAAGTTACACAATGTGGCCTACCACCGAGACTTGGAAGTCTTAGATTCTTTCTCTCTACCCCGTGTTCCCCTACATGGCCGTCTCCTGTGTGCTTGTCATGTCTGCTACCAGACTAGCTTTGCTGTCCGGACCACACTTGGTGTCACCAATCTCCTCTCAGAATTGGGAGGAACCTCTAAGGTAAGTGTCCCAGCCAGCGGGCAGGGCCGTCTGACGGGGGCAGCTGACCACACCAGCTCCAGCGGTCCTTGTGACTCTTTCCAACTTTCCCCCACCAGGCCTGACTGCGGCCTTTGATGTCAGCCAGACAGACCTCTCAGTCACATGACTGTCCTTCCCAAATCTGAACACCATCATCATGTAATTGCTATCCAAGGCTTTTTTTGTTTGCATGCCAGACCTTTGGTTTCTTTAGCTGTTCCTCCTGAAACGCGGCTTCTGAAACTTCCACCTTTGGGCAGCTTTCCCTTGAAACAACCCCCCCTCCTCCCTCCACCTTGCCTCTCTCTGACTGGACCCAGGGCTTCTCGTAGGCTGAGCAAATGTTCTACCTCTGAATTATGCCACCACCTTTCATGACCGTCTCATAACACGGTCTCTCCAAGGGACACTGTATCAGAGGTGGAAACTAGGTGGTTGGCAGCAGATGGCATCCGTGTCTGCCCATCAATCCCATGCAGTATCCTATAGATGAGCCAGGACAGCTTCAGAGAGCATTGTGCCTAAGCCCCGCCCCCACGTGCTCAGAGAGCATTGTGCCTAAGCCCCGCCCCCACGCGTTTAGAGCGCATTGTGCCTAAGCCCCGCCCCCACGTGCACACTTCTCCTGTGTCAGGTCCAGCTTGTCAATTTTAGCTCTTGCCTGGAACCTGATTTTTAAAAAAAACTTAGTAGGTCTTTTATTAAAATTGAAAATCACATGCATGAACCTGCTCATTACGCCAGTAGAAAAGTTTTCTCAATAGTAGAAGCTGATTTTTATCAGGTGTAGAATCTGTGACTGACTCATTCTGGCTTTTGGGACATCCAGATATTTACCTGCTCTCAGCTTCCCACAAAGTCAACAGCCCCCCCCTAGCCATTCAGGTGTCCCCTCTACTGGACCATGCCGGAGCCTGACCCTGTAGACTCTGACTTTGTTTGTTATTTTTTTAAATCATTCTTTTTTTATAGTTACTTTTTAAATTATTTATTCAACTGTGCGCATGTGCGTGTGTCTGTGTGTGTCTGTGTGTGTAGAACCACGGACGAATTCGCGAACCACCATGGACGCCTCCACCTCCTTCTGCCCCGGGATTCACAGGCTCCGCCCTACCAGGACCAGAAGCGCAGGCCGCCCCTGCCTCCGCCGGCGTCTATACGTGGGATCTGGGATCCGAACTCAGGACCTTCCGCCTGCAAGGAAGAGGCTTAACCCCCGAGCCACCTCTCCAGCCCTAGACTCTGACTTTGGAAGCCGAACAGAACTGAATGATCCTCTCCTCGCGATGAACCGTTAGATTGTCCTGGGATACTCAACTAGCCTCCGATTGCACGGCCCCGGAGGAAACTATGCTGGGGGGGGTTCTCCGGCTGTGGGGTTACTCAATTCTGAACTCGGATTGTGCTTTGGTAACGCCTAGGCTGTGCCTGAAGCCTCGCTCACCTGTTCCGGGACCGTATTTGGCGCTGTGGGTCCAGGCGGTGGCCTCGGTGAAGCCCAGCTCCCGGCAGAGCACGTGAGCAGCCTGCAGGGTGAAGTCGTCGTCGCAGATCGTCCCCCACTCCCCGGCTCGCTGTATCTCCACGCGGCCCTCGTAGGGCTTTCTGGGGAAGCCCGCCAGCCGGAACCGAAGCCCCTGACTTCCCATCTTTTTCTCGGGGTCCGTGGAAGGGGATGGAGACCCTAATCCGGAGCTGCAGAGCAAACTCAGCAGCAGCCCCCACGGTTGCCACGACCACGCGCTGTTGACAGACTGATGCATGTTGGCAAAGTCCTGGGAGGGAGGGAGAGAGGGAGACAGAGAGAGAGAGAGCGAGCGGGGGTCACAAAGTAAACAGACCAAGCCTGGGAGAGCTAGACAGGCGGCGAGGGAGGGAAGCGTCTCTTTTTTTTGTAAATAACTAGATGTTTACAATTAGTTATGCCCCACATTGTCCTTCCCCAGTTCTGCCATCAGAGACTGAGAAGAGAATACAGAGAGAGGAAGACCCAGACAGACAGGATGTGAGAGGAAGGGAGACTGTGGGAATGAAACGAGAAACTGCCCAAAGACCGGGGAGCCAGAGACACGCGGAAGACCGACAGAAGGTGATAGGAAGGACAAAGTTCGCGGAGAGGGAGAGGCGACAAGCGGGAGGAAAGACAAGAGCAGACCCTGGAGATGACAGGCTGCGTCCCATCGGCCAGGCAGGCACGGAGAACCGAGGGCAGGAGAGGCGAGCAGGCGGCACCCGGAGACTTCAGATCTCAGAACTCTGAATGGAAAGGCTATTTGCCGATCTTAGGTGGGCAAAAGCCCAGGCAGGCACAGAAGATGCCAAAGACCGCACGGAGAACCGCGGGCAATCCCCGTGCTCAGGCTCCCGGGGATGCCCTGCAGGGCCAAGGGGTCCTGGAGGGCTTCACACCCCGCAGGCTTTGGGCTGGGGTAGTCCAGGCTTCCTGCCGTCTGTCACTGGGCAACCAAAAGCCAGGCCTTCTATGCGCTGAGAACGGCACTCCGCAGCAAGGGGCCCCTGAACTGCTTCCCCCAAATCAGACAAACAAGACAGCTTTGTTCTAGGGACATGTTGGCTTGGAGAACCAGGAGTAAGTAAGCATGAGAGCCCGCTCGGCTGTGCCCTGCCGCCTCTCTCACTGCTCAGCCCTCCGCTGTCCTGCGTCTCACTTCCCCGGGCAATGCTGGGCTGTCAGTTGCTTGGCTTCCCCGACTCCATCCCACACCACCCTTTTCCCTCATCCCTCCATCATCCTCTCCATCCCCAGCTCCCCCTTCTCCTGGCTCGCAGCGTGATTCTCCTACCTTTGGCTCGGCGGAGCCCTAGAGGCTGGGAGAAGAATCTGGGAGATTAGTTTTAGGACTTCCAAAAAAAAAAAAAAAAGTGCTTGGCCAGGGGAGACTGGACCCCCCTTTGCTCCCCCCTCTTCGTTTGTCCCTCCCACGTCCTCTACAGCCCTCCCACATTCCGCTTTCTCCCTCCATTCCTGCTCGGCCAGTTCCCTCCTCCAGGCCCTCCCCCCCCTCCGGAGCTGGCCACTGTCGCCCCACCTCCCGCTTCCCTTGACCCTCCCGGCTCAAAGAGGCTCCCCCTCCCCCGCCCCCTCCCCCGTCCCTTCCCGGGGCGCCGCCGACAGGCAGCTGGACTTGCAAGCGGTCTGAGGACGGCCGGCCGGCCCACGCAGCGGCCCCTGTGGCTGCGAGAAACCTTCCAGCCCCCAGCACTTTCCTCCAATCTCCCCCCAACCCCCGCTAGGGGCAGTGTCAATCAACAGTCTAGCGCAACACCCGCGGGGCTACTTGCAGGTTCCGCAAGGGGGAACTGAATTCCAGAGGGCGCACACTTGGCTATTCTGGTGTCCCCGGGTGCCTGCGGGTGATGTCACGGCTTTTACTCTGATGTCACGTTAAGCATGTGACGTCACTCGTCACTCGCAGTGTGTCGTCCCCCCCCCCCAAACACATCAGGACCCTCTGGCTGAAATCATAAAGTTGCGCTTGGCGGAGCCACTGCGCGCACCCCGGTGTAGAGCACCGGTCGGCTCCTCGGCTGCTGGGGAACCCCGACTTCTTCCTTCTCTTCCTCCCTCCCCCAGCAGCGCCTCAGGGGCCCGGCAGGCAACGCCTCCGGCAAGGCCGACCCCGCCCCCGCCCCGCCCCGCGCCCTGGGCCAGGAAGCACGGAAGGAACCGCGAGGCCATGGACGGGGCTGTGATGGAGGGGCCGCTCTTTCTACAGAGTCAGCGCTTCGGGACCAAGGTAGTGGGAGGGGGCAGGGGTGCCCAGCCTCATTAGACCCGAAGTGGGTGAAAGGATCGCGGAGGAAGGAAAGGGCGGGAAGCAGGCTGGAACGCGGCGCCCGCCTTTCGAGAGCCCAGGGACGTTCCCTGGAGGTCCTTCGGGAGCCGCGTGGGCAGTCTCGGGGTGCGCGTCCCTTGGTGCGGGGGAGATGGGACGGCGTCTCTTTGGGAAGCTGCCCCTCCTCCGCATGCCCCGGACTCAGATGGGCCTGCGTGGGTCTCCCCTGCCCCTCGCGCACTCCCGCGCCCCCTCGCTCTCTGTCCCAGAGGTGGAAGAAGACCTGGGCTGTCCTCTACCCGGCCAGTCCCCACGGCGTGGCGCGGCTCGAGTTCTTCGATCACAAGGGGTCGAGCTCTGGAGGGGGCCGAGGAGGCTCGCGCCGCCTGGACTGCAAGGTGATCCGTCTGGCCGAGTGTGTGAGCGTGGCCCCCGTGACGGTGGACAGCCCCCCTGAGCCCGGCGCCGCTGCCTTCCGCCTGGACACCGCGCAGCGCTCGCACCTGCTGGCCGCCGACCCCTCTTCCAGCGCCGCCTGGGTGCAGGCGCTGTGCAGAAACGCCTTTCCGGTGAGGGGGCCCGGGGCTGCGGACGAGGGTGACCACACTGGGCCCGGAGGGCGCTGCGGGACGGTGGTTACAGCGACAGTGGAGCCTGGGGTGCCCCCCAACCCAGGGAATGACGGGGCGCTTGTGTTCTGTTTTCTGCAGAAAGGCAGCTGGACCCTGCCGCAGGGGGAGAACCCACCTCCACTTTCTGCCCTGGAGATGCTGGAGAACTCGCTCTACAGCCCCGCCTGGGAAGGTCGATGCCCCAGAAGCCTGGGCAGGGTTGGAGCGGGGTGCCTCTGGTGGCGGTGGGGTGGGGGGTGGGGCGTTAATTGGAAGGCTCTGAATCCAGCCTTCTTGGGAGTGCTGGGATACTCTGTCATCGAGCCCCCCCCTCCCCGGGTCCCCACCAGTGCCCGCAGGCCACATGCTTCCGGTGCCTGCTTAATTGTGAATTTCTTCCAGGATCGCAGTTCTGGGTAACGGTGCAGAGGACGGAGGCTGCGGAGCGCTGCGGCCTGCAAGGCTCCTACGTCCTGAGGGTGGAGAGCGACAAGCTGACTCTGTTGACTTTGGGGGCCCAGGGTCAGATCCTGGAGCCCCTCTTTTCCTGGCCCTACACCCTGTTGCGTCGCTACGGCCGAGACAAGGTGCGGTGGCTGCCAGGGAGGTCTGGGTCGCTGTAGGACCATCTCCATCGCTGGGGATGCCCTAACCCGGCAGACCTGTCAGTCGCCTCCAGCGACATTCCTGGTCACAGGTTCCCTCCCCCCCTCAGGTCATGTTCTCCTTCGAGGCGGGGCGCCGCTGCCCCTCGGGGCCTGGAACGTTCACCTTCCAGACCATGCAGGGAAATGACATCTTTCAGGCCGTGGAGACGGCGATCCAGCAGCAGAAGGCCCAGGGAAAGGTGGGACAGGGACAAGATGTGCTCCGAACTGACTCCCACGAAGGGGAGGTCTCCGAGGGGAAGCCCACTTCCCCTCTTGCACCCCAGGAGATCCGGGCCAGCCCCCCAGCCCTGTATGCCGAGCCCTTAGACTCCCTGCGCACCCCTCCAGGTCCTTCTCAGGACTCGGTTTACTCAGACCCCCTGGACAGCAGCCCTGGCCGCCCAGGGGAGGGAGCGCATGCCAAGAAGCCGCTCTACTGGGAGTTGTACGGACACGTGCAGCAGCAGCTGCAGAAGGCCAAGCTGACAGACCCCAAAGAGGACCCCATCTATGATGAACCCGAGTGCCAGGCCGCAGCCCCTCCTCGAGGCCTGTATGATCTGCCTCAGGAGCCGAAGGATGCGTGGTGGTGCCAGGCGCGGGCCAAGGAGGAGGGCTACGAGCTCCCCTACAACCCGGTCACCGATGACTACGCGGTGCCCCCGCCTCGAAGCACGAAGCCGCTCTGGGCTCCCAAGCCGCAGGGCCTGGCCCTCGCCAAACCTGCTGCGGCAGGTGCCAGTGTTGGCAAAGGCCCCAGCTCAGACACGGTCCTCTACAGCCAGGTCCACAAGAGCGGGGCCTCGGGCAGCTGGGACTGTGGGCTCTCTAAAGTAGGGAGTGACAGGTCCGGGCTCAAGTCTGGGGGCTCCACCTGAGACGCCTGTTTGATGGGAAGCCCGTGGGGAGGTGGCACCAGGGATCAGAGAAACCTGTTAGAACCAGCAGGAACCGGAGGGTGGGAGGGGCCCACGTGAGACTAGGGGACCCAGGAGTCAGGAGTGACCTGTCCCAGGAAGTCCTAGGAAGCAGACTGAGGGTGGGTTCCGCAGAGGCCGAACCCATCCCATGTTGCTTCCCCCAAAGGAATGGATGCTGACCAAGCAGGTCTATGGGAAGGAGTCCTTGGCTGGAGTGGGTGCACTTTGGAGGGCCTACGTGGAGGCTGTCTGGATCCTTACCCCTATGTTGTTCTTTGTCAGAGATATATTTTTAATTTATGCAGGAAAAAAAAAAACCTCTCATTAAAGTCAGGCTGAGTTGACCAGGTCTCTGTGTATGAGTGGGACACAGTGGTAGCTTGTGTTGAGTAGGTGTGGCAGGGTCCAGCGACAGGCAGGAATGTGTTGGGGGCCTTGGGAGAGGGGAGGGAGAGGACCCCTGGGAGGGCAGCTCAGAGCCCTGGTGGTCCTGACAGGATCCCCTCAGCCTCACTCCAGCTCTGTGACCTGGGTGGTCATGTGATCCTGCTGGGCGCTCTGCCCAGTGTGAGAACCATAATGCCCAGTGCCAGTTACCTGGTGAAAGGGAGCCGCGCGTCAAGTACATGGTGTAACCTGGAGCCCAGGCGGCGTATTGCAAATGGTAGCTGTGGCTCTGTAGTGGGGGAACTGACAGGAGAGAGGTGGGCAGAGTGGGCCTTTTCACACCATGCTTCCTTGTGCTTGGTCCCATCCCCTTCAAAGCATCAGGTTCTTGTTTGGGTGGTCTGGTCTGCAAAGGGCTCCCCTCTGGACCAGGACTTGAGTTTTTCTTTTCTTCTCCACTCCCACCCCAAGCATTGTAAACCTCATCCTTGTTTCTGAGTTGTATTTTCCCTGACCCAAGCTCGTATATCTGCTCACTCAGAGCTACAAGGAAGGAATTCTGGGCCTGGCAATGCTCCTAACAATGGTGGAGGCTTACTGGGTCTTTAATCATTTGTGTCCATAATACCAAAGGATCAAAAAAAAAAAAAGCTTTCTTGCTGGAGAAAGGACAGACTCAAGTATGTGGGTTCTGGGCTTGGTGGGGGCAGTGGCAGCCCTGAGGACACAGGAGGGACTCCGGCAGGCAAGTCTGCCGCTCTCAGGAGCCGTGATGTGGCGGGGGCGGGACAGCTGTGCTCTGGGCTTGGCTGGGTCTTAGGGCTGAGAGAGATACTCGTCCTCTGAATCAGAAGGCAAGAAGGCTTCTGAGGGAGCTTTGCTGACCGCTGGCATCTTTCGGGCTCTACTGGGGGCTGGAGCTACTACTGGTAACGGGACCACCGTGGCTCGAACTCGGTTGGTTTGCAGCTGCCCCGCCTGCAGAGAGCAACCAGAGACTCTTGTAAAGACCGGCTGGTTCTGAGCTGCCACCCTGCTCCTGGCTGCATGTTGCTGCCAATCCCTTCCTGGGCCTGGCACCCTAAAGGCCCAGGGCAGCGACTGGCCACTCAGTCACACAGCATAGCTTGCCCAGGGCCCCTCTGTCAGGTCGTCCACCGAGCCACCTCACGGTGGTCTCTGCGTCCCTGTATTACAACCGCCATGGTTTCTATCTCAGGACCGACAGGTTTGGAAACGTCCCTCTGTTAACTTGAGCTGACCAAAAGGGAGTTTTCCTATAGGCTCTGGTACCAGGAAACACTAAAGCCCAGATACCTGATACTATAGAGTCTCAAAAAAATACTTCCCTTCAATTTCTCTCTGTCTCTGTCTCTCTCTTTCTCTCCTTTTGATTTTCTGAGGCTGGGTCTCATTCCACCCAGACTGGCTCCAAACTTAAAGCAATCCCCTGCCTCTTAGCTTCCCAAGCGGTGTGACCACAGGCCTTGTTTCTTCTGACTCGACCCTTGTCAGCAGAGGGCCGTCTCCAAGGCACTAATGTAGACCTTCCCCTCCTTGCCCCGTGCTTGTGGGGAGCAGTGAGTGCTGGGGAAAGTGTTGAGGCTGCAGCTCTGGGAACTTCTTTTCCCCGGGGCCGTTTTTTCCCATCTTACCTGCAGCTTCTCTTCCAAGAACAAAGCTGGTGCACCCCAAGGAGAGACTCGCTCAATGCCAACAGAGCTATAAACACCGTGATTAAAATACCCAAGCCACAGGACGCATGACGAGACCCTGTCTGTTGCTCAGATGGCAAACTCACGAGCAGTCTGGGGTACATTGTGAGAACCTGTCTCCAAAAGCCACATAGAAATAAAAGAAAACACCGGAACAAATGACAAACAAAACTCCAAACAACCGGCCAGCGCCCTCCAGCTTGGCCTGGCTTCCCCTTCTGCCTGTGGTGGGAGAAGGGAGGGGGGCTGTTCCCAGGGGTCCGGTGCTGGTGGGGATGGGTGGAGGGCTCCCTTGGGCTCTGGGCATAAAGGAGGGGGATGAGGAAGGGCAGGGAAGAAGGAAGTGGTACCTTTCTAACGCTCCGGTTCCCCCAGCTTGGGTAGAGCCGTCGCTCAGGCTTGGCAGAGGTACTGCTCAGTTGCGGGTACAGCTCGCTGCAGATTTGCAGGGGATTGTAGGTGGGCTCCAGCTCCAGGCTGTCCAACATACTCTGGAGAGGAGGGGAGGAGTCTCACTTAGGGACCGGGAGGCCACAGAACACAAGGTACCAATGCAGCCACCTGCGGGGGTGGGGGAGGAGTGTGAAGACCCCAGGCTGACATTGAGACAGAGACAGCTGAGTTTCCCTGGACGTTCTGCCCCAGAAGGGTACTTGGCGTCAGGGAAAGGGCTAGACATAGGTGGGACCCCAAGGGGCTAGGAGGACCTCAGAGGTCCCTGATCCTGGCATCGGAAGTGTGTCGCTGAGAGAAGCACAGCTCCCGTGAGGAGTACAAGGGCTGCAGTGTAGGCAGCCAGGGAGTGTGTGTCCTTCATGGTGGGTGGGGGTGCCCAGGCTGCAGAAGTGGGGGGGTTCCCAGCCAGCGCCGGAGAAGCTCTGAACGAGGCCGTGCGAGCACCGCATTCCTCAGCAGACAGGTTTTCCGGCCACAACGTCCTGTCCAGGAGCCACGGCCCCTCGTGCCCACCTCTCTGCATCCCCGCGTCTGCCAAGTGTCCAGCACAATCTCTGTCCTTTCTGCCCGTCAGCCTGCCGTCCAGCAGCCATGCGGCTCCCCTTCTCCCAGTCCAGAGCCTCCCCTCCCCTCCCAACCTGGGGAGCCCAGCAGAGGAAAGACAACCCAGACACGGAGGAGGAGGAAGAGGAGGAGGGGGAGCTGGAGGAGGCTGCCTTAGGACTTGCTGGCTTTTTGACATCTTAGTCTTGGACTTCTTTTACTTCCCTTTCAGGTGCGCGCACGTGCGCGTCCACAGCACAGAGAAAGCCGCAGAAATGCTCGCTAGGGCACCGACACACTGCTGCCCACCAAGGACTCAACACAAACGTCCCAGGAAACGACGCTGAACGCAAAGACACGAAACCCCCCAAAGCTTCTGGCCGCCACCTCCTCCACTCCCCCTCCTTCGTCCCTTGCCTTCCACGCTGTCTCCTTCCCTCTCATCCTCTCTCATGCACGCCTCTCCCCTTTCCATCCTCACACTCTTCTCTCCGCGGAGGACTGCGGATGGGAGGAGGCGCAGCATGACTGACAGTGCGAAGAGTAAAGCAGATGGAACGAAACAAATTTCCCACCTGCATCTGTGTTGCCTGTGGAGGTCCCTCAAGCCCCCATTGGGGTCTACATTCTCCTCCCTCCCGATACTCCCATCTTTTCGCCTTTGTTGGTGCCTATTCAGATCAGACTCTAGACGTATGTGTGTGTGTGTTTAGGGCTTGCGCATGCATAGATATGTGTCTGTGTGTATGTGAGTGCATATTGCATGTGTGTCCGTGTGCATGTGCATCTGTGTCCGTGTGCATGTGCATCTGTGTATGTGTAATCTTCTAGGATGGCACGAATTCCCAGTTATTCACCTATACCAGAAACCTTTCTCATGTGCCCCCTAGACTCATTTCCTTACACCAGTCTCCCTCTCACTTCATTCTTTTTTTTATGTATTTATTGTGTGTGTGTGTGTGTGTGAGAGAGAAAGAGAGAGAGAGAGAGAGAGAACTGTGTGTCTCCCACCCAGCAGGGAGTCAAAAGTGCAGGTTTTATGTGGGACCTGGGATGTGAACTCAGGACCTTCTGCTTGCAAGGCAGAATCTTAACCCCTGAGCCATCTCTCCATTCTTGTCTTACCGCCTTGATCAGAGCATTTATTTCCCTCTACTCCGCCTCTTTCGTTAATACTTTTATTTAAGAGAAAGAGATGTGCGCCATGGTTCACACACACACACAAACACACACACACACACACACACACACACACACACACACACACACACACACACGGGTGGAGGTTCTCTCCTGCCGCCCTGTGAACTTCTGGGAATTGAATTCAGGTTACGGTTGCAAGCAGGCGTCTTACTCACTGAGCCACCTTGCAGCCCACCCATCTCATTTCTGACACTTTATCTCTGACGGGCTTCCCACACCTCTTGGGCCACTCCTCCCTCTACTGGCCCACCTCGTCCTCTGGCTCCATTCCTCCCCCTCCCCCTTCCCGAAGTGCATCCCAGGAGACCCAGGTTCCACTTGCCTCTGCCATCTTCAGGCTGTCTTCAGGCGGGTCCTCAGTCAGCAGAGGGAAGAGGCTGGGCAGCATCAGTTCCCGCGTGGCCACGGCCTTCACCAGCAGCGTGAGGGAGCGCGACGGCGTGATCACGTAGAACGTGCTGGCGAGGGCTCCCTGGTCACGTCTGACCCCTGCGGGTTCTCCCTTGGCCAGCAGCAGCCATTCTCTTTTCTGCAGCGACCATACACCTGTTCAGTCTTTGGCCCGTGTTGACCATCCCAGTGGAGGCTTCCCTGGGTTCTTTGTGGGTCCAGGGTCACTTCCCTTTGAGCCTAGACTTCCAGCCCAAAGCCCTGACAACCACAGACACTAACTACTCTTTCTCTCCGGTCCAGGATGTGTGTGTGTGTGTGTGTGTGTGTGTGTGTGTGTGAGAGAGAGAGAGAGAGAGAGAGACAGAGAGAGAGAAACAGAGAGAGAGAAACAGAGACACACAGAGAGAAACAGAGAGAGAGAGAACGAGAGAGAACACAAAAAAGTTAGCAACAGAGACATAAGCTAAGAAATGCCCTTCAAGGGGCTGGAGAGATGGCTCGGGTTAAGCCTCTGCCTTGCAAGCAGAAGGTCCTGAGTTCGGATCCTAGACCCCACGTATAGACAACGGGCAGAAGCAGGAGCGGCCTGCGCTTCTGGTCCTGCTAGGGTGGAGCCTGTGAATCCTGGGGCAGAGTAAACAAGGAGGAAGTGGAAGTGTCCATGGTGGTTCCCGAATTTGTCCGTGGTTCTACACACACACTCATACATGCACAATTGAATAAATAATAATAAAAAAATTAAAAAAAAAGAAATGCCCTTCAACTTGGAGCAATTTCATCCCAAACAGACTATTTGGTTGTAGGTGTGGAGTCTGAAGAATTGTAATTCTTTTTACATTTTTAAAAATTTACTTGAGAGAGAGAGAGAGAACATGCATGAATGCCATGGTACGTGGGTGGAGGTTAGTGGACAACTTTGTCTTTTTGCATGTGTGTGAGTGAGTGTGTAGGCACGTGTAGGTGTGCATAGAAAGAGGTGCTGTGTGTGCCTGTGGAAGTTCAAAAGTGACTTCAGGAATCATCTTAGGTTCTACTTCCTTATTGCTTTGTTCTGGAATTTTCCTTCCAGGGCCAGAAATGCAGGCCACCAGCATTTCTACCCAACCTCCCCCCATTTTTTAAAAAAAATTTTTATTATTATTTATTCAATTGTGTGTGTATGCATGTGTGTGTGTGCGTGTGTATGTGTGTGTGTGTAGAACCACGGACGAATTTGGGAACCACCATGGACGCCTCCACCTCCTCCTTGTTTACTCTGCCCCGAGATTCACAGGCTCCGCCCTACCAGGACCGGAAATGCAGGCCGCTCCCGCTTCCGCCCAGCCTCTGTATGTGGGGTCTAGGATCCGAACTCAGGACCTTCTGCCTGCAAGGCAGAGAGGCTTAACCTCTGAGCCACCTCTCCAGCCCTCCAACCTCCCCCTTTTAAAAAGTGATCTGGAGATTCAAACTCTAGCAGTTACTTTTTCTGCTGCTGTGAGACAACACTGACGCTCAAATAATTTAAGGGAGAGAATGGAGATTTGCTCAGCTTGAGGCTCCAGGGGAGAGATGCGGCCCATGATGGCAGAAAAGACATGGCTGGCGGGAGAAGTTGGAGGAGGCCTGAGTTACATGCGCCATGAGGCCTCCATTCTCTTCAGAGCAGTGTGGGCAGAGGCAGAGCTGAGGGAGGGATGCCGCACCCCAAACTCAGCCTGCATGAAGCCGCCCTCATAGTCTCCTAGTCGCCTGCTCACAGCCCACTAGTCTTCTCCCCCACTCTCCCTTCTCCATGCTGCTTTCCTGACTTCCGGCGTTAGCCGTCTAGGGATGATCCTGGGACTTAGATTTCAATAGAGACAGAAGCTGCTGGGTGGGCCTTCTCAGGACGCTGACAGGCCTTCTGCCTCTGCAGAGTGGGTCTTGGCCTTAAGGGGGTGGTCAGCAACCAGTGGTCACGAGGATGACGTCTACCTGCTGTGGATGCTGGGACACAGAGCAGGAAAGTGAAGGGGTCCTGACGATCTCATTGGTCAACTCCACCAGAAATTGTCTCTCTCCAGGTTTCTAGTTACAGGAGAAAAATAGTTCCTTAGTTTACAGTTGGATCTGTTTCCGGCTCCTTGTAGCCTACGAGCCTACGGGATTCATGTTGTGGCTACCAAAGGAAAGGAGAGACTGGGACTGCTTGCTTCTGGGCATAGAGTTGAGACAGGAGCAAGAGAACAATCTTAGTGGCACAGATGTGCATAGGCCCTACCAGAAAGGCAGTAGGAGTTTATTACAGTAGATGGAAGCTTTAATCTCATCCGACCAGTAACTGTTGATCTGCTGTCGATGTGACGGCCAGCGACTACAAGCAGTGTATAATGACATCAGCAGAGCAGTTCCTGATGGCCGGTTTCAGAGGTAGCGATGGAGGGTACGAGGGGCTCCAGCCAGAGACAAGCTAATGTTCCTTGGGGTCTACTGGAAGTTTGCAAAACTAGGTTAATGCTTCTCTCGCACGAGCTGGAGAAGTAGCGGCTGCAATGTCCAATGCTCTTCCTGTGGTTTGAAACCGAAACACCCTCCTGCTCGCTTCAGCACCCCGTGTACTAAAACTGGAACGACACAGAGATTAGCAGGGCCCCTTGTGCAAGGATGACATGCAAATTCGCGAAGCGTTCCATATTTTAAAAAAGGAGAATGAAACACCCTCGCGGACTCATGCATTAGCTTGGCCCTCAGCAGAGTGTGTTATTTGGTGGGGAAGAGCTATGGACTTTAGGAGGGGTCTAGCTGGAGAATGTAGGTCATTGGAGGTATGTCTTGGGGGAGGGGGTATTAGATTGTGCTCCGGCCTCTTCCTATCTCTCTGTTTCCTGTTTACCGGGAGGACCCTACCACATGCCACCATGTTTTTTTCTTACTATAGGGTCAGAATCAAAGACTTATAGATGGAAACATCGGATACCAGGAGCCAAGAGAGACTGTTCTATGTGTTTGCGGTAGGTATTTTGCCATTGTGATGAAAATCTGAGTAGTACAACTCTGCTGCTCCCACACGAGCCCCACAAAGAGGGACGATGGTAAGAGAGACTCCAGCCCCTCCAAAACAGCTGACTGTACAATCTTTACACACAAACCAGGAGCATTCTCGATGACAGGCCACAAATCAAACTTTAATACATTTAAAAAGATGAAAATCGGGCTGGAGAGATGGCTCAGGAGTGAAGTCTTTGCCTGGCAAGCAGAAGGACTTGAGTTCAGATCCCAGGTCTCACACAAAAAACGCTAGGCAAGGGCTGGAGAGGTGGCTCAGGGGTTAAGCCTCTGCCTTGCAGGCAGAAGGTCCTGAGTTCGGATTCTAGACCCCACGTATAGAAGTCGGGCTGGAAGTGGGGGCGGCCTGTGTTTCTGGTCCTGGTAGGGTGGAGCCTGTGAATCCCGGGGCAGAGTAAACAAGGAGGAGGTGGAGGCGTCCATGGTGGTTCCTGAATTCGCCCGTGGTTCTACACACACACACACACACACACACACACACACACACACACACACGGAAATCATCTGAAATATTTTCTCTAACCACAGTAGAATGAAATTAGAAATCAACAAGAGCATTTGGGAAATTCACAAACGTGTGAAAATAAAACTACAGACTTCTACATGATCAGTGGACTGAAGAACTCACACGGGAAATCAGAAAATAATTTAAGACGAATGACAATTAAAACATAATATAGCAAAACCTATGCTGAATGGCTATGGCTTAGAGGAAAATCTACAACTGAAAACTTATATTAAAAAAGAACAGAGAGAGGAAAAAAAGGAAGCGAAGCCAGGTGTGACAGCACATGCTGTAATTCCAGCTCTCTGAAAGCAAAGGCAGAAGATGCTTCAAATTCAAGGCCAGACTGGTGTTCGAAGAGAGACAAAATAATAACAATGATAAGCAAAAAGAAAAGAAATCTTCAATCAATAATCAATAAAACTGGAAGTGTTGGGACATCTCAAAAAACCCAGCATTTGGGAGGCAGAGACAGAAAGACTGTGAGTTCGAGGATAGCTCAGACTCTGGAGCAAGATGCTCTCCAAAAACAAATCAGAAAAACAAGAAAGCTTAAGTCTGGGGATGTAGCTTTGCATGCACAAAGTTTGCCTTTGATGCCCATCACAGCCTAAAACTAGGCATGGTGATACACATCTGCTATCGTAGGTACCATGGTAGCTGTCATGGTTAGGCACAGGTGTCAAATTGACAGTTGAGGGTTTGAGCTGTAGGCACATTTGTGGAGAATTAATAGTTAAGCCCAGAGCAAACCTGCAGGAGATTGTCTAGCTGATGGGAAAGGCCCAGGCCATGGTGGGTGGGACTAGACCCTGAACAGATGAATAAAATACTGAGAGATGGTTGAGGAAGTTGGCATTCTTGTGTATACTTGGCCAGACATGCTGGTCTGGCAAGTAAGGATCGTCCCTCTCTCAGCCATTACTAGAGATGGTGTGGCCAGTTCCCTCGGCCCTGGTGTTGGTGTGTGCTCTCTTGTTAAGCTGGACTAGACTGTGACCGGACTATCAGTAAGAAAATAAGCCCCTTGTTCCCTTAAGCCGTTTGATGGTCATTTATCAGCAACCATGCAGGTGAACTGTAACAGTGGTACACATCTACTATGGTAGATAGCATGGTGGCACACATCTGCCATCCCAGCACCCAAGAGGTAGCAACAGAAAGATCAGAAGTTCAAGGCCATTCTTGACTACATAGTAAGTTTGAGACTAGCTTGGGCTATGTGAAACCCTGTCTCAAAAAAGAAAACAGATTTGAGTTGGGAAACTAGATAAAACACAGGGTTTGAGAGATGGCTCAGAGGGTAAGAGCACTTGCCGTGTAAGCATGAGGACCCGAGTTCAAACACCCCCAGAACCAATGTAAAAAGCTGGGCTTGGCCATGAGCATCTGTAATTCCAGTACTATAGGAATAGTTGAGGAAGACACGGGGAGTTTATTGGGGCTTGCTGGCTACCCCCCTAGTTCCAGGACAGTGACAGACCCTATCTCAAGAGAATAAGGTGGAGAGAAACAGAAAAAGATATCCAACATCTTCCTCTGGCTTCTGAATGCATGCATGGTGTGCCTCCGCACACACATATAGGTATATACCACAGATACATACACTATACCCCCGCATACATACAAAGTAAACACAAATAAGTAAAAGTGGTGCTTATAATCCTAGCATTTTTAGCTAGACTGATTAGGGAAAAAAGATCCTAAAATTATAAGTGAAAGAGAACATCTCAACCGAACTTCTGATCTTCCAGAAGTAAAAAGGATTGTGAAAAGAATATTCTAAACAGTCGTATGTCAAGTTAGACAGCCTAAGCGAAACAGACATGCTCGTAGTAAGACTCAAGAAGTGTACGTACAATGAGTGAATCTGTGCGGGGGAACCTCAAGACCTCCCTCAGGTTTGATGAGTCATAAGAAGGGCTCATGGATTTAACACGGACTTGAGGTCATTTATTTGAAAGAATATGAGAGAGAGAGAGAGGGAGAGGGAGAGGGAGAGGGAGAGAGAGAGAGAGAACACATCCATACCATGCTGTGAGCAGGTGCTTTACGGTTGAGCTATCTCACTGGCCCAGATATAATTTATTACAGCAAAAGGATATAAAGTAAAACGAGGAAAGGGAAAAGCTCACGAAGCGAAGTCCAGAGAAAAACAGGTGCAAGCTTCAAAGAATTCTCTACCCAAGGAGTCACACAGAACGGACGTAATTCCTTCAGCCTTTAGTTATGACACCACGTGTGAGGGATTTATGTTCTAGATCTGGTGTGCTGAAGGGGCTGCGGTGGTGGCTCAGGAGTTAAAGCCTTTGCCTCGAAAGCAGAAAGGCCTGAGTTCAGATCCCCAGATCACACATAAAAATGCTGGTCCCTAAAAGGCGGAGCCTGGGAAACCCAGAGCAAAGGTTTATACTAGGGACCGTCTGCATTTTAGCACATGCTAAAACTCTAGACTTGTAATAAAAGTCAGCATTCAGCTTTCGATTTTGTGCAGTTTGTGCACAGTGAGTCACTCTTGCTCTCTAGCTGATGTGAGGACCCATCTCCCAGGCCAAGTTCCCAGACTCCAGCCCTGCATCAACCTTGTAAGATTCTGTCCTTTCTGTGTGTGTGTGTGTGTGTGTGTGTGTGTGTGTGTGTGTGTGTGTGTGTATTAGAGGGTACAGGTGTCCCTGTGGAGCACCAAGGATGACTGTGGATCATCCTAGGTTGCTTCTACTTCCTTCTTGCTTCACTCTGGGATTGCCCAAGCTCTACCAATCAGGACTGGAAGTGCAGGCCGCTGCTACTATTTCCACCTGACATTTTTACGTGGGACTTAGTATCTAAACTCAGGACCTTCTGCTTGAGAGGCAGAGTCTTAACCATTGAGCCATCTCTCCAGCCCGATTCTGTCCTTTCTAAGGACAGAACTATTTTATGTACACTCATAAGAAGCAACACCTATAGAATTGCAATGGGAAAACCTCCCATGAGAAGGGCCCAGGCTCAGATGGCTACATGGGGACTCTATCAAGTGATTAAAGGAGAAATAATGTTACTCCTCCACCAGGCTTTTCTTTCCCTTTTAAATAGAATAGGAGGGCTGGAGAGATGGCTCAGGAGCTAAGACTCTGCCTTGCAAGTAGAAGGACCTGAGTTCAGATCCCAGATCCCATGTAAAAAACCCCAGGCAGAAATGGTGGTGGTGTGTACTTCCAGCTATGAAGGGTGGAGCTAGAGAAATTCCAGAGTGAAGTGAAAAGGAGGCAGATGAAATTCAGGGTATTTCCAAAACCATTCTTGGGCCTCCATAGGCGCGCACTGTGCTCTCTGATACACAGACACGCACACACAAAACATACATACAGACACACACTTGTGAATAAATGAAATAAAATAGAATTGGAGAGAACATTTTCCAACTCATTTTATAAGAGTGATATTATTCTGATACTAAAATCAAGAACATCACAAGAAAAGTGTAAGTGAATATCCCTTATTAACATATTTATAAATCTTCAACAACATACTAACAAATTTAATATGGCAATACTAAAAAAAGTTGTACCATCTTATCAAGTTAGATTTATTCTTGGAATGAAACATTAGGTTTAATATGGAGAAATCAATACTACCTACAGAATAAGGGCAAAAACTACATAATTGTCCAATAGATGCAAAAAATCTTTTTAATTTTTTAATTTATTATTTATTCAACTGTGCGTGTATGCATGTGTGTGCGCGTGTGTGTGTGCGTGTGTGTGTGTGTGTGTGTGTGTGTGCATGTGTGTGTGTGTGTGTGTGTGTGTGTGTAGAACCACGGACCAATTCGGGAACCACCATGGACGCCTCCACCTCCTCCTTGTTTACAAAATTCCACAATAAGAACATTCAGTAAATTAGGAATTGAGTCGAACTTGCTTATCCTGACAAAATAATGATTAAAACAAAGGTAAAAACAAGGGGGCTGGAGAGGTGGCTCAGGGGTTAAGCCTCTGCCTTGCAGGCAGAAGGTCCTGAGTTCAGATCCTAGACCCCATGTATAGACGCCTGGCGGAAGTGGGGGAGGGGAGGGGGCCGGCCTGCATTTCTGGTCTTGGTAGGGCGGAGCCTGTGAACTCCTGGGCAGAGTAAATAAGGAGGAGGTGACTGGAATAGTGGCTCATGCTTATAATTCCAGGATTCAGGACGCTGATGCAGGAGGATCACCAAGTTCAAAGCCATTTTGGGCTTGATAGTAAGTTTCAGACCAGCCTAGACTATAGTGTGATACCTTGTCTCAAAACGCACACACACACACACACACACACACACACACACACACACGCACACACAGAGAAAACAACCCAGAGCTACGGTGCAAACTCATTATCGGTGCTACTTCAGCAAAGACAGATCCAGCAATGGACACGAAGAAGGGAAAGGGAGAGAACGAGAGGGGCCAGGTACGGTGGGGGTCAGGAAGGGTTCTCAGCGAGAGTTTAAGCAGGGTCTGGAGAACGGATGAATAGATCTTTGTCACGTGGACAGAGGCCAAGGGACGGTCATGTGACAAAGAGGGGGAGCTGTGGCAGAACGGAGCACACGTGGGCCTCCTGCCATAATAGACCAGCGTGGCCGAGTGGAAGGGAGCTGCTAGAAGATGTAGCGAGGCTGGGTCACAGGAAGCCCAGTCACCCCCAAATCAGCCTGCTGCCCTAAGACTTGATCCTTCTCTGACCTCCAGGCGTTTCAGTTGTGCTATTCGTTTTTTGGTGAAAAACTGGCTCATGACCTGCTGTCACCCCACTTAGCCTGGAATCTTGGTCTTTACTCTCCCCTTACACAGCCAAGGACTTTCCGGCACAACCAGCTCATTGCCTGTGTACCAAGACTCCCGCTGGACTTAGCCTGGCTGCGACTCTGTCGCTTCTGCGGCCAATCAGGGCCGACATGGCCTGGAAAGCTCAGGAATGTGTCTCTGGAGACCTGGCGCCTGAAGTAGGAAAATGAAAGGCCAAGTGGTATTTTCTTGCATTTCTTTTTCTAGTTCACACAGACCTGACTTTGTAGGAGCGACCCGGGTGTGGCAAGTGAGTCACAAACTACATAACTGGGACTCCACAGTCTGTTCCGGGCACCCAAGGGGTATTTTCCTGGCAATAGATGGATTTCACTCATAAAGACTTGGGAAAAAAATTTAATTCTATTTACTTTTATATTTATCCCCTACCACATTTCATGAAACAGTTAGGCCAGCTTAGAAAAATGTAACAGAATAACTAATTAAGGATGAGAATAGGGCCTCCGTAAGGTAAGCCAGCAGAAATAGGAACTAACACTTTTGCTGGAAGGAAGCCGTCCAGCTTCTCTTGGCATAAAGTCTGGAAGAGGCTATCTCAGGGGTCTTACTGGGTGGTGAATATGTTTCAGGGACCTTCTGTAGCCAATATGACAACAAATTTCATGTGACTGTGGAAGGGTTTAAAATTTGGGGCCTGGCACAAGCCTTTCTGGGTTCCACCCCATTTACTCTCATGACTCAGTTTACCCACTTGTAACACAGAGATAACGATTCTTACCTAATGGGATGGTTAGAGCAAGTAAATAAATGAATAACTGTGAAATCTTAAGAACTGTGTACGGAAAGCAATAACCATCATGAAGTATTACAGATTTCAGATTAAAAATTCATTTAGTCATTGGTCGATATGGTGATTTTTGCTAAATTAAAGCTGATTGGATAATTTCGAGATATAGGTCTATAAAAACATCAAAAGAATGCTATGAGAACACATAACTCTCTTACAGTGTAGATGACGCCTGTCTTTCAGAAAGACTGGGTATTCTAATGAAAAGTAAGTACAGCACCCAGATAAAATAATCTTGAGGAAGACAGAAACACAGTGATTTTCAAGAAAAAACGAGGAAATGGAAATGACCAAGACTGAAGCTGACTAAGGGACAGAGCATGTGCACGTTGCAGTTTGAAAAGTTGCACAACGTTTCTAGCTCTGAGGACACTGGCTGGTTGGCATTAAGTGCTAGGATTCAGTTGCTAGAGCTGGATTTTGTCTAGAAGAGCTGTTGAAAAAGAAGGGACCAAATACCATCTAAACTTTCTCATTTTTTTTGCTTGTATGGGTGTAGGTGTAGGTGTGTGGGATTGTGTGTAGGTGTGTGTGGGTGTAGAAGAGGGTACTATGTGTGTGCCAGGGGAGGCCCAAGGGTGACTTTTGGAATCGTTGTGCATTGTTCTACTTCCTTATTGGTTTGCTCTGGGGTTTCCTAGGCTCAGCCTTCCAGAGCCGGAAGTGTAGGCTGCCACCATTTCCACCTGGCATTTTATACTCAGGTCCTTTTTACTTGTAAGGAAAAGGTTTAACACATGAGCCATCTCTCCAGCCCATAAACTTTAAAAAAATTTTTAAAATTTGTGTGTGTGTGTGTGTGTGTGTGTGTGTGTGCGCGCGCGCATGTGCATGTGTCTCAAAGGGCACGGTATGTGCCTGTGGGGGCCCAAGAGTGACTTCAGGAGTCACCCTAGATTACTTTTACCTCCTATTTGCTTTTTTCTGCCTTTAGGACTGGAAGTACAGGCCACTGCCATTTCCACCTGGGATCCAGGACCTGAACTCAGGACCTTCTTTTTTGAGGGCTTAACCTTGAGCCACATCTGGCCCTCCAGCTCATAGACTTTCATCATCACACCCATAGATTAGAGATGCTCTCAGCATTTGACTGAGAAGCTTCCTTTGGCCACGGAAGGTGTTTAATACCGAGAATTGGACTGACGAAGCACAGAGGAGAAGCGCTGTGAATTGATTGGCCTTGTACAGGACATATAAATTAACCAAGGCTCAGGGAACATCTGGGAACAGGGGTGGTAAGAATGTAAGCGCCTGAGGGAGAGGAGGGACGCAGCCAGACAGTATCTTCTAGACAGCTTGACTTACACAGGATTTGGCCTGTCCATGTTTCCCCGTGGAAGGGACCACATCTCAAGAGCCTTCTCTGCGCTTTGAAAGACTGGTTGAGGATTCATGCTGGACGCGGGGAAGGAAGCTACTGTCCCTCAGTGGCTGCCCACCGACAATCATCAACATTCTAGCAAGTGACCTAGCACATGCCATTAGAAGCAAGCCAGACGAAATCCCATGGGCCACACATGCGGGCAGATGGGAACTTCGGAGGGAACTGGGCCGGGAAGAAGAAGACTGGCAGTGGAAAAGAAGGGGGGATGGGATTGAGTAATAAGGGGTGAAAAATGACACCACATGAAAGGAAGGGGTGAAGGAGAGGTGGCAGCAACAATCGACTGACCTACACTTTCACCTGTGTATCACCTGGATGTGATAAAGCAGTGTAATCGAGCGGCCGGGGGTCAGTTAGATGTGCTACGGATCTACTCAGGGGGCCGGGAGAGCCTTCACCTCTACATCTGGAGTGACTCATGGCTGACTGCTTCTCCTGCCTTGGACAATTTACAGAGAACAGTTACTGCAGGCAGCAGGTTGTTGCTCAGGCCGTGAGTAGGAGAGGTAGAGTGGTCTCCAGAGGGGGAAGAATCCAGATGGAAGTGGGGATCGCTGAGCGCGCACTGACTCTGGGTTGGAGGAGGTTGGCAGTGGGCCTAGGCATCTAGAATTCCCACCTGCTGAACTCTGGCAAAGAAACACAGCAGCAGCAGATCTTTCGGTGGAGACCTGGTGGTGGGGTGAGGTAGGCACTCAAGGTCTTTTTCCACCAGAATATTTGTCATTTTTCTAGAGGTGTGTGGGTCAGGAGGCAAAAACACTTGGGGGAAAAGAAAGTGTTTTATGGACAGGAGAGATGGCTCAGGGGTTAAGATTCTGCCTCAGAAACAGGAGATCTTGGGCTGGAGAGGTGGCTCAGGGGTTAAGCCTCCGCCTTTCAGGCGGAAGGTCCTGAGTTCGGATCCCAGATCCCACGTATAGATGCCAGGCGGAAGCGGGGGGGGGGGGTGGCCTGCGCCTCTGGTCCTGGTAGGGCGGAGCCTGTGAATCCCGGGGCAGAAGGAGGTGGAGGCGTCCATGGTGGTTCGCGAATTCGTCTGTGGTTCTACACATACACAGACACAAGACACACACAAACACACGCACGCGCACATACACACGCATATGCACACAGTTGAATAAATGATAATAATAATAAAAAAATTAAAAAAAAGAAACAGGAGATCCTGAGTTCTAATCCCAGATCCCAGGTTAAAAAAAAAAAAGCCAGGTGGAAAGGGCAGCAGCTTGCACTTCCAGCCCTGGTGGGCAGAGCCTGGGACATCCCAGAGCGAAACAAAAAGGAGGTGAAAGCAATCCAGGATGATTCCCAAAGTCCTTCTTAGTCCTCCACAGGGATACGCAGAGCCCCCTGATAACACACACACACACACACACACACACACACACACACACACACACACACACCAGACAGATAGACAGACATCTAGACAGACATCTAGACAGACAGACAGACAGGCAGACAGACAGACAGATGTGTTTAGCAGCCATGAACAACAGCAGTTAGAACAGCTGCCTTCCAAAGTAAAAAGGGCACCAAGTACACGGAGCTCTGGAAAGTAGGCGGAGCCCTAGCAGAATGGCAGCCTCATCCTGACTCAGCCCAGAGCCTGAGTCCTAAGACGACCGGCAGCCAGTCCGTCTGCCTGGCGTCCACACCAACCGGAGCCTCTACATCGCATTTATAATCAAGGTGCCGCTTCCATAGAAACACTGCCAAGGATGCTGAAAGTCAGGACTGTGTGAAAATCCAAAGAAAAAAACACAATAGAAATAAAATCTACTTGGCTCAGGAATTAGGGCTAGTTGAGAAGACTGTAAAATAACTAGGATTATATTTTTATGGAATTACAGGACGATCTGGAAAATATACCTACAGAATTAGTATCTGCCCCCAAACCCCCACTGAAATGCAAAAGGAAACAGGAAGAACAAATGGAAACTAGCTCTGGGGTGGGGAAGATGGCTCAATGGTCAAGCCTTTGCCTTTCAAGCAAAAGGACCTGAGTTTGGATCGCCAAGTCCCGTGAAAATACGCCTGGTGAATATGGGGGTGTGCCTGTGATTCTAGCCCTGAAAGGCAGAGCCTGGGGGTCCTCAGAGCAAGCTGGCTAGTCAGATTAGTTTTAACGTTAGACTCTGGGTTGAATCACAAACACAGGCTCACGACAGTGAGGTGGAAGAGTGATTGAGGATGATTCCAAATATCACCCTTGGGTCTCCAAAGGCACACACTCACATGCACTTGTGTACATACCTGCACACACATGCAAACACACACATTCATGAATGCACCCCATAAACACATACATGAAAGAAAAAAAAAAAAGAAACCGCAGAATCGCCAACCAACAACTATGTGCAGATCCCATACTAAGTGCTTTACATACACAGTTTTATTTATTCACCTTTGAGAATATAGGAGACCGTGTTTTATGGTCTCATTTTGCATATGACGGAGATAAGAATTACCAATGTGTGTCTGGCATGTATCTTCTTTCTTCTTCCTAACTTATACCTCACAAAAGGAGAAGCCTCAATAGCATTATTACTGGATATTTTAAGCAGGATCTGACAGGGAAGTGATGTCAGAGAGACTAAGTCAACTTAAATGTATGGCGGAGTGCGAGGGGGAAGACCGAGACAGGAGCAGGCACTAGAGATTTGTGTGTGTGTAAGTTTGTGTGCTGGTGTGTACATCAAAGGTTCCAGGAGCAACTTGGGCTAGAGATAATGGAGGAGAAAAATGTAAGGAATGCCACTGTGTTTGTGCTTTTTATATGTCATCTGTGCAGAGGGGCACTGGATTTGTTGTGGTTACAGAAAGATAAACACATCACAGCTAGGGAGGGGAGTGTGTTGTTTAAGCTCACACAGTTGGAAAGGATGAAGTGGCCAAAACCCAGGGGTGGCAGCTCAGACTTTCCTGATAAGACGAGCTAGGTTTTACTAGAATGTTCCAGAAAACTGCCTTGCCTTGGACCCCTCAAAAAAAAATGCAGGTAACACGGCTAGTGAGATTACTCAGTGGATAAATGATACTTGCTAACCTAGAGACTTGAATTCAGTACGTGGAATCCACAAGGTAGAAGGAGAGAATTAACTTTTGAAGGTTGTCCTCTGTCTTACACACACACATACACAACAAACAAACAAACAAACAAACAAACAAACAAACAAACAAACAAAAATAGAGGTAACAAAAGGGAAATTTCCACACTGGATCCAAATTTGACTAAGGCCTATGAATTGGAGAAGTGGTAGAAATGCCAGCAGAAAGCGGCTCTGTCATTTTGGAGTCAAAGTACATTATGTCAAATTACAACTTTAACTCAAATCATAGATCATATACTTAAAATACTATGTGACAAAAGAGGAGTCTGGAAAGGTCTCAACGAAATGCCACTTGAACTGGATCTGCAGGACAGGGGATTCAGACACATGGAGACAAGGGAAGGGATGATGTGAACAGTCAAAGGTGGGGAAGCCAATGCTCCCAGTTAGTTTGGTTGAAATGTGTGATACACAGAGAATAATGGGGGACAGTGCTATGTCGCTAGCACTAGGGTTAGAAGTATTGATATTATGGTATAAACAATAAACAATTATTGATAGAGAGATAATACATGTATGTACATGATAGAGAGATAATACTATATATACTTAAATTATATCTATACTTACATATAAAATTTAAATATGTAAGTATATATAACATATACATAAATGTAAGTATATAAGTATGTTTATGAATATAAGCATATTTAATCCATCCATATATATCCATATATACACACATATACACACACATGAATACCCATAACATATAATGTGGTTCTGGGCATGAAACACAGGCCTATGCATACTGGGTAATTCCACTACCATTGAGCTATGTCCTCAGTCTAAGCCACAAAGCATTTTTAAGTTGAAGAATGAGACTTCACACCATATTTCAAGATGAGTCAATGGGCGGTAGTGTAAAATAGACTGATGAGGGGAAACATTAAAGACATTGAGGCAAATGAAGAAGTCGCTGCGGTATTAAAGGGGGGGACCTCACACAGGACATCTGGTGACGAGAACAGTAGAGAGAGGACAGCGTCACAGGCACTTCAGGGAGCGAGCCTGGCGTCCTCAGCCAGTGGGATAGGCACGAGAGAAGGACAGTCAGGAGGGACCTCCAGGAGGCCGTATGGGGCCTGTGCAGGGTGAGTTTGAGGATGGAGAGCGTGGGGTAGGGAGGGCAGCTGGAGCAGGAGGGGAAGGACAGCGCCACAGGGTGTGACCCAGGGACATGAGCAACATGATGGCTGAAAGTGGCTGAGGTTTCAAGCCTGTGCGACTCGTCAGTGTGGGCTGCTGTTCAGAGAAACACAGAGGTCAGAGCGGAAGAGAACATCCCGGTGAGGAGGGGCTTCAAGACTTGATGCTAGCAGAAGACTCGACACCAGATTTTAAAAGGAGGAATAAGAAAAAAAAAGGGGGTAAGGATACAAAACCAAGAATGGCGGCAAAGCGTGGCAGACTTGCGAAAACAGTCAGAGAGGCTGAAACCGGATAAATAGCGGAGCAACAGCTGCAGCGAAGGGAGATCACAGAGAACATTCAGTGTGGGCTCAGGGCTATGGCGTAACAGATCTGGGCAGGCAAAGCTGAAACCAGGGTCTAGCTAAGGGGACAGTCCTGTCCCCTTGTTCCTCAGATGAGAGATGTTTGTGCAAAGCTGACTTTGTAGTGTACCCTGGTGTGTACAACCTGCTCACTCCCAACCCCCTCCCCCAGGCGGGCCCCGTGCTGGTCACCCCGACAATGAAGGCGTGGGTTGGTCTGGGCTGTGACTCCTGAACCACCTGTCTTCCTGGCCCCAGCTCTTCTGTATTGTCTTTTTCCTCATTCTTGTGTCTCCCCAACAGGGCAACGCCACAAGGGTTGTGGCAATAAAAAAGTCTTGTTACAAGGTGTAAGTATCAAAGATATTTGTTGTTGAGTGAATGAGGAGCTTGTGAAAAATTCTTCCTGGTGTCACACTGCCATTGAGGGTTTGTGCTGCTTTCCGACTTCACACCGAAAGCGCAGAGGGGGCTGGGGACACCATTCAGCTTGTGGCACCAGAAAATCCCCAGTGTATATGTAAATCCCTCATAAAATGCGTGGTGGGAATTCCAACAGAGACTGGGAATCCCCGAGCAAGCTGACTGGCAGACCCGCCCTCATGGTGAACTCTGGGATTAGAGACCCGGGGTCAAAACAGTAAGCGGCAGAGCAAGTGAGGATGATTCCCAATATCACTTGTGGGTCTGCACATGCACAGACTCGTGTGCAAGCTCATCCACACACATATGTGCACCTACCCACATATAACACATACACACACGTATGCACCCCATACACATATACCAAAAAAAAAAAAAAACCCCACAGATGAGGCATTTAAAACATTTTTGCTCCTCCATTTTCCTGGCTAGGAGAGTGGAACAGAGCAGAGAAAGACAGCGAGCAAGAAGCAGTTAGTTATAATGCTTCGACGCAAGCAAGTTCTAGCCAGGTGAAGGAGCACAGGGCACACGCGAAGGGAGGGTTAACACCATGCTGAGCTGATTTATCGAGATACATTCAGAGTGGGGAGTTTACACTTCGCGACAACGGAACAAGGTTCAAATTCTGACCTGGCTATGTTGGTAGCCCTGTGACCCGTGATAACCCTGCCTCTTCAAGCCTTAGCTTCCTCTATCTACACGCGCAGGGACAATGGTCTCCAAGCACGCATAGCATTGAAGACTTAGTAAACGCACCAAAGATGATTATCAGTCAGGCTTGAGTCATCCACGTGCCTGTGAGTTTTCATGAGCGAAGAGTGATCATTCATTCCTGGGGTTCTAGTTGCTTCGCCAAAACACGCAAACATCTGTCAAACGGACAACTGCAGATTCTCAACCCCCGAGGCCACAGCAGGAAGGTTCTGTTTTTCATGTATGTTAGTCATGTTGGAAGGGAATACTCTTTTATCCTTACGGTGTATGTGCGTGCGTGCGTGCGTGCGTGCGTGTGTGTGTTCCTTGCCTTCCACCTTGTTTGAAACAAGGTCTCTTCATTGTTCAGTGCTGCAGATATCAAGCCAGCTGGCCAATGAGCTTCTGAGGATTCTCCTCTCTCTGCCTCTCATCTCGCCAAAGGACCATTGGGATTCTAGACAGATGCCACTGAGCCTGTTTAGGAGGGTTCTGGAGATTACATTCATGCTTTACCCACGAGTCACTTCCCCAGCCTCTTATCCTTACTTTTTACAGTCTATAATTTTTTTACTGATTTGATGAATTACAGTTTCTCTAGTATCTGTTCTGTTTAGATTTATCCATCCATCTATGTAGGACACTTAAGTTGTTTCCAATGTTTTTCCCAATTTTTTTTTAAACCATTGTAATGAACTCTGTATCTGTATCTACATCTATACTATATATCTATATCTACACCTATAGATAGATAGATAATTTCCTCCTTTTCTTGGACTACATTCTTAGCAAACGTGTTGAAGGGTATAACTTTGAAGTACCCAAGGATATCCTATATTAACACAGGCAGTGTGTTAAAAACCCAATATGTGCTTAAATATGTATATTGGAATGCATCGAGCCAGGCATGCTGGCACCCACATTCAATCCAACATTTGGAAGATATGGGCAGGAGAATCAGGATGGTTAAGTAGCAAGCTAGAGGCCAGCCTAGGTTACATGAGGCCTTATCTTAAGAACAAAACAGGGCTGGAGAGGTGGCTCAGGGGTTAAGCCTCTGCCTTGCAGGTGGAAGGTCCTGAGTTCGGATCCTAGACCCCATGTATAGAAGCTGGGCAGAAGCCGGGGCGGCCTGCGTTTCTGGTCCTGGTAGGGCGGAGCCTGTGAATCCTGGGGCAGAGTAAACAAGGAGGAGGTGGAGGCGGTCCATGGTGGTTCCCGAATTGGTCCGTGGTTTTACACACACACACACACACACACACACACACACACACACACGCATACACACACGCATACATGCACAATTGAATAAATAAAAATAAAAACAAAAAACAAACAACAAAAAAAAACGAAGACATGTTACAATGAAAGCTGGGCCTGGCGGCTGTTTCAGGGAGATCTCAAGTTCAAGGCCTGTGTGGGCTGCAGTGTGTCTGGTTGCCTGGGTATCCCCGTGAGACTCTGTCTCAAAACAAAAATACAAAGAAGGCTGGGGATGCAGCTGGGCAGTAGACGCAGCGTGTGCGGGAACTTGGTTCAAGAACGTACTGCAGGCCTCGGGAGACATTCTTCCCGGGTGATGTGTTGGCTCAGAGATTCCGAGGAACTGGGTGGAGTGAATGTTAGTAAACTGAGCTGCTGGAGTCTCCGCTCTGCTCTTGGAGACAGGAGGCGGGTGTTCTTCAGACAGGAAACAGGAACTCAGTGAGTGGACCCTAAAAGGGGGTGTGGACTTTGAAACAGGAAAAGAAGTCTGCCTGTGATAGGGAGAGCGTGCTGTTCTGCAGGGCGTCCTGTCTCACTAGGTCGCGCCTTCATCCCATATCTCCCCTGGAGTCTGTGGCTGTCCTTTCATTGGGGTGCAAGTGTTGCTTGGTTTTCTTTGTCTATTGGCTTGTTTCGTTCCAAGGAACGAACTCCATCTTGCTGTCTGAGTCAGAAGCGGCTCGGTTACTAGGCACTTCTTCCACCTGACTCCCCACATCCATCCCTCACCAACTAGTGCCTGAGCTATTTCTACGGTGTATTTATCTCATCTCACTTCCCATGGCCTTGTCTGAGCCCCACTCTCTCCAGCTAGATCTGCCATGTCCTTCAGCCTCCTTTTCTTATTTCCATTCTTGCTTTTGCTAATTCATCTCCAAACTTCTCCTCCTGGGAGAGTTTTTTTTTTTACATTTTAGAACCAGATTGCCCAATCTTTAAACACTTTATTTTATTTTTTTATTTATTCAATTGTACATGTGCGTGTGTGTGTGTGTGTGCGTGTGTGTGTGTGTGTGTGTGTGTGTGTGTGTGTGTGTAGAACCAAGGGCGAATTCGGGAACCACCATGGACCACCTCCACCTCCTTCTCGTTTGCTCTGCCCCGGGATTCACAGGCTCCGCCCTACCAGGACCAGAAGCGCAGGCTGCCCCGGCTTCTGCCTGGCGTCTATATCTGGGGTCTAGAATCTGAACTCATGACCTTCTGCCTCCAAGGCAGAGGCTTAACCCCTGAGCCACCTCTCCAGCCCCAAATCTTTAAACACTTTTTAAAAAGTTTATTGTGGGTGTGTGTGTGTGTGTGTGTGTGTGTGTGTGTGTGTGTGTGTGTGTATGTATCAGAGGGCACTGTGTGTCCCTGTGGAGAACCAAGGGTGACTTCAGGAATCATCCTGGACTGCTCCTACCTCCTTTTTGCTTTGCTCTGGGATTTCCCAAGCTTTACTACCAGGGTCGGAAGTGCAGGCTGCTGCTGTTTCCTCCTGGCATTTTTACATGGGACCTGGGATCCGAACTCAGGACCTTCTGCTTGTGAGACAGAGTCTCAACCCCTGAACCATGTCTCCAGCTTGAGGAATAGTTTAAGAATTCAAATAGATGATATAACATCCTACAATTTCCTTCCTGAAGTCCAAAGACCTTGGTTTACACAGTTTCCTGTGATCCTATCCTGCTCACAACTCACGGCTTTCCCTCTCCCCCCTCGCTGCCTTCAGCCATGTGCTCTTCTGCTTTGCATTCTTCTCTTGGTAGGTCTCACTTCATTTATTAATATTCTATTCCTTTATTTGGAGAAAGGGAGAAGAAAAGAGAAAGATGGGTAGGTAGGTAGATAGATGATAGATAGATAGATAGAGAGGGAGGTAGCTAGGTAGATAGCTAGATAGATAGGTAGATTATAGATAGGTAGGTAGATAGGTAGATAGATAGCTAGCTAGTTAGATAGGTACATAGGTAGGTAGATAGGTAGATAGATAGGTAGGTAGATGGAGAGAGACATGTATGCTGGAGTGCATGGATGAAGGTCAGAAGTCATTTATCTCCTTCCATCGTATGGGCTTCTGGGAATTGAACTCAGGTTGCCACATTTTTGAGCAAGTGTCTTATCTGTTGAGCTATCTCACTGGGTCACTTTATTTATTTACTCATTTATGAAAGAGAGAGAGAGAGAGAGAAGTGTATGCTATGGTGCATGCTTGGAAGTCAGAAGACACTGTTAGGGAGTTGATTAGTTGATTCTTTCTGCCATGGTGGCCGGGGGCTCTGACTTGGTGGCTGGGTGTTTGCTCAGTTACCCTTTACCCTCCGGGCCATCTTGCTGGTCCCAGGTCTCAGTTTTCTGTTCCTTCTGCTACCCTCTCAGAGTAGCCTCTCTTTCCTTGTAAACTTCTTCCCACGAAGAATATGTGTGTGTGTTTCTGTCCTTTTCATTGCTAAGTTTCTCAAGGCTGCAGATACCGTCTATTCTGTCACACCACCGAGTGTGGATCTTGGGCTTAACTCAGTGTCTGGCCCAGTCCAGGACCAGAGAGAGACCCTTCACGGAAATGAGCAATAATGTCCAGTGCAGAGTTAGACAGGAAACAGCTTTTATAATTGTGTGCATGTGTGTGTGTGTGTGTGTGTGTGTGTGTGTGTGTGTGTCTCAGAGGGCACAGTGTGTCCCTGTGGAGGACTAAGGGTGACTTCGGGAGTCATCCTGGATTGCCTCTTCTACCTCCTTTTTGCTTTGCTCTGAGATTTTCTAGTCTCTGTCCATTGGGGCCAGAAGCAGGCTGCCGCTATTTCTGCCTGGTGTTTTTAAGTACAACCTGGGATCTGAACTCAGTACCTTCTGCTTGAGAAGAATAGTCTAACCCCCTGAGCCATCTCTCCAGCCAGGAAGTAGCTTTTAAATCATTGATACTTATGGGAAATTCCTTGTTACTGCTTAAATGCTAAGTATATAAAAATAAGGCATGTTCAAGTTCAGTGTTATAGAAAGTGTTCTGCACACATACTGAGTAGCCCCACATTACTTTTTCCTGCCCTGTATGTAACTGCTACCTGGGAACTGATTTCTATCTGATTGACACTTAGAGATACTGCCTATTTATGGAATCAGCAAGAACGGCCTCTGTGTGGAGGGGGGAAGCTCCCTTGAGCCCACATTTCATCAGCTTGTAAGAAGCCAAGGACTTGGAGTTCATCTGGTAGTATGCTGACATATCCTTTGAGGGTGTCCAAACAAAGGCAAGCCACACTTACTGCAAGTTCAGAGTGCTTTCAATGTTTTCACTCTTTTTTTTTTTTGTGGGCGTGTACGTGCCATGTACGTGTGTGTGTGTGTGTGTGTGTGTGTGTGTGTGTGTACCAGAGTGTACTGTGTGCCCCTGTGGAGGCCCAAGGGTGACATTGGGAATCATCCTGGACTGCTTTACCCCCTTTCTGCTTGGCTCTGGGATTTCCCAGACTCTGCCTTCCAGGGCCTGAAATACAGGCCACTACCATTTCTGCCATGGGACATGGGATCTGAACTCAGGCCCTTCCACTTGTGAGGTCAAGGCTTCACCCTGAGTCATCTCTCCAGCCCTGTGTTCCAGGGTTGAAACAGGTCTGGGACTAGAGAAGAGTCAGCTTTTCCCATTTGTCGCTGGGTATGCTCGCCCCGGGGACAGGGGCACTCACCAGCAGGCTGTGGCACAGAGCGTGAAAATGCTGCTGATTCGTCTCCAGCTCATCCCAGTCCAGCTGCCAGCAGCTGGTGGGTCTGAGGATGAAGGGCAGCCCGTAGGTCAGTGACTCGCAGAGCCCGCTGGACTTGACAGCCCTGGAAGAGAAAGGCAGGAAAGCTTCTTAGTAATAAAACCTCTAACCAGATCCCACATCCCTTCCATTCAGCTTAGACCTGGGATCCAACTGTGAGAGTTTTTTTCTTGTTGCATGTGTGCATGTATGTGTGTGTGTGAATGTGTGTGAATGCGCGCACACGCGCGTGTGTGTGTGTGTGTGTGTGTGTGTGTGTATCAGAGGGTACTGTGTGTGCCTGTGGACTAAGGGTGACTTCAGGAATCAACCTGGATGGCTCTACCTCCTTTTTGCTTTGCTCTGCGGTTTTCCAGGCTCTGCCTTCTAGAGCCGGAAGTACAGACCACAGCCATTTCTGCCGGTTGTTTTTACAAAGATTGGGAACTGGGATCCAAACTCAGGTCCTTCTGCTTGTGAGGCAGAGACTTAACCCCTGAGCCATCTCTCCAGCCCCTGATCATGAAAGTGTGAGTGGCCAGCACTATGCACAGAGTCTGACAATTCTCTAAGCTCAGCAGTCTGGGTCTAGTCCTGTGGGGTGGTTGGAACCAGAAAGTGGCAGCGGGTTCTGCCATCATTGTACGTAAGATGAGAACTACTTTCCCTGGAAAAAGGATTCTGAGACTTAGAGAAGTGAGGGAGTTGGGGTGGGTCCTGTGGACCATTAGCTCCTCTCTCTCTCTCTCTCTCTCTCTGAAGGCAACATGTGTGTCTGTGCAGGCCCAAGGGTGACTTCAGGAATCACTCTGGATTGTGCCACCTCCTCTTTGCTACGCTTTGGAATTTCCCAGGCTCCGCTTTTCAAAGCCAGAAGTATATATAGGCTACTGCCGTTTCTGCCTGGTGTTTTTACATGGGACTGGGATCTGAACTCAAGACCTTCTGTTTGGGAGGCAGATGCTTATCCCCTGAACCATCTCTCCTGCCCACCACTTGCTCCTTGATAGTTGGATCTCTATTCTGATGCCTAAACACTGGGTATTCAATAAACAGGCAGGGGCCCATTGGATGCCTTCTCTGCATTCAGAGGCTTGCTGTGCTTCCAGCTCTTGCCCAGGCCTCTGAGTATTCTGCTATGGTCCTTCTACGTACCTGCTCTTTTGTCTTTCGCATGCTGAGTAGTTCAACTTTCCTTTTTTTCCTTTTCCTTTCTTTCGTGTGCGTGTATGTGTGTGTGCGCGCGCGCATGAGTGCATTTGAGTGCGTGTGTGTCTGGACGTCCAAGGGTAACATCAGTAGTCATCCTCGATCACTCTCTACCTATTGTTGTGAGCCTGGGTCTCCAGTTAAACCAAAATCAGGCTATGAGGGCTGGTCTGGCCAGTCAGATTGCTCCGGGGATCCTCGGGTTCTGCCTTCCAGGGCTAGAATCACGGTTGGACCGTCCCACCTGTACAGAATTTCCCTGTGAGTTCTGGGATCCAAACTCAGGTCTCTTTGCTTAGGAGGAAAAGTCTTTGAGCCCTTTCCCTAGCCCCAGCTGTGATTTGCTCATACTTGTAACTGCTACCAGATGACTTTTACTTGACTGACACAACTAAGTATCTGGACTTTCTGATTACGGACATCAGCATTTGCACTGAGTAGGAAAGTTAGCCCCCGCCGTACTTGACCACTCGGAGCTGGTAACATGGCGACTGGGAAGCCATCTGGTGGAGTGTGCTGAAGTCCCCTTTGGGGTCGTCCAATCTCAACATGCCGTCAGCTGTGCCAGGAAGCAGGGATGGGCTGAGAAATCGCTCTTGAAGATCACATTTCAGACACACTTCAAAAAAAAAAAAAAAAAAGCAGCATTAGAGAAGAGATGGTCAGCCACAGGTGACCTCAGGCTATGCCATTCAACATCTGCCACTAGTTCTCCTGCTACAAGGCAAGCAAGGGCTAGACAGAGGCAGGAGAGCGGACGAGAAAAGCATGATTGGCTTGGGAAGGTCGGGCAGGTCTGCGGCCGATAGTGTGTCCCTCGCACTACACAACAGTCAACCTAATTTCTGGCTCTGACAGATTTTATTCGTTTTACTTCTGGATGGGCTGAGTGGAGAGAGAGACAAGAGAGAGAGAGAAAGAAAGAGAGAGAACCATTCTAAGAACTCCATGAGGAATGTGTGTTCTCTGCAGAGCAGACAGCTAATATTAATAATAATTTAATAATATTAAAATATCCTGAGGCCCCTGGGCAACGGCAGAAGGAAATCTTGCCTCCGGTGCTTCTCTGTGGCTTTGGCAAGACTGCAGGTCAGATGAAGGAAGGGGGAAAGCGGAAGTCAGGCAGTCAGCTGACTGCTACTGGTTTTCTGTGGGCTTTTTCAGGGACGTCCAGGGGTAGGAGAGAAATAAGTTCCTGAAATAGCTCATTTCTAATTACTTAAAGAAGCATGAACTGGTCTTGGGGCGCAGTGGTGGCATCGGACAATAGCTGTGGGGGTGCTTCAACTAGTAATGAGCTGCATTCATGGAGCTATGACTTGTTTTTCTATTAAGCTATTTCCTTTGCTCTGGCTCTGAGATAGGATTGCATGTGATCTAGGCTCTCCTCACACTTACTATGCCGTGGAACATGACCTTAAATTCTTAGTCCTCCTGCCTCCACTTCCCGAGCGCTGGGGTCACAGGTGACTTGCAGAACACTTGGCTTTGCTTCGGTCACCCTCTCATGATGCAGGATGCAATGCTCCATGGCACTAGGCCCGAGTCCCTGGCATTGCAGTGCTTTTGTTTTCTTTCTTTATTTTCACGTGTGTGTGTGTGTGTGTGTGTGTGTGTTCATGTGCCTGTGTACGCATGTATGCCTGTGGAGACCCAAGGGTGACTTCGGGAATCATCCTTGATCACTATTCCACCTTACTACTGTGCGTCTAAATCTAAAATTAAAACCAGAGTATGTTAGTAGTGCTGGTCTGCCTAGCCAGCTCACTCTAGAGATTTCCCAGGCTTTACATTCCAGGGGTAGAATTACAGGCAGGCCTCCATGCCCACCAGGCATTCTTCCATGGGGTCTGGAGGTCTGAACTCAGGTTCTTTTGCTTGCAAGGTAAGGTCTTTCACCACTGAGTCACCTCCAACACAGGTATTTTTTTTGAAAGTTCCTCGTGTGTTCTTATTGTCGCTAGGACTATGAACTGTAACCATGAGAAACAGTGTCAGCTGAGGCTCAACGCTTGGAAAGACATTTAGTGAGGCTGGAATCTCCCCATGTACACGTCTCACCACCGTGTGCAGATGTGACAGTGCCCATGGCAGAGGACGAGAAAAGACACTTATCTGTAGCTACCTGCACAGTTTGCCAGAGGGAGATCTGTAAGAGAAACGCCTAGAGATGGCGCGGAGCATCCCAAGTCTTCATGAAAGCAGAAGGGGTCCAAGTGATCATCTCAGGAGTGCACCCCCAGAGAGCCTGCGGTTGGACCTGGGGGGGGTTCCTTTCTGTGTAGTGAGCTACATTCTCAGAAATAATGTATCGATGCATATTAGACTCCCACAGTAGGAAAGATTGTTACAGAAGGAAAGAATGTTACAGTAAGAAAGAATGTTATAGTAGGCATCATAGTTAGGCACAGGTGTCAACTTGACCATTGAGGGTTTGAGCTCTGGGCACATTTGTAGAGAATTAGTGGTTGAATTAAGTCCAGAGCAAATCTGCAGGAGATTGTCTAGCTGATGGGGAAGGCCCAGCCCATGGTGGGTGGGATTGGGCCCTGAAATAAAACATACACAGCTGGTTGAGAGAGTCGGCATCCTTGTGTACACTTGGCCAGACATGCTGGTCTGGCGAGTAAGGATCGTCCCTCTCTCAGCCATTATGTAGAGATGGTAGCCAGTTCCCTCAGCTTCTCCTGTCAAGCTGGACTATGAACTGTAACGGGACTGTCATAAGGAAATAAACCCCTTGTTCCCTTAAGCCATTTGATGGTCATTTATCAGCAACCATGCAGGCTGACTGCAACAGCACGAAAGACTGTCACAGTAGGAAAGAATGTTTCAGTAGGAAAGAATGTTACAATAAGAAAGAATGTTATAGTAGGAAAGACTGCTACAGTAGGAAAGAATGTTACAGTAGGAAAGAATGTTACTGTGGCAGGAAAGAATGCTACTATGGTAAGAAAGAATGTTGTGGTAGGAAAGATTGTTATAGTAGGAAAGACTGCTACAGTAGGCTCAGGGATTAAAGACTTTTGTTCGTAAGCAAAAGGACCTGAGTTCAGATCCCCAGTTTCCACTTTAAAAATGTTGGGCAGAGGGCTGGAGAGATGGCTCAGGGGTTAAGACTTTGTCTTACAAGCAGAAGTTCTTGAGTTTGGATCCCAAGTCCCACATAAAAACTCCAGGCAGAAACAACAGCAGCCTGCACTTCTAGTCCTGGTGGGTGGAGCCTGGGAAATCCCAGAGAGAAGCAAGGAGGTAGAAGCAATCCAGGATGATTTCCTCAAATCACCCTTGGTCCTCCACAGGGAAATATGTACCCTCTGATACACACACACACACACACACACACACACACACACACACACACAATAAATAAATGAATAATTAGATAGATAGATAGATAGATAGATAGATAGATAGATAGATAGAGAAACAAAATGTTGGGCAGATATGACCGTGGCCTGCAATTAAAATATTGGAAGACAGAGTATGGGAAACCCCAGAATAAATCATAAAGAAGAAGAGCAATCCAGGATGATTACTGATGATGTCACCCTTGGCCCCTCACAGGCACATACACTCAATACACTCGGGTGCCCTCTGGCACATGTGCAAGCATACACAGGAGGGAGAGAGAGAAAGAGAGAGAGAGAAACAGATTGGCCAAGGACAGGGGAGAATTAGGACAGGACATTAGGCTTTCAGTTCCTGATTTTGGTGTCCTTCTGTCCCTTTTACTATACATGACATTTCTCATTTGTTAGCATTTGTTGTTTTATGCTAAGGCTAAACTGATTACAAACAACTGCAATGGACTGGTAATATCAAAGCACTCTCTCAACAGCTGGTTGAGAGAGTCGGCATCCTTGTGTACACTTGGCCAGACATGCTGGTCTGGCGAGTAAGGATCGTCCCTCTCTCAGCCATTATGTAGAGATGGTAGCCAGTTCCCTCAGCTTCTCCTGTCAAGCTGGACTATGAACTGTAACGGGACTGTCATAAGGAAATAAACCCCTTGTTCCCTTAAGCCATTTGATGGTCATTTATCAGCAACCATGCAGGCTGACTGCAACAGCACGAAAGACTGTCACAGTAGGAAAGAATGTTTCAGTAGGAAAGAATGTTACAATAAGAAAGAATGTTATAGTAGGAAAGACTGCTACAGTAGGAAAGAATGTTACAGTAGGAAAGAATGTTACTGTGGCAGGAAAGAATGCTACTATGGTAAGAAAGAATGTTGTGGTAGGAAAGATTGTTATAGTAGGAAAGACTGCTACAGTAGGAAAGAATGTTACAGTAGGAAAGAATGTTACTGTGGCAGGAAAGAATGCTACTATGGTAAGAAAGAATGTTGTGGTAGGAAAGAATGTTACAGTAGGAAAGAATGTTACTGTGGCAGGAAAGAATGCTACTATGGTAAGAAAGAATGTTGTGTGTAGGAAAGATTGTTATAGTAGGAAAGAATGTTACTGTGGCAGTAAAGAATGCTACTATGGTAAGAAAGAAGGTGTGGTTAAGGAAAGATTGTTATAGTAGGAAAGACTGCTACAGTAGGAAAGAATGTTACAGTAGGAAAGAATGTTACTGTGGCAGGAAAGAATGCTACTATGGTAAGAAAGAATGTTGTGGTAGGAAAGATTGTTATAGTAGGAAAGAATGTTACTGTGGCAGGAAAGAATGCTACTATGGTAAGAAAGAATGTTGTGGTAGGAAAGATTGTTATAGTAGGAAAGACTGCTACAGTAGGAAAGAATGTTACAGTAGGAAAGAATGTTACTGTGGCAGGAAAGAATGCTACTATGGTAAGAAAGAATGTTGTGGTAGGAAAGATTGTTATAGTAGGAAAGAATGTTACTGTGGCAGGAAAGAATGCTACTATGGTAAGAAAGAATGTTGTGGTAGGAAAGATTGTTATAGTAGGAAAGAATGTTACTGTGGCAGGAAGAATGCTACTATGGTAAGAAAGAATGTTGTGGTAGGAAAGATTGTTATAGTAGGAAAGACTGCTACAGTAGGAAAGAATGTTACAGTAGGAAAGAATGTTACTGTGGCAGGAAAGAATGCTACTATGGTAAGAAAGAATGTTGTGGTAGGAAAGATTGTTATAGTAGGAAAGAATGTTACTGTGGCAGGAAAGAATGCTACTATGGTAAGAAAGAATGTTGTGGTAGGAAAGATTGTTATAGTAGGAAAGAATGTTACTGTGGCAGGAAAGAATGCTACTATGGTAAGAAAGAATGTTGTGGTAGGAAAGATTGTTATAGTAGGAAAGACTGCTACAGTAGATTTTTTTTTTTCCCCCCCCCCCCCCCCCCCCCGGTGCTGGGGACCGAACCCAGGGCCTCGCGCTTGCTAGGCAAGCGCTCTACCACTGAGCTAAATCCCCAACCCTACAGTAGAAACTTCTTTATGGTGTTTATGATCCAAGTGGGTGGCAGCAACCTACAGAAGGCCTGATTTCTCTACATCTCATTCCAGCTGTGTCTCACATCTGGATTCCAGTGAGAACCTCCTCAGCAGAACAGCTGATGATGGATCTACGTTCTACACAGTGCTAAGGTCTGCAGTTAGCTGAAGCATGGTTACAAATGGAGATGTGCTTCTGGCTCTGAGCCTAGGGCTGAAAGCACGGGGGAGTGGGGAAGCCACAGACGTTCTGATCAGTGCCGTAGGCCAACTCCCCCCACCCCCTGGCAGCAGAGGAAGGTTACAGGGCTTCTTTGATCTCGGCCCTCCTTTTTTTTAAAAAAAAAATTTTATTATTATTTATTCAACTGAGCGCATGTGCGTGTGTACGTGCGCGCGCGTGTGTTTGTGTGTATGTGTGTATGTGTATGTGTAGAACCACGGACGAATTCGCGAACCACCATGGACGCCTCCACCTCCTTCTGCCCCAGGATTCACAGGCTCCGCCCTACCAGGACCAGAAGCACAGACCGCCCCCGCTTCTGCCTGGCGTCTATACATGGGATCTGGGATCCAAACTCGGGACCTTCCGCCTGCAAGGCAGAGGCTTAACCCCTGAGCCACCTCTCTAGCCCTGATCTCGGCCCTCCTACCGAGAAAAATGAATTGCTAACCCCTCCCTTAAAAAAAAAAAGAGTGGCCCAGGAGGGCTCAGGGGTTAAAGCCTTTGCTTCCACGAGCTTTGATCCATGAAAGGGCATGAATTCAGAACCCCTGTAAAAATGAAACCTCAGAGCACAGCAGTAAGGAGATAGGTCAATCCTGGATGATTCCTGATGTCGCCCTGGGGCCTCCGCAGGCACACACACTCAAGTGTCTTCTTGTACACACACACACCCCAAAACAAAGAATAATGTCTAGGCAACAGGTAGGATAGTGATGGCTAAAGGCCCGAGTTCTGCAGGAGATCAGCCTGTTGGATGAACATCCCCTGGGCTGAGAATGAGGAGATGCAGAAGATGTCTGATGCTCAGGCGAAGGTGGACAGCTTCAAATCCTGGCTCTGCTGTTCATTTCCTGTGACACCTTTGAAAGCTGTTTAATTTCTTTGTTCCACGTTTTGCATGTGTGAAGCAGCGATGAAACCATTGATTAAAGGGCACATTTTTCACACACATTTCTAGCTCTATCTTACGAGTGCCATTGCCCAGCTAGATACCCTAAATACTTACTATTCTAACTTAAAACAACTCTCTCGGTAGACCTAAATGCTTCCGACAAGAAAGCACCATCATGTTTCACTGCAATATTTTCATTCCTAATGGCATACGAAATACTGGTGTATCCTACAATTGATAGGATCTTAGTTTTTTCTCTGTGTGTGTGTGTTGAGTGCATACAGGTGTGGAAGCCAGAGGTCAGCTTTCAGTATCATTCCTCAGGAGCCATTCATGTTTTTATTAACGTGTGTGGGGGGTATATCTGTTGTTTGAATGTGTATGGGCACATACGTGTATGGAGGTCTGAAGCTGAAATTGGGTGTCTCCCTGAATTTCCTCCACTTTATTTTTATTGAGTGAGGGTCTCTTAATAGAACCCAGAGCTCCTCAACTGCCTATTCTAGCTAGTCAGTTTGGCCTAAGAACCCATCTCTGTCCCCTGAGCGCTGGGATCGCTAGGAGCTGCTGTGCCTGACACGCTTTTCTGTAATTCTGGTACTGTGCACTCAGGTTTGAATGACAAGACTTAATCTGCTGGGCCATCCCCCACCCCCCCTGTTTTTTAATGTCTTATTGGCTAGTGAGCTCCAGAGATCTGCTATCTCTGCCTTCTCCCAGGGCTGAAAATATAAGTTCAGGCCACGTGCCTGGCATTTTTATGTGTGTTCTGGAGGCTGAACTCAGGCTCCCGTGCTTAGGTGGTTAGCATTACATTGGATACACGATCGCCCCAGCCCAACATCTTTCTGTCTGTCTGTTTTCAGTTTCCTCTTCTGGCAGCACTGGGCATGGAACCCAGGTCTCTTGCATGCGAGGCAAGCACTCTACCCTGGAGTCACTGTCCCAACACACCAGGGTTTGAAACTTGTTGACACATCTGGATGTCGCTGTCTTGTGAAAAGGTTATGGTATCACATAAGGGAAAAGTTAACAGGGAAGATGCAAAGCTGCTGACCATAAACGAGCTTCTGAATGAAGTTTGTCAGTTGCCTTTAATGGAGGAAAATGGGTAAGTGAACTCAAGCTGGGGAAGAGTGGTGTGATCAGCCGAGCGCTGGAACAGAAAGGTGATCTGGGGAAGATGCCCTACATACCAAGGAAAGATAGACTGCAGCAGGTTAGAGTGCCAAAGGCAACCCAGATCCTAGGTCTAAATGGAGAGGGAAAAGCAATACATAATGGTGGGATCGTCATCTATTTATACCTTCGAAGCGTTTCCCTGCTCTGAAGAAACAGTGGCTGTAGCAGAGCTGCGTTCCAGCAGGAGAGAAGAGATCCCAAGTATATTGCTATAACCAAAGAAGAGCTCCAAGGCAATAGAAACCATGGCCACACCAGAGCTTGGGAAAGGGCTTCACAGACACGTTGGCCTTTGACCCTGGATGACCCCTGTAATGACTCCCATTACTCTGCTCAGTGAGAAAACTGGAGGCGAATTTGCAGCCCTAAAGGGGAAGATGCGCCTTGATCCTTTCTCCCGGGAGATGGGTCCTAAGGAGTAGAGTTTCCAAGCTCAGTGTGGCTGATTCCACAGATGAGCCCATCCGGTACCAGCCAGTCCAACAACCCAGAACCTTGCTGGTACGCCCAGAACCTTGCTGGATGGATGGATCACTTGGTTCCAACGGCTGTCTAAACTGCTTTCTCAACATGACCTTGGGCTGCCAGTCTTCCTCTTCAGAGGGTGTGGCCATGAGATTTTTTTGCAATTCTCTTCTGTTTGTTACTTCCCTAGTGAGAAAATTGCTTTTCTTTCTCTTACCAAGGCAACGTTGATATTACTGAGGTATCAAAACCCTCCAAATTATAGTACCAACAATATCTACCACATTAAAAAACAAGAATATTGAGGAAAACATGTGATTCTTTGCATTGTTATGTGATGGAGTGGATGCCCTACCACTACGGTACCTAGGGCTTTGCTTCTTTAAGGAATCAGCCCTTGGTGCCCGGGATGTGTCAGCTTCTAGAACTTTCTCTTTACACCTTATGCTATCCCCAGACAGCCTCAGTCAATCGTCATCCAATCTCTAGGCCTCATGTACTCTGTATTCTGCCAGCCCAGAACCCTAATCCTAGACAAGGATACGCTTAGCCTACATCATAAATCTTTTCAGGGTTGTGTACTTGGGACATTCCTGGCCTTGGAAGGAGGCAGAATGCGCTGCGAAGGAAGAAGAAGATGGATGTGTTCTTGGTCTGTTTCACTGTTGTGTAGCCAGGCTTTGAAGAAAATCTCCATGCTGATGACGTCGTTGTCTAGAGTCTGAAGGTCCATGTCAGTTCCCAGGACGGAATTCTCTGCGGACGAAGGGAAATGCTGGTTAAAATGTTCAATTTTAAAGTTGTTTTCTTTTTTTGAGACAGGATCTTGTCATGTAACGGCTGGCCTGGAACACGGTGTAGACCAGGCCTTGAATTTGCGATGAGCTTCCTACCTCTGCCTCCCAAGTACAGGGATTGCAAATGTGAGCCACTACCTTCCATTAACTTTTTATTTATTTATTTATTTATTTATTTATTTATTTATTTATTTATTTATTTATTTATTTATTTATTGTGTGTGTGTGTGTGTGTGTGTGTGTGTGTGTGTGTGTGTGTATCAGAGGGCACTGTGTATCCCTGTGGAGGGTCAAGGATGACTTCAGGAATCATCTTGGATTGCTTCTACCAGATTTTTTTTTTTTTTTTGCTTTGCTCTGGGATTTCCCAGGTTCTGCTCACTAGGGCGGGAAGTGCAGGCCAAGCCATTTTCATTGGTGTTTTTACGTGGGACCTGTGATCTGTACTCTGTTTGCAAGGCAGAATTTTAATCCCTGAGCCATTTTTCAGCCCTGCCCAGTTAAGTTTTAATGATAATTTAAAAAAAATCTTTCATGTATGTGCGTATGAGGCATGTGCATATTTATATGTGTGCATTTTATATGTGGGTAGATGTATGTGTATATACATGAGTGAGTGTGACTGTGGGGGCTCAAAGGTGATTTGAGAAACACCCTTCATTTTTGTTCCATCTTATTTCTGTGAGTCTGGGTCTGTCATTAACCCACAGTACACCATTAGGGCTAGTCTGGCCAGTCGGTTTGCTTCTGGAGATTTTTACTCTGTCTTCCAGGGCTGGAATTACAGGTGTACTACCACACCTGCTAGCACTTTTTAAAAAATTTTTTTATCTATCTATCTATCTATCTATCTATCTATCTATCTATCTATCCATCCATCCTCTGTGTGTGTGTGTGTGTGTGTGTGTGTGTGTGTGTGAGAGAGGGCACTGTGTGTCCCTGTGGAGGACCAAGGGTGACTTCAGGAATCACCTGGGTTGCTTCTACCTCCTTCTTGCTTCACTCTGGGATTTCCCAGGTTCTGCCCACTAGAGGCAGAAATGCAGGCTGCTACTCTTTCTGCCTGGCATTTTTACGTGGGACCTGGGATCTGAACTCAGGATCTTCTGCTTGTGAGGCAGAGTCTTAATCCCTAAGCCATCTCTCCAGTTCTAACCCCCCCCCCCTTGGCTCAGCATTCTTACATGGGATCTGGGAATCCCAATTTAGGTCCTTTTGCTTACAAGGCAAAGGCTTTAAGCAGTAAGCCATCTCCTCAGCCCATTAGTGCAACTTTTTGAAAAATACAAAACTTAAATCGCTTGTCTCTTAACCTATCAGTTGTATCACAAGATATCCATCCTAGGGATAGTCTTGGAGAATATACAAGAGACATAGGCAAAGATGTTCAGTACTGTTGTACTAACCTCAAAATGCCATCCAACGAGGCACTTCTGGCCTCCACTGATAGAGGACTGTTTATATATATTATGGCACACTTCAGCGAGAGAGTATATGCAACTGTTGAAGTAAACTAAATATGTTGACATGAGAAGCGAAGAGAAAATAATCAAGGAATTTATAGGACAGATGCGATTCCATGTGTATGAGCATAAAACTAACTGCATAAGGATACACATATGTATGTAAAACTACTTATAAAGCCTGGAAGACTCTCATGAAACTATAAAGAATGGATAGTGCGCTACAATCTCTTTTTACTATAGCAATTGAATTTCAGTTTAATTGTGTACGTCACCTTAAAAATATTCTACAATATAAAAGTCACCAAAAATTTGGGCTGGAGAGATGACTCAGGGGTTAAGACTCTGCTTCAAAAGCAGAAGGAACCTGAATTCAGAGTCCAGATCCTCTGTAAAACAAAAACACAAACACAAACAAAAAACAGATGGAAATGGTGGGGGTGGTCTGCACTTGCGACCCTGTAAAATGGAGCCTGGGAAACTCCAGAGCAAAGCCAAGAGGAGGGAGAGCAAACCAGGATGATAGCTGAAATCACCCTTAGGCCTTCACGGGCACACACAGTACCCTCTGATACACACAGACACACAGAAACAGACAGAAAGACAGACAGACAGATACACACACGGATGGATAGACAGATAGACAGATAGATAGATAGATAGATAGATAGATAGATAGATAGATAGATAGATAGATGATAGATAGATAGATAGATAGATATTTAAAAACCACTAAAAGATATTCAGCAATGCAGACTCAATAATTAGTTAACAAAGGAGATTTCAGCTTTATATTATCGCAGTAAAATGCATTTAAGCGTTACTTCTGTTGTAAAAAATGAGAGGTGGCTCAGGGGTTAAGCCTCCGCCTTGCAGGTGGAAGGTCCTGAGTTCAGATCCTAGACCCCACGTATAGACGCCGGGTGGAAGCGGGGGCGGCCTGCGCTTCTGGTCCTGGTAGGGCGGAGCCTGTGAATCCTGGGGCAGAGTAAACAAGGAGGAGGTGGAGGCGTCCATGGTGGTTCCCGAATTTGCTCGTGGTTCTACATGCACACACACATATACACACGTACACACACACACAATTGAATAAATAAATAAAGGAATATTTAAAAAAAAGAAAAAAATGAATCTTAATATGTTAAAGAAAAAAAGAGAAAAATTATCGGGCTCTACCTGATGATAGAGATTACAAAGTTAGTCATTGGTACCCTGTCTCACAAGGGGGAGGGGTTGGTCTGCCGGGGTGCGATCCATTCCATATCTGCTGGATGGTACTGAGTAGGTGGGTGAACGGGTTTTTATTGGTGTCCTTTCTGGGTTCAAGCAGCTCTGGTTGTAGTGGTGAGCTCTATGGGGAAGTCAAACAGAAGGAGGCAGAGGAAACCTGAATGGAGGAACTGAGGCAAGAGCTGGGGGGGAAACTGGACAACCCCAGTTTTTTCTCACTTCATCATGAGGGACTCTGTGAAATGCCTTCACAAAGGGCCTAAGAAAAGCCAGGGGCGCGAATGAATGAACTTCTGTGTATGACTCACGGCACCCAGGCTGGTTTATTTCTAGAAGGACATTCCTGAGGACAAGTTGTTGGAAGTAGCAGACTCCCCACAGGAACAAAGAAGGCTCAGTCCGATGCGTCGCCTGCCTCCGACGTGGGAAGCGTGGGGAGGGTTAGATGACTTCACGGCTTACGACTTACCCTGCGGCTGACAGGGAGCACGGGTGTATATCTTTGATCAGATGATGGAAACGATGCCATCTTTCCTGGATGATTATGAGGATTGTTCGCGACCAGCTATTTTATTCCAACAAATGTACATAATATTCTGCCCTTAAGGAATTTTAAAAGCACATTAATCTTGACCATTCCTTCTCAAATTCTCTTCTGCTCCATTCTGTTTTACAGTGCTGTGCTAATAAGTCGAAAGTTTTAAAATATTCTTTATTATTTATTATTTATTCAATTTATTCATTTTTAAAATATTTTTTATTATTTATTATTTATTCAATTGTGCGTGTGTGTATGTATGATGTGTGTGTGTGTGTGTGTGTGTGTGTGTGTGTGTGTGTGTAGAACCACGGATGAATTCGGGAACCACCATGGACATCTCTACCTTGTTTATTCTGCCCTGATATTCAGGCGTCTATACATGGGATCTAGGATCCGAACTCAGGACCTTCTGCCTGCAAGGCAAAGGCTTAACCCCTGAGCCACCTCTCCAGCCCCCAAAGAAACATTTTTTGTAAGAGAAACACTCTTTTAAAAAGCCATGTGACGGACTGGAGAGATGGCTCAGGGGTTAATACTCTGTCTTGCAAGCAGAGTCCTGAGATCAGATCCCAAGTCCCATGTAAAAAGCGCCAAGTGGAAAAGGCTGTGGCCTGTACTTTCAGCCCTGGCAGGCAGAGTCTGGGAAATCCCAGGAGGAGGTAGAAGCAATCCAGAATGATTCCTGAAGTCACCCTTGGCCCTCCACAGGGACACACAGTGCCTTCTGACACATACACATACACACACACACACACACACACACACAAAATCAATAAAATATTTATATATTTTTTAAAAAGCCATGTGAAGGTGGCTCAGTGGGTAAAGTTCTTGGCCCGCAAGTGTTAAGGACTGGCTTGTGGATCCACAAAACTAAGGGAAAAGCTGGGCAGGAGGCTGGTACAATAGCTCAGTAGATAAGGCAGCTGCTTGCAGACCTGGCACCCCGACTGTGAGCCCTGGAAGCCCACATGGGGGAAGGAGAGAACTGACTTCTGAAAGTTGTTCTCTGACCTCCATTTGTGGGTGTGACATGTGTTGCTCCTTCCATGGCTTCTGTTTTTTCTCTCTCTCTCTCTCTGTTTTCCACCCTGTCTCCTTCTTAAATAAATAAATAAATAAATAAATAAATAAATAAATAAATAAATGGGAGGGGGCATCAGGGCAGCTGGAACAGTGACCTGTAATCCCAGTACTCAGGTGGCAGAGACAGGATCCCCAAGGAATGCTGGCTAGGTAGACTGGCCAACCCCTGGGCTCTGAGACTAAGAGGCACTGCTTCAATGAGCAAAGAGGAAAGCAATCGAGGAAAACACCTAGTGTCAACTCTGGTTCCCTACATGCATGCACACGCATTGCATGTACACCCACACACATGGGGACATAGCTCCACACATGCACACATGTGCAAAAATATGGTGAATCTTGCATTGTCACAGACAAAAACAAAAAGTATTCGAATTGTTTTCTGAGTCCATGGCCTGGATTTTGACTTGGATAACAGGTACCAGAATGCATAGTTTCTCTTCAATGAGGCAAATAGCTATTAAAGCAAAGGGGGCAGGTACAGAGCTAGAGAAACAGAATTAAACGAAGGAGCTCAGAATATAGAGGACGTTTAAAATTGCTTAGAGTTCAAATGTTAGGCTCGGAGAAGCCTGGGCTGTAAGAGGCTAGGCTGCTTAGAATATGAAAAAGCAGACACACATAAGCAAACAAAAAAGTTTGGAGCAGAGAGATAGTATAGAGGCAGATTTATTAAAAATCTGGACATAAGAGGCAGAGAGAGATGGAGTTCAGCAGGTAAGGTGCCTGCTCACAAACCTGACAGCTTGAGTTCAGTCCTCAGAAGACCCTGTGAGGGAGTGAGAGAAGTGGCCTTTGACCTCCGTCTGTAGACTATGACATACATTTGTGTATCTTCTCTTTCTCTTTTATACAAACAAAATAATAAATAAGAAGCATAAGGTTGTCCTACAATCCAGCATTAAAAAATAACAGAATCTGGAAGTAAGGGGGGAAAAGTTTCCTCAGATCATTAAAACTATGAAAACAGTGTGGTGTGGTAATGTCAATGATGGTCAATGAAAACAGTTGTATGAAGCAGGGAGGAGTGTTTGCTGCAGTAGCAACCATGCTCCAATTGGAATAATACGGAGACTATGCATAGCCTTTATGTAAGGATCACCTGCAAATTCATGAAACATCCTTTTTTGCATGTGTGTGTGTATATGTATGTGTGTGATGTGTACAAGAGGTCATGTGAGTGTGCGTGCCTGTGGGCACCTATAGGTGACATTAGGAATCACCCTGGATTGCTCAACCTCCTTAATGCTTTGCTCTGGGGTTTCCCAAGTTCTGCCTTCCAGGGCCAGAACTGCAGACACCATTCATATCCACCTGGCATTTTTACATGCGATCTAGGAATCCAAACTCGGGTCCCTTTGCTTGAGAGGAACCCCTGAGCTGTCTCCCTAGTCCTACACTTGTTTTTTTTTTTTTTTTTAATGAAGTGAGGATGGCTCAGTAACCAGAGCAAGATCTGGCAGTAGCCTTACTGATGATATTGTCACATCTAGAGGATACACATGTCTGTGACAGGAAGAAGGGCTGGGCAGAATGGAACACAGAGCGGGGATCGGTGGGCTACAGGCTGACAGGTCCTTCTCTGAGGGATGTGGCTGTCACCTTCAAGCTTCTTGGTGATTATGACAGGATGGCTCTTTCTCTGAAATACCCTGGCTTCTCCATTAGTGTAGAGCTTAAGAAGCTGGGTGTCTCTGAGGAGTGTAACAAAAGCAGCCAGTCCCCCCTCTAGATGGATCTGATGCTACTTGACATATTAAAAATCTAGAATAAAACTTCAATAAGTAGCTAGAGGTCACTATAAGTAAAAATGCTGAATAGAAATAAAAACTTCAGATAGCATATAACAAGTTTAAGACAGCCAAGAAGACATTATCTTATGCTTTTCTTTAGGAAAGTTTTTTGGTTTTCTCCAAAGCTTTGCTATGTGGTAAAATCACAGCATTTTCTTAGAGCAGGAAAAAAAAAGCAGCCAGTCCCCAAATGTACCACCCTGGGGGATGGAGAACACCAAGTTTCCCTTCTCCCACCAGAACAGAACTTCTTCCTTCAGAGAAATTCTCATGCAATGTGCACAGAGCTGCTGCGCTTCCGGTGTGTATTGGAAAGGGTGCTTTATTCAACTTCCGGTTCCAAAGGGGAGGTACGGTCCATTATGGTGGCCCAGGCATGGCGGGCAGCAGAGGCGGGAGAGTGGCTTAAGTCATGTCCATCATGGAGGCTGAGAGCTGCACACTGCAAGAGCTGACTTCTCCTGGAAGCAGGGTGGGGCTACTCAACCTCAAGACCCACCCCGGAGACGGGCCTTCCTCCTAAAGTTGTTTCCACCTTCCCAAACTGTGGAGGACAACTCAGGATCAAACCATGACAGACAGGAGCCTTCGCCTTGCTGTCTCTGGAGTGACATCCTTCCGGGGCAAGGCCATCTCATCCATACAGAGACTTCATCAGGAGCACTTTAGAGGGAGAATCTCTACTCCTCTTCTCCTCACTGATGTAGGGATTTTCTTGCTGGCTCACGACACAGCCTCTTCCCTGGCCCGCCACTTTCTTCCCTTTCTGGCTTGTAAATTCGATTCCCAGCTTGTCTTTTCTGCAACAGTTTTCTCCCACGCCTCCTCTGCCACACAGCCTATGTCTTCCTGCTGCCACTTGTTCATTGTGGGCTACTTGGGTGCTCCTATCCCATAGGAACCCTACCCTTCTCTTCCTCTGCGATGACCTGGGCCAGTGCTACCTGTAGAGATCTGGGATCTAAAATTCCTGGAGAGAAGCTGCACCTACAGGGCTGATGGACTGATTAGAACTTCGGCAAAGGGGAAGAAGTTAGGATGTCGCAAGGTCAAGATAACAAATGATCTTAGGCTTTATTTTTGCATATATGCGTGTGTGTCTGTGTGTGTCTGTATTAGAGGGAATCATTCTAGGATTGCTTTTACCTCATTTTTGTTATGTCTTGGAATTTCCCAGGTTCCGTCTTCCAGAGTGGGAAGTGCACACCGATGCCATTTCCACATCGGATTTGGGGTCCAAACTCAAGGTTCTTGTGAGGCAGAGTCTTAACTCCTGAGCCAGTTCCCCAGCCCCTTCAGCTCTTTTATGAACAGGCATTTATTGCCGACTTCTGTGCATGAATTAACATCTTTGTGACTGTTAGCTAAGCCCTTGTGGAATGCATGCGAGAACTCCCCCTAGCTTCCATCAACTGGAGCTGAGACTATCAGATGGCATCTGAGGCCTTACAGGCAGCAGAGATTTCCCCGTGGTTGCATTTACTTTTCTTTGAGCAGTGGTGAGACAATCCTCTTGCACAACTTAAGGGGAGAAGTGGGGGATTTATTTGGATTATGGTTCCAGAAAGGAGGTAGAAGTGAAAAGGGCATGGTGGTTACAGAAGATGGAGGGGGCTGAGGTCATAATAGTCCTCTTCTTAAAAAAAATTATTGTTATTATTATTTGCCTCTCTCTGTGTGTTTGTGTGTGTGTGTGTGTGTGTGTTTGAGGGCACTGTTCGTGCCTGTGAAGGCCTAAGGGTGACTTTGGGAATCACCCTGGATTGCACTACCTCCTCTTTCTTTTGCTTTGGAGTTTCCCGGGCTCTGCCTTCTAGGATTAGAACCACCTGGTATTGTTATGTGGGATCTGGGATCCAAACTCAGGACCTTCTGCCTGTAAGGCAGAGGCTTAACTCCCGAGCCATCTCTCCAGCTCATGACAGTTATCTTGCATAGAGAGCAAGAGGCAAATTCCTAGAGGAATCAGGCGGGGCTGCCAAAACCTCAAGGCCCGCTCCCTGTGAGTGCCTTTCTCCAGCAGGGCTCCACCTGCTAGAGGTGCCACAGCCTTGCTAGACATCAGTATCAACTAAGGGTGCAAACACATGGGACTGTGAGGGACAACTAACTCACATTCAAACCAAGACACCCCCTTTGCTGTAACTTACCCACCTGATGTACCCACCAATATATTTAAAAATGTACTGATTTATGACTTTTTCTTGTTCTGTTACTACAATAGAAACTTCGGACAAAATCATACCTCATTGCAACATGGAATTTGGGGTGCTCTGAATCTGTGCTAGGCCATGAACATTCATATATGGCTCTAAAATAAACGATCTCTTAATGCCTCTGAGGTCAGAGTTTTTTTTTTTTTTAATGTCTTCTGATTCTGCTTTCCCAGTCCTTCAGATGAAGCCTGAAGTATATCCTGACCCACCTCCATCTGTGTGCTTTCGTGTTACAATTGCAGGGCACCGTAGGTCATGTTACATTTTGTGTTGGTGCCACTGTCATTTGGGAGCATACTTGCTCCTCCCTGTTTATTTTATTTATTTTTTTTAAAGTTTTTTTTTTTGTATTCAATTGTGCATATGTGCTCCTGTGTGTATGTGTGAGAAACGCAGGCCACCCCCGCTTCCGCCCGGCATCTATACATGGGATCTAGGATCCGAACTCAGGACCTTCTGCCTGCAAGGCAGAAACTTAATCCCTGAGCCACCTCTCCAGCCCCGCTCCTCCCTGTTTAAATGCAGATTCTTGAAGGATAGAAATGGCTTCGTCTTACTTACGACCTTTCCACCCCCAGCTCAGAGCCAGTTCGCTGAGCTGAAGACCAGCAATGATGTAGAACAACTGCTTTCGCTGCCTTTCCTGTAACTCTTCTCTTCAGCTAAGTTGTTCTCTTCCTCACATAAGTTCCTTCCTTCCTTTGGACTTTTATTACTTTTTCAGTCTTTTGCCCACACTTCCTCCAGCATTCAACTCAGAGCTTAGATTTATGCTTCAATTTGTCCTTCTTATCTGGCTTCAATTATGCCCACTGGGTATCTGTGGGCACCACTTATGGCATATGAACCATACTTGTTAATTTGTTTCTTCTTCCTTCCCAAGTTTATGAGGAAGGTAGTGAGATGCAGTGGTAAGACTAGAATATGAATTGTGCCTTGGAAGTTGTTAGCTGTGTGGTTTTGGATAGGGTGGGGATGCGACCTCCTTATCATGAGACACAACAGTATCCAGTCACTGACTGTTTCCTCTTCCTTTCCCCCTAATTAAAAATTTAAAAAAATTACTGGGGGTGGTTGTGCACATGTGTTGGTCAGAGGATGTTGGGGGTACAAAGTTGCTGTGCTGTGTACCCCAAGTTAGCTGGCCCATGAGTTTTGAGGCAACTCTCCTGTCCCCGCTTCCCATCTCATCGAAGGAATGAATGCTGGGATCACAGACTTGAACCACTGTATTAGCCCTCTCTGACCCCCCGGATGCCAGGGGTTGAATTTAGGTCACCATGTTGCATGGCTAGTGCTTTCATCCGCTGTGCCAGTCTTCCCTGTCTCCCTGCCTTCCTCCCCACTCTTTTTGAGCCCACACAGGCACCCCTACCACTTGGTACTGACAATCAAATGCAGTGCTTTCTGCTCGCCAGGCAAGCCTAGCCCTCTCTCTTCTCTCTCGTCAACAAAATGATGTGCTAAAAATGTGCTTTTCTAAAACCTTCCTCTTTGGGCTGTGGAGATGGCTCAGGGGCTAAAGCCCTTGACTCTGAGTTCCGGCTACCAGATTCCACCTGAAAATGATGGGCCGATAGGTGGCGGCTTGTGATTTTGACACTGGAAGGCAGAGTCTGGGAAACCCCAGCGTGAAAGAATAAGGAAGTAGAGCAATCCAGGATGATTTCCCATGTTCCCCACGGGCCTCCGCTGGTATGCTTACATCCACGCGTCACAAACAACAAAGCCTTATTTTCTTGGTACTTTCCTTGACTTCTTTCTCTTTACGACTTACCATATATGTCAGAATGTTACTTACCAATACAGTGCCACTCGCAAATACAACTAAGTGTGCTGAACATGGGCGCTGGTGAGATGGGCTCTGGGGACAGCCTGGGCCTCAGGGTCACCAGGGAAACAGCTGCAGCGGTGGCGGCAATCCAGGAGGCCATGTTCACGTTCTGTGTGTGGGCGTACCCTGCCCCCAGTGGCCACAAAGAGTGACATCCTTCATTAAGCTCTTTAACTCTGGAAGAGTCGGGAAGGACTGCAGAAGCCTCAGGGAAAAGCTGGGCCTCTCAGAAGAAACCCCAAAACAGGGCTCCAGGACTGATGTGCATTTTGTACAGAGGTTCCATCCATGTGCATTTGATGGGTGCATATTTCTTGACATGCAGTGTCTAGGGCAAAGGCCTTTCCGCGGTCCCAGGGAGATGGAATTCCTACCCAGGCAGGCAGCTTGTCCCACAAAGGTCTAGAGATCCAACCTGTACCCTCCACGTGGCACTTATCCCTGGGGATCACTGAGCTGTGGACAGTAAGCGCTTCCATCTGCATCTGCACAGAGGTGTTTGCTGGGGTAGGGGAAGGAGAGAGGTCGCCCTTCCTCAGGTTTCCATGATCTTCAAAACCCCAGGGATCACTCTGGAGACTGGAGCCGCCAAGTCTTCATCGGCCCCATCAGTAACCATCAGCACGGTCTATCCTAAGATAGATCTATCCTAAGATTGCAGAAGTAGCCTAAGATGTTAACAGGGGGCTGGAGAGACGCTCAGGGGGTAAAGCGTCTGCCTCTCGAGCAGAAGGACCTGAGTTTGGATCCTGGATCCCACACATTGGAGAAATGGTGTCAGCTTGCACCATTGGCATTGGAAGGTGGAGTCTGGGAAACCCTAGAACAAAGCCAAGAGGAGGTAGAGCGATCCAGGATGATTCCTGAAGCCTTCACAGCCACACACAGTACTCTCTGACACACACACACACACACACACACACACACACACACACAGAGACACACACAAATGTACCTATATAATACACATGCACAAAAAGTTTTTTAAAAAGCCAGTAGGATGTCTAAGTAGATAAAGATGCTTGCTATGCAAATCTGACAACTTGAGCTTGATCCCTACGTATGTATGTAAAAGTGAAAAGAGAGAAACAACTCCACAAAACTGTCCTTTGACCTCCATACTTGTGCCATGGCACTTCCCCACCACGTCATACATAAAAACACACTACAGCTGCTGCTGCCACCACCAATGATACTAATAAAATAAAAATAAAGCAGTATTTAGCTTGGGAAACGCTAGACATGGGTGGTTATTTAATTTTTTTATAGTGGCACATACCTGCAGTGCAGTGCCCACACTAGTGAGACTGAGGCAGGGTGTCTGTGAGATTGACTCTGGGTTACACAGTGGGTACCAGGCCAGCTAGGGTGATATAGTGAGATCCTGTCTCAAAAAAATACATTTGTTTCCTGCACATTTTGACTTTCATGTCATGCAAACCAAAAGGTGTTCTATGTCAATTATGATGCAAATGTAAAGGCCAGCGGGAAGTAGGGACAGGCCGGGAACATCTAGAAGATGGATGAGAAGGAAGAGGAACTAAGGAGGCATCGGATCTGCTGGCCCAGGTGGCCACGCAGGGATTCCAAAGGAGTTGCAGTGCTATGCGTACACAGCAGGGCTGCCGGCCAGCTTGTGTTCCCCCGTGATAGAAATTCTCGTATGTTTCCATAGTTTGGACATTATGGTATTTTTAGGTCTTGCAAAATATTTTAATTTGGGGAGGACAGTGAAATAGCTCAGAAAGTAGGGTGCCTGCTCTCAGACTTGGCTACTTGAATTTAAGCTCTGAAAGCCTGCATGGCAGAAGGAGAGAACTGATTTCTGAAAGTTGTCCTCTGACCTCCACCTGTGTGTGCGTGCATTCTTTGTTCCCCTCTAGAAATCAAATATTTAATTAAAAAAATTTTAGTGTATTCAGTCATTTGCTTCTGTGGGACAATGGATGTGTGTGCATGTGATGTGTGTGTGTGTGTGTGTGTGACTGTATGTGTGCATATGTGTGACTGTGTGTGTGACTGTGTGTGTGCTTGTGTGCGTGATTGTGTGTATGATTGTGCGTGTGTGGTTGTGTGTGTGTCTATAAAGGTCAAGGTTTGGTGTATCCTCGGTTGCTCCCCACCTTATCTTTGAGAAACACTGTCTCTCGCTGAACTTGGAGTTGGCTGTCTCAGCTAGGCTGTGGGGCCAGCAGGCCTCTGGGACCCCCTCTACCCCTCCACTGCAGGGGATCACAGACATGAGCTGCTGCAGCTGTTTTGTTTTCTTCTTCATGAGTGCTAGGAGCTGAACTCAAGTGTAGTGTGTTAAGTACTGTACGCACTGAGCTTACCCCGCTTAGTGTGTTGGTAGAAGAGCCTCTGCCTTTCTCTTGTTCTGCTAGGGTTTAGGAGACAGGTGAAAGTGAGGAAAAATGCATTGAAAAAGCCAGAGGGGCTGCAGAGATGGCTCAGGAGTTAAGCCTCTGCCTCACAAGCAGAAAGTCCTGAGTTCTGATCCTGGATCCCACATAAAAAATGCCAGGCAGAAATGGTGGCAGCCTGCATTTCCAGCCTTGGAAGGCAGAACCTAGGAAGCTCCAGAGCAAGGCAAAGAGGAGGTAGAACAATTTCCCCAAAGTCATCCTTGGGCCTCCACAGATACACAGATACACAGGCACACATGCGCCCCCCCCAGCCATACACACACCACGCCTGTCGTTCAGCATTGGAAGGAGAGACAGGGAATCACAACAACAAGTTGACTAGCCCGACTAGCCTTATTGGTGAGCACTGGGTTTGACTAGAGACTTTCTCAAAAAAGAAAATAGAAAAGTGACTGAGGATTATTCCTGATATACTCTTGGGTCTCCTTACGAATATTTACACATATGCACCCACACACACGCAATCTCCCATATATAGAAAACGGAAAAAAAAGAATCAAAATACATGATATTTAAGCAAAAAATAAAATTACCACCACAGAGTTAATTTGAAAGAGTGGTAAGTTAGTGACTTAAAGGCAGATCAATCTGAAGAGGGAAAAAATGGGGACAAAATAATCAATCAAAGGAGGTCTAGGATACACAGCTCAGCTGGTAGAATGCTGTTTATCATGCACAAAGCTCTGGGCTCAATTCCAAGCACCAGGAAAACCAGATGTGGTGGCATATGCCTATAATCTCAGTCCTGGGGAGGTAGACAGAAGGATTACAAGTTCAGCGTTGTCTTCTGCTACGTAGGGCGTTCAAAGCCAACCTGGTCTACATGGACTATTTCAAAACAACACCAACCAACCAACCAACAAGCCCAGAACAAATTAATTGTATTACTATTTGCTATTATGATTATTGACAGGGTCTTGTTATGCAGCCCAGGCTCACCCTAAACTCCTTCCATAGCCTAGATTGGCCTTGAACGTGAATCCTCCTGTCCTGGTCATCTCAGCACTGGAAGTACAGGTGTATACCAGCATGTGAGGGGATCTCTAAGAAATGTTTTTTTTTTTTTTTTTAAATGCTTAACATGTGGGCAACTGGAGTCGTAGAAGAAGAGAAAGGATATGGCAGAAAAACATTAAAAAGTAGTGGCAGAAACATTTCTCAACTTGGGTGAAGAATGTAAGTTTACAGACCCACGAGGCTCAGTGAGCTGCAGACAGGATACATAAGCAGAAAGCCAAGCGCAGTTATGTCATTGTCCAGCTGCCACAAAACATAAAGTCAGACTTCCTGAAAGCAGCTTTACTGAGGAAAATGATGCAAGGGACTAGAAGACACCAAGAAAGGCCAGGAGACAGCAGAGTGTCTTTTAATTATTCAGATGACCCTATCGATATATAATTCTGTATGTGAAAAAAATAAATTGAGAATGATGGATTTTTTTATATAAATCACAACGAAAGATGGAAAGCAGATCAGGAATCTATGCTGGGAATGGAGAATGGTGGAAAATGGGACACAGAAGAATCGTTTTTGAAAAGTTTATATTTATGTGTATGTGTCCTGTGTGTATGTGTGTGTGTGTGTGTGTGTGTGTGTGTGTATTTCAGAGGCACTGTGTGTTCCTGTAGAAGACCAAAGGTGACTTGGGGACTCATCCTGGATTGTTTCTACCTCCTTTTTGCTTTGCTCTGGGGTTTCCCAGGTTCTGCCTTCCAGAGCCCGAAGCTACCAACATTTCTGCCTGGTGCTTTTACATGGGAACTGGAATCCGAACTCAGGTCCTTCTGCTTTTGAGGCAGTGTCTTAACTCTTGAGCCATCTCTCTTGCCTAAGGCCTAACTTCTGAGAGTTGTCTTCTGACCTCCACCTGTGCACTATGGCATGTAGGGGTACACCTTCTCTCTCTTTCTCAGTCTCTCCAGCTATTTCTCAGATTAAAAAAAATCTCATTGATTGTATCTTTAAATAGATGTAACTTATGATATATAACATGCTCCTCAAGTTGGCGAGGACAAAAATTTTAAAAGCCCAATTTTCAGATTTTCTTCTGAATTCTAAAATATTATTTAATATAGTTATAAAAAGGAGGTTGCTTTTTTTTCTGAGACCCTGGCTTCTGCTAATGAAACTAACAAAAGTCTGTGTTCAAAACCTTTATGTAACACGGTTGCGATGCCAATTCAGTCTAAAGCCACAGGGAAATGGCTTTAGTGCAGTCCATGGATGCTTTCAGCAAACAGCTGCGCCTTCTGTCCTCCTTTCTAAGACACCGGAGTCTAACAATTGCATCGAAGCGAAAGAGTGCATATCCAGCCCTGTACCCCGAGTTCTCTCTGGAATTCTTTAAGAAGCAATGAATCTTTATCTTCCTTGTTTGGACTGTAAGCATTTGGTGTCTCCTAAGAGCACATATAAAGAAACGCCTTTCCAAGGGAAGTCTGGCGTCCATGTCTGGAAAGCTCCAAGAGGAAATACCAAACAGATGGTTTGTGGGCACTTAAGAGAAGGAACCTGATACCTTTGTATACATCACTGAGAAATGTAGGCTAGTTGACAGTCTCGTTAAGTTGATTTGTAGTTCCTTTGAGACTTATATACCCTGACCGTGCAGACTGTTGTCATCCCGGACGTAAATGCTCTAGATGCCGAAGTATATTGATCACAGTGACCTTTTTAGTTTTGGCATATTTATTACTTAGCCATTCTTTAGAAAGCTAGCATAAAACTTTAATTGTATGCAAATGAAGGCATACTGTGTGTGTGTGACTGTAAACTGTGAAGGCATAGCGACAAGCTATGAGAGTCAAGAGTTCTTTTGTTCAACTTAAGATGCAAGATGTCGCTGATAATCTGTATTTTATATGCTGTTCTCTGATGGAAACCTTGCCATAGTGAATTTTCTTCCTGAGTCTTTTCTTTGCAAAGTACTTTTGTTACTATTTTTACTATTTACTTACCTATTTTGCACGTATGTGTATCAGAGAGTACCATGTGTCCTGTGGAGGACCAAAGGTGACTTCAGGAATAGTCTTAGATTGTTTCTCTTTCCTTTTTGCTTTGTTGTTGGATTTGCCAGGCTCCCACCAAGGCCAGAAGTGCAGGCAACCACTTTTTCTGCCAGGTGTTTTTCATGGGACCTGGGATCTGAACTCAGGACCTTCTGGTACAAGGCAGAGTCTTAACCCCTGAGTCATGTCTCCAGCCCAAAGCTCATTCACTTTCAGAGGCTCTAATAGTCTGTTTTCATGAAGATGGCTCTTTTTGGCCGCATAGTTGGAAATAGAGTTATAATCCGTCTTACCACGTTCTTCATGGTATCTTTTCATGGAATTCTTAAAATTTTAAATTAAATTTTAAAATTTTCATGTATGAGTGTTTGGGATGTGTTCATGCTCGTGTGTGTTTGTGTGTGTATGTATGTAAAGTACACTTGAATGTCTGTAGAGGCCCAAGGGTGATATGCAGGAATCATCTGTGATTGCTCTCCCACTCTGTTATAAGCTTGGATCTCCCATTAAACACAGAGCACAACGCCATTAGGGTCAGTCTGGTTAGTAAGTTTGCTCCAAGGGATTCAGAGCTAGAATTACAGGCTGGCTGCCACACCCACTCATTATTTTCACCTGGGATTTAGGGATCCGAACTCAAATCTACTGAGCCATGTCCCTGGTGCATGGTGTCTTCTGGTGAAAGTCAATACTGTGATACTTGTCCAATCTCTTAATGTATGACAAACTTTGTGTCTCGTTTAGGAAGAATTTCCTTCTCCTCTCCACCCATGGTTATAATTTTCTTCTAAAAACCTTAAGTTTTACCTTTCATATTTAGGTCTTTAATCCATCTAAAATACTATACTTTTTATAAGATAGAGATACAGGGCTGGAGAGGTGGCTCAGGGGTTAAGCCTCTGCCTTGGAGGCAGAAGGTCATGAGTTCAGATTCTAGACCCCAGGTATAGACGCCGGGCAGAAGCCGGGGCGGCCTGCGCTTCTGGTCCTGGTAGGGCGGAGCCTGTGAATCCCGGGGCAGAGTAAACAAGGAGAAGGTGGAGGCGTCCATGGTGGTTCCCGAATTCGTCCGTGGTTCTACACACACACAACACACACACACACACACACACACACGAGCGCATGCACACACACACATAATTGAATAAATAATAAAACAAAACAAAATCTAAAAAAAAAAGATAGAGATACAATGTCTTTTATTCCCGCATGGAATACTAATAGTTTAAATATGATTTAGTGATTACATTGATCTTTTTCTAACTATTTTTTCCATGACAGCCAAGCTAAAAATCAAGTTTTTAATGTGGTGTTCTGGGCTTGCTAATCTGTTCTAGAGTGGGCAATTTGTCTATTTCTGGATCAGTGCAAAGGTGGGAGAAAATCTTGGGAGGCACTGTGGGGAGTGCATGTTGGATATGATCAGGAGTTAAGACTCTGCCTTGAAAACAGAAGGTGTTGAGTTTGGATCCCAGGTCCCACGTAAAACCTCCAGGCAGAAATGGTGGTGGCCTTCCAGCCCTAGTGGGTGGAGCTGGGAAATCCCAGAGCGAAGCAAGAAGGAGGTAGAAGCAATCTAAGATGATTCCTGAAGTCACCCTTGGTCCTCCACAGGGACACACAGTACCCTTTGATAAACACATACACACACACACACACACACACACATACCCCACAAAATAAATAATTTAAAAATGTTAAGAAAACCACACTCGGGCTGGAGAGGTGGCTCAGGGGTTAAGCCTCCGCCTTGCAGGCGGAAGGTCCTGAGTTCGGATCCCAGATCCCACGTATAGACGCCAGACGGAAGCGGGGGCGGCCTGCGCTTCTGGTCCTGGTGGGGCGGGCCTGTGAATCCCGGGGCAGAAGGAGATGGAGGCGTCCATGGTGGTTCACGAATTCGTCCGTGGTTCTACACACACATACACACACACACACACACACACACACACACACACACACATGCACACAGTTGAATAAATAATAATAAAAAAATTTAAAAAAAAAAAAAAAAAAAAAAAGAAAACCACACTCAGAAGATTTCAAATAATGAACCTACAAAGAGGAATTACAAGCAAGTTTGGGATAAAGTATGTAGAAGCAAGTAGGAAAGAATCAGAAGAATCATCAACAGGGACACAGGTAAAGGTGCTGTTGGGAGTTATTCTGCATGTTGATAGCAAATTCATGACAAAATAACTTAGGGGAACAAGGCATTTTACAATAGTCTAGTTACAATTCTTAATCCACCTTGGCAGGAGAGTTCAGACCATCGAGGGCTGATGGAACTGGCCACACCATATCCACACGGCCACAGGACTGCTGAGAGAGGGACAATCCTTGCCAGACCAGCATGTCTGACCAAGTCTACCAAAGGATGACAACTTCCTTAACCAACTCCCTCCATCTTATCCACCTGCCCAGAACCTAGTTCCACCCACCATGGGCTGGGCCTCCCCATCAGTCAGACAATCTCCTGCAGTCTTGCTCAGGGCTGAACTCAACTATCAGTTCTTCACAATTGTGCCCAAAGCTCCAACCTTCAATTGCCAAGTTGACACCTGTGTCTAACTCTGACAGCTGTTTTCCTCCGTTTAGACATTCCATTAAGCAAATGCCACTCTCACAGAAGGCATCAGGCAGTCTCAGAGAATTTTGAACTCTGTTATTACAGTTTTTTTCTGGATCCAGTCAGTGAAGGAAGGAAAGGATACTGTCCAGCCGTATTTGTCCTTATCTGGCTAAGGAGAAAGAAAAAGTCTCCTTCACAGATTTCTCTTGAATTAAATGGGAAGTCTTTGACTGGTCTCCTGGGCTGTACTAGATTTTCTCATGTGAGGTCATGGAGCACTTTGACTGGGAAGGTGGGGTATCACCAGAGGAAGGAATGTAAAGGATGCTGAGCTGAATAAGTGCAGCCTCCAAAGACATTAGTGTCATCAGGTAATTACAGGTCACAGAAATGAGTAAAGCCGTTTCTAATCCCAAAGTGCTTGAGGCTTATTTTTTTCCTTCTTTCTTGTATGTAAGGGCTGCATGTGTATGTGTGTGTGTGTGTGTGTGTGTGTGTGTGTGTATTTTTGAACATGTATGCCTGTGCAGGCCCAAGGGTGATTGGGAATCATCCTTGCTTGATCTTCTATCTTATTAGAACTTAGGTGTCTAATTAGGTGACTCTCATTAAGTCAGCCTGGTATACATGAGACCCAGTCCCAAAAAGCAAAGCAAAAAAACCCCACAAAAAACCCAAAACAACAACAACAAAACCCTTTTTTTCTTCTTTCATGTTCCCTTTCTTGAGCTATCCTCGAAATAGTTTTTTTTTTTTTTTTTTTTTTTTAGGGGGGTGGGATGGGGTGGTGGGGTGGTGGTGGTGGCGGCTCGAAATAGTTTTAAAAGAAATTGAGGTGATAGCAGTTAAAATGCTATCTAATTTAACAATTTTCAAATGTTCGCTATAGATATACTTCGGTATAGCCAGTCATTGTATTCATATCACGGTGCTCTTTCTTGCTTGTTTCCTCCTAATGTAATGCTCACTTGGATGCTAAGCAACCACAGACACTCCGAAGTGTCTGGGGACCTGGTTCTGAGACAGAAAGCATGTGAGTTCTACCCTGAGTGAGCTGTCCAGATCCTGTGTAGTGGGGGTACTGGGTGGTTTGGAGGGGTGCCAACACTGAGCGAACTGGGAAATGAGGGCCTGTAACAGGAAGGAGTAAGAGGCAGGATGTGAGCGAGTCAACGCTCTTAAGGTTCTGCACGGATTTCATCGTCCTATCAGTTAAACATCAAGTGCACGTACGAAATGCTGTAGGGAGAACACAGAGAGAGCAAGCACAGAGCCTTTCTTCACACAGGACCTTGAACGACAGCCCATGAAGCCATTCCTGCGCAAAAGCCTTGTCATACAGCACCGATTATAGTGACAAATGTAATGAACCACATTGTTTCTCACTAGGTGATTAAATCACACATAAAAAATCATGACACCATTAAAAATGGGAGATATCTATAAATACTGACAGCAGCTAATGCATACAAATAAGGAAAGTGATGGAATATTAGACAAGTTAGATATGTTATTAAGTATGTTCCATTAAGATATTAAGTATATGGATATAAGTGCCATATATATATATATTCTGAATATTTGAAGGGATACCTCAATCTTTTAGAAGAGATTAGATCAGGAAAGGATTTTTACCCTTTATAGTATAGTATTTCAATTTTTACCGTCAGGATAAATTATTTCTGAAATAGAAATATTACAACATTCAACTCTAATGCCAAATCCATTTGTCTGAACTGCAGTAAAATCTGCTTGTTTGACATCACTTATGAACACACACAAAACATGGAAAATAACCTTGACCTACAAAAGACACCTTGTTAATTGCTTTATGATTCGTTTTTACTAAAAAACATTCTTTTGGCAGGAGGACTGTGAGACTGAGACCCGCGAGGGTAACATGGCGATCCTGTCTCAAAGCAAAAGGAAATTCTTACCGTCGGTGCTGGGCTCATCCAGGGGGGATGGCAGGTCTGCAGGCTCTAGGATTCCTCCTGTGACTTGCACAACCTGCAGCCTCCTGACCGGGAGAAGTTCTCTGCCTTTCAATCCTTGCTCCAGCTGTTTGACTACTTCTCTTCCAGACTGGGAGGTCAGGACAGTGATCTGAAAAGACACCCAGCAATCGTCGTGTCTGCTCTTCTTGTCCAGAGCACGGGACATGTAGCTTGTCCTGGAAGATCGACTCAGAAGTGTGTGGTAGGAGCTATTGGGCTTGGTACAAGTGAGACTTCAGTGTAGTTTACCAGTCAGATTTCACTTGACTTTAGCCAAAAGTTCAAAAAAAGAATGCAAATCTCATTTTATTTAACAGATTTTGAGGGGACACACAGTGTGGCAGTTGGTTGTAGACACCAAACTGATAATTGAAGGCTGAGCCTTTAGGCACATTTGTGAATTAGTAGATGAGGCAGGCCCTGAATGAGACTGTGGGAGATTATCTAACTGATGTGGGAAGAAGTTGGAACCATTGAGAGACACAGAGAGAGAGAGAGAGAGAGAGAGAGAGAGAGAGAGAGAGAGAGAGAGAGAGAGAGAGAGAGAGAGGAGAGAGAGATTAGAAAATGGCAAATAGGCAGACTGGTCAGGACATACTCCTGTCTCAGCAATTCCTGTAGATATGGGGTGGTCAGTTCTGTCTACTCTGATGTTGCTATAACTCTCCTGCCATGTTGATGAGTGTCACAGAATTATAAGCTGTAATAAACCCCTTGCTCCCCTAAGTTATTTGGGTCCTGTCACTCAATAGCTGGAAGAAGGAACTGAGACAGAGAGGTGGTCTGGAACAAAGTGCGTGTGAGTGAGTGCCAGGGCCCTATATGGTGGGGCAGCAGAGGGTTCTGGACTGGCTTGGTGAGATGGCAGCACTGACACTGAGTTAAACAAGGTGCCATTCCCCGCTGTGTGGAATGGGGTGTAACCCCTCATTCATATTCTCAGGGTGCCAGGGACTATCCCCAATACCTCCGAGAGTAGCATGCTAAGTAGAAGCAATCACATCCGTCGGATCTAAAGAAACAAGGGGGCCTACGAGATGGCTCACTGTTGCAGTTCGCCTGCATAGTGCTGATAAATGACCATCAAATGGCTTAAGGGAACAGAGCTTTATTCTCTACAATAGACTGGTTACAGTTCCTCATCCAGCTGTGCAGGAGAGCTCACACCAACGCCAGTGCCGAGGGAACTGGCCACATCATCTCCACATAGCAGCAGAGAGTGACAGTTCCTACTTGCTAGACCAGCATGTCTGGCCAAGTGCACACAAGGATGCCAATCTCCTCAACCAGCTCTCGGTATTTTATTCACCCGTTCAGGGCCTAGTCCCACCCACCATGGGCTGGGCCTTCCCCATCAGCTAGACAATCTCCTGCAGATTTGCTCTGGGCCTAATCCAACAACTAATTCTCTACAAATGTGCCCAGAGCTCAAACCCTCAACTGTCAAGTTGACACCTGTGCTTGACCAGGACACTCACCCTAAAGGTGCTTGCATTATAAGCTGATGATATAAGCTCAATCACCAGAGCCCACATGAAGGTGGAAGGTGGTAACTGGCAGCCCTTTGACCATCACATGAAGTCAGTGGCACATGCGCGCTGTGGTACACGTGCCCATGAACAAACATCATGCCCAAACAACAATAGCATAAAATAAAAAACCAAAGAAACAAGGAGAGTACAGGATTGCAGTTGTTCTTTGTGCTGCTGAATGAATGCGGAAGTCAAAGAACTTAGGGGGAAGAGGGTTTATTTCAGTTTAGGATTCTGGTTACAGATCATAGTCCAGTTTGGGAGGGGAGTCCCTACCAACACCAGGAGCCAGGGGAACCAGCCATATCACATCTGCAGGAATTGCCCAGAGAGGAGCTGGACTGTCTGCATGCCAACACGCCGAAGTATGCCTGCCTACTGAGCCAGCTCTCTCCATCTTATCTACCCTCCCAGGGGATGCTCCCATGCTGCATCCTGTGCACAGGGTGTTGGTTGGATCTGAAGAGGAAGCGACAAGGTGTAACAGACACATGACACACAAAAGCAGATGGTTTAGAAAAGTGGGACACCAGGAGACATTCCACCTTGCTCCACGACCAAGGCAGAAGGCCCGATTCTCACTCCCAGTAAACCTTCGTTCACTTAGCAAGTGCAGGGTTCAAAGGCAGTGCATGAATTTTGTGAAAGAGCTTCCCTGCGAACTATCAAAGGATTAACTAAGGAACCGTGTGACTGTTTTCAAGGGAGCTTATGATTTCCGGCAGGATACTATGCTTTAAAGTCCCTTTGATATCCAACTACACACAGAATACTGCCTTAATGCAAGCATTAATGTGCATGATTATCTGACTTTGCCCAAGATAAGCATCTTTTGGAGGAAGCTGACTGTACATATCCGCCAAATATGTTTATGCAAAGTTCAAATAAAGCAGTGGTCCCCAGGAGTCCCACCCACTATGGGCTGGGTCTTCCCTCATCAGTTAGACACTCTCCTGCAGGCTCGCTCAGGGCTGCTTTCACTACTGACTCTTCACGATGTGCCAGAGCTCAGCTTTCAAGCTGTCCAGTTGGTACCTCCAGCTAATTGACACTCACAGTGTGTGCCAAGCTCTTAGTAAGGTCCGGAATGGAGGGGAAGCAGGATTTGATCAACTGAGACAATAATAAAGAATTACGGCATCATTAGGCTGGAGAGATGGCTCAGGGGTTAAGAGTCCGCCCGGCAAACAGAAGGACCTGAGTTCGGATCCTGGATCCCATGAAAAAACACCAGGAGGAAAGGGCCGTGGCCTGCACTTCTGGCTCTGGAAGGTGGAGCCTGGGAAATCCCAGAGCGAAGCCAAAAGGAGGTAGAAGCAACACTTGGTCCTCCACAGAGGCACACGCGCACACACAACTTCAGCGCCATTTTTCTCTGTGGGGACTGTTTTTGAATCTCCTCTTCCTGGGACGTCTCAGGTAGAAAACCACGGCGGTGGAGGGTTAAGTCTCCAGTGCAAGCCTGTATCATGGGATTTGTGGGTACGCGGCGTAGTGGTGCACAAACCAGTCACCTGTAGGGTTGAATATCTGCGCAGTCGCCACTAGAGGTCCGCCCTTCTCTGTGTCTTTCCGGGGTTCGGCGTGAGGGTTGCTTCGGGGATCGTTGCCAGCCGTCTCTGTTCCGCCCTGGCTGCTGGCGGCATTTCCTCAGCCTGAGTTTCCAGATCGGAGGGCGGGAAGCGCTCTCTTGCCCGGACCCCCGCTGCCTGCGTCGTCTTCAGTAGTCTCCTGTGGTTTCAGGTGGCCGGTCCGTGGGTGTAGGACGCAGCACCAAACTTAATTCCTGCCCCACCTGGTGCCCCGGCGGGGTCGGGGTGCTTGCCGCTGGCTGGTCCACTCGAGGGTCTTCCAGCAGCTGGGCTGCAGCCTCGGGCTCGGCAGCATGCGCGCCTCTGCGTTTTTCCACCCGCCGTGGGTCTGATTCCTGATGGGGTCTCTGCTCAGCATCTCTCCAGCTGCTGTATCTGAGACACTGGTGGGAGGCGGGTGGGGGGTGGGCGGCTCACTGATCTCTGCTCCGCCCACCCCGTAGGCCTCTTCTTTCAATTGATGTCACCTGGCTTATTTCCTTCAGCTGTTACCTCTTGTACAGTGGAGACTGTTCACTCTTTCTCCTTTCCTCTCCTTCTCTTCCTTCTTCCCTCCTTCCCTTCCTCTTCCCTCTTTCCTCTCTCTCTTTCTCTCTCCCTCCCTTCCTCCATCCTCCCTTCTTTCTCTCTCATCCTCTCTCTCCCTCCCCAGCTGCCAGCTGGCCTGGTGGTACACGGGGTCATCTTGCCTCGCGCTCTGAGTTCTGGAGTTACAGGGCTGTGTCACCATTGCAGTTTGTCTTCATGCTGCGGATAAACACGGTCAATGACTTAAGGAAACAAGGCTTCATCTCGCTTCCAGTGCACAGTCCTTCCTTCCTTCCATACCATCGCCAGGAACCCAGGGAAGTGGTCACAACACAGTCAGCAACTGTGGACAGAGGGCAGAGCTCCTCACCTGCCAGTCTGCGACTCGCCACACTAATCAACCAGCCCAGAGAATGGCCCCAGCATGCCGGGCCGGGCCTTCCACATCAGTTAGATAATCCTCTACCGGCTTGCTCAGGGCTGCCCTCGCTGCTAAATCTCCACGGACGTGTTTCACAAAGCCTCAGCCTTGGGTTTATCAAGTTGGCACCTGTGCCTAACAGTTCCTGCCTCTGTGCCCCGTTCCCTGCGGCCATAGTAATCATTGTTCTCTAAAAGTCTAGGATCAGGTGCCAGGTGCGGTGTGGTGCACACTGGGAATCCAAGACTGCGTCTCCAAAAAGGATAATAAATAAATACATAAATAAAAGAATTGGATCATCCAACATGCCTCCCATGTCTAGTCCTGACGCTGCTGTAACTTCAGACCGCATCTGTGTCTTCTGTTCCCCTTGTCATTTTTCTCCCACAGGACGCGCCGCACTCAAGAAACTGCTGTCACCAGCCTTGAGCGCTCTGGTCTTGAGGCGTACGGGAGAGGAAACAGCCGATGCTACTATTTTACGGAGAATGACAAATAAGTCTTAGACATTTCATGTAGACATGCTTTAAAAATGGTATTTCTTTGTGTGACTGTCAGTTCCCAGCCTCGGAGAGAAGCTTCTGGGATTATAAACATCGCTGGTGTTTCTCAGGGTTTTTGTTCCTCTTTAGGTGGAACCAGGTGGTTGGAGTGGGCAGGAGTTGGTATTTCCCTTCTCTTCTATGGAAGGCTGGACTGTTCTGGAGTTTGGTATTTCTTGTCCTTCGTTATCGGTTACCTCTGGCAAAACCCCCAGAGGTCAGACTCTGCTTAACTAGTTTCTCCTGAGGCAGAACTTTAAAAAACAACAGAATGATTGGGGCTATTCAGAATGGCTGATTTTTCCTCTCCCTCCACCTGACATTGGCCGAGAAAGTCTGGCTGGGCTCTCAGAGGTGGAATTCACAGAAGCCCGTGGTCCCGCACGGCTGGCTCCTTCTGGCGTTGTTAACTCCCAGATTTGACCACGTCAGTTAGATAATCCTCGGCCGCTCAGCCAAGTTCAGGATTTCTTCATCTCGGAGCTCCGGCGCCCATGGAAGTTTCTGCTTTGGGATGATGTGATTCTCTGCATCAGCCTGCCTGGCAGCGGCTCGCGCTGTGACCCTGCTGCTCGTAGGCATCTAAACAGAACTGTTGGCTTTCAGTTTTGGAAGCATTTTAATAGTCATTGGGATAAAGTGGCATGAATTTTTACATTTGCATATTTGTTAATCCCAAGAATATTTATCCAATGTCATGCCAAGATTTGATTAAGGACAATTACAATTTGTTTACATGTATTTATTGTGTGTGTGTTTGTGCTCATGTGCAAAAAACAGGACAACTTGCAGGGGTTGATTCTTTCCTTTTGTGTGTCGGTCCAGAGATTGAGCTCAGATGGCTTGGTGACGAGCACGTTATCTCTTCAGTCATCTTCCTTCCTCTTTCTCTCTTCTTCCTCCCTCTCTCTCCCTCCATTCCTTCCTTCCTTCCTTCCCTCCTTCCTTCCCTCCTTCCTTCCTTCCTTCCCCCCTTCCTCACCCCTCCTCTCCTCCTCCTCTCCCCCTCCTCTTCCCTTCCCTCCTTCCCTCCTTCCTCCCTCCCTACTTCCCTTCTCCCTCCTCCCTCCTCTCCCCCCTCCCTCCCTCCCTCTTTCCTCCCTCCCTCCCTCCCTTCCTCCCTCCTTCCTTCCTTCCTTCCTTCCTTCCTTCCTTCCTTCCTTCCTTCCTGCCTTCCTTCCTTCCTGCCTTCCTTCCTTCCTCAGGGTGTGACTCCGTAGCACAGGATGGCTTAGGGGTCTCCGAGTAGTCCAGGTTGGCCTGGACTTGAGACCATCCTCTTGCTGCAGCCTCTAGAGTCTTGTGGCAGTTACTCTTCTGCTGCTGCAAGACCCAAGTGACTTAAGGGGACAAAGGGAGATTTATTCAGTTTACAGTTCCAGGAGGGAGATTTAGTCCATTATGGCGGAGAAGGCCTGGCTGGTGGGAGAAACTGGAGGTGCCCAAAGTCATGTCCAACAAGGAGGCTGAGAGCTGCAAAACCTGCAAACTCAGGAGCAGACTAACTAATGGAAGCTGGGCGGGGCTAACCAACCTCAAAACTCACCCCCTGCCAGTGCCTTCCTCCACCAAGGGTCCACTTCATAAAAGTGCCAGGACCTTGCCAAACAACTAAAGATTCAAACCCCATGAGCCCGTGGGGGACAACTCACATTTCAAACCATGACAAGTACTGACATTAAAGGGATGGGTCACCTTGCCTGGTTTAAAGCGGACCCAGATATGCTAGTTGGATACATGTGTCAATTTGACAATTGATGGCTGAGCCTTTGGACACATCTGTGAAGAATTAGTAGTGAAGGCAAGTCCTGATCAAGCCTGTGGGAGATTATGTAATTGATGCGGGAGGAACCATTCCCTGGGCAGGCAGATAAGATGGACAGAGTTCAGTAGTTTGACATATTGACATGACATGCAGAGAGAAAGTGTAGTCCTCTTTTAGCAAGTCCTGTGGATATCGTGTGGCCAGTTCTTTAGCTCCTGGTGTTGGGATGGACTGTCCTGAAAAGCTGAACTAAGAACTACAACCAGAATCACAAGACAGAATAAAACCTCTTGTTCCCTTAAATTGTTTGGTTATGCTTTTATCAGCAGCACGGAGAGAAACTGCAACACCAGATAAATATAAAACAGAGCCGAGCTAGGTGTTTGCTGTTTGCTTTGCACATTCCAGAAATCTGGAGGTGGGTGGTGTAGTCATACTTCATTTTGATTTCAGTTTTTCCTACAGTTTACATCAGTCTTTGTTTTCCACTTCCTCTTGATACCCATCTGCCTATTAAGAACAGAACAGGCTGTGGACTAAAGAGAAATGTATCTTCTGCCTGCAGGGAGCGGAACATGTAGCTCTGAAAGTCCCACTCAGTGTGTAAGACAAAGAACAAGGTCATGACGGGTAATGAAAAGACTCTCAGGACAGAGACGAGAAGCCAGCATCCCTCACCTCCAGGGAAGTGCACTGCAGCGCGCCTGCGCCCACGTGCTGGCTGTACTGCTTGAACTGCTGGACTCCGTCCTCCACTGCGAGCGGCAGAGACGCGGGCTGTGGCCGGCAGCAGCCTTCTCTCTGAAGCATGCGGAGCTCTGAGATGCAGGCTTGCAGCCTGACCAAGTTCCCCTTCACTTGCTGCAGGGAGAAAGGAAGCAGACACCAGTCTTTAGTGACCCAGCTGGGCATTCATTGGCCAGCTGACCTGTGCCTATGAGCAGCGTGGACTGAATGCTAGTTTCATTCTAAGTATCATAGTAAAATTTTCCCTATTCCAGGTGCTGGAGAAGTGGCTCAGGGATTAAGCTTCTGCCTTGCAGGCGGAAGGTCCTGAGTTTGGATCCTAGTCCCCACGTATAGACACCTGGCGGAAGCGGGGGCGCCTGTGTTTCTGGTCCTGGTAGGGCGGAGCCTGTGAATTCCGGGGCAGAGTAAAATGAGGAGGTGGAGGCGTCCATGGTGGTTCCCGAATTCGCCCGTGGTTCTACATACACACGCACATACATGCACACAGGCACAATTGAATAAATAATAAAAAAAATTAAAAAAATACACACGAAAATTTTCCCTATTCCAGAGGAAGAAAAAGAGTTTTAAAAAAATTCTACTCAAGTTTTATACCTGAATACAGTGAATTTATATTTTCATACCTTAATTCCTAATTCCATCCTTCCTCTTTTTCCCATCACAACCCCTATTCTTCCTAATTGCCTCCTATTTTCATGTCTTTTCACATGTGCAAACCACTGGGTTTCATCTGGTTTGCCTTTGATAGTGTGTGCCCGAGTACTTTTTGGGGCGTGAGTCTCATATCAGTGGGCACATCATTAAAGAAACATCTCCCCTTCTTTACTACGGCCATAACCCTTATTGTCTCGGGGAGGTGCAGGGCCTTCTGAGATCTTTTCCCTTCCATGGTGAAATGTTGATGAGTCAGATCTCATGCCGGTGTTGCAGCAATACTCACAGCTGTAGTGAGTTTGTGGGTGCAGCCGCCTGCCATGTCTAACCAGTAATTATGAAGATTCATCAGAAGTAGGAAAGGAGCTGCTTCAGTTCATTCGCTCACCCTGTAGAAAGGTCTGGGTGACCTGCCAACTGGAGCGGAGGAGGCTTAGCCCTAGACATTTTGGTTTCTTAGTAAGTCACTTCTTCTCTACTGAGGACTCATGCTTTGGAGGTGGTAAGACTGTAAGAGCCTGTGGGCAGGGAGGCCGCTGCCAGACTTACCTCGGACACGACAGGGCTACTGCAGCCAGCAACTCACGCTGCAGCTACTTCGACAAGAGCTGCATATCAACATTTCATCTTGGAAAAGGCAAGATCTTAAGAGACTCCACACCTCTCCAAGAGACTCTGGAGGGCTCATTCAGGGTGTGTGTGTGTGTGTGTGTGTGTGTGTGTGTAGATTATTTCGTGAATGAGTGCCCACTGATGCTCAGCCATATTCTAGCAAGTGCTTAGGTACAGATACAGGCAGCCCAGATGAAGCTCGGTGGGTTGCACATACAAAGGGGAAAGTGGGAGGAAGACTGGCTGGGAAGATTTGCTGTGGGCCAAGTGGGATTGGATAATAAAGAGTGAAAATGACACAGATCCATCATATTCCTGTGTGAGACTCCAAAAGAATAATTGTAAAAATCGTGTTTTGCTGGCCTGGTTGCTGTAGTGCTGAGCGGTTGCGGTAGAGGACTGCGTGTCCCAGGCCAGCCTGGGCTGCATTTTAAGTTCAGGGTTGTGGGTGACATATTAAACCAGAAGGCTGCAGTTAGCTTCTGGGGTCGACAAGTAAACTCCAGACAAGCGACCTCTGGCTGTCCCCTCCTCTTTGTGAAAGCTTGTTCTTAGGAAGCTACTTGTCTGGTCTAGTCGTCTCCACGTGGGCCAGTGAAGCTCTAAGGCCGTGGGATCCCTAATTTGTGTTCTGAAGCTTTGAGCTACGCGGTTGAATTCCATGCACCGCTAGGAAGTGCGGATAGGGAGATACTCCATTTTAGAGTGACCCAAAGGCAGAACTGAGCGACCCCCCCCATATACACATAGGCATACACACATGCATATACACACAAACGTACATGGGTGTGTCCAGTCACATACACACAAGCATATACATGTGCATACACACATGTACACATGCACACATACATACATACACAAATGCATACCATCACACACATACACAAATGCACATACATACACACATGTACATATATATACACATATACATATACACATACACTAATGTGTACCATCACAGACACACATATGCACATGCATATGTGCACACACATACATGCACACATATACATACATACATGTGTATCATCACAGACACACATACACACAGAGGCATACACATATGCACACGCATACATACACACATGCTCACATATACACATATACGTACACATATGCATACCATCATAGATACAAACATACACACAGAGGTATACACACATGCACCCATATATGCACACATGTATATACACACATACATGTACACATACAAATGTGTACCATCGGAGAGATACACATATGCACACATGCACACATATACATACATACATACATGTGGACCTTCATAGGCACACATACACACACATAAAAAGCCATAATGCTATGGAAACTAAATAGGAATAATTTTAAATTCATTGTTCAATCCAGAAAGTACATGATAAGCTTTATTTTAAACGGATGGAAGTTTATATTGTTTGTTTCTCCTTGAACTCAGACTACAATTACCTTTGCCCACAGAGTTTTATCATAAAATATATCAAATAATTTTACATTTGGCAATCTTTCCCTGACCATCCTCTCATACCTCTGTACAACAAAAGTGTCTGTTATTACAAGGTTTGAAATTTTCCTATGTCTGTAGGATCTTAGAGATGATAATTATGAGAACTATTCTTCATATCCATCAACCAGAAATCACATATATTTCCTTTTTTAGAAATATTATTAGCACAAAACAAGTTTTAATTGGAAATGCACCTCAATGGCACAGACTTGCTGGGTTCAAATGTCAGTGAGCGCAGGAACATGTGAACAAATTACTATGCAAATGACATGTCACTCTGTATCAATCCTATTCTTGTTTTCTATTATTACAGTGCTAAGAAAATTGGCAATAAAATTAAGAAGCGTTGCTGATAGAGTAGCAAATTCTTTCTCGGTCATGTATCCCAAACCAAACGCAGCACAACCATAAAAATAGCTTTGGTGCTCTGTCCGGTGCTGCTGAAGTCGGTCTTCCTTAATTTTGCTGCAAACAAAATGAAACAAGACAAAAATGCTCCAAGAATTGGAGGCCAGGAAGGCTGGTGTATCTGTAATCCCTGCTCTTGGGGTGCAGAGACAGGAGGATCACTCTCAGTGTGAGGCTGGTCTGGGCTGCATAGCAAGTTTCTACCAGTCTCTACCAGAACCCAAAACAGCCCAAATACATCAGGAGTGGGAACCACTCTTCACACGAGGATTGCTGTTTCGTGATACTGTTGAGTCCCCATGCTGACAAGGGAGAATCTATTACTTTTTTAACCTTTCTGCCCCCAAAGTCTAAACACTACTCTATTTTCACACTTCTCCCTCATTTTCTTAATACTTAGTTTTAATTTTGGTCTTGCTCAAAATTCATTTTCCTTCATTATGAATGTTTAAAATTTATTGACATCCGAGTCATGTAATTATGCTAAATTACCTTTTCTATGCCTTTTGTTCCTGGAGCTAATATAATTTTTTTACATGGTTTTCAATCACTTGTTAAATTCTAGATTCTTCGTTGATTTTATAAATCTCTCATGCTGTAGGTTGTTTTGTGGATTTCGTATTTTTCTAAAATCCCTTCTGGATGGAGTTTTCTGGCCTGCTTACCTTTCCTGCCTGGTGCAGACAGGGTCTGTGTTAAACCTGAGCTTTCCCTTCTGTGCCTTTGTAGTGAATCTCCTGCAGTGTTTTCCTTGCCTAACTTCCTCATTTTGGTGAAAGAATTCTTCAGAAGTTCCCAAGAAAGGCTTCATAAGAGAGAAACTTAAAAATATGTGCAATTTTATTTAATAGAAAATAATTTTCATATTTATAAGGCTCTGTGACTTTTTGACATTTCAGCACATGCATACAGTATATGCTGATCAAATCAAGATAATTGGTATATCCATCTCTTCCGATATTTATCATTTCTTTGTGTTAGGAACATTCAGCATTCTCTGTTTTTAAATGTATAATTAATTGTTGCCAATGACAGTTATGCTACTGGGAAATTTTTTTTTGAAATTTCATGTGCTAGAAAATACTTTATTCTGGCTTTATATTTGATGTATAATTTAGCTAGAAAGAGAATTCTGGGTTAGATAGATTATCCTCTTAGGATTTTAGAGGCCTTACTGTCTGGCTTCCTGGACTGCCTTTTTAAAAATTATAATGACGTGTGTGCAAGGAATATGGGCCCATAAAATGTCTGTATCTGTGAGGATGTCCTCTTGTGTTTTACTTGTTTTCTCTTTCTATAAATATTATTACTTAGACTAATTTGTCAATATATCTTTGCTCATTTAGAGCTTATTAGAGCAACTTTATCTGAGAATATTATCCCTCTATTGAGCTTTTCATTTTAGTTATCACTATTTAAAGTTTTTATTTATTTTGTGGTTGGATTGTGTGCATGCACGCATGTGTGTGCATGCATGTGCGTGTGTGTGTGTGTGTGTGTGTGTGTGTGTGTGTGTGTACTGAGCACATATTGAGATCAACTTGCAAGAGTTGTGTGCATTCTAGATATAAAACTCAGGTAAGGCTTGGCAATAAGCATCTTACTGACCCTCATAGTTTTCATTTTTAAGAGTTCTTTTTTTTTTTGTCCACTGGTTTAAAAAAATCATCCTATATATATTTCATAGATGGCTTATTTTCAACTGTCTATTTAAGAATATCAACACTAGGTGATCTAGCCCCTCATGGCCCTTGAGTGCCATGAGTCCGTTTCCAGCTGCCTGCTTCTCTTGGAGGCAATCTAGCCCCTCATGGCACTCCAGTGCCATGAGTCTGTTTCTTGTTCCTTGCTCCTCATGAATTCCATGCCTATGCACCATGAGTTCTCATGGGCTCCCTAGCCCCTCAAGGCACTCTAGTGCCATGAGCTCTGTTTCATTTCTGCTTCTCTTGGAGGCACCCTAGCTCCTCATGGCACTCCACGTCTGGAGTCTGTGAGTTCCAACCTTTCTCTTCTCTAATAAACTCTATCTTAATTCTCAAAAAAAAAAAAAAAAAAAAAAGAATATCAACACTAACTTTTATTTTTATTGAGTTTCTTCTTGCACATTCTGTTTCTGTCAAGTCTGTTGCCTCCAGTTTTTTTCCATTTCATATTTCTTTTGGTTTTGGCACTTATGATAACTTGAAAGTCTCCATCAAAACTCTTGCTGAAATGGAATTAGCATCATGAGGTATTATGAAGCTTCAGGACCAGATGAACCTTGTCAGAGGTGACTGGGTACATTATTAGTGGATTCAGGTACTGATGAGTTCTCAAGGGAATGGGTTCCTTATCCCAAGAGAGTCCACTATGAAAGACAGTTTGGTCATCTCATTATGTGCCTCCTCACCAAGAGATACCTGTGTCACTGTGGGGCTCTGAAGAGGGTCTTTGCTGACATAAGACCCTCACCAATCTAAGTCTCTCAGCCTTGGACTTCCTAACCTTCAGACCTCTAAGAATTTTTTTCTTTACAAATAAATTTCTTTTCTTTACAAATTATTCAGTTTTAGGTATTTAGTATAGCAATAGAAAATGGATTCTATGTTTCTATTTCATGTTAGAGGATTTCCTTAACAACGTATTGATTCCTGGGCGATCTGCTTATATTTACAAGTTTGGTACTAAAAAAGATAATTAAACACTGTATGCATGAATAGGGTTTGTAGAACAAGTTTGAATTCAGAGTGATCTATCCAGTCTGTTTTGTTAAGTCTCCAATCTTTGTATCTTCATATGTTTCCTAATCAGAAGAATATATTCCTGGAAGGACAAGTCCTAGTTAACAGCATTCCGGAAACGAAAAGGTACAGGACTTGTCTCTGTTGCTGCTGCTGTCTCAGCATTCACTGTGAGACATTCATTTAATTTAAACTAGGCCCATCCTTAATTGTGCCTGGTAGTTCCCTTTTCAGAGAAGAAAGGGGAAAGGTCGGGTCAGTTGCTTCACTGTAGATGTAGAGGAGGGAATCTAAAAGTTAAACATCTTTCTACTTTTTTTGTGTGTGTGTGGGTAAAGGTGCATAAATGTGCGTGGCTGTGTGTGTGTGTGTGTGTGTGTGTGTGTGTGTGTGTGTGTGTGTATGCCAGAGGGCACTTGAGTGCCTGTGGGGGCCCAATGGATACATGGGAAATTACCCTGGGTTGTTTTACCTGCTTTTTGCTTTGCTCTGGGGTTTTCCAGACTCTGCTTTCTAAGGCCAGAAATGCAGGTTGCTGCCATCTGCTTGGTGTTTTTTATTATTATTATTATTATTTATTCAATTGTGCGCGTGTATGTGTGTGTGCGTGTGTATGTGTGTGCGTGTATGTGTGTGTAGAACCACCATGGACCGCCTCCTCCTTGTTTACTCTGCCCTGGAATTCACAGGCTCCGCCCTACCAGGACCAGAAACGCAGGCCGCCCCCGCTTCCGCCTGGCGTCTATACGTGGGGTCTAGGATCCGAACTCAGGACCTTCTGCCTGCAAGGCAGAGGCTTAACCCCTGAGCCACCTCTCCAGCCCCTGCCTGGTGTTTTTAAGTGGGATCTGGGATCTGAACTCAGGTCCTTCTTAAGAAGAACCCCTGAGCCATCTCTCCAGCCCCATTGTATCTCTATTATTTGTTGCTCTGAAGTGGTTCCTTTTGGGTGTCAGCTACTAAAGGCAAGGAAATAAATGTTAGAGCCAAATTAGACGACTGAATCCTAACATCTCACTGTAGATAATATATAAATAACTTCTTTATTATGAAAAATTAAAAGAAATGGGGAGACTGCCACAGAAGGACATTCTCCTAGAACCTTGCTTTGAGGGGGAAATTAATCATTCTGGCTGGAATTATTTATATTAAGGCCACATGGATATAAAAGGAATTCTAATATTTTAATTATGAATCCTGTATCATGAGTCCTTATAAAAGGCTCAGAATGATTTGATTGTGCTAAAAAATTAAATGTGAGCAGATATATTGAGGCGTTCATCCTAGATAAGATTTCCCAGATGCTAGTTTTCTCCATTTATAGTTTGAGCTGCCTCGTAGGCAGAGAATGTCAGGCATCTACACAGGTCAGAGAAAATATCTCTAAGGTCGTGTACTTAAGGACTGGATTGTTTGTATACATCAAGCCACGATGTAGTTCTGTAATTTTCTTGGGCTTTTAACATGTTGAATTTGCTGCTCTGTAGGAAAGAAATTTTGGCTTACGGTTTTGCTGAGTTACCAGCAAGGACTTTGACATAGGTTTAAAATCGAAGAGTGATTGCTTTTTTTGGGCCTAAACACAGGCAATTAAAAGGCTCTACCTGGCAGGCTTCATGAGGTGGTAGCTGGAAAGAATCTGAATTCCCCAATCCTGGACTCAGTGCACTGACAAGGCATTTTGGTCTCTGTAGGGTGTGACTGATGATTCGAGCTTCCCTGGTATATTATATTCTTGGGATATTTACATCCCTGGGTGTCATTGTGTGAATGTAAGTTCCTATCCTCCTCCCTCACACCTCTGGGATCAGGCTCATATGTCTGATTCCTTAGCTGGTGTTAATATTTGGGAAGGCCGTGGCACCTTTAAGAGGTGGAGCCATACTGGAGGAAGGCACATTACAGGGGGCAGGTCTTGAGGTTTGGTAGCCCTCAGCTGCTTCCTCTCAGTTTGCTCTTGTTCTCTCTGCCTCCTGATGGCCGTGGCGACCTGAACCAGCCTCCTGCGTCTGCCTCCAGACGTGCCTTCTGCTATGTGAATCCTGCCATCAAGGACTATATTCCCTCTGGAGCCATAAACCAAATAAAATAAATCTCTTTCTCCCTTAAGTTGCTTGAGTTTGAGTGCTGTATAATAGCAAAATGGAAAGTCACTGCAACCCTAGCCTGACCCCTTTGTTCCTGAGTCTCTTTATCCGGTGCACAGGGATGGGTTCCCTTCAAGGTCTTAGCCATTATAGGAGAAATGGGGAAATTTCTAACACATGCCTCCCTCTCTCTGACTTAGTGCTTTCCCACTCCTAGTCGTCCCTCCTTGCTTTCCTCAAGCCCAGACTTTTTGTCTGCAGTTCCCTCAGCAGTGAGATTACATGTGGGGTAGGAGTATGTATTGCACATCTGGTGCTCAAAGGTGCGACAGTGAAATGCTGGATGTGACATTTCGCACCTCTAATCCCTTACTCAGTAGGCTGAGCAGGATCACCACACCAGCCTGGCTGTCATAGTCAGTTCCAGGTCAGAATGGGCTACGGAATGAGACCCTGACCCTATCACAAAGCAAAACAAACCAAAAACAAAACCCACCAGTTCAGCTTCTTATACTATCCCAGTAAGTGATTAAACATTTAACCTTTTCGCTTTTGGCTTGTTCACTTACTGTGGCATCTGGCAGCTCAACTCTTTTCCATCTTAGCTAAGTTTCAAACAAGTCAGCCAAGCTGTCTGCTTTTCCTAATGGAGTGATTAAGGATTGAACCAAGGCCACATGTAACCCAGCCATTCTTAAAGAAGAAGAAAATCCTCCATCCTTGTTCGGGAACCTGTGTTGGACACTCATCCTTTGCCTTCTAACTCACGATTTTTCCTTTGCCTGTTTTGTGCCCTTGGGAGCTAATGCAAAGGGACAAGTCAATACGCTTCCTCAGAGCTGAGTCCAAGCTGTCTTCCCACGGTTAGGGTCCCCGTATGTTCCGTGCAGATCCAGAGCAGTCTTCTACAGCGCTTCAACAAGGGTAGACTTTTCTTTGAGGGTCCCCAGATGCCCTGAGGCAGCGGTCTTCAGCCTTGGAGTGGCCGGCTGTCACATCCTGCATCATTCTCTGCTGACTTTTCCTGAACTCTGCCTTCTTTTCTGACTATTCTCTGTAACTCTCTGGAAATTATTAAGTTTGAGTATTCCACCTGCTTCTGGCCAGCAACTTGACTGTCTGGTATAACTCCTTATGACACTCCATTTTATTTTATTTTATTTATTTTTAATTTGGTGTGTGTGTGTGTGTGTGTGTGTGTATGTGTGTATGTGCGTGTGTGCATGTGTGCATGTGTGTGTACATGCATCAGAGGGCACTGTGTGTCCCTGTGAAGGACCAAAGATGACTTTGGAAATCATGCTGAATTGTTTCTACCTCCTCTTTGCTTTGCTCTGGTATTTTTCAGCCTCTACCCACCAGGGCTGGAAGTGTAAGCTGCAGCAGTTTCTGCCTGGTGGTTTTTAAATGGGACCTGAGATCTGAACTTAGGGATCCAAACTCTGCTTGTGAGACAGTCTTAACCCTTGAGCCACCTCTATAGCCCCATTTTAAAAAGAAGTGGAAGCTAGAATAACTTTAAAATGTACAAGTCGAGGGGCTGGAGAGGTGGCTCAGGGGTTAAGTCTCTGCCTTGCAGGAGGAAGGTCCGGAGTTCGGATCCTAGACACCACATATAGACGCCGGGCTGAAGCGGGGGCGGCCTGCGTTCCTGGTCCTGGTGGGGCAGAGCCTGTGAATCCCCAGGGAAGAGTAAACAAGGAGGAGGTGGAAGCAGTCCATGGTGGTTCCCGATTCGTCCGTGGTTCTACACACACACACACGTGCACACACACATGCACACACAATTGAATAAATAATAAAATTTAAAAAAATGTAGGTGGCTAATCTATAATCTATAGCATATAATAATATACTATATAGGAAAAATCTTTAAAAAATGTACAAGTCAAAAGACAACATAGAGAATTTGAAATTCAACGTATATGTAACAATAATAGGTCAATAGAGTCATCCATGAACTGTATATATGATGATCCCATAAGACTGGAACAGCTAAAAATTCCAGTCACTTAGGTCATAGTCATTGAACGTCACAGTGAGATGTATTACACAATTTGGAGTGATGCTGATGTAAACAACCTACTGTGCTGCCAACAATACAAAAGCACAGCATATACAATAATGTACAGTACATAATACTTGATAATAAGAACTACTGCTGCTAATTTATATGTCACTATAGTTATTTTAGAGTATACTCCTACTTATAAAAGACATGCGCTTTAAAACAGTATGTACGTTATAACTGCAGCTGCCAAATGCATTTCTGTTTACTCTAGCTCTTAATTGTATTGAGGTCACACTGACTTATTGACCACACCATCTAGGTGCATTCTATGCATGTTTGTCCAATAATGCATTTATCAGCAATGCTCCTGTCATTAAGCTCTATATGATTGCATTACAAGTGAATGTCATGAAGTATTTAACATGATGCCTTCACGTGCAGCTTTTGCATTCCACAATGTCTGCTTATACTGTGGTAGTAGTTTGTGTGAATTATATATGTAAAAATGATCAACAAATGTGTTTTTAATTTTTAAATGTGGCTGGTGGCTACTGTTGAGAGTTTTTTTTTTTTGTCTGTGTGCTTGTGTGTGTGTGTATGTGTGTGTCTGTGTGTCTGTGTGTATCAGAGAGCACTGCATATGTCTGTGGAGGCCCCCAAGAGTAACTTCGAGAATCGTCCTAGATTGCTTCTACCTCCTTTTTGATTCACTTCGGGATTTTCCTAGGTTGTGCTTTCCAGAGTCGCAAGTATAGGCCACAGCCATTTCGACCTGGCATTTTTATCTGGGACCCAGGACCCAAACTCAGGTCCTTTTGCTTGCAAAGAAGAATCTTAAACCCTGAACCATCTCTCCAGCCTGAGAGAACTTTTTTAAGGAACAAAAGTGTCGGTGAGAAAGATCTGAGGATGAAGCTTTTCTGATGATCCAGGTTTTCAGCCCCTGACTGAAGGTTTGGTAAATGTCTCAAAGGGAATTGCGGGATTTTTCAAATATGCTATTCTGGAGACAGAGGCAGGAGGATCTCAAGATCCAGGTCATCCTGGATGAATTAGTTGCTTTTCTTATTGATGTGACAAAAACCCAATTCTGGGGGCTGGAGACGTGGCTCAGGGGTTAAGCCTCTGCCTTGCAGGCGGAAGGTCCTGAGTTCGGATCCTAGACCCCACGTATAGATGCCGGGCGGAAGCGGGGGCGGCCTGCGTTTCTGGTCCTGGTAGGGCGGAGCCTGTGAATCCCGGGGCAGAGTTAGCAAGGAGGAGGTGGAGGCGTCCATGGTGGTTCCTGAATTCACCTGTAGTTCTACACACATACATACATACACACACGCGTACACGCATACACGCACAATTGAATAAATAATAAATAAAAAAATTTAAAAACCCAATTCTGACAAAAGCTATTTAAGGAAGGGACTATTTTGGCTCACAGTTTGAGGAGACACATTACATCATGTTGGAAGGCATGGCAACAGGAGCACGAGACCAACATTCACATTGCATTGGCACATAGGAAGCAGAGGAAGAACAGAAAGGAGGGTCAGGTGACAAAACCTCCAGGTCCTTCCCTAGACACCTACTTCTTCCTGCAAGAGACTACCTCCCTAAGGTCCCACAACACTCTGGAACATTGCCACCAGCTAGGACCAAGTGTTCAAATACGTGGGCATGTGAGAGTGTTTCACATTCCCCACAACACAGGACAACACAGTGAGACTCCATCTCAAAAAAATTAGATATGTACACAAATGCTTTGACAATTTTGTCCTCAAAGGGTAGTAGAGAATCCCTGAGATTTTCCAGATAAGCCACCATGTCATCTGTTGATCAAGTTTTACTTCTTCCTTTCCAAATTCTATGCTTTTTGAAAATGTTTTATTTAGTTAGTTACTTGCAGATGTGTATTTGCCATGGCGCATGGGTGGAGGCCAGAGGATAACTTCCAGAATTTTTTTCTCTTCTTCTACCATGTGGGCTTCCAGGAATCAAATTCAAGTCTCCAGGTTTGTATTCAGGTGCCTTTATCCGCTGCACCATCTCACTAGCTCCCAAAGGCTATATTTTTAAATTTTCTTTCCTTTCTTTATTGTGCTGCCTAAGACTTCTAGTACCACAGTGAATAAAAGTGGTGAGAGCCAACATCTTTGTCATGTTTCCAAACTCAGGAAGGAAACATTCAATTTTCCACAATTGAATAGCACATTAGCTGTAGGTTTTATAATGAATGGGTATTGAAATTTGTCAAAACCTTATTTTACTTCAGATGATATAATTATCTGATTTTTCTCCTCTTACTTTTAGCAAGGAGTTGCTCTAATTTTCAAACATTGAACCAATTTTATGTCTGGAACAAAACCCACTTATGGTGTATAATTTTCTATACATGTAACTAAATTCCTATTTGTTAGTATTTTGCTAAATTTTTCTCATATGTTCACAAGGGAAATTGGTTTTCAGTTTTCTTCTTTGTACAGTCTTGCTCTGTTTTTGGCATCAAAGTAATTAGCCTCAAAAAATGAATCAAACTGGGCATGGTGACTAATGCATATAATCTCAACACTTGAGAGTATGAGGCAGGAATATTGCTGGAAGTGTGAGATCATCCTAGGCAATACCTGGCTGAAAAAAAAGGGTTGGGAAGTACTGTCTTCACCAGTGTTTTGTGGAAGAGGTCGTATAGAACTGATAGCTCTTCTTTAAATGTTTGGTAGACTTCAAGCAAAAGCATTTGGGCATTTCTTTTCCAGGAGTTCAAAAATTACACCAGACAGGAAAGATGGCTTTAGGAGTTAAAACCTTTGCCTCACAAGCAAAAAGATCTGACTTCAGATCCCAGATCCCACGTAAAAATGCTGGGCAGAAACGGTGGTGACCAGCAATTCCAGCCTTGGAAGGCAGAGCCTAGGAAACCCTAGAGCAAAGCAATAAGGAGGTAAAATAATTCAGGATAATTCTAGAAGTCACCCTGGGACTCCATAGATACATATACTTAAGTGCCCTCTTCTACACACACACACACACACACACACACACACACACACACACACACCCCATACCCACAAACATGCAAAAAAATTTACACTAATCCAGGGGTTAAGGATTTAGTTCAGTGGCAAAGCACTTGCCTAGCAAGTGCAAGGTTCTGGGTTCTGTCCCCAGCACAGAAAAAAAAAAATTACTATCAATCCATTTCATATTGGATTATTATGATGATTTGTACTTTTGAAGGAACTAGTCCATTTCATCTGCCAGATGTATGTATATAAAGATGTTTGACATACTCTCTTATCCTCTAGGTGGCTGTCCTTTGGATTCATTCCTGACATAGACATAAATTATATTTTCTCTGTTTTCACTGTCAGGCATCGTGCTAGGAGGAGGTAAGTCTGGCTCTTTTTTTTTTTTAAATTTTTATTATTTATTCAATTGTGCATGTGTGCATGTGTGTGTGTGTATGCATGTGTGTGTGTGTGTGTGTGTAGAAACACAGGCGAATTCGGGAACCACCATGGACTCCTCCACCTCCTCCTTGTTTACTCTGCCCCGGGATTCACAGGCTCCGCCCTACCAGGACAGAAACGTGGGCCACCCCCGCTTCCGCCCGGCGTCTATACGTGGGGTCTAGGATCTGAACTCAGGACCTTCCACCTGCAAGGCAGAGGCTTAACCCCTGAGCCACCTCTCCAGCCCCTTTTACTTTCTTTTGTAATAATAAAGTTTAAAAAAAGAGCTGAAGTTTAATCCACTACTTGGCCTTTTCTGACTGGAGTGGACTCATAGGTTTTTATTTTCTCCCTCTTGATAATGAATGGTTCTTTCTATCATGAGAAATTGTACTCAGCTCATCAACTTTGCAAGCAGATATCTTTACTAATTGCTAAGCCTTCTGGCTAGCCCGGGGCTTTTGTTCACGGTACAAGGTCCTTCTTAAATACCAGGATGACATCTGGCTCATGTGGGTTGTTGGACATGGGAACCAGTGTAGTGAGCTGTGCTCTAGAATTTTCATACCTGCTTTCAGGGTAAAGTGAGGAACTGTACATAGACTTACCACAAAGGGGAGGATGCATTCATGTTGATTCTGCACCATGTATAAGCTGAACAGAGACATGCGGTTGGGGCCCATCAAACTGCAGGCTAGAGAGAAGAAGTTCTGCAACGCCTCACAGAGGTTGGAGCAGACATCAGCCCAGGACGACACAGCAATATGCACAATGAGAAGCCTTGGCGGTGGCTGGTTCAGCTTCGTGGCAGGGGAGGACCCTTTGCTAACAGATATCCCGTGATGCATGGCAGCCAAAGCAGTGTGGAAACGCAGTCACCACGTGGATAATGGATAGTTTCTCTACACCTATGGGAAAGGAAAGAGAAACTGTTGGCGTTCTTAAAACTGAATCAGGGGGTCAGGCTGAGAGAGCTCAGCAGGTGAGGCACCTACCTGCTTGCTAAACACAGTGACCTGAGTTTGATCCTTTGAAGCTCACAGAGTGGAAGGCAAGAACTACCTTCTCAAAGTTGAGCTCTGACCTCTACCCGTGCATTATCATGCATGCACACACACACATTCTCTCTCTCTCACAATAAATAAATAAATATTTTAAAAAAACTGAATTAGTACTTTGTTGAAACAAAGAATGTAAGCGAAGGGGACCGAATCCAGAAAGGACTTAGACTGGCACTACATTAAATGCCTCCAGGTTAGTCCACATTAACAGTACCTAGAGCTGGTGAAAGGTGGCACTGGGGGTAAAAGCGCCTGCTTGCAAGCCTGGTGACCTTAGTTCAATCCCCAGAAGCCCTCATGGTGGAAGGAGGGAAGGTGTCCTTTGACCTCCACGCATACACTGTGGCATGCGTGTACCTTTTCTTTCCTTTCTCACTTTCACTCTCTCAAATAAATAAAATTAAAAAAAAACCTTAATACCTAAGGCCCTTTGACTATATTATGCTGTGTTGTGATTTGTTTCTGTAGCTGTTTCTTTGTTTCTGTCTTGTAATTTGTTTTTGTGACAGTTTCTCCTGCCAAAAATGCTTCTTGTAGGTGGAAAACCTGTCATATTGTTAGAAGTATGTGTATTGTCACAAAGAAATAACATTAAACAATTGAATTAACTCAGCAAAGCTTATTTACTTTTGTTCAAAAGGGTGGAAAATTGACAAGCCAAGCTTATTCTAAACAAGAGTCTGAGGGTTTTATCTCTGATAGGGGGCAGGAGGGGGAATGAATTCTGTTGACTAATTTTATATTTTGGACACCTGAATACAAGAGAGAAAACGAAGGAGCAGTGGGTTTAATGCTCCTGCCTAGGACAGAGATTTAATTAACTTTTTATTGCTCTCAAATTCCTTCAGGGCTGAAGGAAAAAGATGTTTTCTTATCTCTGTAGATATTCACCCTAGTTAGGGTCAGACTGGGAGAGTTCCCCCACCCACCCAAGAGAATTATGTCTTACCTCTCAAGGTTAGAAGATAAAGAATTCTCTTAACTGAAGAAGTGAGCACAATTCTAAGGCAGGAATGCCTAACTGGAGGGAAGGGATTTTTAACCTTTCTAACAATGTTGACTTAATTCATTAGTTTCTCACCTAGTATTTGATACACTGTAATACTTAAAAGTGAAAATATGTTGAATCCTAGCTACATGGGAGGCTGAGGTAGAAAGACTTCAAGTTCAAATCCTGCCTGGGCTACAGCGTGAGTTCAAAATCAGTATATACAACTATGCAAGACCACAAGAATGTGTTCAAAACCAATTTATGCAACTGCACAAGACCACATTTCTCCCTTAGTTCAAATTCTTGTCAAGGCCCCATGTGACTAGCCTGAAAGCTAACTCATTAGAAGCTGCTCTTGACTTCAAGTTTTCACAAAAACAACCCCAAAAAACTGAATATACTGTACCAGGAACTTAAACATTAGACTATAGACCCTTTAGATAAGTGTCTCAGTCTCAAAAATCAGGTCACATCTCTCTGCAGTCTCTCTCTGGACAATAAAAGCTACCCTTGTGACCTTGAAGTTCCTCCCTTCTTGTAGCTGTGAGCAGCCCTCCAGATGTCTAGACCCAGGACAACCTTGAATTATAACTCCCTTCTATCTATGTGGTTATTCCACGGCTTCAGGAACATGGAGAAAACTCTTCCCCTTTTCCTATGTGAGTCTATACTTTGTACAATTTCAATAATAATAATTTGAGCTAGAACAGAGCAGGTAATTAGCATAAGTCCATCAGAGCAGTTTAAGTTTCAAATTGCGATGGAATATTGACTAATGACATAAAGTAGATTGCAACTAGCACTTTGATCATTATGTAAATAACAGATATGTATCATTATGACCAGTGAAAACCGGTGTGACTCTCTTAAAACTCTTTCAGTAAATGGCCACTGCAGAGCACAGACAGCAAAATGAGTAATTGTATTATTTCCTTTTCTCCTTGTAAGCCCAAGTGACATTTAAAAAAATATTTTATTTTTTTAGTGTGTGTGTGTGTGTGTGCGTGTGTGTGTGACAGAGAGAAAGAGAGAGAGCGAGTGAGAGAGAGCACTGTATATTCTTGTGGAGGACCAAAGGTGACTTCAGGAATCATCCTGGATTGCTTCTACCTCCTTCTTGTTTCCCTCTGGGATTTTCCAGGCTCCGCCACTAGGGCTGGAGCACATTTTTATAAAAATAAACAATGAAAAGAGAGAATTGACCTACAAAAATAAAAGTGAGGCAAAGAAACAAAAAGCGTTAATGTTGAAAGTGAAATCTGAACTAAACATAATCAAAGTTAGAGAAGTAATAGCTGGGAGCTGGGGATGTGGCTCAGTTGGTAGAGTGCTTGCCTGGCATAAAGCCCTGGGTTCAGTCCCCAACACTGTGTAAACCTGGTGTGATGGTGGGCACCAGTCATCCCAGCATTTGGGAAGTGGAGGCAGGAGCATTAGGAACTCAAGGTTTCCTTGACTACATAATGAGTTCGAGGCCAGCCTCAGCTGTATGAGACCCTGGTTCATAAGACAGTAGCCGTGGTGAGAATTTTAACATTGTCGTCAGGGACAGATTTTAGATATTCAGCAGGTGGCAATTAATGAAGATGAACTATACCAAATGAGGAAACGGGTGAAAAAGCCGAGGGCAATCAAAAACAAAACAAAACAAAACAAAACAAAACAAAAACCATTGGCAAAAAAAAAAAAAAAGAGTCAATGTTAAAGGAACTCTCAGCAGGCTGGAGAGATGGCTCAGGAGTTAGGACTCTGCCTCAAAAGCAGAAGGTCCTGAGTTCAGATCCCTGGTTCCACTTAAAAAAGTGCCAAATGGAAATGGCAGTGGCCTGCACTGGGTGCAGCCTGGGAAATCCTAGAGTGAAGCAATTCAGGATGATTCCCAAAGTCATCCTTGGTCCTCCACAGGGACATATGGTGCCCTCTGATTCGCACACACAAAATGAAGTTTAAAAAAAATAAAAAGAAAATAAGTTTAAAAAATTTCAAAGGAACTCTCAGGGATACTTTGTAAAATTGAAAACACAAGGGATAAAATGCTAAAAACATCCAAATTTAGAAAAGAGTATAGCAATTTTCTCAGGCATAGGAAAATGCCTTTCACAAATTATATTGTGAAGAAAAGTAAGCACTAACATTGCTCATATCACCATTGAAGTCTTGTTTTTAAAAAAAGAAGCTTTTTTTTTTTTTTGAGACAGGTGTACCTACATAGACTAGTCTGGTTTGGAACCTGGATATAATCCAGACTGGTTGAACCCCCATCTTTTCAAAGCCCCCAAGCTTTGAAGTACTTGCATTATAGGAATATGCTATTACTACCCAATGCAGAGAAGTTTATTTGTTCTGGTATTTTTTTGCTTTCTAATATAAATAAATGCTTAATTTTCAATGTCTCTGGTGCTTTAAATGATATCGTGTGCAACATTAGTTTTTCTACTTTACATTTTCTACACACTCAAACAGGAAGAGAGCTTTCAGTGTTTTGACGGTAAGTCAAAGAACAAATGTAATTTTTGCCACTGATTAGGATCTCTGCGGATTCAGCTTACGTAATCCTTTTTTTTCAGGTCAGTGGAAAATAATTCTAATCAAAGAATTGTGCATTTTCTTCGCACACATTTCGATCTGTATTAGGAAATGGCCTACTAAGTGATTTTTCTCTGTAAATTGGTTAAACTTGCAAACTAGACCTGGATCCACCCCAAACCAAGTTGCCCCAGGACTAAAATCCTTTCAGTGGGGTTCCGCTTCACATGGAATAAATCCAAATTCCTTAACCTGGCTCAAGTGTCTGCCTTTGTCTTTTTGTCTTCCCCACCGCCATGTCAGGCCCGGCTGTCTGTAGCCCACCCATCCATCTCCACAAAGTCTTTCAGCTCGCAGCTGGGGTGCTCTGAGCAGTACCTCCTTTTCCAGCATTCTCTCACCATATGATTAGGGTCCCTTGATGCCCCTTAGCACACTTTACTGTGCAAGAAGCAATCCAAGGGTTCTCCCTTTAGGGGGTGCTCTTAGAATGAGGTGTGTGGGTTTGGGGGGACAGGGGCTCAATGGATGAACACTGGTCTAGCGTGGGGAAGGCTCTGGACTTTCCCCAGCCCCACAAACAAAACAAAACACACACAAAAAAACCTCTCAAGTGTGCTAAGAATGAATGCCTCATAGGACCCCCCTCATTAAAAAAAATTAAATTAGGGGCCAATGAGACAGCTCAGTGGGTAATGCATGGGCGGGAAATCTAAGGATCTGAGTCTCGGGATTCCACATGGTGGAAGGAGAGGACTGAAAGCCTTCTTCTCTCCCTGCCTCTCTCCCTCTTTCTTAATGAACGAATGAACGAATGAATGAACGAATGAACGAACGAATGAACGAATGAATGAATGAACGAATGAATGAATGAATGAACGAATGAATGAACGAATGAATGAATGAACGAATGAATGAACGAATGAATGAACGAATGAACGAACAAATGAACAAATGAACGAATGAATGAAAGAGCGAACGAGCGAACTATTGAAAGACGAAGGTCGCAGGTCAGTGGAGAGCTGAACCCCCGAGCTGCGCGGGTCCCCGCAGCGGAAGGACAGAACTGGAGGTGCGCACTGCGCACGCCCCCCACAAACAGCGTCAGATTTAAAGACGAAAAGGGGATCAGACGGATTAAAGGCAGATTCCCAGGCCGAGACTCAGGGCTCCCCCGGGCGGGGCGCGACCCTCGCCTCCGGGGCTCCCCGTCTTCTCAGGGAACGAAGGGGACCCTCGGAGCCGGCAGAGGATCACCGGCAGCCGGGGGTCTAGAGTGGGCGCCCCCCACCCCACCTGCCAGTCAGTCTGGGGGTCCGCGGCGGGGGTCGCCCCAGCTCTGCGGCTGCTCCCCCAGACAACCCCCGGCACCCCGCGAGACCCTCCCTCCGGGTCCCTCTGCGACGCGCCCTCAGGTGCCCCCCGCGGTCACCGCCTCAGGCGCGTCCCTCGCAGCATCTCCTCAGGAACCGCCGTTGGGGGGCTCGCGGGGTCCCCCAGCCTGCGCCACCCTCAGAGCGCCCCGCAGACCGCTCACCTCAAGGGGCCCAGGTGCGCGTTCCCGTCAAGCTCCTCCCCTCAGGCTCCTCCCCAGGCTCCTCTCCTCAGGCTCCTCCCCCAGGCTCCTCCCCTCAGGCTCCTCCCACAAGCTCCTCCCCTCAGGCTCCTCTCCTCAGGCTCCTCCCTCAGGCTCCTCCCCTCAGGCTCCTCCCCTCAGGCTCCTCCCCTCAGGCTCCTCCCCCAGGCCCCTCCCCTCAGGCTCCTCCCCTCAGCCCTCCCCAGGCTCCTCTCCTCAGGCTCCTCCCCCAGGCTCCTCCCCTCAGGCTCCTCCCACAAGCTCCTCCCCTCAGGCTCCTCTCCTCAGGCTCCTCCCCCAGGCTCCTCCCCTCAGCCTCTCCCCCAGGCTCCTCCCCCAGGCTCCTCCCCTCAGGCTCCTCCCCCAGGCTCCTCTCTTCAGGCTCCTCCCCTCAGGCTCCTCCCCTAGGCTCCTCCCCTCAGGCTCCTCCCCTCAGGCTCCTCCCCAAGGCTCCTCTCCTCAGGCTCCTCCCCTCAGGCTCCTCCCCTCAGGCTCCTCTCCTCAGGCCCCTCCCCCAGGCTCCTCTCCTCAGGCTCCTCCCCTCAGGCTCCTCCCTCAAGCTCCTCCCATCAGGCTCCTCCCATGGACGCTCCTCCCCTCAGGCTCCTCCCCCCAGGCCCCTCCTCTCAGGCTCCTCCCCCTCAGACTCTTCCCATGGAAGCTCCTCCCACGGAAGCTCCTCCCCTCAGGCTCCTCCCCTCAAGCTCCTCTCCTCAGTCCCCTCCCCCTCAGACTCTTCCCACGGAAGCTCCTCCCACGGAAGCGCTTTCCCTCAGGCTCCTCCCCCTCATGCGCTTTCCCCTGTCTCCTCAGATTCTTTACCTTGAGGCTCCTCCCCCTCAGGCTCCTCCCCCGAGGCGCTTCCCTGAGGCTCCTCCCCCTCAGGCTCTTTCCTGAGTCGTATCCTTCTCAGACTCTTTCCCTCGAGGCGAGGCTCCTCCCCCTCAGGCCCCTCCCCTCAGGCTCCTCCCCCTGAAGCCCCTCTCCAGGCTCCTCCCCTCAGCGGCCTCTTCCGCAGCGTACTCTCCACCCTGGTTGGCCCGGCTGCCCGAAAGCTGCTGCTGCCCCCCCATCCTCCCGCTGGGTCCACTCTGGCACGTCTCAGCACCTGTTCCCCAGGGGTCTTGGGGCCGGTCCTAACCGGGTCCTGGGCAGTTGTAGATCTTAGAAACATGGAGTTAAAAACCCTGTAGCTTCCTCCCGGCTGCACGTTCTTCATAGTTACTAAAAATAGGATAGTCGTATTTATTGTGAGTTATTTCGTTCGTTCTTCAGTACACTGACAGATGTTGACATCAACGCTACTTGAAATATAAATTCTTAGCTAGACTAAAATATGTTTATTACAGTTCGATCGGAATCCTGCTTTTCTTTTTAAGTAGAAAAACTTGATACTGTTATTGGCAAAGTGTTCACAGAGTGACAAAGTTGTCCTGTTGACAAATGTGTGTCATTCAAACAACTCATAGCACGATATCAACTTAAATACGATGAAATTACTGGGTGAGAACAGATAATAAGGCATCACTGGTTACAAAACCTAAACTTTTGATTTTTCTCTTTATCACTAAGTTCTTTTTTTTCAGCGTGCCAGTGGGGATTGATAAACTAAGTGGTTTGTAGACTTTCCTAAGTGGGCAAGAGTTTCAGGAAGCTGAGGAACGACCGCTGTGTGGAAAGTTCACGAACTCTGCATTGCAGACAGTGAATCCCAAATAAGCTATTCGCTAATGACCTGGGGATGTGAGGGTCTTCCTCTTGTCCTCTCGGGGTCGTGGGACTAAATGAGCCCCGAGTGCAAAGCACACGTAAGCAGATGTTCCTGAGACCGGAGGAAGTTACCATTCAGATCTGGCCCCCAATTTCTTGTTTTAAGAGAACCTCCCAAAGTCCTGTCCCAAACCGTGGCTGCCCTAGAAAGCCTGGCTCACTGGGCTGCCTAAAAGGGGCCAAAGAAGCGGGGTGAAGGTGAACCCCAGGCTTCCTCCACAGGTTCATTTTGTGGGTTCTCCATTCAAAGGTCATTCTTTTTTTTTATTATTATTATTTATTCAACTGTGTGCATATGCGTGTGTATGTGCCCGCGCGCGCGTGTGTGTGTAGAACCACGGACGAATTCGCGAACCATCATGGACGCCTCCACCTCCTTCTGCCCCGGGATTCACAGGCTCCGCCCTACCAGGATCAGAAGCGCAGGCCGCCCCCGCTTCCGCCCGGCGTCTATATGTGGGATCTGGGATCCGAACCCAGGACCTTCCTCCTGCAAGGCGGAGGCTTAACCCCTGAGCCACCTCTCCAGCCCTCAAAGGTCATTCTTGACTGTGGTTAACACATTTCCTACTACCTTAGTCCTTACTTTAGGATTGTGAGCTTTAGTATTTCTTTTAAAATAGCCCTTGTAGGGGCTGGAGATGGCTCCGGGGCCTAAACCTCTGCCTCGAAAGCAGGAGGACCTGAGTTCGGATCCATGATCCCACATAAAAATACCAAGCAGAAATGGGCGGAAATGGCCGTGGCTTGTACTTCCGACTCTGGAAAGAGGAACCTGGGCAATCCCAGCGTAAATCAAAAAGGACGTAGAGCAATCCAAGATGATGCCTGAAGTCACCCTTGAGCCTCCGCAGACGCGCACAGTGCACTCTGATGCGCACACACACTGCACACACGCGCCAAAGAATGAAATAAATAAAAACACACGCAAGTCAAAAATAAGGAAGTAGATAAATAAATAATTATGGCGGTTGATACAGTCAACTTCACAGCATGTAGAATCTCCTAGGAGACAACGCTTTGGGTGTGGTTGCCCGGGATGGTCAGTAGGCATGAGACCCTCCGTGTGTGTATGTGTGTGTGTGTGTGTGTGTGTGCGTGCGCGCGTGCGCATCACTTGGGGTGTGGAGCAAGTGAGCTGGCCCCAACATTGATCTCTCTGTCCCCCGACGGTGGCCGCAAGGTGACCAGCGCCTCGCGCTCCTGCCGCCTGCCTTCCCTACCCAGATGAGCCGGACCCGCACAGTGGCCGAGTCAGTCCCTTCCCGCCTCTCTGCAGTTGTTTGTGTCACTAGCACAATCGCATCTTTGTGCGCGGAACGAGAGTGATTCTGAGACCTTCACTGCGCGCACCCGCCTCCCCCATTCCCTCCCTCTTAGTACAGAGGGACCCCGGAGTTTCCGCAGCGACCCGACCTGCGAGGTCCTGCAGCGACGCCTCTTTCCTTCCAGGTGGCGACTCCCACCCGCACCTGGCCCAGCTCCACCCCCGCGCGGGCGGGGCCTCTCCGCTTCGTCCCGCCTCTGCTCGATCGTCATTGGTCAACGGCGGGCGGCGGGCTGCCATTGGTCCCTCCGCGAGGGGGCGGAGCCGGCGTGTGTTTCATCCCGCCGCCGCAGGCCGAGCCGGGCCGAGGGGATCCGAGCGCGGCCGAGGCCGGCGGCGGCGCCGCGGTTCCGAGCCCGACGCGCCCCACCCGGCAGCCGGGCGGAGCCAGAGATGCTGGCCCGGGCCGTGCGGCCCCGCCCGGGCCCCCGGCCGCCTCCGGCCCGGCGCCTCCCGCCGCCGCCGCCGCCGCTGCTGCTGCTGCTGCTGCTGGCGATGCTGAGCGGCCCGGGGTGCGGCCGCGTGCCCCGCTCGGTCCCCAGAACCTCGCTGCCCATCTCCGGTAAGGCTCGGCCCTTTGTACGGCGCTCAGCACCCACCTGCCCCGCCAACCTGAGGCCCCTCTGCCCGGTGCACGCCCCTCCGAGACCCCGGTGATCCCAAGAGCCCTCCCGCGCACCGCTCCATCCCACTCCATCCCATTAGGTCCCATCCCGCCCCGCGCATCCCGTCCCGCCCCATCCCGGCCTCGCATCTCGGCTCCCAGGACACACCCAAGCCACCTTATCTCCGGGGTTCAGCCTCTCCCTGTGCAGAGCGGATTCTGAGGCCCAGGGAGGGCTTGGGGGGGGTCCCTGAGGCTGTCCATTTCCATCCCTTATTCCTTTGTCTCCCCCACATACACCTGTGTCCATCACTTCGGGCTGAAGCGATGCTCTCCTTCATCTGTCATTCTTTCCTTCTAATCCGGCCACCCACCCTGGATTCCTAGTTTAGCTCTTCTGCCTTCTCGACTGCGTTTCTCCCCAGCACTTCGACACTCCCCACAGCCATCCAAACATCCAAACAAACCCAGATCTTTTCTGGCCACGTCCCAGACCCTGACATCGCAGCCCCAAGCTTCTATTATCAGTTCATCTTAAACCCCCTAACTTCCCCCTCACCCTCTCCTATTCCCTACTTTGAAGGCTAGATAGAAAACCCCTTTAAGAAATTCATGTAAGTTCTGCTTTAAAAAAAAAAAAAATGGAGGAAGGGCTGTGGTTCCTTGCAAAGACAGGGAAGAAGCCGGGAGATGCTACAAGCTGGTCGTGTTGGAGACTGTTGAATGGGCCTGCCTATGGTATGGGCCGTATTTTCTTCTCCGTGGGCAGTGAAGACATGATGTGGACAGGACTTTGGGCAGACTGAATCCAAACCCAAGCTCACCATTGGGTCATAGTATTTAAGTATATTCTTGGGCCAAGTTGATATATAAAATGAGCAGGAGGCAAAGCCGTGGCCAGAGCCTGGAGCTTTGGTTTGACTTGTCCAGTAGCCCCCAAAGTAAGTTGAGGTTGCCGGGTTAAGTTGATATCCAAGAATCCACAGAAGCCTCTGTGGCTGGGTAAAGCACGGTTCTGAATAGAAAAGGAGTTTGGGTAATTTAGGGCTTATACTAAGCTTGGGACATGAGTGTAGGTGGGGAAAGATGGGGTTCAGTGGGGCCCACAGCAGTAAGTCTGGAAATGAATGCACTAGTGGTCGGGTTGCTCTTGAGGGTCTCTGAGCCCGAGAAACAGCCAGAGTAGAGTTGTACAGCTATCAAGGTGCCCCCCCCAACCAGAGGTGGGGCTGAGGTAAGTCCACAGCAAGGAAGGAAGGGAGCAGCCAGCATGCGAAGCAGCGTGGTGTTTATAGATGACACAGGTTGATGCTCAGAAAGGGCAAGTAACACTTAAGCTCCCACAGCCGGTCAATGGAGGAGCTGCATCGAAACGCCGGTCGGTCCTTTTGTGGAACAGATACTCTTTCACTACATCCCCTATTCGTTTGGGTGAAATGGGAGAGAGGAAGTGACGGAGAGAGGAAGGAGTGGAGACAATCTCTTGATGTGTTAGAAAAAGAAAACACATTGCTAGGTGTGTCAGCACACACCCGTAATCCCAGCATTTAGGGTGCTAGGGCAGAAGGATCTCAAGTTAAGCCCAACCTAGGTTACATATTAAAATTCTGTCTCAAAAAAAAAAAAAAAAGAAGAAGAAGAAGAAGAAGAAGAAGAAGAAGAAGAAGAAGAAGAAGAAGAAGAAGAAGAACAAGAAGAAGAAGAAGAGGAAGAAGAAGAAGAAGAGAAGAAGAAGAAGAAGAAGGAAGAGGAAGAAGAAGGTGGTGCCTGTCAGGAAAGTATTTGTAATTTTCTATAGGTATTTTCAAGTAATGTATCACATTGCTACCAGTAGAATTTACAGACATAATTTCATGCTGTTATTTTCTCGAAATGGACCATCTTGGATGCCTGGCTTTTGCTAGTACAGGCGTCCCAAATACAGCCCTGGTCCACACATGCACAGGTACATGGGAGTGAGAGGGGGAGGGCTGGAAGGGAGAAATGGAGGGATGGTGAGAGAGGAGAGGCATGAGAAAGGAGGGAGGGATTGGGGTCAAGAACATAAATTCATTCTGCCTGCATATGAAAATTTCAAAGAATAAAGAGAAAAAAGTATTCTGTCTTGGGCTGGAGAGATGGCTCAGGGGTTAAGACTCTGGCTTGCAAGCAGAAGGTCCTGAGTTCAGATATAAGATTTCACCTAAAAACATCAGGCAGAGAAGGTGGTGGCCTGAACGTCTAGCCCTAGGTGGGCGGAGCTTGAGAAATCCCAGAGCAAAGCAAGGAGGAGGTAGAAGCAATCCAGGATGATTCCTGAAGTCACCCTTGGGCCTCTATAGGGACACACAGAGCCCTGTGATATAAACAAACAAAAGTATTTTTTAAAACGCAGGGCAGAAATGATGGCTGCGTGTCATTCTGGTCCTGGAAGGTGGAGCTTGGGAAACCCCAGAGCAAAGCAATAAAGAGACAGAGCGAGCCAGGATGATTCTGATGTCATCTTGGGCCTCCACTGGCACACACAGGGCCCCCTTGTGCACACACACACGCTCAAAGAAAAGTCTTCTGTCTTTCTAGAGACAGTACACTCGAGAGGATTGTGTGTAACTGTGGTGACCCCCTCAGATGTCTCTCTGGGGACATGCAGACAGATAACTAGCTTGTCTGGGCCCTGGTTTCTTCCTGCCAAATAAATGGTACTTGGAGGACAACAAGAGTTGACCCCTTTAGCCTTGCTGCGGTATATAGCCGAGCTATATAACGAGCCGGCTGATGTCACTCTCCCCTCTTCTCTCTCTTCCTGCCAGAGGCCGACTCCTATCTCACCCGGTTTGCCGCCCCTCGTTCATACAATTACTCCGTCCTCCTGGTGGATCCTGCTGCCCATACACTTTACGTCGGTGCCCGGAACAGCATCTTCGCGTTATCCCTGCCCTTCTCAGGGGAAAGACCCCGCAGGGTGAGAGACCGGAGGACCCCCGCACCCACAGCGCGTGTTGCCACCCATTATTTCGTGGATGGCAGATTACAGTCACTAGAGATGCTATGGGAAGAGAGAGTGAAGGAGTCTGCAACCTGTGCGAGTTGCAAGGGGGCGGTGGGTGGGTGTGACTGTTGGGCGTGGTTACCAAGCCCATGGTGGGAGATAAGCGTTGGAGAAAGCGTGGGCTTTGTCTCTCAGTGAGGGAAGAATGGGGTTTGTCCACTCAGCTGTATCATCCGAGTGTTGATGAGGAGCATGGTGATTGGAGGGGGGGATGAGGGAGCTGCGAAGCTGGAGGGGGGCCACAGCGTCAGGTTTCAGGTGGCAGTGGGCAGAGGGTCTCTAGAATTAGGATATCCCAGGGGGACAGTTCTCCAGCTTTGCTTAGCACGTATGAGTAAGAACTCTAGTATACTGTGACCCGGCGCAGTATACTAGAGTATTGCTTCGTGGAAGCAATACTCTGTCTGGGGTAAATACTGATATATTCTATTTCATTAAAAATGTGCTTTGGGGGCTGGAGAGATGACTCAGGTGTTAAGACTCTGAAAGCAGAAAGGTCCTGAGTTAGGATCCCAGGTTCCACTTAAAAAACGCCAGGCAAAAATGGTGGCACTTCTGGCCCTGGTGGGCGGAGCCTGGGAAATCCCAGAGCAAAGCAAAAAGGAGGTAGAAACAATCCAGGATGATTCCCTAAGTCACCCTTGGTCCTTAGTGCCCTCTGACACACACACATGTATGCGTGCGCGCGCTTACATACACACACACACACACACACACACACACACACACACACACACTAGATAAAATATTTAAAAAATGTGTTTTGGGGTCAGGATGTGGCTCAGTTGGCAGAGCGCTCACCCTTCGTGCATAAAGCCCTGAGCTGTACCAGCGCTTTGGAGAAAGTGGGCGTGGTTGTGGTGGCACACAGGCCTGGCATTTGGGAGATGGAGGCAGAAGGATGGGAAGCTAAAGGTCATCCTAGGCCACGCTGCCAAGCTTGGAGCTGGTCTGTGCTACTGTGACCCTATCTCTTAAATACATAAATAAAATAAAAATAAATAGTGCAGTTGGTGTTGCTCTCGCAGTTGATTTTGTTTCTCACCAGTGGGTGGAGGTCTCTAATTTGAGGGCAGCACAGTAGTTGGAGGGTCTCAGGAGTTCCCAAATGGATGGAGGCTTACGGCAGCTGTCTCGTCTCCCCTGATCTCACACGAGTTTGGCAAGGGGGAGTCAGGAGAAAACAGTTCTTCTCCTTTTCTAGATCGACTGGATGGTGCCCGAGGCTCACAGACAGAACTGCAGGAAGAAAGGCAAGAAAGAGGTAGGTGTGTGTGTGAATGTGTCCTGCGGCCGCAGAGACCTTGGGCGAGCCTGGCACCGGGTCGGCCCCCCACGGTGCTCCTGTCCAGATGGACCCCAGCGGGGGATGTGACGCCACATGCCGCCGTCATCCCCATCCCAGAGCTGCCTCTGACGGTCCCCTCCGCCCTCCTCATCCCGCTGCCTCTGATTCTCTCAACGTCTCTGACCCCCCAGGAAGAATGCCACAATTTTATCCAGATTCTCGCCGTTGCCAACGCCTCCCACCTCCTCGCTTGTGGTACCTTCGCTTTTGACCCCAAGTGCGGGGTGATTGTGAGTGACAGGGGTGGACAGAGAGGGAGAGGGGCGCCAGCGAGAGTTACTGGGGGTGGAGGTGGGGGTGAGGGGGGCGGATGGGAAAGGTTTTCGCAGAGTGGCCATGTGGGGCCATTTGGGTAAGAGCAACCTCATGGGGTGGAACCTTGTCTGCCACTGAGGAAGGGGGTAGAGGTGGGCAGAGGCTGTCTACAGAGGGTGAAGCTTGCCAGGTGTGGAGATGTCGTTGGGCAGCGAGGGACGCTAGGGATGCTGGTTGGTTGGGGAGAGGGCCAATCCCAGAGAGGCCGGGAACTCCTGCTCCCTGCCCCGGGCGTGCCCTGCCTCCGCAGCCTGGGCCTGTTTCTGTGCCCTCGCTGCCTTCTTCCAGCTTGTCCCACCTCCCCCGCCTCCCCGCACCCCTCCCCCACCCCCTTCACACCCCCTCCCCCAGCTCCTCGCCCACCTGCCCCCTCCTCCCCCCATCTCCTTCCCTCACCCCTGCTCCTGGCTCACGGCCCTGGTGGCACGGGCTGGCCTTGGGCTCTGGGTCTTGACTGCAGGGTGGTACTCTGTCGGCCACATTTTCTTCTAGATCTTGTTGATCGTTGCCAAAGGCCTGAACTTCCTACTCTCTGACTTAGGCAGATATCTATCTCTACTTCTCTCTCTCTGCCTCTGTCTCTTTCTGTTTCTCTCTATCTCATCTCTGTTTATCTATCTGTCCATCCATCTGTCTGTCCATCTGTCTGTCTTTCTGCAAGTCTATCTGTCTGTCTGTCCATCCTTCTGTCTTTCTATCTGTCCGTCTGTCTGCCAGTCTGTCCGTCTTTCCATCCGTCTACCTGGATGTTATATCCAGATGACATCTAATCCAGCCGCATCTTTTGAACTCTGACCTTCAGCTGTCCCCATCAGCCGTCCAGGACTCAACACTGGCCTTCTGACGGCCCAGATCTGTGACTAAGTCCCATGTGAGTCAGGGGCCTTCGCGTGCGGCACAGCACAGTGCCCGCCTTTCTTGACTTGGTCCTTAACTGAAGACCTTGCGCGGTCTCCTCTGCGTGCCATGCTAACTCAGAATCTGCTTGTGTCGGGCTGGTTACCTCTCCACTCCTCTGTTCTACATCTTCCTAGTTCTCCGGCTCAGGGTGGCTCTAACCAGTTCCCAGAGCTTCCCTCAGGGTCCGCTGGCCTTGTGTGGAGTCCTCGCCCTGTGCTCTTTCCAAAGGCTCGGACTGCCCTCTTGTCCTTGACAAGGTTTCTCGTTCGGGGTGAGCAATGCCAGGGGTTTGACTTCTTTACAGTCCGCATCACTGTTCTTAGTTCATCTTGAGGGTCATCAGTAGAAGGGTGAAGCTGCGGTTCTGTGTCTTATCCCCCCTCACATCACCTCCACTCTGAACCCTCTTATGTAGCAGGCGGAGAGACCATTCTTTGGCCAAAGCTCATCTGTTGGAGAAAGAGTCTGTCAGTCCTTCAAGCCGCAACCCAAGCTGCTCTGTAGACTTTTTGGAAAGTTCTCTTCCGCTCTTGCCCACAGAGAAAACTGTCAGGCTGCGAATAAAGACCAGCATGGCAGCGGCGACTCTACTATAGGCTAGTGCCGATCGGCCTTACGGTCATGATGAGCTTGGATTTCACCAGCACTTCGTGGCATGGAAGTGTCATTTATTCCCACTGACAAGCCAGGCAGCTGACATTCAGGGAAATAAAGTGTCTAAGATGGATCACGAGTGGACAGAGCCTACGTGGAAACCGAGCTTTGCCTGGCTCTCTTCTGCTGCCCCGCCCGCGAGCCCGGCTTCAGCCCAGAACTCAAAATGGCTGCGGTTTCTTGACATTTACATATTTCATGTGTCAGGGGCCATTTTCTCTTTTCCTTCCTTCCTTCCTTCCTTCCTTCCTTCCTTCCTTCCTTCCTTCCTTCCTTCCTTCCTTCCTTCCTTCCTTCCTCCCTTCCCCCCTCCCTCCCTTCCTCCCCCCATCTGGGAGGCGTCCATCACAGGTATTCTCTCTCTCTTCTTGACCAAGCCCAGAAGACCAAGCCCGGCCTGGTTGCCCGCGGGGACCCTTCCTCTCCCCCAAGCCCTCAGCCTCAGGGTCTCACCTTCGCCATGACTCACACTGAGAGACTGTCCAGTGGCGTGACCACACCTGAGGACTCTCACCAGACAGACTGCAGTGGGAAGGCGTCGCCCCTTTCCAGCTTCAGCTCTATCTTCCTAATGGTGGCTGGTTTCTCCGTGGTTCAACTACCGGATGCACAGCAATGTCATGGGGGGGAGTGGGCGGAGCTTACCTTGATGGATTGAGCTTTAGGGGGCTGAAGGGAGTTCTCTGTCAGACAGCCCACTCAGCAGCCCAGTGCAGACAAGACTAGAGTTTGGAAGACCTCAGGCTTAGGGGAGTTTGAGGAATGGAAATGGAGGCGTGAAGGGGATCTTGGAAGGGTGTATGAGAAGAACAACAACTAGACCCTTGAGGATACTCACGTTAGAGACAGAAAGGAGTTAGAGAAACAACGATTACATTCAATGGGGACCCGTGGAAAACGAGGGATGGAATATTTCAAGGAGGTGAACTGGAAAAGTCAAATGGATCATGGAGATGGGAGAGAATGAGGACCAGGCCGTCAGGGAAACGGAGGGGAGGAGTTTTAGGTACAGAGATGAGAAAACATAACCCCCGCCCCCCCAGTGGTAGGTGAGTTGGTTTATATGCAACAGAGGCCATTTTGAGAAGTAGCGGGAAATGGGCAGGGTGGGCGGGGCTGGACGGCCGAGGGAAAGGAGGTTACTGCTGTAGCTGAGGCCAGAGGGAAGACGGCGGGGCGGCTGCTACCACTGCGGCTCCCGAGGGCCCGGATGCCTGGGTAACCTGGCCACCCCCCTTTCTTCAGACGATGGAGACCCCCCTGGAGTGGCGTGCCTGTGTGGGCGCTTCTATTCCAACGTCTCTTTTGACTCCACGTCTCCTTTCGGAGGGGGCCTCAGATCACATGTCGCGCTCACAGACCTTCACCCAAACCTCTCTTGCTGCTTACAGCGAAGACTCCCGCCATCAGGGTAGCCCAGGAGATCATTAAGCCCAGGGGGGATTTGCCTCTGTTTCTCTCCTCCAACTACCATTGGAGCACTTAGCCTGGAGCCACAGCCTCTGCCGCTCAGCGCGTGAGCTGGCGTTGGCTCGCCCGGCCTTGTCCGTGTCATAACCTGGAGTCTCAGCCGGTCACAGTCACGTCCCTCCGCATCCCGGGTCGAGATCGTCTTCGTCCTCCATGTTTAGATGCTGCCTTGGTGCTCTCAGTGCTGGACACTGGTCACTTCTGGCCGGCCCAGGTAGACTCTTAGGTCTCTCACCTCCTCGGGTCGGCCCCTCTGGGAGACACGCATCTGTGAACCCCCGATCTGGGTCTCAGCTTTGGGGTGTCCTTCACTGACTTGGCTGTTGCTCTTCTCCATCGGAAGCAGGACCTTAGTCCTTTCTTTCATCCTGGGGTCAGAGCCGGGGGAGGGTGGTCTCTTGGTCTCTAGCTCCTTGCGCTTCAGCTGGTCTGCAGGGGTTTGGGGCCCCTCTCAGGGCCCAGCCCTCAAAGGCTGCTTCTTCTTGTACTGCCTCGGCCTGTTGTTCATCGTCTAGGCAGTTTGCAAATGACAGATCAGTAGCATTTCAGTGGGCGGGGAGACGGGGGACCTGTGTCCAGCTTTGTAGTGTTTTCTGGGCTGCCCTCAGTAAGCCTTTGGTCAGCAAGCAGAGGGGTCAAGTAGGAGGGGGAAAGATGGATGAAGCAGAGATGGGGAATGAGGAGTGGCTGAGGGAATGAGGGGCTGGCGGTGGAGGGCAGGAGAGGAGTGGACGTTGGCCCCTTCTTCCTCTGATTGTATTTGTCGTGATCACCCTAAACCGACTGCCACCCTTCTGGTCTTTAGGACGTGTCCAGTTTCCAACAGGTTGAAAGACTTGAGAGCGGCCGGGGGAAGTGTCCTTTTGAGCCAGCTCAGCGGTCAGCAGCTGTGATGGCCGGTGAGTGGGGGAGAGGACAGCGTGTGTGTCTTGCTCTGGCGGCCCCGTCCCCACCCCTGCCACTGGAGTTTCTGTGTCTTTTCTTTCCTCGGAATGTCTACCATGCCCTGTCTCCTTCTAGCCTTTTCCCCACAGAGCACGGTTTTCCCAGGGTTCCTTCTGGAGAACCCAGACTCTGCCCCGCATCGTTTTCTCCATAGAGCTTTTTTTTTTTTTTTTTTTCTGTTTGCAATCTGAGCCGAGTCCCTGGAAACTCACATGGTGAAAGGAGAGAACCGACTTCTGAAGGTTGTCTTCTGACCTCCACCCGTTCACCTGTACCCGTGTGCAATGAATGCATGTCCCTCCTCTCTCTCTCTGTCTCTCTCTCTCTCTCTCGTAAATAATTTTTAAAAGGAAGCAATACAATTCATATTGTAAGACATTTGCAAAAAGCATAAAGAAAATAAATCTAGAAGAGCAGTCTCTAAAGTATTTTCATGTCTTCACGGGGAATATTCTAGATCGTCAGAGCTGCTTGGTCTGGTGACTCGAAATGTGTAGTGCGGTTGTGAAGAAATGAAGGAATCCTCAGTTAAATTTAATGTAATCAGTCTCTGCGTCTCAGTGCTACTTAGTGCCCTTCTAGGATCTCTTCCTAGAAAACCACTGCCGGTATGCTAGGGTATTTTCTGCTGGTTATTAAAATGTGTGCTCAGACCTTTAGACACTCACGCTGTAATGGTTACTCTTAACTATTGTCGTGAGAGAACATTCAAAGTCAAACAACTTAAGGGAGAAAGGGAGATTTATTCAGCTTAGGGTTCAGAGGGGAGATACAGTCTGTCACGCGGAGGCGGCATGGCTGGTCAGCCGAAGCTGGCAGCCATCCACATGGCTGGGCTATTCCTGGAGAGTCTTTTCTTCTCTTTTGTGGTTCCCTTTTAATCTGGTCCACTGCTGGGAGGTTCCTACGAGATCTATGGAGGTTCTGATCGGATCGAGGGCTGGTCTTTGCACTATAAATGTGTTGATCTGGATAATGTCTTCAGGTGGTCTCAGCTGATCGTAGTTAATGTCAGGTGTGTCAAGTTGACACCCAGGATTAACTGTCACGCAGGTGTTCATTTTGCTGACCAGCTCTTTGCTGTCCAGGACAACGCCTGGCTCTTAAATTCCCACAGTTGCTGCTTCTCAAGCTGCCTGCAGTGGCTCAAGTGTGCACGAGTTACATTGCTGTCCCGCTTGACCCTCTATGGAAGAACGAAGCTTGCGTGTGGCAGGAGAGAGCAGATGGTTTTCAGACCACGTGACCTGTGTTTTAGGTCAACCCATCCCCCGCGCTACTATCCTCATTCAGAGAAAAAGTCAGTTGTTTTCTCACGATGGTGTCAAACAGTCAGATAAGTATAGAAATTCTATGTGTGTATTGTAACACATTTAAAGTGTTGAAATTACCCATGAATATAAATTTGAATTTGTTATGTAACTTAACATTGTAGGAGGTTCTATATACTTTTTTATTATTTATTATTTATTCAATTGTGTGTGTATGCATGTGTGCACGTGTGTGTATGTATGCGTGTGTGTGTAGAACCATGGAGAATTCGGGAACCATGGGGCTGGAGAGGTGGCTCAGGGGTTAAGCCTCCGCCTTGCAGGCGGAAGGTCCTGAGTTCGGATCCCAGATCCCACATATAGACGCCACGCGGAAGCGGGGGCGGCCTGTGCTTCTGGTCCTGGTAGGGCAGAGCCTGTGAATCCCGGGGCAGAAGGAGGTGGAGGCGTCCATGGTGGTTCGCGAATTCGTCCGTGGTTCTACACACACACAGACACACACACACACACACACACACACACACACACACACACACACACAGACGCGCGCGCACATACACACGCATATGCACACAGTTGAAGAAATAATAATAATAATAATAATAATAATAATAATTAAAAAAAAAAAAGAATTGGGGAACCACCATGGACGCCTCCATCTCCTCCTTGTTTACTCTGCCCCGGGATTCACAGGCTCTGCCCTACCAGGACCAGAAACGCAGGCCTCCCCCGCTTCCGCCCAGCGTCTATACGTGGGGTCTAGGATCCGAACTCGGGACCTTCCGCCTGCAAGGCAGAGGCTTAACCCTGAGTCACCTCTCCAGCCCCCTATATACTTTTTTTAATGCTTTGTTTTTGTTGCTGCGTGTGTGTGTGTGTGTGTGTGTGTGTAGGGCGAGTATGGGTAGGTGTGTGTACAAGAGGTCACTTGAGTGTGTGTGCCTATGGATGCCCAAGGGTGACAATAGGAATCATTCTGGAAAGCTCTATTTCCTTTTTACTTTGCTGCGGGCTTTCCCAGGCTCCACCTCAAAGGGCTAGAATTGCAGGCTGCCACCACCATTTCTGCCCAGCATTTTTCTGTGGGATCTGGGATCTGTACTCAGGTCCTTTTGCTTGCAAGGCAAAGTCTTTAACCCCTTGAGCCATCAGAGAATCTCATTAGCCCAGGCTGGTCTCAAACTCTCCGTGTAGCCAAGGATGTTCCCGACCTTCTGCCTTCACCTCCTAAGCACTGGCGTTAGAGATGTGCACCCGGTTTACGAAGTGCTGAGTACTGAACCTAGAACCTCATGCATGCTCTGCAGACACTTTACCACAGAATACATCCGAGTCCCTAAAATTACTTTGTAAAGAAAGTTTTTAATGAGTCACTCTGAGCATGCCGTAAATTAATTGAACAATTCCAAACTATTCATCTTTTTTTTAAACTTATTTTCCTTCAGAGTTTTTATGTTTTCGCCATAGTCCACGTTAGCGTAGTGAACACTTTTGTGAATAACAGCGTTATGTTTGCAATGTGCGTTGTCGCCCACGGGTTCATGCGTTTGAATCGTTAGCTGTTTGGGGAGGGAACAGCTTCTCTTTCAGAGGAAGGCAGCCTCAGGGTCCGCGCCTTGAGGTTGGTTAGCTCCACCCTGCTTCAGATAGTGAGTCTGCTTTGCAGTTAGGGACTCTGAGCCTCCACGATGGGTGTGACTCGGTGGCCTCCAGCTTTTGCCGCCCACTATACCTTTCCCTCCACAGAGGACTGTATCTCCCCTCTGGAACTGCAATGTGAAGAAATCTCACTTTTCTCCCCTTAAGTTCTTTCAGCATCAGTGGTATCTGTCAGCAGCACAAAGAGTAACCGCTACACGTGCTTGTCCTGAGCATTTTAATCACCTTCTTAGCATTCCTAGAAGTGGATTACTATATCAGAGGGTGTGAACCTTTTATGACTCATTATCTGATGCTAATTGACTTTTTTCAACAGAACTTGCCAATTTGCACAATTCGCACCCCAAGCTGATGCTGTCTCAGGAGGTTTTGTATTGGTGGTCATTAAAAGGGGAAATCTTTGGGACTAGCGAGATGGCTCAGTGGTTAAAGTCTTTGCTTTGCAAGCGAAAGGACCTGAGTTCCGATTTCCAGACTCTGCACTCTACAGGGTGGATGTGACATCCTGCCTGTAATTCTAGCCCTGTAAGGCAGAGTCTGGGATCATCAGCAAGCTGGCTAGGCAGACCAGCCGCAATGATGCCTTCTGGGTTTAATTAAGCACTAGGCTCACAATAATAGAGTGGAAGTGCAATCAAGGATCATTCCCAGCATTACCTTAAGGTCTCCTCAGACACATCCACTCAAGTGCACGTGTGTTCATCTGCACCCACATGTATACTCACGCACATGAAGCACATACATGGACGTATGCACACATGCATGTATATATGCATGGCACCGCATACATACATGAAAAAGAAAAGACTTTGCTAATAAGAGACTAAAAATGGCTCCTTGTTATAGGATTTCTTTGAATATTAGTGAAGATGACCAATTTTTTTTTTTTTTTGACTCAGGGTCTTATGTAGCCCAGGCTAACCTCCAGCCACTGTGTATGTAGCTAAGGATGATCTTGAATGTCCGGTCCTCCCGCCTCCAGCTCCCGAGTGCTGGGCACTGCAGTGCTAGTTTTATGTTCCTCCAGTGCTGGGCTCGAAGCCCAGGGTTTCCTGTATACTAGGCAAGCCCCCACCAACTGACTGATATCCCCAAGATCCCCCACCAACGGACTGGTATCCCCAAGGTCCCCCCACCAACTGACCGGTATCCCTAAGGTCCCCCACCTACTGACCTGTATCCCCAATACTCAGTTATTGTTTTTAGTCTTTTCTTGGGCAAATCCACTATCAGGTCCATTCACACACAGGCTATCTACACATCTCTTTCTTTAGGGAACAGAAAAACAGTTTTCTCTTTAAAAATCACCTTAGGGGCTGGGGAGATGCTCAGGAGTTAAAGCCTCGGCCTTCAAAACAAAAGGACCTGAGTTCGAATTCTAGATCCCATGTGAAAACTCTGGGCAGCCTGCACCTCTAGCCCTGGAGGGCAGAGCCTGGGAAACCCCAGAGCAAAACAGTGAGGTGGTATGCAATCCAGGGTGATTCCCAATGGACACATGACTCAAGTACCCTCTGGTACACACACACACACACACACTAAAATCACCTTAAATTTAATTCTTTGCCATATTTGGAACTTATTATTTATATATTTACTTTTATGTATGTACATGGTTGTGTGCATTGTGTGTGTGTGTATGTGCACATGAGTGTGTGAGTGCAGACCTATGCCACAATGTGGGGATGGTGATTCCCTGCCTTTCCACCTCATTTGAGCCCGAGTCTGATTTAATTGATCAATGGATTGATGAATTAATTAGTGTGTACTTCAGAGGGCACTGTGAACGCCTGTGGAGGACCAAGGGTGACTTCGGGAAACATCCTGAATTGCTTCTACCTCCTTTTTGCTTTGCTCTGGGATTTCCCAGGCTCCTCCTTCCAAAGTCAGCCACTGCCATTTCTGGTTGCATTTTTTTTTTTTTTAATGTGGGATTTGGGATTTGAGCTCAGGTCCTTCTGCTTTCGAGGCAGACTTTTAACCCCCAGGCCATCTCTCCAGCCGCTGAGCCCAGTCTTCTTGCTCTTAGGCATAAGCAGGACTGACTGGCCGAAGCTTCTGGAGATTCCCCTCTCGGCCTCTCTTTTCCCACAGTCACACAGGGATTACAATTTCCAGGATTAGCATGGGATTCCAGGATCTGCACTACGATGGTCAGACTTGAGAGGCAAGCGCTTTGGCTCCAGAGCCATCTCTCAGCCCTGGAACTTATTTAACGGATGGTGAGAAACAGGGCTCACCATGTACCCTTCCCAGCTAGCTAATCGGTTACTTATCATTGCTCATCCTGCTATTTTTTCCCGTTTTTATCGACTCTTGTTGCCAAAGTTAACATAAAATAAAAATCTACCTGTACTTTTGGAAACTTTCTTATATAGGTAAAGGTGAACGTTTGTTTATTTTGCGTGCCTTTATTAGGAAAGTCTTAAAAGCTGACACCAATAAAGTCAGTCTTGGTGAGATAGGTCACATGACGTATTGTTGAGTAAATATAACATTTGAATGATCACGATGATTGTTGCCCACTACTGAAATCAATGAGGCCTTGTTTATACTTGTATATGTTTGAATAAAACAGTTCAGGCAATATTTTCCTTGGCTTTTCGCCAGCCGCTTTGGCAAAACTCTGAGGCAGTGCACGGGTCATTTGGAAAGGTCTCTGGTGTTAGCATTTGTAAATGTCACAAGAATTCCTTATCAACGCAATGGCTTCTCAACTGCAGCAATGTATCCATTAGAATGCCTTGTTCTAAACAGTAGTCTTCATTGTTGTTGTTTTGTAGGTGTGTGTTTGTGTGCATTTGTACAAGAGGACACTTGAGTGTGCGTGCCTGTGAAGGCCCAAGAGTGACGTCAGGAGTCATCCTGATCTGCTTCTGCCTTCTTGATTGCGTTTGCTCAGGGGCTTTCCAGGTTCTGCCCTCCAGGGTCAGAATGACAGGCACCTCCATTCCTGCCCTGAATTTTTATGTGGGATGTGAGGATCTGAACTCAGGTCTTCAGAATGGAAACTTGAAACTCACATGGTACATCCCAGCCTGCTTTCAGTTGCTACCACTTTGGGGCGACCCTTGTTCGCAGACCACCCGGGCAAGTAGCGATCTGATTTCACCAGACCTGGGATTCTTCCTTGTGCCTTTCAATCCCTCTCTTTCTCTCTGTTTATGTAATGAACGTATCTTCACTTTTTTTGACTTATAAAGACCACCACACTAACTATGACAAGTCAATGAATATAACAACTATGAAGAACATTTAAAGAGTCACCTGTGTGTGGTGTGTCATACCAGCCCTTGGGAAGTAGAGGCAGGAGAATCAGAAGCTCAAAGTCAACCTCGGTAACAGAAGAATTTGAGGCCAGCTTGGGCTGTCTCAAAAAACTAACCAAACTAAACAACAGTAACAACAAAAAGCCTCCTTTAATTCCGATAGCCAAAAATAAACATCAGTAATGCGGTAATTACCATACCTTCAACAATCTTTCCTTAGCCTGCAGAGAGAGAGAGAGGATTCATACATTCATGCATATACATTATATGTGTGTTTTATAAAAACAAAGTTGTCTCATCCCCAATGTTTTTATTAACCAGCTTGCTCACTGAAGCCCACACCAAGATCATCACTCGCTTTTGTACCTCATACCTATTTATCTGTCTGTTTTGCTGAAGAACTTGAATTCACTTCCACAAGCGTAAATACCCGCCTCAGTTCTTGGCCTTTTGAGATGGGCTCTTAGTATGTAGTCCAGACAGGCTTGGACCACCTGAGTTCCCTGCCCCAACTCATAAGTGTTAGGATTCCTGGCGTGCCCCAAGTATACCACCAGCACAGCCAGATGTGTGTGTGTGTGTTTTATTATTTATTCAATTGTGTGTGTATATGTGTGTGAGCGTGTGTGCATATATGTGTGTGTGTGTGTGTGTGTGTAGAACCACGGGCGAATTCGGGAACCACCATGGACGCCTCCACCTCCTCCTTGTTTACTCTGCCCTGGGATTCACAGGCTCCGCCCTACCAGGACCAGAAACGCAGGCCGCCCCTGCTTCCGCCTGGCATCTATACGCGGGGTCTAGGATCCGAACTCAGGACCTTCCGCCTGCAAGGCAGAGGCTTAACCCCTGAGCCACCTCTCCAGCCCCCAGATGTGTGTTTTCAAGTTCATCCATAGTTTGCCGAACAGTTGCACGTGTGGGTATTTTACTGCGCGAGCATTGTCAGTTGTTGTGTTGGAAGTGAGGACGCCGTGGAGAATCTAGACTGTTCAGTGATCTTGCGTCTTTCGGGGACTGTGGTCCTCATGGCCGTGATGGTTGCTGGTCCTTCTGTGTGGTCAGTACGTGTGAGCCCCTTGGTGCTTCCGTTGTACCTGGAGCCTGTTACTTTGTCCCAAAGTGTCTGATCCCCCCCCAAGTGTACCCCTACTGTCAGTGCACCTCTATCCACTGTGATTGGCTGCTTTTTCATCTGCATTCCTTGGTCCCGGAGTTGCTAGTCCTTGGGGTATTCGCCAAGGAATTGATCCCTCAGAACATTCTGGAACTGGGACTGCTGGGTCTTTGCGTACTTATCTGTAGTCCCTTCCCATTAAAGAGTGGTCCCCAGAGACAGGCTCAGACAGCCACGGCACGGCTTCTGCCAGAGCGTTGGTTCTCGAATGTTCCATGTATCCTGTTCTTAGAGACCATCTTCAATCAGGTCTCAGTATCGGCTCCCCCTCGCACGCGCCAAGGGTGGCTCACGAGGGTCTGTTTGCCGCTGCAGGCCCACAACTAACATCTGCTTTCTCGTTCCTAAAGCCATCTGGAAGGGATTGGGCGTCTCTTGACAGCTCCCCTTCCTGGGGGTGTGTCAGACGTACTGCCCCCCTGTGAAGTCACGGAGGGAGCTGTCACTGCCCCACGGAGTGTCTGCCATGTGCCTGGCCCTGCCGGGCTCTGTCATTGTCAGCTTCGCAGGCCTCCGCACTTCCTCCGGATGGAGGGCGGCTTTCGGCCTTCTTCTCCCTGTTCTACCTTTGAGCACCGTGAGGCTTCGGAGTCAGTTTGCCCAAGATCCTGCTTCTAAAGGAGTCAGAGCTCATCCCCCTCCATGTCTCCTGAGGCCGAGCCGCTTGGGCTCTGTGCAGTCTCAAATGAAGGAGCTGTCTCCGCACTCTACACACACCCAAGAGGTGTCCACTCTGCTGGTTGCCTGGGAGCACCTGTCACTGCTTCTTCCTTGTGCTTGGCCCGCCTCCTCCTGCCAGCCTGAGCGCCCAGCCCTTGCCAGGACGCCCACCTCGCTTCTCAGCCTCTCCCGCCTGCTGAGCCACTATCCTTCCATGGTAGGCGTCCCCAGGACCCTCTTCTCCCTTCACCTCCCTCTCCCCGGGGACTTTGCCTCCCTCCATCTCACCCTAAGCAGGCAGTGATGAGATTCACAGGCCGCCGGCTCTGGCATTAAGGGCCTTCCACAACTCTGACCTGTTCTGCAAGCGCCTCAACTGAGCATGTCCAACAATTGCCTCGTCACGGGTGTCCTTCCCCAGCCTTTCCTGCCTTGGTTACCGATGGGCTGTTCACCTTAAGCTGTAACTGATTTTTTAGATGTATCCCGGCAGCAGCACCCCCAACCCCATCCCCTTTCTTCTCGTTGGCTTGGGCCTCCTGCTCTTGCTAAGATGGTGAGTGACCTTTAGCCGCTGCTTTCCCTCCCTGTTTCCCACCTCCTGTTCTGTCTCCCCCCTTTCCTTTCCCCTTCCTCTCTCCTTCTCCCTTCTCCTCTTTGGTAGCATCTGCTTAAGTAACTTAGGCTCACCTGGAATTCATGGTCCTCCTGCCTTAGTCTCCCCAAGGCTGAGACTGTAGACGTGCACCAGCATACCTAGCTCTCCCATCACCACCACCATCACCATCATCACCACCATCATCATCATCATCATCACCACCATCATCATCATTACCATCACCACCACTATCACTTCTACCACCATCATCACCATCATCATCATCATCATCATCATCACCACCACCATCATCATCATTACCATCACCACCACTATCACAACTACCACCATCATCACCATCATCATCATCATCATCATCATCATCATCACCACCACCACCATCATCATCACCACCATCACCACCATTATCACTACTACCACCATCACCACCATCATCACCATCATCATCATCACCACCACCACCATCATCATCATTACCATCACCACCACTATCACTACTACCACCATCATCACCATCATCATCATCATCACCACCACCATCATCATCATTACCATCATCACCACTATCACTACTACCACCATCATCACCATCATCATCATCATCACCTGAAGAGTCTCTCCCTCTTCAGAGATGCTGCAGCCCCCGGGGCGATGCAGCTGGATTGCCCTCTGTGCCCACCTGTCCCAGCTTCCTCTCTCTGACCACGCGCCTGTTGTCTTCCTGACCCCAGCGGGTTCTTGGGCCTGAACTGTGCTCAGCCAGCACCTGGGACCTGCTTGCTGGTGGAGCCCGCACAATGCGCTCTCCAGAGTGCTCCAGACTGTTCAGGCCGCCACGAGCTGCTGCCGCCCTGACTCCGTCTCTTGCAAGCCGTGTCTGTACCCTGCCATGTTACTGAGGGTGGCATCATCTCCCAGCGGCCCTCAGAGCCAGCTGCCCATCTTCTCAAAGTGTCTGCCATCCCGGAGGGCGTCGCCCCTCCTCGGTGTCGCTCTCCCCTCCCCTGGGGCTGGTGTTTCCGGAGTGAGGCTTGAACCCCGTGCGCGAGAACCGCGCTCACTGCTTGCTTCACAGGCAGGTTCTTGGATCTCCATCCAGTTGTAGGAGTTTTGGGGGTTGCTCTCTGATCAAGTCCCCAAGGGATGTGGGAATGTTCTGGAGTTACGGACGATTCCAGACCTATGTGCACCCAGCGATGTTAGGAAAGAAAACAAATTCTCTCAGACTTGATCCGTAGTGGAAAACTTGAACAAGATTGGGGTTTGCCTCAAAGTAAGCACCCCCTCGTAGGGAGTCTTAGGAGAGTGTATTATGGGGGTCATTATGGTAGTAACAAGAACCCCCGTTAAACCGATTCCATTAGAGAGGCTTTTATTCTTCCACACTGTGAACTTTCTGGAAGCGCTCCCTTGAGAGAGCTCTCTCTTCCTTTCGTGCCTGCACTTTCTGGCTTCCTTCAGTCCGATGGTCCCTGTGATGTGCGCAGCCAGTGCCTGGCCTTTGGTGGGTGCTCACTTCTGAGTGTGGCCGCTTTGCTTTGTGCCCCTGCTCTGCCTGCCGCCGCGTTACCATCCCAGTGGGTCTCTGACAGCTCGTCTTGTCCCTGTCCGCCCTGCAGGGGGCGTCCTCTACGCTGCCACCGTCAAAAACTACCTGGGGACGGAGCCCATCATCTCGCGCGCAGTGGGTCGGTCGGAGGACTGGATCCGCACAGAGACCTTGCCGTCCTGGCTTAACGGTGGGAAGTCGACAGGATCCCCTGGGTAGAGACCTGGAGAGGTGGGGGTGGGGGATCCGCGCTGTGTCTTGGGGGATCTGAGCTCCCCTGTTTCTCCAGCCCCAGCCTTTGTCGCCGCCATGGTCTTGAGCCCAGCCGAGTGGGGGGATGAAGAGGGAGATGATGAGATTTACTTCTTCTTCACGGAGACCTCCCGAGTGCTGGACTCCTACGAGCACATCAAAGTCCCACGCGTGGCCCGCGTGTGTGCGGTGAGCCCCGTCCTGGCTTTCTGTCCTCTCTCACTGTCTGTCTTCCTGTCTTTTCTTCTCTGGATCCATTTTGTTCCCAGCCTGGGTTTCTTGGCCGGAGCCTAAGAACTGTGGGAGAGGGGTTCTGACTCCACAGTTACACTGTCCACAGGGGGTGTGGGGGGTGGGGGGTTAACACAGATGCTCAAGGCAGAAACTGATGATAGACAGACTTGGGTTCAAGTCCTGCAACTGTGACCTTGGGTAGATTCTTTTGCACCTTTGAAACACATCTGTAGCGTTAACAGCATAGTGATGCCCATCCACAAGGGTTGTTTGGGGACTGATCAAGGTGGTTTACATAAAATGTATCCTAGGATGGCACTTGTAAGTACACAAGTGACTTGGGCCGGGCCATGGTTATTGTGACTCATCTACCTCTGTATCTCATTATCACTGTAGTTTCTCAGTCTGTCTGTCTCTTCTCCATTTCTGGATGTCCAGTCTCCCCCTCCGTCTGCCATGGGCCCTGAGGTCAAGGAGCAAACTCAGTTTGCCCAGTGCTGGTCTTCCGAAGAGCTTTACCTTGTGCTTGTTACCCCAGGGGGACCTTGGGGGCCGGAAGACCCTTCAGCAGCGGTGGACGACGTTTTTGAAGGCTGATCTTCTGTGTCCAGGGCCCAAGCATGGCCACGCCTCCGGCGTGCTGCAAGACATGGCTGAGCTCCGCCCTCAGCCGGGATCGGGGACCCCCATCTTCTACGGCATCTTTTCCTCCCAGTGGTAAGGGGTCCCGGTGCTCCTGATTTTTTTTGGGGGGGGTTCATCTCATTTGATAAGGGGTGAATCCCTAGATAGTAGGTATCTGGTTCCAGTCTGCGACTTTTCCAGGGATGGGGCTACCATCTCTGCGATATGCGCCTTCCGGCCACAAGACATTCGGACGGTGCTCAGTGGCCCCTTCAGAGAGCTCAGACACGACTGTAACCGGGGACTGCCCGTCATGGACAACGAGGTGCCGCAGCCCAGGCCTGGAGAGGTGAGGAGCCGGGGCGGGTTCCGAGGGCGCCAGGAGGCGGAGCGCCAGGCTAAGCTTCCTGGTGCCCTGGTGTCTCCTCCAGTGCATCACCAACAACATGAAACTGCAGCAGTTTGGATCCTCCCTGGCCCTCCCGGATCGCGTGCTCACCTTCATCCGCGACCACCCGCTCATGGACAGGCCTGTGTTTCCAGCCGACGGCCGCCCCCTGCTCGTCACTACGGATACGGCCTATCTCAGAGTGGTTGCCCACCGGGTGCCCAGCCTGTCCGGCAAAGAGTATGATGTGCTTTACCTGGGAACAGGTATGTTTAACAGGCAAGCGAATCGTTCATCGTCTCCCCACAGAGGGGTACCCAATACCTACGGGCCTCAGCGTGCGGGGCGCAGGGACAGCCGTGGCGTTACTCTTGCCCCGTGCCCGCCCCGCAGAGGACGGACACCTGCACCGGGCCGTGCACGTAGGGACCCAGCTCAGCGTCCTGGAGGACCTGGCCTTGTTCCCAGAGCCGCAGCCGGTCGTGAGCCTGAAGCTGTACCACGTGAGCCGGGGTGTGGGGGCGCCCGGGGCTGGGGGATGACCGTCGTCTGGGGGCCCAGCATCATCTCCCCGTCCTGCCTTGTGTCCGTAGAGTTGGCTGCTGGTGGGCTCCGACACCGAGGTGATACAGGTGAACACCAGCAACTGCGGCCGTCTGCAGAGCTGCTCCGAGTGCATCCTGGCCCAGGACCCCGTGTGCGCCTGGAGCTTCCGGCTGGATGCCTGCGTGGCCCACGCGGGAGAGCGCCAGGGGTGAGTGCGGCCCTCCGGGCCCCGCCCTCCGGGCCCCGCCCTCCGGGCCCCGCCCTCCCCTCTGTGTTTCTCATCTGCGGGTGGCACCTGTCTGGCTTCTGCGTCCGCCTCGCTTGAGTGCCCATCTGACAGTCCGTCGAGTCTTCTCTAGTCTCTCCGGGTGATGCTGACTAATGAACGTCTTAGTCTCCCTGTGGGACCCGTCCTGGCCGTGGCGTGGAGTCTGCGTCAGTCAGTGACGAGGGGGGGGCTGACATCACATCTGGCAGACGTGTTTGCATCGTGCCACCCAGAGCTCTGAGTGCATCACGTCTGGCAGATGTGTTTGCATCGTGCCACCCAGAGCTCTGAGTGCATCACATCTGGCAGACGTGTTTGCATCGTGCCACACAAGCGCTCTCAGTGCATCACGTCTGGCAGACGTGTTTGCATCGTGCCACCTAGAGCTCTCAGTGTCTCCACAGCGGCCCCTGTGTTGTCATCCTCTTTCTTCTGTCCCCGTCACTCTGTCCCTGCGGCTTTCTCCTCGTCTAGTGTGTCGACCTTCCTGAGGGTTCAGACCTGCGCCCCTTCTCCTTACACTCTGCTGAGATGATGTGCTTGCTGCTTCTGGTGCCATCCGGTGCCATCTGAGTCGTTGACGACGACCATGCGCATTTCTCTGCGCTACAGAATTCCCCGTCCAGCACCTGGTTTCACGTCCCCCAAGGATGCTTCCCAAGTGACGAATCACAGCCAGGCCCAGAGGTGCTGTGGGTCTCTCCATCCTCACACGCCCCTCATCTCAATAGACGTCCCTCCAGGTGCCCCTCTTGTGCCACACGGTGCCCCCGTTGCATTGGCAGTTACAGTGATTCCAGCACATTCTCTGCCACCACTACTGCTTCCCGGGGCTTCTCTACTGACCCCTCCCTGATCTCCTCTTGCCAGTTTGGGGGTACAGTGCACTTGTCTCTCAGCAGCCGCATCGCATGGAATGCACTGGCACTGTATTTGTCCTTCTTTAGTATTCCAGGGTGGCCTGCACCACATTCTGGGGGCCTGAAAGTCGCTTCTCCTTTAGAAGATTCTTTGGGGATCACAGTGAGGTGTTTAACATTTAAATCAGGCTTCTCATACGATTAACTTCTGTCTTCCTGATACTTACTGCTGGTTGTAAGTGTGAAACTTTGTGTTTTGTTGATCATACTTCACATTTTACCACTTGGGTGTGCAGAGTAAGTCCCGGGTGACGGGCATGACTCGCTTTGCATATTTTTTAAAATTTTTTATTCATTATTTATTCAATTGTGCGTGTATGCGTGTGTGCGTGTGTATGTATGTATGTATGTATGTGTGTGTAGAACCACGGACGAATTTGGGAACCACCATGGACACCTTCACCTCCGTGTTTACTCTGCCCTGGGATCCATAGGCTCCGCCCTACCAGGACCAGAAATGCAGGCCGCCCCTGCTTCCGCCTGGCGTCTATACGTGGGGTCTAGGATCTGAACTCAGGATCTTCTGCCTGCAAGGCAGAGGCTTAACCCCTGAGCCACCTCTCCAGCCCCCCTCGCTTTGCATTTTTGATTAAGAATTTTTTTTTTTTAAATGAAGAGTTCTTTTTTTTTAAGTCTAGAGAGATGGCTCAGCTGTTAAGACTCTGCCTCGAAAGCAGAAGGTCCTGAGTTTGGATCCCAGGTCCCCTTGGTTAAGAGTTTTAACATGTTTTTTGTTTTTTTAGTTTCAGTGTGTGTGTGTGTGTGTGTGTGTGTGTGTGTGTGTCTGTGTGTGTCTGTATCTGTGTATGTGCGTCTGTGTGTTTGTGTACAGAAAAGGACACGGGTGTGTATACCTGTAGAGAGGCCCGAGGGTGACTTTGGGAATCCCCCTGATGCTCTCCCTCCTTATTGCTTTGCTCGGGGGTCTCCAGGCTCTGCCTTCCAGAACTGGGCTGCAGGCTGCTGCCATTTCTGTCTGGTGTTTGTACTTGGGATTTGTGATCTGAACTCAGGTCCTTTAGCTTGCAAGGCAAAAGCTTTAAACCCGGAGCCATCCGTCCAACTCTAATCTCTTAAAAACATATTTTACTCCTGAGACAGAGGGCTCCCGGATGATGTTGCATAGTTTGGGGTGCAGAAGGAGGAGACTTGGGGGTGACATAGGTTGCTGCATTTATATGTATAGCCTCCACTCCTCAGTTCACACCCTGACAGGGGTGCGCTAACTGACTCATTGAGAACAATCCGCGGCTGCTGAGACGTGCTCTTCTGAAGCCCAGACAAACATTTCTCTTAAAAAATTACCTTAAGGAACACTGAGAAGCTATTCCTGAGGAGGTGTGTGGAGAGGGGGGTTGTGAGGGGTGTGTGAGGGGTCCTGAGGGGTACTAAAGATGTTCCAAGGGGGTATTCAGGAGGTTCCCAGGGGGTACTGAGTACCATGTATTACGGGTAAGTGCAATGGTACTAAGTACCCAGGTACTGAGAAGGTTTCAAGGGGGTTCAAGGAATACTGAGAAGGTGTGTGTGGGGAGGGTTGTGAGGGGGCTCTGAGGGGGTTCTGAGGAGGTGCCCAGGATGTCCTGAGGTGGTTTTGAGGGGATTTTGAGGAGATACTAAAGAGGTTCTGAGTGGATACAGAGGGGCTCTAAGGGGTTCCAAGGAAGTACTAAAGAGGTTCTGAGGGGTTCCGAGGTTCCCAGGAGGTTCTGAAGGGGCTCTGAGGGGGTCCTGAGCAGGTACTAAAGAGGTCCCAAGGGGGTTCTGAGGAGGTGGTCAGGAGGTTCTGAGTGGATATTGAGGAGTTCTTTTTTTTTTTTTTTTTTTTATTCAATTGTGCGTGTGTGTGCGCGTGTGTATGTGTGTGTGTGTAGAACCACGGACGAATTCGGGAACCACCACGGATGCCTCCACCTCCTCCTTGTTTACTCTGCCCCGGGGTTCACAGGCTCGGCCCTACCAGGACCAGAAACGCAGCCCCCCCCTTCCACCTGGTGTCTATACGTGGGGTCTAGGATCCGAACTCGGGACCTTCTGCTTAACCCCTGAGCCACCTCTCCAGCCCCAATATTGAGGAGTTCTGAGGGGTTACCGAGGAGGCAGAAGTGGATGCTGACCCTGGCTTACCATGCATTGTCTTCTTTGTAGGATGGTGCAAGACATAGAGTCAGCCGCTGTCTCTTCTTTGTGTCCCAAGGAACCTGGAGGTCTGTATGGTTCAGGGAAATAGGGGTGAAGGAGATAGAAAGGGGTCCACTGTGCGCCCACTTAAACGTGGCTCCTCATGGTAGCTGGAGACCCAGGGCCTTACATTCTTTGGGGGGGTCCTGTTTTGGGCTAGTTCTTCATGACCCCACCCCACCCCACCCCGCCCCGCCCTTCCCTCCACCTGCTCACTGTCCCTGTCTCTCCACAGAGCGCCCAGTGGTGTTTGAGGTTCCAGTGGCTACCGAGGCGCACGTGGTGCTGCCTTGCTCCCCCAGCTCCGCGTGGGCGTCCTGCGTGTGGCACCAGCCCCGAGGGGTGACGGGCCTCACCCAGCGGCGCGATGGGCTGGAGGTGGAGGTGACCCCCGGGGCCATGGGCGCCTACGCCTGCGAGTGCCAGGAGGGCGGGGCAGCGCGCGTGGTCGCCGCCTACAGCTTGGTGTGGGGCGGCCAGAGGGGCTCCCCCGGCGGCGCCCACACCGTGGTGGGCGCTGGGCTGGTGGGCTTCCTCCTGGGGGTCCTGGCGGCGTCTCTCGCCCTCCTCCTGATCGGGCAGCGCCAGCAGCGCCGGCGGCAGAGGGAGCTTCTGGCCAGAGACAAGGTGGGCTTGGACCTGGGGGCCCCACCCTCTGGGACCACGAGCTACAGCCAGGACCCCCCGTCCCCGTCTCCGGAAGATGAACGGCTGCCCCTGGCCCTGGCCAAGAAGGCCGGCGGCTTCGGGGGCTTCCCGCCGCCCTTCCTGCTGGACCCCTGCACCAGCCCGGCGCACATCCGGCTCACGGGGGCGCCTCTGGCCACGTGCGACGAGACGTCCATCTAGAGCCGGCCTGGGCCGGGGCCACCCCGGCCACGCGGCCGCCGAGACCACACTTCTGTGGACCACCCCTCCTGGCCGGGTCTCCCCGAGAGTTGGGTCAGGGCTGCTCGAGCCCCGTGGCTGACCCATCTTCTCTGGCCTCTTCTCTGAGCCCTACGCGTTTGGGGGTCGGAACCGCAGCACAGCTCTGACTTTGCTTCCTGGTGGGCCCTGGGCAGAGGGAAGAGCCAAGGAGGTGTTGGGGGCCGGTGTGCCCCGAGGCCTTGGGATGGCGTATGATTCTCCAGTTTGCTGACTTTGTGGGGACCGCATGATCCCCGTGCTGCTCTGAGATCTCACCCGTCCTAGTTCCCCTTCGTCCCGCAAAGAGCGCGTCTAGGAGACCTGGCCACATGTGCATGGTGACGGGCCGTGCCTGGGTGCTTGGAGGGGAGTGGGCAGGAGAAGTTGGAATGGGGGGCACTGGCCTCAGAACTTTGCACCCTGTACGCAAGCGGGAAACAGGACTGCCCATGTCCCCATCGCCCCACTCTAATGCTCCCAAAGTGACCTTCTGGGTGGGCAGGGCAGCGGAGGTGTGGCCCCGTCCCTCGCCTTGGTTTTGCCCTCTGGCTGCCACCACTGCCATTTGCAGCTGTGCTTCCCCAGGCTGAAATAGGGGCTGTGCCCCCTTTTCTTGATTCCCATTTAAAAAAAAAAAAAACAACTTCATAACATTCTAAGTATGGGGTCTGGGGGGACGACCTAAAGGGATCCAAGTCACAGAAAATATGATGGTGACTTTCCTCAGGATGACACCCCCTTTCCCTAAAGCAGGGGGTCTCCCCAGCTTGGGCCCATGAACTCCTTGAAACCGTATGCAAAATGTCTGTGCCTGTGTGTCTGTATTTTCGTGGAGTGGGTGGGAGGGGGGTTACGTGTTTCATCCAATTCTCAAGGCCTTAACAAAGTCAAAGGACCACTGCCCCAAGTCGCCGTGCTTGGGCCAAGAGGAGGCGGTTCCGTCTGTGGCTGCTCTTCCTGGTCCCCCTTCTTGCTGCCTGCCGCCAGGACTCCCACCTGCTGGAGACCCTGTGTCTCCAGGCCGTGGAAGCTGGACTGGGCACGCGTTTGGAGTTCCTGTCCACCCCCGCCTCGCGGCTCCCACATGCTCTGTGCTTCTGCACCCCCCGGTCTTGGCCTGTGAGTGTGCCTCGTTCATCCCTGGCGAGGGACCCCCCCCACCCCTGAAGCTCCAGCCCTTTCCGGTTGAAGTTTCCTGCTCTCCCTTCCTCCGCAGCAGCCTGTGAACTGACTATTCAAGAGTCCCCTTGGGTTTGGAGTTATCCGTGGCTTTGCCGCGAGCAAGCGTATGGACTTCCGCGCGCAATCTAACCTAGGGTCAGCGGTTTACTCATCTGAAAAGTGGGGATAATACCTACCTCAGGGTTGCTGCGAGGCTTAAACGAGGAGATGTGTAAACAATAAAACATTATCTCTACAAGTGGATGCAGTTACTGTAAGCTTTGCTTTGTACCATCATCGTATAATTAGCCCTGTGACCACGGTCCTCTCCAAGGGGAAGGTGGGCTGTATGTCTGATTCTGGGTCATCCCTGGCCAGATGTTAGCTGCCTGTGTCTAGGTTTTGGTCAGACCTATAACTTTTCTTTCTTGTGCGTATGCACGTGTGTATGTCTGTGCATGTTAGAGGACGCTGTGTGTGCCTGTGGAGGCCCAAGGGGGACTTTGGAGTCACCACAGATTGCTCTACTTCCTTTTGGCTTTGCCCTGGAGTTTCCCAGCCAGGTTCTGCCTTCCAGGGCCCAAAATGCAGGCTGTTGCCATTTCCTTTTAATATGAGATCTGAACTCAGATCCTTATGCTCATGAGGCAGAGGTTAAACCCCTGAGCCATCTCTTCCAGCCCCTAGATCTGTGATTTTTATGACCTCACATGTCTGACCTTTATGACCCTCCCCCCCCCCCGCCCCTGTTCCCTTTTATATGAGAACAGAGGAAGGTTATGTGTTTTTTGCTTTATGCACATTGTGGCCCTTACACAAGTTATGCGCCTGTTCCATTTCAGAGGAGGGCGGGGAGCTATTTGAGGACTTGGGTCTCTGTGGGGAGGGGCACGTCATGGTGGATTGGGGCATGTGGTCCTTGCCTGTGGCTGTGGTTAGAGAAATGTTGGATACAGCACGTAGAAAGAATGAGCAAGGGAGGAAGATATGGGTGCAAAGATAGGGGAGCTATGTCTGAGTTGCCAGAGAATTGGAAGCTGAGGGAGACCACAAGAACTGGGAAAAAAACAGACGGAATAAATCGATCGTATCGTCTGTGTCTGCGGGTGTGGACAAGAGCACTCTAGGGAGAGACAGGGTTGAAGTAGACTAAGCTCCCTCCACGCCGTCCTGCAGGGAGGACTGTTAGGGTTCTGTCTGGTCACTGCCCAGCACAGCAGCTGTGGAGTGGGGTTCATGTTTGTGTTACTCTCAGACTTCCAAGATTGCCCACTTCCTGGCTCCTGCTCCCCAATTCCCTATGCTTGACTGTAATCTCTGGTCCATATTCCGTGATTTTTCAACTAGTGACTACCCAGCAGGGAGCCGCCAACCTTGATTGAGCTACCTCCTCTTTGATTTGTTCTGGCCTTTCCCAGGCTCCGCCTTCCAGGCCACCGCCATTTTGGCCGCCACCATTCCTGTCAGTTGTTATGTGGCATCTGGGATCTGAATTCAGAACCTCGTGCTTGTGACGCAGAGGCTTAACCCCTGAGCTACCTTTCTAACTCACTAAAAACCTACCGACTAAACTCCTTGTGGTAAAGAGGCTGATATGAACGATTACAGCTTTTATCGAAATGATTAAATCAAAGGACAAACATGAAGTTCCTTAAAAGTATTTTTATAGAACTTCATAAACAAAAGGGGACTTATTTTAGAAGTCTGTCCTTTTTTATCCCTTGAAACAAAACATTATATTGTAAGATAAACAAGATCAATGATCATTTTTTTAAACTTTATTTTGCAGTGTGTTTGTGTATCAGAGGGGTGTGTCCTTGTGGAGAACCAGGAATGACTTAGGGAATCATCCTGGATTACTTCTATGTCCTTTTTGCTTTGCTCTGCCCCCCAGGGCTGGAAGTGCAGGCTGGGGGTATTTCTGCCTGGTACAAAACCAGTTATTTAAAAATAAATGAAGCTTGGCTTTCTAGTCTAGTGAAAAGACTCAGTGGGTAAAGGCACCTGCCCCACACTTGACCTGAGTCCAATCCCAGGAACTCACAGGAAGATAGAGACCTGGCTCCACAGGCTTGTCTTCCCTACATGCATCATGGAACGCATGTCACATGTACGCACATATGTGCGCCCTATGCATAATAATAATAATATTAATAATTTCAAAATTGGCTTTTTAAATTGTGTCAGAGGCAAGGCTGAAATTTTAAAAAATGATCGGCCCTAACTGGAAGGAACACCAGCGGCAAAGTTAAACTCTAGTTTTCTGATTCTTCCCGGCAGGGCTTGATTGTAGGCTTCTCCATTAAGTTGTCAATCTCTGACATCAAAGGCCTGAGAGAAACAAAGAAAAGAGATGGATACAATGTCGAGAGTCAAGAGACCCAATAGAAAGAAAATAGATACAATGTTAAGACTCATGATTTGAGAGGCTACTGCTCTTGGCTAGCTAGCCCCATTGCTCTTAGGTTCGTGGCAAGACAGAAATGGTGTGGAGAGGTGGTATGGCAGAGGAAAGCTGTTCACCTTAATGGCAGCCAGGAAGCAGAGAGGGGCAGCAGGAAGAGGCCAGAGCCAAGATCTACTCTGCACAGGCATCTGCTCAACAACTCCCTCCCTCTAACCAGGCTCCACCTTCCATGCTTCTACTCCCTCCTAATGATCTATGCAGATTTTGAGCCAATCAACGGATTAAACCACTGTTTGGGTCAGTCATTATAATCTCAATTATCACTGGACATTTCTTGGGGCACATGCATAGTTGTGCTTTACTAATCTCTTGGTGTCCCTCAGTCTCATTGACAGTCATGGTAAGTGAGGTGACCGACAGAAAGGTTCATGTGAATTGATGTAAAAACTGGTCAGAACTGGAGCTGGGGAAAGAAAGCAACAGAGTGATCCAATTTCATGTGTTGGGGGGGGTTTGGAAGGGTCATGAAAAGGGATCAAGCATAAGGAGAGAGAAAGAGGAGGGGGTGTGCTTGGCTCACTCAGAAATTAAAGGAAACACTGGATGACCCTTCGGAATATGTACTTGATTAGGCAGAGTGTCTGCTGATCCCAGCAGCCTTGAGGGAGGAGAGATCATCCCCGTGGATGTCATGGTAGGTGGGGGAAGGGCAGTGGTGGGCAGTCCGAGAAATCTCTCCGAAGCCTTAGCACCTTCTGAGTTCCCAGAACGAGAAGGCCATTTGGGTTTTATAGCTTCTTTAGGGGGTGGCAGGAAGCTACACACCACAGGACATAGTGCGGCTTTGCTCGTGTGCCAAAAGTAGGAAGGTGCTGATAAAGACTGACTATAAGTTGTCTGGGTTCTGGGCACTGGGGAGGGAGGTTGAGCTTCCTTACAGGTGGGAACAGGAAGACAGAAAGTAACTGCAGGGACAGGAAAAGAGGCTTCAGGGAGCGTGGCCAGATTTCTAGGAGAAGCACACCCCACATACACCCTCATACCCTCCTCCTCCTCCCTCCCCCCTCCCCTGGCATCCTGTCATCTAACACAACCTGGGATTGGTGTCTCAGGATTTCTACCCCCTGGGACTGAAGCTTTCTTTCGACAGATGGCTCCCAGGCCAGCCCCTGTGGGGTTGGCTGCTCATTTATGTGTCCCAGCTGACACCCATCTCATGGACTGTTGAGCTAGTCAACACCTGGTCCCCACCACCTGTGTCCAGGGGATCGAAGGACCAGCATCTCTCCTTCTTGCTCCAACAAGTTCTTTGAGTTGAACAGGCGAGCAAGGAAACTCTCCCAGGACTGCGGTTCGCTCTGGGAGTTTGTCCTTTGTTATTTCTGATGCTGGCCACCTGCGGCCTTGCGGACCGCCGAGAGACTGCTCCCTACAGTGTTGATTGTCGACCTGACTCGCTCTAGGATCACCTGGAGACAGAGCTGTGCGCGTGTCTGAGTGCTTAACTGAGGCGACAAGACCCACACTACAGTGGTTGGCATTATTCCAGGAGTGGGGTCCTGGACCCAATAAAAACGAGACAGGAAGCTGGGCACCAGCTTCACCCCCTGCTTGCTTGTTTTTGTTAATAACTGGGGGTGGGGAACAGTTAGTTAGGCCCCCTCCTTCTGACAGCCTCCCATTCGGCCCTATCCTTAGGATTTCAAGGATCTTTCTTTTTCTTTCTTTCTTTCTTTTTTTTTTTTTTTTCTTTCTTTCTTTCTTTCTTTCTTTCTTTCTTTCTTTCTTTCTTTCTTTCTTTCTTTCTTTCTTTCTCTCTCTCTCTATTTCTTTTTCTTTCCCTCCCTCCCTCCCTTCCTTCCTTCCTTCCTTCCTTCTTTCCTTTCTCTTTCTCTTTTTTTTCCTTTTTTATTTATTTTCATTTTTTAGTTTTTTTAATTTTGATTTAATGTGCGTTTATTGCATGTGTGTTTATGTGTGTGTGTGTGTGTGTGTGTGTGTAGAACCATGGGCGAATTCGGGAACCACCATGGACCGCCTCCACCTCCTCCTTGTTTACTCTGTCCCGGGATTCACAGGCTCCGCCCTACCAGGACCAAAAACACAGGCCGCCCCTGCTTCCGCCCGGCATCTATACGTGGGGTCTAGGATCTGAACTCAGGACCTTCTGCCTGCAAGGCAGAGGCTTAACCCTTGAGTCACTTCCAGCCCCAAAAAAGGTACTCTGGGGTCGGGCAGCCCTTGGTGTATGGAGAGGGTGGGATGTGTGAGGCACCAAAGCCGGTGAACTGCTTCATCTCATTGTCCTCCGTACACCTTGTGCCCCAGCGGATCCCAGTGGCCGTCAGTCATTTGAGAGCGGACAGGCGAAGACAGGGGTCTTCCCGCTCAGCAGCTATACCTAAGGATTTGAGGAAATTGGGAGGTGAGTCATGCAGGTGCTAGGGCTGGGGGGGGGCAGGTGATGATGTTAGTGGCATTGTTAACATGGGGGGGGGCTTGGCCACCTGTCCTCAATAGGTCAATTAAAAAGACTGTAGTGCAAAGCCAAGCAAGGAGATCTATTCAATGTCGCCAGATTGGTAGGAGGGACAGATAAAGAAGTCCGGTGAGTCCCCTTCCCCAAGTCTAGCTTCAGGATCCTGACATAGGTTTTTGGTTTAAATAGAAAGCAAAAAGTATGCCTCGCTAAGCACTCCTGGACAAGGAGGGATCCCACATCGCGGACCCTCTCACCTGCAAGGTGGTCTGACAAATTCCAGAACTGTGTGAAATCTCTTTTCTAGGAGGAAATTCTCTGGCTGGCACCAGTTTTCAGCCTTTTCTTCCTCCCAGCATGAGATTCGTGGGGCATCCATTGTTTGAAAAGTCTGACTTCCAAAGGGAGGGTACCCGTATCTTCTTTCCTGCCAGGGACAGGCACGGGGAGCCAGGCTCCCTCCCCAAGGCATTCGGGTGTCCCCTGGCACCAGTTCTGTCACCTTGTCCTCCACTGCCCTCCTTCCCTGTGCTCTCCTCCCTCCCCACCTCACAGAGGGAGAGCTGGGAAAGGGCTTGTTATCTGTGGAGGACCTCGTTGGGTTTCCTCTTGACTCCCCCAGATTCTTCCCATGATGCTCTGAGGTGTTGCTTAGTGCCCACTCTACACCTCCTCCAGTCTCATTTCAAACGAAAGGAGAGGACGGGACAGGGGACCACATGACCTGAGCGTCCTCCCCCTTCCTCCTGGCATATGACTTCTGAGAGTTTCGATATCACGGACACATTTATTCCAGCCACGCCCCCTGGCTCAGGAGAGCCCATGATATGTTTGGGTTGGGGAGGCGGGCGTGGAAAGTTCATCAAAAAAAACCTTCGTGGAGGGTTCTTGGCCCATCTTCTATTCCCTGAGGGACAGTCCATCCCTCCCCACCTCTCTGCAGGGCTCCCTCCTCTTCTGGTTCCCGCAGCAGCTTTTGCCTAATTCATCATGCTGCTGATTGTGCCCTTTATCTTTATTGGTGCGCGGGAGCCTCGTTTGTCTTGCTGGATTGAGTGTATCCCATCCGGGAAGGAATGGGAGTCATAAATAGGTCCCTAGTAACTGGCTGAGTTCACAAGACTGTGCGGAGGTCAGAGTGGAGACCTCGCCCCTGCAGGGGCTGTGAGACTCAGGCTCATCTGAACTGTGGGGTACACCTCTCTGTGCAGAGTCAAGGATGATATGGGAGAGAAACCCTTCCAGGTCTTTCCGTCTGCTGTTGTGGGGACCTGCTCAGTGTTGTTGGGGGCCCAACACCGAACTGAAGTTTGGAAGAAAGAAGAACAACTTCCAAAAGTGATCCTCTGACCTCTACACATTCCCATGAGAGCGTGTACGGTACATACGTACCACAAAATGTGCATCCAAAGACAACTTTATGGAGTTTTGTCTCTCTCTCTGCTTTGACATGGGTTCCAGGGATTGAACTCAGGGTCACCAGAGTGCCTCAAGCGCGTTTTACCTACTGAGCCATTTTGCCAGCCTTGTAACTAGGCTTCTGGTAGATAGAAGCTCAGAGTGATATCTAGAAATATTTTACTTTGACAAGGGATTATGGCTTCGTGGAATGAATACTATATGCCCAAAATGTGTTTCCTAGGTGACTCCAAATCCAGTCAAGTACAGTGAAGATTAGCCGTTACACCCAAGTAATCAGAAACCCACAGCTTGTAAGAGTTCATGCTGCAGGAACCTGAAAGATATGACTCCAGGCTGGGTGTCAGCGTTAAGTGTGGTGCTTAGTACACTTGGCTTTTATTGGTTACTCTTGTTTGTTGCTGTGAGAGAACACCCAAAGTCAATCAACTTAAAGGGGGAAAGGGAGGTTTATTCAGTTTATGGTTCCGGAGGAGAGCTAAGAGTCATGCAAGGCAGAAAAGACATGGTTGGCTGGCAGGAGGTGGAGGCAGGCTAATTCACGTTCATCCGGATGCTAAGAGCTGCAAGGCGGTTACTGCTAGACAGATGTCCCTGGAAGTAGGGTGGAACTAATCCACCTCAAGGCCCCCCCCTGTGACTGCCTTCTACCTGTGTGAGCACCTTCTGCTCCTCCCTCCTCTTCCTCCTTTGGTTTCTGGGGGCGTGGCCTAGTGCCTCGTGGACATAAGCATGAATACACCACATTGTCTGCTCCCCCAACTCCCAGAATCCTTTGCTTTGATTTTTTGATACTATTAAGGAATTATATTCCACTATTTTACAGAAGAGGAAATATCTGCGTAGTGCATGCATATATGCATGCGTGTTTGATTTATATTCATTTTTTTTTTTTTTTTTAAATATATATTTTTTAATTTTTTTATTCAACTGTGAGTGTGCACGTGTGTCCAGACCGGGCTTGAATTCTCCGAGTAACTGAAAATGTCCTTGAATTCCTCCTGATTGTTCAGGCTCTACCTTCTAAGGGCTTGGATTGCAGATGTGCACCTCCATATGCTGCCTAATTTACCTTATTTATCAATGAGAAAAAAATAATAAAAATTTTATCTTTATAAAAACATACTTAATACTTTAGAAATAAGATGTAAGGACTGGAGAGATGGCTCAGGGGTTAAGACTCTGCCTCAAACACAGAAGATCCTGGAGTTCAGATCCCAGATCCCACCTCCTCCCTCCCCCAAAGAAAACAAAACAAAAAATCCAACAGGCAGAAAGGGGGGCCTGAAGTTCTGGCCTCAATGGGTGGAGCCTGGGAAATCTCAGGGTGAAGCTAAAAGGAGGTAGAAGCAATCCAGAATGATTCCCAAAGTCACCCTTGGTCCTCCACAGGGACACACAGTGCCTTCTGATAGACACACACACACACACACACACACTACACACACAATAAATGAGTAAATAAATACATAGAAAGTAAAAACAGAACAACTTTAAAATTTGAACTATTATGTATCCACGGCATGAATGGTATTTTCCTTTCAAATTTTTTCAGAGACAGAGTCTAATTGGCCCAGTAGTCCAGACTGACCTTGACCTCCATGTGTATTTGAGGATGGCCTTGAACTCTTGATTCTCCTGCTTCTCAACTCCTGGGAATATGGTCCTGTAGCAGGATGAGGCTCAGGTTTTTTAAGTTGCAAGCTATCACAGGGCAGAGGGAGTTGTCGGATTCCAGGGAGCAGCAAGGAGTTCCATTTCTGATTATTAGCACATTGTCGCATCAGTCTAGCATCGACTATGGAGAAGCTAGGAAACGAAAAACAAACAAAGCTTGAAATCAAGACCTTTGACCTGCTGCTTCAAACATTGCCAAAAAAAATAAAAATAAAAGATTATCTGCCTTTGATCCTGCCTAGGCGTCTGTAATCCTGCTCTTGTCCAACTCCTAGCCTGCAGCGCCTAGAACACAGAACCCTTTCTCAGACCTATTTTGCCCGGTTCACGCCTGTGTCTAGCCAACCCTGGAGGAGGCAGGCAGTGGCTCTCGCTCCTAGGGCTCAATCGGAGGGCTGCGCCCGGTGCCAAGCCCTCCCCGACGAAATCTGTTTTGTCTCATGCCGGGCTGAGTCACATAGAATAGATAGATAGTTAATCAGCACATGTCCTGCAGATCATATTATCCGCTTACAAATATAGCCCGTTAGCGCACAGGCACGGCGGCCCTTCCGCTTGGGGGTGGTGGTGGTGTTGCTCTGCGGGTGTAAACAGCGTCGTGCCCAGCGCCTCGGACTGTGTGTGGACTCACCCAGAAGGTGAGTGTCGGGGGGTCTGGGGTGGACGCCGGGGAGGCAGCGCGGGAAGGGGCGTGTCGTGTGTCTGCTGGGGACCCCGCGCGCGGGGGCTCCGGCTGGTGCGCCCCAGAGCTCCAGCCAGCCTGGCTGACCTAAAGCCACCATCTAACCACGCCGGGGAGGACCGGGCACCGATCCGCGCACGCCGATCTCTGCGACTGAATCGGGAGCCAGGAGCGCGCGTGGGCTCGCAGGTGCCCACAGCGGACTGCAGCTGGAGCGGGGTCCTTGGGGATCCGGGGTCCTCCCGGCTCCTGGCTCCTTGGCGGGCGAGGGGGTGGTGGTGGTGCGGAGAGAGGGGGCACCAACCCCGTGCCCGAGGCTGGACTCAAAGCCTTCTACAAACCGCTTCCAAGGGGGCTATAAATCAACTTTGTTTTTGTCATCCTCTGGTCCTAGAAGAGCGCGCCCCGACATCTGACCAGGAGGGGTGGGGAGTGACGCGGGGCGGGGCGGGGGCCGGGAGCCTTTCCTCTTGGCGAGCTTTGTGCGCCCCCTGGCGTGGGTGAAGTAGGGGTGGGAACCCGAAAGTGACTTGTCTGGCCCTGTAAGAGGCGGGGCTGCGCTGGCCAGGAAACTGAGCAGTAATTGGAGCCCAGGGCTTTTCCTGTCTTTGTCCCGTAGAACCGGCTAACCTTGTCAGATGGAGAGAAAATGCCGAGTGTCCATGAAATTCTGGTTTTGGTCTTATATGTAATTGCCAAAGGTCTGTCTTAATTACTTTAAATACTTACTTTTTTAAATAAAAGACTTCTTGGAAGACAGGGCCCCTGTCCTCTTAGCACCACTTGACCATGGTGCTTGGCTGTGTGTTGTTCCACTAGACTTGTGAGTGGGGTGCTGCGTTGAGTCCCCCAAGAGAACACAGAGGCCCTGTCCCAGGGACATGTCTGGTTCATGTCATGACCTCCTCATCCTTTCTGTGTCCTCTCTCTCCCCGGATCTGACTTTCTAGTTTAGCAATACCATCAACCTCCCCCCACACACACACTATGATCATGTGATCACGTTATCCAATGACGAATTTGGCTGAGGTGTAACTAAGCTGATCCTCACATTCAAGACCGGCTTCTACTCACTCCCACTGTTCTAGAAAAAAATGTACTCTGGGGTCGGGCAGCAGCCTTGTGTATGGAGAGGGATGGGATGTGTGAGGCACCAAAGCCAGGTGAGCTGCTTCATCTCATTGTCCTCCGTACACCTTGTGTCCCCAGCGGATCCCAGTGGCCGTCAGTCATTTGAGAGCGGACAGGCTGAAGACAGGGGTCTTCCCGCTCAGCAGCTATACCTAAGGATTTTGAGGAAATCTGGGAGGTGAGTCATGCAGGTGCTAGGGCTGGGGGGGGGCAGGTGATGATGTTAGTGGCATTGTTAACATGGGGGGGGGCTTGGCCACCTGTCCTCAATAGGTCAATTAAAAAGACTGTAGTGCAAAGCCAAGCAAGGAGATCTATTCAATGTCGCCAGATTGGTAGGAGGGACAGATAAAGAAGTCCGGTGAGTCCCCTTCCCCCAAGTCTAGCTTCAGGATCCTGACATGAGGTTTTTGGTTTAAATAGAAAGCAAAAAGTATGCCTCGCTAAGCACTCCTGGACAAGGAGGGATCCCACCCATCGCTGACCCTCTCACCTGCAAGGTGGTCTGACAAATTGCCAGAACTGTGTGAAATCTCTTTCTAGGAGGAAATTCTCTGGCTGGCACCAGGTTTCAGCCTTTTCTTTCTCCCAGCATGAGATTCGTGGGGCATCCATTGTTTGAAAAGTCTGACTTCCAAAGGGAGGGTCACCCGTATCTTCTTTCCTGCCAGGGACAGGCACGGGGAGCCAGGCCTCCCTCCCCAAGGCATTCGGGTGTCCCCTGGCACCAGTTCTGTCACCTTGTCCTCCACTGCCTCTCCTTCCCTTGCTCTCCTCCCTCCCCACCTCACAGAGGGAGAGCTGGGAAATGGCTTGTTATCTGTGGAGGACCTCGTTGGGTTTCCTCTTGACTCCCCCAGATTCTTCCCATGATGCTCTGAGGTGTTGCTTAGTGCCCACTCTACACCTCCTGCCAGTCTCATTTCAAACGAAAGGAGAGGACGGGACAGGGGACCACATGACCTGAGCGTCCTCCCCCTTCCTCCTGGCATATGACTTCTGAGAGTTCTGATATCACCGGACACATTTATTTCCAGCCACGCCCCCTGGCTCAGGAGAGCCCATGATATGTTTGGGTTGGGGGAGGCGGGCGTGGAAAGTTCATCAAAAAAAACCTTCGTGGAGGGTTCTTGGCCCATCTTCTATTCCCTGAGGGACAGTCCATCCCTCCCCACCTCTCTGCAGGGCTCCCCTCCTCTTCTGGTTCCCGCAGCAGCTTTTGCCTAATTCATCATGCTGCTGATTGTGCCCTTTATCTTTATTGTGCGCGAGGGACCTCGTTTGTCTTGCTGGATTGAGTGTATCAGCCATCCGGGAAGGAATGGGAGTCATAAATAGGTCCCTAGTAACTGGCTGAGTTCACAAGACTGTGCTGAGGTCAGAGTGGAGACCTCGCCCCTGCAGGGGCTGTGAGACTCAGGCTCATCTGAGACTGTGGGGTACACCTCTCTGTGCAGAGTCAAGGATGATATGGGAGAGAAACCCTTCCAGGTCTTTCCGTCTGCTGTTGTGGGGACCTGCTCAGTGTTGTTGGGGGCCCAACACCGAACTGAAGTTTGGAAGAAAGAGAGAACAACTTCCAAAAGTGATCCTCTGACCTCTACACATCTCCCATGAGAGCGTGTACGGTACATACGTACCACAAAATGTGCATCCAAAGACAACTTTATGGAGTTTGTTCTCTCTCTCTGCTTTGACATGGGTTCCAGGGATTGAACTCAGGTCACCAGACGGTGCCTCAAGCGCTTTTACCTACTGAGCCATTTTGCCAGCCTTGTAACTAGGCTTCTGTAGATAGAAGCTCAGAGTGATATCTAGAAAATTATTTTACTTTGACAAGGGATGTATGGCTTCGTGGAATGAATACTGATATGCCCAAAGATGTGTTTCCTAGGTGACTCCAAATCCAGTCAAGTACAGTGAAGATTAGCCGTTACACCAAGTAATCAGAAACCCACAGCTTGTAAGAGTTCATGCTGCAGGGAACCTGAAAGATATGACTCCAGGCTGGGTGGTCAGCGTTAAGTGTGGTGCTTAGTACACTTGGCTTTTGTATTGGTTACTCTGTTTTGTTGCTGTGAGAGAACACCCAAAGTCAATCAACTTAAAGGGGGAAAAGGGAGGTTTATTCAGTTTATGGTTCCGGAGGAGAGCTACAGTCATGCAAGGCAGAAAAGACATGGTTGGCTGGCAGGAGGTGGAGGCAGGCTAAGTCACGTTCATCCGGGATGCTAAGAGCTGCAAGGCTGTTACTGCTAGACTAGATGTCCCTGGAAGTAGGGTGGAACTAATCCACCTCAAGGCCCACCCCCTGTGACTGCCTTCTACCTGTGTGAGCACCCTTCTGCTCCTCCTCCTCTTCCTCCTTTGGTTCTGGGGGCGTGGCCTAGTGCCTCGTGGACACTAAGCATGAACTACACCATTGTCTGCTCCCCCAACTCCCAGAATCCTTTGCTTTGAGTTTTGATACTATTAAGGAATTATATTCCACTATTTTACAGAAGAGGAAATATCTGCGTATGTGCATGCATATATGCATGCGTGTTGTGATTTATTCATTGAATTTACCCTCTAGTCTGGCTTAGTTGGAAGATTAGGTGCATACACTCGCACGCTTAATAGAGTATGAAACATGAGGCTCGAGAGATTCCTGGGGGGCTTCGGGAGCTCAGAGGGAGAAGGGAGTGGGGTGCCTCAGGAAGAGGTCTCCCTGGTGATTGCTAGCGATGACTTACACGCCTTAAGAACGTTTGTCAACCACCAGCCGGCCCAGAAGCCATAGAACAAACCATCATACTGAAGCCAGGGCTCATTCATATTTGATCTCAAAGTCTGTATGAAAAAGTATTTCACATATGAAACTAACATATGCATTTTTTAAATAAATAGGTAATTTCATGCTCCCAAAATGGGACATAAAGTGGCCGTGTTCGACATTTCCGTTGTCAGAGCCTTATGGGAAACCCGGGTCAAGAAGCACAAAGCGTGGCAGAAGAAGGAAGAAGAAAGGCTTGAGAAAAGCGCACTGGAGAAGTAGGTGCTTGGGGGAGGGGGGCCCAGGCAGGCGGCGGTCGTGCCTCAGAGGAGGGTACTTTTCCTCTGGGAGTTCTCCCGGTCCCGGACACTTCCTTCTTCTTCAGCATTACACTCCGTAGGGACCCAGGAAGTCAGCCTCTCCCCCTAAGCTGGCTGATGCTCGCTCGCCACGCCCATTAAGGTGTATATTGTGCATGGGCAAGTTGCAGGTTTTGATTGACTGATGCTTCAAAGGGTATTCCTGACTATCATATCAGGTTGGCAAATGATGATGTATTTGCATGTTTTAAGTTCCAACAAAATGTGTAAGATACAGATCTATTCTCAGCTTATCTACCTACCTATTTATCCATCGTCTACATATGTGTGCATGTATGATCTGTCATCAATCTATTATCTATATATCTACCACCTATCTATAATCAATTATCTATCATACTATATCATATCATATCATCTGGGTATCTGTCATCTGTGTTTCATCAATCTATGTATCTATCATGTGTCTATACAGCAATCATTTATCTGTCTATTATGTATCTATTTCTCTATCATATATTTATCATCTGTCTATCTATCTATCTATCCATCCATCCATCTTCTATCTCTTGATTTCTTTTGTTTTATTGATACCGAGTCTCTTGTAATCCAGACTGGCTTGAACTCAATATGGTGGCACCAAGTTGATCTTGAACTTGTGACCCTCTTGCCCTCACCTCCCCAGGGTTGGTTTGCAGATGCCACCTTGCCACTAGTGCATACTGCTTTTTTAAAGGAATGCTTCTCGTTTCCTACTTACTTTGTTGTACATTGGTCATACTTTCAGCAGTTGCTACCGTGTGAGACAGGCAAGACGTATGGTAGAGGGCTTACGTGCTATCCTCTCCCGAAATCATCTTCCGGTTCAGGAAAAGCCACGAGGAAAGAGAGGCTGGAGCTGTTAACCGAGACAGCACTCGGTGTTGATGCTGCCGCTGATTGACAGTTCAGTGGGATCGCTTCTCACGGAAGTTCCCGCAGCTTGCCTCAGACCTAGGGATTGGCCCCTGTCCTCGCTTGCTATCGTCATATCCAGAGCTGCTAAGTTCTTTTTTATCCTGTGGTTGTAAGGATGTTTAGATCACTGAGAAAACTAGTAATGAACAGCACTACCCTAATCCCCACAGTCTGTCCCAGAGGAGTCCCTCCCAAGTCTTCTGGCATTTTTTTCTGGCATTGAACTCATATCACTTCATGGCCAAACTGATCCTTTGTATTATATTATTTACAGACTTCATGTGTAGGCCCGAAGCCCTGACTAGTTGATTGCTGATTGATTGCTGGGCTCATTCTTTCCCTCCACTTTCCTTCTCCCCTTCTCTTCTTTTGTTTTCTACTTCTCTTTCATTCTCCTTCCTTTCTTCCTTCCTTCCCTCCCTCTCTCCCTCCATTCTTCCCTTCCTCCCTCTTTCTCCTCTTTTTCTCCTTCCTTCCTTCCTTCCTTCCTTCCTTCCTTTCTTCCTTCCTTCGTTCCTCCCTCCCTTCCTTCCTCCTTCCTTCTTTCCTTCTTTCCTTCGTTCCTTCGTTCCTTCCTTCGTTCCTTCCTTCCTTCCTTCCTTCCTCCTCCCTTCCTTCTTCCTTCCCTCCTTCCCTCCCTCCCTCCCTTCTTTCTTTCTTTCCTTCCTTCTTTCATACTCTTATGTAGATCTGGCTTATTGAATCATCTATGTAACCAAGAATGATCTTAAACTTCTGATCTTCCTGTTTTCCTTCCAAGTCTTGGGATTACAGGTACACGTTACTATGCCAATCCTTACAGGGCACGTTCTGTAGTGTGCCCCCCTGTGAGTGAGACACACACACACGTATGTATATATGTATATATAATATACATTTATTTGAAATGTTCATTTAAAGTGGAGGCTCCAATGGGATGAAGTTCTTCACCCGCCCCGAGGCGGCCTGGGCTGCTTCTCTAGGCCAGTGGGGGCCATTCCCAAGAGAGTAACCGTGCCCCGCTGACCATCTCAGGATAAAGGAGGAGTGGGACTTCGTGGCCGAGTGCAGGAGGAAGGGCATCCCCCAGGCCCGGTACTGCAAGAACGGCTTCGTGGACACCGGCACAGAGCTTCTGGAAAAAATCGAGAGCAACTCCCTGGCGAGGAGGCGCGCCCCTGCCAAGGACGCAGACAGACGGGGAGATTCATGTGTGCTTGAACTGTCAGGGGAGCACTGGAAGGTGAGTCCCCAGCGTCTGTCTCTGTGCAGCAAACGGGCACTTAGCATTGCGCTGTGGCTGACTGAGGTCAACCAACGAAGACTTGGTCTTTATTTTTTTTATTATTTATTTAATTGTGCGTGTGTGTGTGCGTGTGTGTGTGTATGTGTGTGTGTAGACCATGGACCGCTTCTACCTCCTCCTTGTTTACTCTGCCCGGGGATTCACAGGCTCCGCCCTACCAGGACCAGAAACGCAGGCCACCCCACTTCCACCCGGCTGTCTATATGTAGGGTCTAGGATCTGAACTCAGGACCTTTTGCCTTCAAGGCAGAGGCTTAACCCTTGAGCCATCTCTCCAGCCCCGAAAACTTGGTCTTTAGAGGGCTTTCCAGTGGGTGTGGAGGGGCCCATCTTCAGTTTCCATACAGGGTCTCTTGTAAGCCTAGGCTGGCCTTGAACTCTCCATGCAGCTGAGGATGTCCTTAAACGCTTGTCTCTACCTCCCAAGTGCAGGGATTACAGTGACATGTATCTCCATCACAGGCTCATCTCCATGAATTTCAGCGTAGTCCTGGCTACAACACTTCTGTTATCCAAGACTGCGCAGCTGAGTCCCCTGTGGCCTCCCCAGGGTGAGGCAGGTCTTTAAGGGTGCTCAATTCAGGTTGGGGAGATGGCTCAGTGATTAAATGCCTGACAAAAAAGCATTGGGAGCTGAGTTTGGGTCCTTAGCATGCATATAAAAACCCAAGTGTGGTGGTGCAAATCTGTAATAATACTATGGAGCGGGAGGCGGAGTCAGGAAGATCCTAGGATTCTGGCCAGCTAGGCTAGCCAATCAGTGAGCTCTGGGTTCTGTGAGCGACCTCTGGTTGACCTGTGTCCTACACACACACACACACACACACACACACACACACACACACACGCATACACGCACAGATGCACATCACCACACACAAAGAATAATCAGTTCAGCAGGTGTTCCCCACCCCAGATGCTGAAATAACCCTCTGCCATTAAAAAATATATATCTCTCCAGTGCCCGAACCACCATTCATTCCTCTATGACTCGCATGCTCCGGCGTTGCAGGGCAGCATGGGAATTTCCCTAGAGCTTTAACCTGATTGTCCCGTCTAATCTTTTACTCTGAGATGCTGCGGCTGCTCGGAGTTGTTCCTAGTCCTTCCTCAGTGACTGGAGGCCGTTGTCTGCCTCCTGCCCTTGCACCTTGGGGGAGGGAGGCGTGTCTGGGGTTGTCTGTGATGCTGGCAGCACCTGTGTGATCAGTGTCATGGGAAAGGTATGAGCTGTGCCCATCTCGGTGGGACGGGATTCTCGGGGGCCCACCTGCCCTTCAGCTCTTGTTACTGTCTGCCAGATTGTGATTGAAAGGATGTGGGATGGGATACTGACTCCTGGATGATTCTGAGGATGCTATTTTGTTTGGTTTGGTTTGGTTTGGAGAAACAGTCTCATGCAGCCCAGGCTAGCCTTGAATTCCTGATCCTTCTGCCTTTGCCTGGAATAGCACGCATGTACCACCATAGTTAGGTTGTTGCAGTTCGCCTGTGTGGATGCTAATATAAATCATCATCAAACAGCTTAAGAGAACAAGGGGTTTATTTTCTCTATGATTACTGGTTGCAGTTTGTAGTCCAGCTTGACGGGAGAGCACAGACCAATACCAGGGCTGAGGGAACTGACCACACCATCTCTACACAACAGCTGAGAGAAGGACGATCCTTTACTGGCCAGACCAGCATGTCTGGCCAAGTGTACACAAGGATGCCAATTTCCTCAACCAGTTCTCTGTATTTCATTCACCTGTTCAGAGTCTAGTCCCACTCACCATGGACTGGTCTGCCCCATCAACTAGACAATCTCCTGCAGGTTCGCTCTGGAGATAAACTTAACTCAACTACTAATTCTCTGCAAATGTGCCCAGAGCTCAAACCCTCAACCATCAGGTTGACACCTGTGCATAACTATGACACTGGTCTCCCCAGCCTTTGTCTCCCCTCCATCATTGAGATCTGCAGGCACATAAACACGGCTTGCTCTGGGCAGGGAGGTAGGTATGTCTTGTCTTTTGATTGCAGATCATTGCTCCAGTCACTCTTTTGTTTGCTGTGATAACTACTCTGATCCATGAGATTTAAATGAAAAAGGCTTTTTTATTATTTTGGCATACGGTTCCACAGAGGGTCGAGTCCATCACGCCAGAGAACACATGGTGACAGGAACGGGAGGCTGGCCGTTGCCTTGTAGTTATGGGGGGGGAGAGAGAGAGAGAGAGAGAGAGAGAGAGAGAGAGAGAGAGAGAGAGAGAACAGGAAAGGAAGTAGGGCTTGTTTATCAAATCTCAAGGCTCACCCTTCCCTCCAGTGACGTACTTCCTCCAGCAAGGTGTCATCCCTTAAAGGTTCCGGTGACTTCTCAAACGGTATCCCTGGCTGGGGGACCAAGTATTCAGCCACAACGTGAGCCTTGTGGGGACAACTCACATTCAAATGATGACAACCATTGCTAAAAACATTCTCATGGTGGTCAGTAGATAGGGTCATGGCCACGCACTTGCCTCATGGGGGTTTCCTGTCCTCTGGGAGAACCTGCGATAAGCCCTTGTGGTTCAAAAACTACCTTTGGAAGATCAGATCAGAGTATGTAACAAGCACCTACTGCAGCCAGTGGGAAGGAAGACAGGCTGAGCAGAGGCTCCCACTGTGGGCTTGGACTGTGTTTGCATTACTGGTCTGTGGACTCTGTGGCCTTATGACCCTTGACCTCTGTTCCCATACCGTTTTTTGAGCCAGTACCCTCTTCTGATGAGGTTCATTCTAGGAAGACGCTGGGGCCTCCAGCATCTTTAGTATGGATTTCAATTAATTTCTTCCCCAGAGAGATTTGGGGAGGGGGTTCCGTCTTACCTCTAATTAAGGAACAAAATTCTCTGCGAATAGTTTTTTTCTATGTTAGACAGTGAGGGCGTTTTACGACGTGAGCAAATCTGCTTCATGACATCAGCCACCATGATGGGCTTTGGGCCTCGCCATAGACCAAAGGCATCAGGACCAAGTCACTGCAGACTGTAACCTATACCAGCAAGAGCCAGAATAAACCTCCTCCCCTACACGTTCATCATCTTGGAAATCTTTTTCTTTCTTTTTTAGTGGAATGGTCATTTTGTTTTAATTACCAATGCATTATTCATGCAGAATATAATGACATCATCCACTATGGTTTTCCAAACAGGATTTGTAGGCATTAAATTATTATTAATGAATTCTCAGGAAAAAAATAGAAAACACAAAAATGTAGCAGAAAAGAATATTGCTCCTATCTATTTATAAATGAAATGCCTGCCTTCCCTGTTTCAATCGTCTCTTCATAACTGGTCCCAAAAATTGAAAAAAAAAAAGACTTTTCTATTGCCCATAGATCTTTCATTCAGTTTAAATATGTTTATCCTTACCTTCTTTTTTAACCTTTCAAGGGGTAATTAAATGACCAAATCTTTTTGTTATTATTAAATAATTCACATATCTGATAGTACGTAGATCTTCTGTGGTGTCAGATATATGGATCCTCTCAGATATCTTGTCACAAAAAGCTGACACACTCAGTGTCATTGGCCATTGGTCATCTGATTGCCTCGGGCCCAGTCCCGGCTGTGTCTCAGGAACCCCAACTCTGGGACTCTGGCCCTCTTCGGTTGAAGGAGCCCCAATCTCCTACTGGGTAGCAGGCAGGGGCAGTAGCTCTGCAGCAAGACAGGGGTCAAGGTTCCGGTCCTTAGACTGAGAACTTGACCTCCTTTGGACTCTGGCATCAGTCTGTACTTCTAGGGGTGCCTGTGAACCACCTGAGACTCGGGGGCTCCTGGTAGGAGGTGTAGGTGTGTCTAAGACCACAGGGGAAGCTGGGTTGCCACCTTCGCACTCCCAACGTTTGGGGCCGGATGTTTCTTCTCTTCCTCTTTGCTTTTCTGCAATATTTATCGCATTTAAAAACTTCTTGCCCTGGCCGTTGTCTTTAATGACATTTTGGAGAAGAGCAAAAGTGTATGTGTGTGTAGAGTCAATCTGCCATTTTTCCCCTCAATTCCTTTGATCTTTTTTTTTTTTAACAATAGGATGACATCCTAAGATTCCCCCCATATTTTTCATGCATTCATTTTTATTTTTTGTGATATTGGGCATTGTCGTTTGAAATGTGTTTCCTATAGACTCTTGGGTTTGGGAAGGTCATGGCACCTTTAAGAGGTGGAGATTTGCTGGAGGAAGGCCATCACAGGGAGTGGACCTAGAGGTGATCAGCCCACCCTACTTCCAGGAGTGGTCTGCTCTAGCAGCGGCAGTCTTGCAGCTCTCAGCCTCCTGGATGGACGTGACTTAAGCCTCCTCCAGCTTCTGCCTCCAGCGGTGCCTCTTCCACCATGAAAGACTGTATCTCCCCTCTGAAACCACGATGCAGTCTGCCTGCTTGGTTGCTGTAAATGACCATCAAATGGCTTAAGGGAAAAAGGGGTTTATTTTCTTACTGATTGTCCAGTTATAGTCTGTAGTCTAGCTTGACAGGAGAGCACACACCAATACCAGGCTGAGGGAACTGACCACACCATCTCTACATAATGGCTGAGAAAGGGACCACCCTTACTTGCCAGACCAGCACGTCTGGCCAAGTGTACACAAAGATGCCAACCTACTCAACCAGCTCTCAGTATTTTATTCATCTGTTCAGGGCCTAGTCCCACCCACCATGGACTGGATCTGCCCCATCAGCTAGACAATCTCTTGCAGGTTTGCTCTGGGCTTAACCCAACCATTAATTCTCCACAAATCTGCCCAGAGTTCAAAACCCTCAACTGTCAAGTTTGACACCTACGCCTAACTCTGACAAACCATAAGCTGAATAAATCTGTCCTTTCTCCCTTTAAGTCGCTTGACTTTGGGTGTTCTCTCTCAGCAACAGAAAAGAGGACCTAGCATACTGGAGAAGTAAGCCACATTCCCACATTGATTTTGAGGCAGGGTCTCACTAAGTTGCCCGGGTTGGTCTTGAACTTGGCATGTGTCTTGATCCCTCAGTCTCCCAAATAGGTGCATTACAAGTCCAACTAGGACTTGATGCTAAAGCCACAGATCAGAAACAGGACTGATCTGCTATTGTGAAATTAACAACCGTTAGAAGTGTTGCTAGTTTTTTAAATCTGTTACATAAGCTCTCTTGCTCTTTCTTTTTCTCCCCTCCCCCCATTTTCACATGTGTATATGCATGGGGTGTGTGTATGTATGTGTGTGTGGGGGGGTGCTGTGTGAAGGCCTGAGGATGATATCTGGAATCATCCCTAATTGTTCTTCCTTCCACCTTACTGTTTTGAGACAGGGTCTCTAATTCAATCCAGAGCTTGCCTTAGGGCTAGTCTGGCTAGCCAACTTTCCCTAGGGATTCCCAGGCCCTGCCTTCCCAGAGAAATCACAAGTGGGCCACCAAGCCTATCCAGCATTTTAGTGAGACCCTTGGGCACTTAAACCCTAGTCCTTTTTCTTGCTGGTGGGCAGGGGCTTTGACCGCTGAGCCATCTCTCCCCAACCACTTCTTATTTTTTTTTTTTTTTGAGTAAATACTTGGGGGTCCTGGCTTTGTGCCCACAGAGGATCTGGTAGTCAGAACTGATGTTCATTCGTTCTGTTTTAAGGAGCTTCCCGATTCGCTAAAGGAACAGACGCACCTCAAAGAATGGCACATACACAACACCCTGATTCGATTCATTCCCACATACATCGAACTGTTTCAAGCAATGAGAATTCTGGATTTGCCCAGAAATCAGATCTCGCATCTTCCAGCTGAAATTGGTAAGTTCCTTAGCAGGGTTCTTCAGGCCCGTGTCTGTGGCAAGCAGCCGGCTGTCGGGTGGGGGACAGTGGTGTGCGGTTCCTGTTTCCTCTGCCATCGCCCCAGGATCCTGCTGCCTTTTTCCAGGGCTCCCAGAGCTCCCCGTTAACAATGTCCCTTTGGATATGGAAATGCCATCTTCCTCCTGTGTAACTACACACTCAACGTGCACCCACAAATATCTGCTTGTATTCACACATGCACGTACATGAAACACATAGGCACAGAATGGGATACAGTATTTACACACTGGGTTTAGTTATTTTCTGTTCTGAATGCGTCCACATCCTGCCTGGGAAAGGGCCATCCCATCCTCTTTAGGAAGCAGGGCACATCGTAATTACAATGACTGCAGCCGCGGAGTCAAAGGTGAATGGAGCAGTACAGGCGGACTGTAAACAGTGTCCTTATGGGATCAGTTTGTCACGTACACACAGCTCTGCGATATTTCACAGTGGCGCTCACTTCCTATTAGAGCCCACCAGCAGGCAGCAGCTGTGTCCTCATTCCTGGGGGGGGGGGCGCTCTGCTTCTCGAAGTCACCAGCCGGGGCTCAACTCTTTATGTGAAGACTTTTACATCCTGTGAATGCTGGGCCTGACCCAGGCTGATTCACAAAGGACTGAATACAAAGGAAGCAAAACAAACACAACACCCAAAACAGCAACACCGCCGACGAAATGCTGCGGCCAAGGATTGAAATGCTTAAGATGAAGCTGGAACTGGAGCTTTTGAGAGAACCTTTTAAAATTTGTGAGAACTTTATTCAGAGTTTTAGAATTAATAAAATGAAGTACATTTATAAGATAAACTTAACATCTGTAGGGATGACAAGGATTGAAGGTTACAGTTTAAAAGTGATAGGTTCTTGTGTCGAGTTGTCAAGAGGTGGAGGGTCAGAGTTAGATACATGTGCCAATTTGACAGTTGAGGGTTTGAGCTCTGGGCACATTTGTGGAGAATTAGTAGTTGAGTGAAGCCCAGAGGGAATCTGTAGGAGATTGTCTAGCTGATGGGGAAGGCCCAGCCCATGGTGGGTGGGACTAGGCCCTGAACAGGTGAATAAAATACTGAGAGCTGGTTGAGGAAGTTGGCATCCTTGTGTACACTTGGCCAGACATGCTGGTCTGGCAAGTAAGGATCGTCCTTCTCTCAGCCATTATGTAGAGATGGTGTGGTCAGTTCCCTCGGCCTGGTGTTGGTACATGCTCTCCCGTCGAGCTGGACAGATTGTAACCGGACTATTGTAAGAAAATAAACCCCTTGTTCCCTTATGACATTTGATGGTCATTTTATCAGCAACTATGCAGCCTGGCTGCAACAGAATTTGGTACCTGGAAGGTAGGGTGTTGCTGATCAAGCTGGCTATGTGGCTTTTGTGGATTTCAAGCATTTTTGTTGGAGAAATTTGGACTTTTGTGGATGCAAAAACATTTGAACAGAGTTTGGTGGGCCATTTGGAAAATAGCTATGTTGAGAGAACTATGAATTGTTTGGGCCCAAGTTTGTGATGAGGGGAACAAGGACTTTGGTGAAGTTGAATTTAAAAACGATAGAGTGGTTTGCTTGATAGAGGAGAGCTGTGTTGGTGGCCGTGAAGCTCTGGATGTGGAAAGGGCAGGCAGAAGAACATCTGCTGCTATTGGAGAAATGAACATCAGAGAAGGAGAACCTAGTGACTTGCACTGGGACAGTGGAAGATGTGAAAAAGATCTTATGGTGAGTTTGTGGTTTGAAAACCTGGATTCCTTCAGGGGCTAAAAGCCCAAGTTAAAGCCATTTCTTGCCTTTTAGCTGCCTGGAAAGAGGCTTTTCCAGCACTAGCTCATGAAACTTGGTACAGCTGTGGCTCCAGTGGACCAGGTTATGTTCCGACCTCACTTCAGAATGTGACAGTGTCCCCTATGTGGCACTGGTTTTGTTGTACAATTGAGTGGTTTGTGGAAAGGAACAAAAGCTTGGCACCAAGTGGCAGGCGTAGAGTTCCTGCAAGAGAAGGTAAAGCTTATAGCTGCAGAGGCGAACCCAGAGTGTTGGAGATGCCAGAACTGTGGGATGTACGCTGAGGACGGCTGCAAGTGGAGATTCAGCCTGGTTCAGAGGAACTCTGCTTCTACAACTTCAAGCTGCAAACAGAACTGGGAATGCCTAGAACTTTGAGCCACTGTAACTATGTGATGAACAACAGAAGATGGACATTGAAGTACAGGATGCTAGACTGGTTTTAACTTGATGTTTTGTCATTGTTACAATGATTTTATTTGGGATATTTAAAGAAAGACTTTCAGTTCCAACATTTTAATAACTGAAGTTTTAATGAGAGAACATTTTAAATTTGTCTATGAATTATATTTATATTTTTAAGATAACTTTTAACAACTATGGGGACAAGGATCGAAGGTTACAGTTTAAAAGTGCTATGTCTTTGTGTCAAGTTGAAAAGGGGTGGAGTGTCATAGTTAAAAGCACAGGTGGCAACTTGACAGTTGAGGGTTTGAGCTCTGGACACATTTGTAGAGAATTAGTAGTTGAGTGAAGCCCAGAGCAAACCTACAGGAGACTGTCTAGTTGATGGGGAAGGCCCAGCCCCTGGTGGGTGGGACTAGGCCCTGAACAAGTGAATAAAATAATGAGAGCTGATTGAGGAAGTCGGCATCCTTGTGTATACTTGGCCAAACATGCTGGTCTGGCAAATAAGGATCGTCCCTCTCTCAGCCATTACGAAGAGATGGTGTGGCCAGTTCCCTCAGCCTGGCATTGGTACATGCTCTCCCATCAAGCTGGACAGACTGTAACCGGAGTATCGTAAGAAAATAAACCCCTTGTTCCCTTCAGCCGTTTGATGGTCATCTATGAGCAACCATGCAGGCGGACTGCAACAGTCCCTTAGCAAGTTTATAGGTGATTGTTGATGAGGAGGACCCGGCCCATGGTGGGTGGGACTATTCCCTGGGGAGGCTGGCTTAATAAAGCTTGTCATTCTATTATCACTCCACTGGGACAGCTGAGATGTTCAGCCCCTGAACCGAGCTGGTCACACCAGTGGATTCCATGCGCATGAGTCCACTGTCATTCTTCTTTAGCTGGGTCAGGGAGTTGGCATCCGTCGGCATACTTGGACAGACATGTTACCCGGCAAGTGATGCTTACCCTTCTCTCAACAGTCTTGTAGCTAGGGTGTGGCCAGTTCCCTCAACCCCTGGCGTTAGTGTGAAGTCTTCCTGTGAAGCTGGACTAAGCTGTAACTAGATAATTAGAAGAACAGAATAAAACTCCTTTTCCCCATAAGCCCCCTTGTTCCCATAAACCATTTGGCTGTGAATTTATTGGCAACATGCAGAGTAATTGTGACACACATTAATTAAAGAATACAAAAATTAAAAAAATGAACAAGTACTTAATAAAGAAGGCTTAAAATGCAAAGAAAAATTCTGTTTTGTGACTTCCCTATCATTATTAGATACCCTACCTTTTCCTCTTCAAAATAAGTATTTTTTAAAATAATTAAAAAATTTCCCCTAGTTTTACAGGCATACTGAGTACTTGCCCCTGCCTCCCTCCTTCCCCGCTTCTTCCCATCCTTCTTACCTCCCTTCACCAATCCATCTCACTCCCTCCTACCCTCCTGCCTGTCTGCTTCTATGGGCCCCAGAATTCCCTCGGATTTGTCTACTCTTGTGGGGGTTCAGGCCTCTGTGGCATATCAAGTTGCCCCTCCTTGGGTGGTCCCATTGTTAGGGGCGTTCCCCTTCACCCATCCAGCTCTAATCTCCAAGATTCCACTGCTTGGTCTTATCTCTCTTGAGTTCCTCGATAGTCTCTGGGGGCTTGTTGGCATGCAGGTCTTTATGCAGGTCAGGTAAGGACAAGTCTCATTGCAGTAAGTCAAATAAGTATTTTGAGACAAGGTCTCACTCTGTAGCCCAGGCTGGCCTGGAACTCTGACCCTCCCACTTCTTCCTCCTGTGTGTTGAGATTATGAGCTGGCCTCCACTCCTGGCTTCCCCATCATTAGGTCTCCAAGTGTTTTACCCCTGAAGTTTCCTTTTGTTTCTTTAAAACAGCCTGGACGTTCACTTTTCTTTCCCCCTCATGCCAGGCCGTTTGAAGAACCTGAGAGAACTCAATGTGAGTTTCAACCACCTGCGCAGCGTCCCCCCTGAGCTCGGGGACTGCGAGAACCTGGAGAGACTGGACTGTTCTGGGAATCTGGAGTTAGCGGAGCTCCCCTTTGAAGTAAGAAGTGCGCATTTCTGCATTATGATCTATGACATGGGCTAGTCTACACTGTGGAAAGAGCGAAATCCATCTGAGAGGTGAAGTCCATCATGTTTCTGGATACTTCAGTCACCTCGTACCTGCTATCATAAGGTTTTTATAAATACAGTAAACTAGACAAGGACCTGAATTTGAGTTTATAGGTAGGTTTTTTTTTTTCTTCAGACACACAGTTGACCTTAGACCTGTTATGTAGCTAAAGGTGACCTCAAATGTTATTGCTTCTCACCTCTCAAATGCTGGGGTTCTAGGGTTGTACCTCCACACTCTGACTTTTTAATTATTCTTAAAAATATTTTACTTATTTATATGAGGAGGACAGGATAGAGAGAGAGAGAGAGAATGCATGTCATGGTTCACAGGTGGACCTTCCTTCTACCACAGGGGATCCTGGGAATTGAACCCAGAACTCCAGGTTTTTGAGCAGGCTTCTTAACCCACTAAACCATCTCACCGGCTCTATAGTCTATTTTCAAGGATGCTAGGAATCAAGCCTAGGGCTCTCGGCAGCTGAGCTACGCTTCCCAGCCCTAGATATACCATGAAAAGAAAACCAAGCGGAATATCTCATTTCATCCAAGATGTGCTTGATTGATGCTTATTTAACATCCGATGCTTGCGACCAGTTACGCAGGGACTGATCCATTTCTGCTGGAAAAAAAGAGGGTAATTTTTTTTACATGCTTGTAACCGAACTGGTTAATGTCTGAAGTAGACTTGCACACAGAATTTAAGAACTGCACTAATTAAAACATTTATTAGTTTCTTTTTATATCAATGGAAAAATATTTTAAATAATCTGGTAAAATAGCAGATAACAGCGAGCGATTTTTATTGCCAAATAAAACTCAAGGAGCTTATATTTTAAAGAAAAGATGATTTTTAAGAATATTATTTATGGGCTGGAGAGATGGCTCAGGGGTTCAGAGTCTCTCGCAAGCAGAAAGTCCTGAGTTTGGATCCCAGGTCCCACATAAAAACGCCAGGGGGAAATGGTGGTGGCCTGACTTCTGGCCCTGTTGGGTGGAGCCTGGGAAGTACTAGAGGGAATCCAGAAGGAGGTAGACGCAATCCAGGATGACTCCCAAAGTCACCCTTGGTCCTCCACAGCGACATATAGTGTCCTCTGGTACACACACGCACACACACACACACACACACACACACACACACACAAAGAAATAAAATATTTAAAAATATTATTTATTAGAGAGAGAAAGAGACATAAAGGCATATACTTGCACGCTATGGTACATGTGTGGAAGTCAAAGGCTACTTCTTTCCTACCATATGGGCTCTGGGGAATCAAACTCAGGTCGCCAAGTTTGCAAACAACTGTCTTTCTTACTGTGCTAGCTGTCGACCCTTCCATGACCACACAATCCTATTGTTGGTAAGTGGGCGAATTATAATTGCTGTTGGCAAAGTTCTTCCAAAGTTCTGGCCACTGATGATAGTCTCAGAGAAAGGCCGGGGGTATATGTTTATGTTGGCTTGTAGTAATATTTACTTGTATCTTTGTCTGGCATAGTCTTGCAGGAAGACTTGGGAAATGTTTTCATGTTTCCTGAAGGAGTTGGTGAAAGTTTGGTGGACTTTCCTTGAATATTTGAATTTGACTGTGAAGCCTTCTAGGTCTAGAATTTCCTTCATGGATGCTTTTAAATTTCGAATTCATTTTCTCTTTTTCTAATGGACCTTATTCAGATTTTTTGTTTTCTCATGAATCAGTTTTAGTAATTTCTACCTTTTTTTAAAAAAAAGTTTTCATGTAAGTTACCTGACTTGTTTAGAGTGAAGGTTTTTGGGTATTTCTTTGCTTTACGTGCTCTGTATGGCCAAGAGTGATGAATCCTTCTTTAGCTCTATATTTTGGTAATCTGTGCTTTACCTGTCTTACCCTTGCTCAGTCTAATGAAAGATTATTTCTCCTTTGGTTACCTTTACCTCTAGCCAACTTTTAATTTCTTTAATTTTCTATTCTCTGAATTTCCACTTAAATTAAAATTTTTTTCCCTCATTATACAAGCTCCATGAGTGGGTATCCTTACCACCCTCCCTCCTCCCTCCCATCCCTTCCACCCTCCCCCTTCTTTTCCTTCCTGCCTCCCCTTTCTTCATGAATCCAACCTGCTCCCTCCCACCCTCCTGTCTATCATCTTATCTGGATCCTGAGTTTCTCTCTGGATCATCTGTCCTAGTGGGGGTTCGGGCCTTTGTGGCATCCACTTAAATGTTTATTACATCCTTTTTTTCTACTTTCTTTGGATTTAAATGGATTTTTGTCTAGTTTCTTAAATAAAAAAGCTTGTTATTTTTTATCTTTCCCTTTTTCTGTGGTATATAGAACTATGGATTTCCTTCAAAACGAAGCTTTAGTTGTTTGACATGTCTTCTGACATATTGCTTTAAATGTTTCATTCAGTTAAAAATATTTTCTAATTCTTCTCATGATTTCTTTTTGGACCTATGAGTGATTGCAAAGAATATTGTTTAATTTCCAAGTGTTTGTGGATTTCCATTTATTTTCCATTGGTTTCTAATTGTAATTTTCTTGTGGCTTAAAAGCATGCTTTATGTGACTTCAGACTCTTACATTTTTCAAGACATGCTATGTTAAGTTATGCTAAGTCATAACCCTACTGTTTCTTCTTTCTGTATCCCAGGAATACCAGCTAACTTCATATTTCTAATAATTTTGAAAGTCTTCTTTAATGTCAAAGAGCAAAAGTTATATTTAAAAGAAGAAAGAAAATGGGCTTTGAGAAACAGTCTTAATTTTATTCATGGATTCTCAAAATAAGCCAGTAGAAAGTAACTCTTCTGTGTGATGATTGGACTCTCATAACCAAATCCAAACATGAAAGACTTGTTTTTTAATTCCAAATTCATAGACGAGTAGAAATAAAAACATATTTTCCTGTGTATTTTAGTTGGCACATTACAAATAAGAAGAAGAGAGATGTAAGAAAGAGAAGGAAAAAAAAAGTGAAATTAAAAGGGATTGTGGGTATAGAGCAGAAGGGACTTTTCTCTGCTAAGTACTTAGTCTCAGGAGCGCCAATGCCAGGCCCAGTCCTGGAGGGGGGGACGGTGCTGTAGAGAGCAGCGGAGATTTCTGAGCTCTTGCTGGTCACTTCCCTCATTCGAATGTAGGTTCCCTTAAGGTTTGTCAAGACTTGTTAACAAGGCCTTTCCAAGTCACTGCACCCTTAAAGACTCTTGCCGCAATCCTCACTGGCTTTACATATACTGCTCCCCTATTGGAAATTCCTTCTTACCTTTCCACCTGCCAAGGAGCCTCAAGGTCCAATTCAAATATTCCATTCTGTATGAAATTTCTTTTTGGACCCCCTAACCCTTACTTACTCCACCCACACTCATGAACTTCCCTTCGTCCCCCAAATATTGCAAGCCGAAAGCTTGCCATGGTTCTTCCTGCATGAAACTGCCTTGCTTATTCATGCGCTACCTGTTTTAAGGTCCAGCAGGAAGTACAGTGAGCAGTAACAGAGTGGAAGTTCTGAAGTACAGAGGGAAGTACAGATCCACTTGTATATAGTAACAGATACCCTTGTGGAAGCAATGCCAATCCAAAAAGTATTTAGATGACACTCATTCCCATTCCTGCAAGGTACCTTACATACTTGTCTTGTTTCTGCGACAAAATCCCCACAAAAATAACTTCAGGAAGGAAAAGTTGATTTTGGCTCATGGTTCGAGGGACTGTCCATCACAGGAGGGAAGTCGTGACGCGGGAGCACAAACCTGTCCGTTATGTTGCATCCACAGTCAGGAAGCAGAGAGGATGAACCCCGATGCTCAGCCAACTTTCTCCTTTATAAATAGCCTAGGATTCTAGTGCAGAAAATAACCCACATCGAAGGTGGATCTTCCCACCTCGGTTAACCTGATCCATATAATCTGTCATACATACCCCCAGAACCTTGTTTCCTTGGTGATTCTAAATCAAGCTCATGAACACGATTGGTCATCACAGGGACAATAGAAATATTTTCCTATTCTCTTCTAGTTGAGTAATCTGAAGCAAGTTACATTCATAGACATCTCAGCGAACCAGTTCTCCAGTGTCCCCATCTGCGTCCTGCGGATGTCTAGTTTGCAGTGGTTGGATATCAGCAGCAATAACCTGAATGACCTGCCCCAAGACATAGACAGGTAGCTACTCGCATGCTCAAGGGGAGGTGTATGACTTAGTCACTGATGCCTTAACACTGCTAACTTTCCTTTTAAAATGTGCTAGCATGTGAACATTTTTGAAATCAACTAAATTTTAGGGATTTTTGTTGATATAAAATTATGGAATAGGACTATTTCCAATGCACACTGCACGTACACATGTATATGTGCATCTGAGTACATCTTCATTGCTTTGGTATACTTTGATTTGTTTTGAGCTATCTTTTCTTTCTGCCTTTCTTTTTATTCTTTCCTTTTCCTCCCTTCCTCCCCTTCATAGTTGGGCACAGGTGTCAACTTGACTGTTGAGGGTTTGAGCTCCGGGCACAGTTGTAGAGAGTTGATGGTTGAGTTAAGCCCAGAGCAAACCTGCAGGAGATTGTCTAGCTGATGGGGAAGACCCAGCCCATGGTGGGTGGGATTAGGCCCTGGATAAATCACAGAGAGCTGGTTGACAGAGTCGGCATCCTTCTGTTCACTTGGCCAGACATGCTGGTCTGGCAAGTAAGGATTGTCCATCTCTCAGCCATTCTGCAGTGATGGTGTGGCCAGTTCCCTCAGCCCTGGTGTTGTGTGTGCTCTCCCGTCAAGCTGGACTGAGAACTGTAACTGGACTATTTGTAAGGAAATAAACCCCATTGTTCCCTTAAGCTGTTTGATGGTCATTTATCAGTAATGTTGCAGGCTGACTGCAACAATCCCTCCTTCCCTTCTTTCCTCCCACCCTCCCTTTCTTCTCTACCTCCATTCCTCCTCCTCTTCTTCTCTGTCTTTCTGTCTGTCTCTCTCTCTCTCTGTTTTTCAATGCAGCTCAGGTTAGCCTCAAACACAGAATCCTCTTGCCTTAGTCTCCCTTAGTTGGGTCCACAAGCACGTACCTCTACAACCATCAAGTACAGATTTTTGTTTTGCTGTTTGCTTTTTGAGGCAGGGTCTTACTCTGCATCCCAGGCCGGCCTTAAAGCTCCAGTTCTGCCACTTCAGCTTCCCAATGTCGAGATGATACATACGGACCACACAAATGTGCTCCGGCCTTTCCCAGAACAACGCTATCAGTTTTGTTCCATAAAAGCAGAGAAGAAAGTGCCTTGCGTCTACAACAGAAATGTATCTAGCTCTGGCTAGGATGTCAATGAGGACAATTTTCATTACTTTTATTTATTGATTTACTGTATATAGTCTTTAAACAGAATTGGCATGTTTAGTTATGCTTTCAAATTTTGTCTTTGAGGCTATTTCTTGTTTAAAAATGATTATTATACTCAAATACATGACGAGATTGGATTATTGATCCATTCATCCATGCCACCAACATCATTAGACCTGGAGAGAGGACTGGGTTTAAGGCAGTAAATGAAACACGATTTATGGCCTCCTGGAGTCTGCGATCTTGCTTACAAAGCAGTGTAAATAAACCATGAGGCCTCACTGACTCAGGCCTGGATGTTTTCCCATTTGAAATTTCCCTTCTCCTGGCCTATGTGATGTCTACCAGTACATTCTGGGTTATGAGACTAAGTGGGACCTGTATGCATTTGAATTGCCAGAGAAACTCTGTGAAATATTTGTGAAGTTAGTCAAGACTTGGAAAGGAACGAAAGAAGAATCTGGAGCATTAGGATCAATGCGAGTGCAGAATAAAAACACATTTAGAACACATTTTCTTCATTTCCTTTTTACCCTGAGGGTTTCCCCCCAACTTTAATGTTAAAAAATATGATGAGAGAAGAGCAAGTGGTAGGAAAGGAAATGTGTTGTGCAGATCCGTCCATTCCCATGCTAACTTGTGTATAATTTCTTTCCCTGCCTCATTAACCCTGGGGAATGCAAAAATATCTGCATAAATGAAAAGAAATCCTGTTCTTGGTACAACTTTATTTATTCACATAAAACATAAAGTAGATTCACTGTTGTTCTACATGCCGTGTAGATAAACAGACCGAGCAGGGGTGGGAGGTGGGGGGGTGTTGGGGTGTTCCCCACTGGAATGTACTTGCAGCTCAGCGTGAAGGACAAGCCCTCATTTCCCACTCTGCTTCCCCAAACACAGGCTGGAAGAACTGCAGGCCTTTCTCTTGTATAAAAACAAGCTGACTTATCTTCCCCACGCCTTGCTCAACCTCAAGAAGCTCACCTTGCTGGTAGTCAGCGGGGACCATCTGGTGGAGCTTCCCACCGCCCTGTGCGACTCCTCCACGCCTTTAAAGTGAGTAGACCGGAACCTTGGGCCCCAAACCGCTGTTTCAGGCCTTAGCTTCCATGGTTCTTATAGTCCTGAAAAAAAAAAAAAAACTGATTGCGTTTCACTTTCTGCAAGAATTTGAAACTTGGTGGAAGGTGGCCCCAGGAGGGTAAGCTCGGGGGAGTTCTGATGTTATGGGTACTGCTTGCTGATGGAAGGTTTTGAGGGATGATGATGCTGGGAGATCCCCTCATCTGTCACTCAGCCCTCGAATCCCTCTTGTGACCCGACTGGCTAGTCATTGCTCAAGGGATCACTCTCCCAGACATCTTGTCCTTCTGTTTCTAAGTCAGCGAACCCAGAAAGCACTGCGAGCTAAGGAAGCTGTCATGCCAACACCCAGACTCTAGCTTGGAGTGAGAAACTGAAGACGAGTTCTAAGATTTTTATCTTGCAGGTTAATCTACTAAATTTCCTTTTATATACATCCATCCTGTGGTTCTGTTCCTTTAGAGAACTCTGAAGAATACACCCTCCAAGTGGAATTGATAATCCCCAACTCCATCCTGCCTTAGAATGACTCCCAGGCAAATGCCACTGGGTCCTTGCACCTCATCGGAGAGGAGGACCCAGAGGAGAGTCTGGCATGCACATTAAAGGATGCTCCGGGGATGGAAGGGGGAGGCACTGGGGAATAGGGAGGGGGGAGGGAAGGGGGGCATAGGGCGGTGGGAGGTTGGAGGGAGAGAGGGAACCGGTGTACCTGTTAAGTTTGTATGAGTGGAAAAAAAAAAAGAATGACTCCCAGGCAGCCCAGGGCTCCCCAACTCAACCTACTGGAATTTGGGGCTGTGGGGTTTTCCCATAACATCTTTACCCTGAGACACTTTCGGTCCTTCACTAACTGTGAGAGTCCCCCAGATCTCTCACACAAGGATGCTGTGGAGGGGGGTCACCTGGCTCTCTGTGTCCACAGTCCCATCAACTGTGAACACAATGACTCGTTCAACCTCCACGATAGGGGCTTATTTTGCTGTAGCTCCAAACTCTCTTGCCGGCAAACGGTCACTGACCACCTAGAGTTAAATCATCATCTCCGTGTCTGCACAGTAAGGTGTGTGGCCAGCAAATCAGAAGTGTGGCTACTGGAAACAGAGACCTGTGTGCTAGGAGTGGCGTCTGACTGAGAAGAGGTCTACTGGTGAGAGGGAGAAGGACCCTCGTCTTAGAGCTATTTCTGCATTTGGGCACCTGGAACAGTCTTGGCAGAGTTACACTGAGAGCAGTAAAGCTATTGCCCAACTTACGTAATTTCAAATGATCTAGTTGTAGGATTTGGCAGGCTACGAGAATCAGATGAAAGCTCTTCAGATTAATAAAGCTCAATAAAAAGACAAGATACAAGTTTGCATTAAAAATGCAATGCTTCTCGTTTGGGGTAATGAGGGAACAGGCTCAGAGTACATCATGTGCCTTTATGAAAATGTCATAATGAAGCCCATTATTATGTATAATTAACATATGCTAATAAAATATTTTTCAAAGTTAGTCTTCATAAAAATAATAATTCCATTTGGAGATAATTAGTGGCAGACTATATAATTTCCCTTCAAAAGACGACAAATTATGTATGTTGCTGAGAAACTTTGACTATTAAAATGTGTACTTGCAGCTTTTAAAGGCAAAACTATTTTTAATGAATTTTTCAGGAAAACTTTTATGATACTGTCGACACATTTGAATAATGTCAATTTTTATGGCTGAGAATATGATAAAACTTTCTATTATTTAGTTTTCTTTAAAAAATCTTCCAATGAAGATTTTATAATTTTCTTCTAAATGATTTGATATTTCTAAGAACTTTATTTTTCTTGCTTTTTAAAAACATCTTTCAGAGTTTTAATTTTCTAATTGCTTGTTGCTAATGCACAGAAATAAAATTGACTTAAGTATATAGCTATAGTAAAAAAATGTTTCACATTTCTTGGACATAACCTACAAAAAATGGAAGAAATGATGGTAATAATATTAATAATCCCAAATTCAATACTTTCCTAGGAAGAAAACAGAAAAATAGTTTTTAAAAATGAATGGGACTGAAAGTTTTCTCAAAGTAGCTCAAAAAAGACTCTTAATGTTTAAAAAGGCCTACACTTCTGGCTCTGGAAGGTGGAGCCTGGGAAATCTCAGAGTGAAACAAAAAGAAGGTAGAAAGGAGGTAGAAGCAATCCAGGTTGACTTTGGAAGTCAGCCTTGAACCTTCACAGGCACACACAGTATTCTTGATACACACAGACACACAGACACACACGAAAATTTTTCAGAAGTTAAAAAAGACATACTCTATCTTTTCTGAACACAACAAAAAAGACAAATTTGCTCCAAAAATCATGCATAAATGTAATGTAAGCCCAACCATGATTTGATTGTTAAAGCACTTGTCCTAAAGTAGGAAGATGCTTTAGTTAAGTGTGGTGGTAAATATTTGTAATCCCAGTGTCTAGTCGGCAGGAGGCCGAAGGACTAAAAGACTGGGGCAGCCTGGGCTATTAACATAGGGAGACCCTGATCTGAAACAATAGAAAGAAGTAGCACTATGCAAGATGGATAGATGCAAATTGTCCATAATTTTTGTCCTTATAAAGAAAACTAAAGCTGAAACTCTTGAATGGTGGATTGTGAGCAAGGTAAAGGCAAAAATGAGATTCTGATTTTTGATTGGCTGATTGTTGTTTTTGAGAAGGTCTTGTGCAGCCTCTCTGGCCTCAAAGTATGTAGCCGAGGACACCCTTAAACTTCTGACCTCCTGCCTCTGCGTAAGTGCTGGGGTCATAGGCATGTGCAGTTGATGTGCTACTGGAATTGAACCCAGGGCTCTGTAGCGCTGGGCACAGCTCTCTCACAGCTGAGATATGTCCCTCGTTGCTGACTTGTATTTTTAATTGATTAAGCAAAATAATAATACTAATAATAAAGGGTTGGATATAACTTAGTGATAGGGTAGGAAGGAGTTAAAGCTTTTATAATTTTTCCACATTAAGGTTCTGAATCAAGTTCAGAGAAAAAAGACCAGGAAGTTCGAATGAGGTAGAATTTTTTTTTTAATTTTTTTTATTATTATTATTTATTCAACTGTGTGTATGTGCGCGCGCCTGTGTCTGTGTGTGTGTGTGTGTGTGTGTGTGTCTGTGTAGAACCACGGACGAATTAGTGAACCACCATGGACGCCTCCACCTCCTTCTGCCCCGGGATTCACAGGCTCCGCCCTACCAGGACCAGAAGCGCAGGCCGCCCCCGCTTCCGCCTGGCGTCTATATGTGTCCGCCTGGCGTCTATACGTGGGATCTGGGATCCGAACTCGGGACCTTCCGCAGGCGGAGGCTTAACCCCTGAGCCACCTCTCCAGCCCCCGGATGAGGTAGAATTTGGCCATGTGTGGCTCCTTCTGCCACATGCACAGCACTTGTAATAAATCAGCGCGAATACCAATTCCCAGGGGACTGCAGCTGCCGCCGAAGACTTTGTTTTACTGTTTGTTTACTTACTGATTTTGTTATGTTGCTCTACCTCCTTATTGCTCTGCTTTGGGCTCTCCCAGGTTCAGCCTTCCCGGGCTGGAATTTCAGGCCAACACCATTTATTTCCACCTGGCATGTCTACCAGGCTATAAGGATCTGAACTCAGATCCCTTGGTTTGTAAGGCAAAGGCTTTAAGCCCTGAGCTACCTCCCAGTCCTTATTTTAGTTTTTTGAGATGGGATCTCATTCATAGCTCAGGTTTGAGGTTGAACTTAGAATATCCTCCTCTGACAGCACATGACCTTCGCTGCCTGTTTTCAAGTAGCTGTCATTCAATTCTGGACACCATCCCGTTTTCAGGGTCTGACTGAAAGTGTCCCCATTCATTTCATGGTCTCCTGCCCGCTCCTTCTGTCCACGTCTCTGTGGCCTCCTGTTCTCTCCCCTCTGTCTACAACTTTAAGTAACTCTGGCTCCCACCAACTCTAAACAGTCTCAGCCTTCAGACCGACTCCATCCTCCTGTCGAATGGCTTTCTAGTAGAATTTCACTGGTGACATTAATATTATGCCAGCATTTGGTGTCTGGCTAAACAAGAACACGGGCTAAAGCGCCACCATAATTGGCTTTGAGGATGAGGAATTTTGTAACTGAGGACGTACTATTTTCCATACTTTATTCAATAGGTTTATAAGCCTTATGGACAATCCTATTGACAAGACCCAGTGCCAGGATGCTAATGAAAGAATCGAAAGCGAACAGGATCGCCAGCATTTTGACAAGGAATTTATGAAAGCTTACATTGAAGATCTTAAAGAAAGAGGTGAGTCGCTTATATTTAAGAACTATGCACATTCCACTCACTCATACAGCATATATATTGACAAAAGTCAAGTTGACAAACAAGTGCATTGATTTATATTCACTCCCCTATGATACATAACCTTAAAACATAATTTTTTTTTCCTATCACATTTGAATGCTTGGTACATCAGCTATTTGACAAAGTGGCTGAGAAACACCCAACTAAAATGTGAGGATTATATTGCTAGCTTTGTGAGGGGGGTGGGGAAGGAGCATTGTGGATGTTGGAGGAGGCCCAAGGATGACTTTGGGAAGCATCCTGGGTTGCTCTTCTTCCTTTTTTGCTTCACGCTCAGGTTTCCCAAAGCTCCACCTCCCAGAGCCTAAGTGTAGCCTGCTACTATGTCCGCCCCACATTTTTATGTGGGGTCTGGGATTCGAACTTAGGTCTTTCTTCTTGCCAGGCAGAGAGGCTTAGCCCCTCAGACAACTCTCTAACCCCTGTTATAAGACCTTTTTAACTAAATTATCTGGACAAAACGGTATTTGAAGTTAATATGGAAGTAAGAGTCCATTTCAAAAATCCACTTACACTGTTGAAAATGCTACCTCAAGACTAAATCAGTGGAACCAAAGGAAAAACACAAGATGGCCGATTTGTGAATGGACCCATTTAGGGTCGGTTTTCCATACGGTGGTGCCTGCCCCCAAGGAGGTTGGTGATCGAATAACTCAGGACTGGCAAAGACTGTGTTTTTCTCAGAACCAGTGTCTCTGGCTGAGACACTGGCTGTGTCTGAAGATGCCAAGAGAGCTTAGTGGTTGTTCTGAAAGACACACAACTTCTTCCCTACCATGTTTATTAGCTCCCCAGCAAGGGATAAAGGACATGGATAGATCTGCTTTTAATACTCTAATCTAATTCTGGGTGTGACTGCCAGAGGGTGACAGAAAGAGAGCAGTAATGAGGTGGATTTGGGAGGAGGAAATGTCAACCTTGGTGTCTTTGGCCATGAATATTTGTGCACAGGTTTCCTAAGTCCCCTATAGAAAACCCGAAGCATTTGAGCATGTTTTCTGCCTTATTACAACACGTGTCTGAAGATCGTCAGTCAAGTTCAGCTGTTCGGACTTCAGTAGCATGACAAAGATGCCATTTATTTCACAAAAGTTTTTAAAATTTAAAATTAGGAAAGTGTCTGTAGTCACCTCAAATCTATTTGGTGCTTCTAATTTCAAGAGCTAAAGTATTATTACAAAATAATTTAAAATGTATATAAAATGCCAATCTGGATTCAGAACCATGTATTTATCAAAAATGTCTTTGGGTTATATCAAATTTTCCTCTCGTTTAAAAACCGGATTGTATTTTATTCGCTTATCTGTTCATGAAACTTTTAGTGCTCTTGTGCAAAAAAACAAGGAAGAGTTACAGAAATAGACATTATGGTTTGAATCTCTGTAGCCAACAGCAATATAATTTGCTTTAAAAATTAATGGAAGAAATTACTTTTATTATTGCATAGTTATTAAGCTTTTATTTATTATCCACAAGTATGTAAATGTGTTTGAAATAACTTGTGTGTTAAAAATACTTGCTTTTAAGAGCTAGACAGATGGCTCAGTCAGTAAAAGTGCTTGCTATGCAAGCATGAAGATCTGAGTTCGATCCCCAGCCAGCCACTTAAAAAGCTTGAGCTTCGTAAACCATCTTTGGATAAAACTTGGCCAAGAAGCGAGGGACTGGGGCACTAATTGGTGAGAACAACAAGTGTGTGTGTGCGGGTTATTTAGTGAGATCATGCTTGGCTTAGGCACAGCCTGAACTTAGCCTGAACTTCTTTTTATTATTATTATTATTTTATTATTTATTCAATTGTGTGTGTACGCGTGTGTGAGCATGTGTGTATGTATGTGTGTGTGTGTGTGTGTGTAGAACCATGGACGAATTCGGGAACCACCATGGACCGCTTCCACCTCCTCCTTGTTTACTCTTCGTGGGGATTCACAGACTCTGCCCTACCAGGACCAGAAATGCAGGCCGCCCTCGCTTCCGCCTGGCATCTATATGTGGGGTCTAGGATCCGAACTCAGGACCTTCCGCCTGTAAGGCAGAGGCTTAACCCCTGAGCCACCTCTCCAGCCCCTACTCAGCCTGAACTTCTTACAAGCCATACTTTCTTCCACCCTCTGTCTTCAGCCTCATGTCCATAATCATCTATTTCTACTTTATTTTATTTTTTTTAATTTTTTTTATTTATTCAATTGTGTGTGTGTGTGTGTGTGTGTGTGTGTGTGTATGTGTAGAACCACGGACGAATCCCGGCGTCTATACATGGGATCTGGGATCCGAACTCAGGACCTTCTGCCTGCAAGGCAAAGGCTTAACCCCTGAGCCACCTCTCCAGCCCTCTACTTTATTTTTATTATAAGGTCACAAAGTCTCCAAACTTTTGATGTCATCGTGTGTTGGTTGGAAAGATTATAAAAGAATAAGGATTAATGTTAGTGTATTAGATCCAAATGTTTCTAAAATTGGCTGTGTTCATGAATGATATGCACATGATCTCTCTACTTAAAATATGAAGTAGCAATACTTTGTGTATTGAAAGATCATGGCATGTAGCTCTATTTCATAAGACTAAATGAATAGCTAAGCTATATATATATTTTTTTCTGTTGCAGAATCTGTTCCCAGCTATACCACCAAGGTATCTTTTAGCCTTCAACTTTGATACCATCCTTCAGAAGACCACAAAATCTCACTGTCTTATGGAACTCTGAATCTTTCTGTGTGGGTTATAGGAACTATGGCTTGTGCCTAAGAACAAAGTCTAGAAACGACTGTAATCAGTGTTAAGATAATGATTTGTGAATTTCAGACATAGGAAAAGCTCCCATCATGGGCTTCAGCATTGATGAATCAGTTTATATATTGAAATTTACAAGATCATTTGCACATACCAATTTCTAAATAATGCACATTTAATATTTCAACAAGTATGTTCTTTTTAAAAATTATAACTTAATGACCAAGTTCTGAAACAGAATGTGTTACTTTCAGGAATCAAAGCTAAAGAGTTGTAAAAAGAGTGTTTATACTGAAATAGAGGAGAACTTTATTATCTTGAAAATATCTTAGTGTATTCTTTCTTTTTATTGATAAAAATACTTCTTGGGTTGATAGAATCTCTATACTAGTTCTTGGGAGAAACTTCAGGTATGATGATAGAATCTCTATGCTGGTTCTTGGGAGAAACTTCAGGTATGATTTTGACCCATGCATTGGATATTAGACATTTGGATGGTTTGCAAATGGCATTAACTGAGAAAGTCTGACTGATCATGGGATGGTATGTGTGATCTGTATGGTTAGCCCTCTCACCTGGAGTGGTCTCCTGGGAGTGATCTTAGATCAAACAGGCAATGCCCTTGAGCTCTTTCCTGCAAGGTAGCTAGAAGGCGAGAAGAATATGACAAGTCCATACCAATGACTGCCTAGCAAGCTTCCTCATGGGTACTAAAGAGATCTCTGCCTACATGCTTGGCACTGTGTCTCAGAGGAAGCTCCTGGGACTGTGTTTGCAGGATTCATTTCCAGGCTTTTCGCTCTTGAATCATATCATACTGTTGGAAGAATCTGTGCAACATTTCTATTTTTTGCACAAGCGTCTTAGGTTAATACAAACAGGATGTGGCTAGCTGTCTTGCAGATAAGCTTGAGAGGGAAAATTCACATGCATTCACTTGTGTATATGTGAACTGACTACTCCCAGTCTTGTCCAGTGCTGTCCATTAGAACTTTCTGCAGTGGTGAGAAAATCTTGTTTCTGTGTTATCCATTGTGATAACTGCAAGGCATGTGGTTCTTGAATACTCAAAAACTAAATTTTAAATGAAACTTAATGTAAATAGCCATAAGTGACTATACCATATTAGATGGCCAGGTCTAACTTGCTGGATTTTTTTTTAAATTTATGTGGTGTAAAAATGAAGGATAGTTTTCACTTTTTTCTTCTTGGAAGCATGTTTTCCAGGATATAGGTTGTTTTAAGTCAGTGTTCCGGATATGTACAAACATTTTTTTTACCCTTAATAGATGTGAAGCAGGTGGAACATTCTGAAATAACGATAATGCTGTGGGGCAGGGTTGCTTCAACTTAGAAAATAAAACTGTGAGCAGTAGGTTAAAAGATGAAAATATTAGGGACATGAAAACTCACTCTAAGCTTCAAGTAATTCTATCGTTCTTCTTAACATTGAAAAATGGGTTTCAAATGTTATTAAATGTACTACCTGAATGATCTGAAAATTTTATTCCATAGTCAAGGACATTTTTAAAAAAAATTTTACTTATTTATTTGAAAAAGAGGGAGGGAACAAGGGAGGAAGGGGGGGGAGAGAGAGAGACATACACATCATGGCTCACAGGTGGAGGTCAGAGGGCAACTTTTGGGAGTCAGTTCCCTCCTTCCACCATGTGGGTTTCTGGGGATTGAGCTCAGGTCACCAGATGTTTGAGCAGGTACCTTACCTGCTGAGTTATCTCACCAGCCCCCTCAAATGTATGTTGTATACAATTATATGGAAATTATATGTGGAAAAGGGGCAAGTGTAGACTTTCTTACAAATAGACTGTGAATAATCTACATATGTTTTATTTCAATAAAACTAGTCTTTGGTCTAAAGTCCTTGTATCAGGTGTTTATACAAATAAATGTCAAAAAAAAAGCTGCATTGATATAGAGTTATTTCCTTTCTATAATACCTCAAAGCAAGTGCATTATCTGGCTGCACTCGTAGAAATACTGCTGACTCATTTGTGTAAATGTAAAAATGTGGGATGTTCTGAAGGTAGTGTGCACATTGTAGTCAGTCAGTTTCATGGTCATTGTGACTGACAGAAGCAACTTAAAGAAGGAAAGAAGTATTTTGCTCATGCTTCCAGAGGCTTCTCAGTCCATCATGGTAGGAAGAGGAGTCACTTCGTGGTGGATCCAAGACTACCCCCAGTGACTTACTTCTTCCAGCCAGACCCCATCCTCCATAGTTCCATTACCTTACAATAGTCCATTCACATTTTGTATCCTCAGGGAGTTAAACCATTCATTCCGCCAGAGCTTTCACAAGCTAGTCATCCCTGAAAACACACACACCCCAGATGTACTTTTCAATTCATCAAGTTGACATTGGACATTAACCGTCACCTGCATTTTAATGGAAGTATCCTAGAGATTCAAAAACAAATGATGTGTGAATGTGTGGACCAAGGTACATTTGCATGCCACTGACGGACAACCTTCACTGTCAACCTTCTGAGCCCTCCCCACCTTGTTTGAGACAGGGTCTCTGTTTGTCTAGCTAACCCATGAGTTTCTAGGGATTCTCTTGTGTCTGCTTTCCATCTTGCCATAGGAGTGCTGGAAATCACAGACCCACGCTACTGCATTAGGCTTTCTGTGGGTTGTGAATATCCAAAACCAGGTCCTCACGCTGTCACGGCAAGTGTTTTATGCACTGAGACATCTCCCCAGCTAAGATCTGAAACTTTTTTTATATGATGAAAAGAAATTGATAAATAATTTAGAAAGGTTATTTTCATAGCAGAATAAGCAGAAAATATATTTAAAATTGTGAATGAGATGATAAATATTTTTGGGAGAAAACTTCTGGATTCAAAAGCTTAATACTATTCCTATTTTTAAATATGTCAAAAGTGTAGGTGAGAAAAGATTTCTTATTCATTATTACATTTGCAGCTGGACCCCCATAATAAAAGACGGATTAGCAAGAGAACTGAATGTTTTACACAGAGTGGGAGCCATTGGAACTGGAAACCCAAAGAAGCTGTGACTGTGCACATGATTAGTTGTTTGTTTGTTTGTTTGTTTGTTTGTTTGGTTGGTTGGTTGGTTGGTTGGTTGGTTTAGACAGGGTTTCATGTAGCCCAAGTTGGCCTTAAACTCACTATGTCATCAAGGCAAGTCTTAACTTGTTCTGGCTCTACCTCCCAAACACTAGGAATAGATAGATAGATAGATAGATAGATAGACAGACAGACAGACAGACAGACAGACAGACAGACAGACAGACAGACAGAGATTAGACAGAGATATTTTTCAAAAGCTAAGTTAGATGAAAAAACATACCATTATTAAAAAAAAATACCCCTGGAGGACCAAAGGGTGCAATGGAATGTTGATGGACTTGAGAGAATTTACCAATACCTGTTCAGCTCACAATTCCAAGATCCAATCCATGGCAGGAGAGACGTATCAGCATCAGTGGTGGAGGGAAGTGGTTACATCACACGGAAGCAGGCACACAGGACAAGGGCCAGCTCCAAAGGGCTCAGCTCTCTTCATTATACAACACAGAGAAGGTGTTACCCACAGGGGACCCAATGCACTGGCCTCATCCAAAGCAACCCAGATAATCACCTACAGGTTTGTGGGGAGCCCTGCCTTAGTCAGCTAATTCTGCCCAGAGGCCACCTCCCAAGTGCCAAATCAGCAGCTGAGACGGTCACACCAAGGTAAGAGATCTGGAACTTAGAAGTTAAGGGGGAAAGTCATTAAGGGGCAAATGTCACTGAGTAGTGACATTTAACTAGTAGGAATCCACTTTAAAGTTTTTGGTGGGTCTGGTCACCCTCCTTAGCTCCATGTTCCCATGTGTGCAGCCCAACAAATCATAAAGTAGTGAAATCTTCACTCTCTCAGATCAAGAGATAAAAAAGCAGAAAATGACAAAGAAATCTTTACAGCCGTGATGGCATGGTGGGAGGTGGTCCCTCTCACTTTTTTTTATCATGTGTAGAAAAGACCAGGCAGCCCTTTCCCCCTCCCTCCGGCACAGGAATACCAGGACAGTCCTGTTCAACTTTGAAAGGTTGAGGAAATAGATATCCTTTCCTAAAGATCGGGCTCTCCTAATCTATCAAATATCATCCTAAACATCTATAGGGGTGAGTCGTCATGGACCATTTAAGAGGATAGCAAAATTAGTCACTGTTATGGTTAGATTCAAGTGTCAGCTTGATAGATGCAGGTTGTTTGGGCGTAACTGTGAAGAATCAATGGTTGGAGCAGGATCCTGGATAAAGCTGCAGGTACTTGCTTAAGTGATGTGCAAAACATGGCCCATAGTGGGTGGTGCAAGGAGGAGGGACTCGCTCTTCCTTTATCTTTTGTCAACTTGCTATTGAGTTTGCTCTTTGAGGGTCTTTGCCTTCTTGGAGCGTCATTACCTTCATTGCTGCTGCAGCTGCGGCCTCCATCCTTAGCCGTCTCGGAGCTTTCCATCTTGCTCTGTTCCTGCTGCCTTTGGAACCTGGTCTCTAGGCCTTACTGATGTTCGCTGTTCCTCACCAACCCTGGAGCCCAACTAGCAAGACAGAGGATCGAGACCTAGGGATCCTTCAGCTTTGTGATGGTGATAGATTCATGTAGCCCAACCCGGCTTTGGTCTCAATATGCAGCCAAGGATGACCCCAAACTTCTTATCCTTCTGTCTCTACCTACCATGTGCTGAGATTATAAAGTTTCACCACAAGCCTAATTTATACAGTGGTGGGGATCAAACTCAGGGTTTCATGCAGGTAGGCATACAGTCTATGGAGCTGAGCAACATTCCCAACCCAATTTAAGCTTTATATTTCAAATACCTAATATTAATAGGTACCTCAGGCAAGTTCTCTTATAATATCTTACCTATTCCTCAGAATGAAAAACTTGAGATACTCAACTCAGTTTTATTGCAGCAGGATATAAAACACCCTTGAAGCAATTCATAGCTAGGTGTTGGACCCTTAGGACCACCTAAAATTCTTGGGGAAAAAAACTGAGCAAACATTGGTACTCAAACCAAGGAAAGTTCAATGAATGAACCATCTTGAATGTGACCCTCACTGGGAAGGGGGCAAAGAGAATCCGAGTGTGAGCTGGTAGTGGTCGAGTCAATACTTTCAGGGAAAAATGGCCACATCTGGGAATGAGAACTCAAATTTTCACAGCTACGAAACCACAGCCTAATTCCAGGGAAACTATTTGACCTCAGGTAGCTCTTGCAATCTAAGGCCAAGCAAATGGATCTGCCCAAAATAAGACCGTGTTCCAGTTAAAGTATGCTTATTTTTAATGTCTGATCATTTTTTTAAATTAATGTATCATTAGTGTGTGTGTAGGGGGTATGCACACATATGTGTATATGCACATGTGGTATATATGCCCTAGCACATTGGAAGTCACTTCTTTCCTTGCACTATGTGGACTTCCAAGGATTGAAGCTTACCTGCTGAGCCATCTTCTCTCTCCAGCCTCCAATTTGACACCCATGTTTATAGCAGTGCTATTCACAATGGTCAAGAAATCGAAGTAACCAAAATTTCCACTGACAGAATTCTATGCATTAAGGAAGAAAGGAGATTCTGATATGATATAACGTGGGAGAACTTTTTTTGTGAGCATGACTCAGGGCCTTGAATGTTCTAGATGTATCACAGAGCAACAACCCCAACCCAAGATGAACCTGAAAGACATTGTGGGACGTGAAATAGAATTGGCACAAAAAGTCAAGGACCACAGGATTCCATACTTCTGCAGTAGCTAGAGCGGGCAAATCCGCAGAGAAAGTAGAAGGGTCGCTTGTGGAGCGCCACCTAATGGGTGTTTAGGACACCATTCTTAACAAAGGGGTTCTCGTTGTCCGAGGATAAATGCATGCATGGCTAAGGATAGCAAAATGATGAATTTTCCATGGAAACAAAAGTACAAAATGTTGCTCTGACCTACTGATCTTTCGGAGTCCCTTCTGATCGCAGGCCAAAGACTGGGGTCCGCAGGCTTTTCATGTGAGAGATTCATACACCACCGTCTCTCAGGCCGGAAATGCAAACCTCAGAAATACTGATTCATTCATAAGGCAGTTCTACAAGTGAACATGCTAGACGTGGTTTTCTTTTGATATTGACAAAGAAAAAGAAAAAATTTAAAAAGTTATAGTTATTTCCAGAGGCCCAAGGGAGGAGGGGAGCAAAACTGTTTTCTTTCATGGGTATAGAGGTTTTACACATTAGTGTAAACTCTCACAATATAGTATGAGTGTATGACACAAGTGTTCTACATGAACATGATGAACGCAGCCAATTTTATGTTTACCACAGCACTAAAAAGTGCAATTTTGGGGGCTGGAGAGGTGGCTCAGGGGTTAAGCCTTTGCCTTGCAGGCGGAGGATCCTGAGTTCGGATCCTAGACCCCACGTATAGATGCCAGGCAGAAGCGGGGGCGGCCTGTGTTTCTGGTCTTGGTAGGGCGGAGCCTGTGAATCCGGGGCAGAGTAAACAAGGAGGAGGTGGAGGCGTCCATGGTGGTTCCTGAATTCATCCGTGATTCTACTCACACACATACATACACTCACATACCTACACACACGCGCACACAGGCATACACGCACAATTGAATAAATAATAATTTTAAAAAATTAAAAATTTATAAAAAAAAAAGGCGCAATTTTGCTTTAGAAATGCTCTTGCTATAGAACCCAGGAGAAAATGACCATTAAATAACAAGGTAATTAAGATGACATCATGGCTTAGGTAATTAAGAGTTTTGCAGAAACCCAGTTCACTGGGGGCCAAGAAGGGACACCTGGTCATTTGCATATTTAGTAATTCAATCTGACAAATTAAAAATCACCCGGCTTCCCCGGGGGGATTCTGCTCATTTCTCCAAGCTCCCATTTCTCTCTCTGAAGTTTTTAGTAACCAGACATTTACTTTTAAAATATTTTATTTATTTATTTAAGAGAGAGAGAGAGAAAGAGAATATGCAAGAATATGCACACACAGTCCATGGAATTTGGGTAGAGGACAGGGTTCGACCTATGAATGTCAGGTCTCTTCTCCCACCATATAGACTTCTGAGAAGTGAACTCCGTCTGCCAGGTTTGCAGAAGGCACCTTATCTGCTGAACTATCTGACCAGCCCCAGATATTTTTTGAAGTTAATTTTGCTTTTATTTTTACTATTTTAGAATCTCACACATGTAGACAATACATTTTGATCATAGCTACCCCTTACTCCCTCCCGCTTCCCCTGACATTTCCCTAGCGTGTCCACCTCCTGCCTTTATGTTCTAATTTTTTAAATTGGACAATATAAAATAATATGTAAGCAAGCAAAGAAAATGAATTAAGGATGTAGATAGTTATGATTGAGCTCCTGGTTCCACATGGTGCAGAGCACACGGCATAGCTGAAGCACAGTCGTTGCGTCCTTCTGTGAGACTAAGTTCATGGTGGGAGCACATGGAGCCCTGGCCCCCAGGGGGCTGTCCTTGTGGGCACAGTGAGACCCAACCCACAGGAGACCATCCACATCGTGTGCACATGGGCCCACCCCATGAGAGGCCTTCATGTTCTGAGCACACAGAGATGGAATCCAAGGTTTTGGCAGGTTATATTAATCATTCCGCTGTCCACAGGTCAAAACACTGAATGTGGAAATGGTCTCATCTCCTCTCTGCCACCGTCTGGCACACATGGGACACAGCAGCCGCCTGTGCAGTGCCTCTAGGGGCAGGATGCAGATATTTCTTATTTGACCAAGTCCAACTTTCCTGGCCACAGGTCATCAGTGTAGCTCACAGTTCTTCCCATCAGGCTTTGTGGGTACTTCCCTACGATTCCCCAACTCACACCACTATTGACCTACTATCGCATCACCTGTTCCATGCCAAGAAGACAAGAAGGCAGAGTGCAGTGCACAGACCCCAAGGCAGTGCGACTACCACCAATAACCAAGTGTTCCTTGTGGTTATCAGTAGGTGCTGCTTGCTTTCCACGAAGCCCTGTAGAGTAGGGATCAGATTCTGCCAGAGGAGTAGACACGGGTGAGCAGGTGTGTAATGGTTACTTTTAACTATTGCTATGAGAGAGCAAAGTCAAACAACTTAAGGGAGAAAGAGATATTAATTCAATTTATAGTTTTAGAGGGGAGAAACGGACTTTCCTGGCAGAGGTGACATGGCTGGTGGCTGAAGCTGGAGGCAGACTAGATCATGGCAGGACATCCAGTAGGCTAGTGGGTGACAACTGAACATAGGAGGATTCCTGGAGAGTCTCTCTTCTTCCCAGTCTTCTGTTCTATGGTTCCTTTTATCTGGCTACTGGGATTCCAATAAGATCTAGGGAGGTTCCAATCAGATCTAGGGCTGATCTTTGTATTGTAACCATGTTGACCCAGATAATCTCTTCAGGTGGTCTCAGCTGATCTTAGTCAATGCCAGGCGTGTCAAGTTGACACAAAGGGTGACCTATCACAAGGTGCTTGGTTGTGTCACTGTGACCTAGGAAGGGGCCAAGAGTCCATTCCTTTGCTCCATGGGCAATTTGCTATTGCTGTTGTAGCAAGCCAGCACAAATTCAGGGGCTTCAAACAACACAATTTTATTGTGCGATTCCAAGGGACAGAAGGTCAACATGGTTCTCATCAGGTTAAGTCAGGGCATTGACAGCACCTGAGTTCCTCCTGAGAGCTCCGGGAGGGAACCTACCTCCTAGCAGCGTCTGGATGCTTCTCCAATGCTTTTACACTCCCAATCTCCCCCTCCTCCATCTTCGAAGCCAGTCATTCTGCATCTCTCTGACCTTTCATAGTCAGCATCTCTCTGACCAAGTCAGGGATGAGTCTTTACTTTTCGGGAACTATGTGATGATACTGGAGCAAGCTGGACAAGCTCCTCACAGGGTGCATTGCCTGAATCACATCTGTAAAGCATCATATTGCTCTGGGGAGAAGGCCCTGAACCCCTTTGGGTGTCAAACACAGAGAAATTCACCCCACACTTCCAAATAGTGATTACGAGGTCTTCCTATCTGCATTTTATTTTTATTTGTTTATCTTTTGGAAGGACAAGATGGTCGTGATGGTGAATGGTTAATCTTGGTTGTCTGGAATCAACTGGGAGGCCAGCCTCTGGGTATACCTGCAAGGGATTTTCTTGATTAGGTTAACCAAAGTGGAAAAATCCACGGCAAATGTGGGTTGCATAATCCAGCAAGACCAGCCCTAGACAGGAGGCCTGAGGGAGATGCTTGTTATGCTTGCTATCTGTTTACTTATTTGAGAGAGAGACAGAGAGAGAGAGAGAGAGAGAGGGAGAGAGAGAGGGAGAGAGAGAGAAAGGAAACAAGAAGCCTGCCACAGGCACAGGTGGAGTCAAAGGACAACTTTGGAAAGTCTGTTCTTTCCACGAGGGGACTGAACTCTGGTCACCAGGTTTGTGAGTAGCTGTCTCTGAGCTATTTCATCAACCCCTGCTTTTTTTTTTTTTTTTTTTTTTTTTTTTTTGTCCACTTGCTTTTTGGTCTTGCTGGCAAGTTCATCTACCCCATTCATGAATTCATTAAGTCGACTGTCCCTGATTCTTATGTCCTTGAAGAATTCAGCTGAGAGACATGAACAGTTTAAACAGAAATTTACTTGGTGGCACATAGCAGATAGCACATTTCAGAGAAAGATTGAGGAGGGACCAAGTGGGGTGGGGGGTGGCAGCCCACTGGGGTCCGCACTATGAAGTTAATTTCTCATGAAATATTTATGAGGTAGATGGCATACTCCAAATCACAGTGAACCATATCTCTCTTTTAGGATAATTCTCTCCATGATGTTCTTGAAAAACCTATGGGGGTGGGGAAAGGAGGGGGTCAAAACTACAATGTAAACCGTATTATCGTGAAGTGTGGAGGTCTTCTAAGGCTACATACCCTTTGGTACTACCCATGTCTGGCCACGGAGAAAGTCATGGTTTCTGATAAAGGTGCTCCTGGGGCACCTGGTCTCACTGCTGGTCTCATCTCTCTGGGGGATCCGATGATTACGACCGCTACTCGGAACCACCTGTCACAAGGACTTGGGAAGTAATACCTGAACTTGTAGGAAGAGGGAATCTTAGAAATAAAAGGGGTCTATCATGGTTTGAAATGTGTCCCCACAGGCTCCTGTGTTTGTGAAGGTCACAGCACCTTTAGGAGGTGGAGCCTTGCTGAAGGAAGGTCGTTGCAGGGAGCGGGCCTTGAAGTGGATTAGCCCCACCCTGCTTCCGGGAGGGGTCTGATCTTGCAGTTTGCATTTAGCACCTCAAAGTCTCTCCCTGACGTCTGCAATGACCCGAGCTAACTCCAGCTCCTGTCAGCCAGCCATGCCTTTCCTGACATAGAGGGCTATAGGTCCCCTCTGGAATCGTAAGTTTAATGTCTCCCTCTCTTCCTCGTAAGTTATTCAAGCTTCCGTGGTGTCTCATAACCGCACAAAGAGGGTCTGCTGCAGGGTCGAAGAAGAAAAGATTCATTTGTAGAGGTCAGTTTCAGGGGATTCTTTGAGAAGCGATCACGTTGATCTTACAGGAAGACCATCTCTTACTATACAGTTACTGATTCTGTTCTGTACCTGTGCTGCTTATAACACTACTGCCACTTCTGCGAGTTCAAGCACATAAGAAAACATGTCCCAGCGAGTTGTATTGGACTCACCCAAGCCAGGCTGACTGTTCCCCCAAAACCACCTCGCCCCCTCTCTCTTCACCAACAAACCTTGGATTGGTTGCTTCTCACAAAACTTGGGTGTCAGGAAGCACGGGCCAGATTCTGCTACAGCAGTAGATTCATGCTGTCTTGTCTCAAGTCACTGATGTGGTGCAGATTAGCTCTGGGGTCTTCCACCTGGGCAGACGGGACGTTCTCTGAAAGCGGAGACGCTTCGCTAGGCCACAAGTCCTCTATTTAATGGGGAGCACAGGGCTAGGGCTATAAACCTAAGCACTTCTCTCAAAATGGAGGGAGGGGGATGTTCCTGGGCGCTCAAGAGCCTCACCCCCATTCGAAGGTCAGATGGGGGTGAACATCGCTTATGTCGCCAATTAAAAGTCATTTTACTATCATTTTTGCTAATTTTTAAACACAGCCTCCCCCAGAACTATTTGAAAGTTACTTGTAGCTATGCTGTGGGCAGATTCCCACTAGGATCTAACAAATACCACCTTATTATCCTTGGGACTTACGAAAAGGTTCGAAGAATGCTCATAAAATATCGACCCATTCCCTCGGACCCCCACGTGTGTGCCATGACACGGTAGCGTACTCTCTCTCTCTCTCTTTTTCTCCCCCCTCCCCTTCCTGCTCCTTTCTCGAAAACAAACTATAAAATAAAATGCATTTGTTAGAAAAGAATCAATTCACATACACACATGTGGGCATGTATCAGTGTTGCAATTTCCCTGCGTGGTTGCTGATAAATGACCATCAGATGGCTTAAGGGAACAAGGGGTTTATTTTCTTACTGATACTCCGGTTACAGTCTGTAGTCCAGCTTGACGGGAGAGCACGCGCCAACACCAGGCCGGCGGAACTGGCCACACCATCTCTACATAACGGCTGAGAGAGGGCGATCCTTCCTTGCCAGACCAGCATGTCTAGCCAAGTGTACACAAGGATGCTGACTCTCTCAACCAGCTCTCTGTATTTTATTCCAGGGCCTAATCCTACCCATCATACGCTGGGTCTTCCCCAGCAGCTAGACAATCTCCTTCAGGTTTGCTCTGGGCTTAACTCAACCATCAACTCTCTACAACTGTGCCCAGAGCTCAAACCCTCAACTGTCAAGTTGACTCCTGTGCCTAACCATGACAATTACACACTCCTCAGTGTCTATATGTATTGTTTAGAAGTAAATGCCAGTGAATGTCAGAAACTGGTTGAATGGGCGATGTCTTAGGAAAAGGTGTCAGATTGTCAGACACAGATAAGGACTGGGTAACATCACAGAAGTACGTAAAGTCCAGACTCCTCTCTATCCAAATGTTTCCAGTCTGCCCCTCACAAGGACGGCCATTAACGAGCCTCACCTGACTAGCAAGTGTGGCCTAGGCTATTTAATTTGGCTGACTTTAGGTTACTTGGAATTTTAAAGTGAATTCTCTACTCAGCTCACGAACAATTTTAATTAGATGTAGACTAACTTTGGCCATGTGAATCTCATTTTTTAACTGTAAACCTTAGGAAATCTAAAACAGATCCGGCGTTTTCCAGGAAAAAAATGGAATGCCTCAAGTTACACTGTACATAGAAAATGCACACTTGATTTTTAAAAACTTGGTGTGGAAGAAAAGAATTATTTTTTTTACATTAAGCTCAGTAAGAATTTTGAGCTTGATTACATGTTGAATTAATATTTTTCCTATGCGGGGATTAATAAGACAGGTTATAAAGATGAGTTGGTGGAGGGACAGGTTGGCGGGTAAGGTGACTCCTCACAAAGTTGGAGACCTGAGCCCACACGGTGGAAGGAGAGAACTGACTCCCCAAAACTGTCACCTGTCACCCATCCCTGTGCATGGCGTGAAGACATGCACCTTCTCTTTCTCGGGGTAGCTCTCTCAAAGACGCGAATCCATGTTTGTTCAACACTGGCTTCAGCTGGGAGTGCTGTGCACTGGGGAACTGTGAGTTGGACGTCACCTTGGGCTACAGAGTAAAATCCTATCTCAAAAACTCTGAGCAAACAAAGAACACCACCTCCAAATTCATACTTTGACGTGTTTGCCTTCCCCCTCTTCAAATATGGCTACTGAAAAAAAAAAAAAAAAGTGAAATCACATGGGCGCCCGACATTCTTTCTCTATGGTCCAGCAAGTGTCGCTGACCTGGACGAAGCCAACGTGCGCTCGACGCTGGCTTAGCGGTCACCTTCGCTCCTCTCTTGATTAGAAGCAGAAGCCTCCACTGTGGGTGAGAAACTTGAGAACATTGTTGAGATTTTAGTTTAATTAATTTATTTGTGTGTGTGTGTATTCACAGAGATATACAGTGCTCTCTCTCTCTCTCTCTCTCTCTCACACACACACACACACACAGAGAACACTGCATATCCCTGTGGAGGCCCAAAGCTGACTTTGTGAGTCATCCTGGATTGCTTCTACCTCCTTTTTGCTTTGCTCTGAGATTTCCCAGCCTCTGTCTAAAAGAGCTGGAAGTACAAGCCATGGCCATTTTTGCCTGGCATTTTCATGTGGGACCCGGAACTCAGGTCCTTCTACTTGTGAGGCAGAGTCTTAACCCCTGAGCCACCTCTCTAACGCTGTTGTTCAGATTTTTAAAGTAACAACTCCCCAACTTTTTCTGATTCAGGCTACAGTTGGGATTGGATCAGTACCACCTCAAAAGAAGGAAGGAAGAAAGGAAGGGAGGGAGGAAGGAAAGGAAGGAGGGAAGAAAGAAAGGAAGGAGGGAGGGAGTGAGGAGGGAAAGGAGAAGGTAGGGGGAGGAGGGAGAGAGAAATGAAAGGAGGAGGAAAAGAAGGAAAGAAGGAGAAAGAAGGAAAGAAAGAAATTAAAAAGCACTGGGGAGCAGCCAGCTGACTGTGGGGAGCAGGTTCTCAGGAGAGGACATGCACTAGTCAAGCTCTACACGCCTCCATTTTGCTTGCTGGACGTCCCTAAGTTACAGCTTGGGGATAAAGCAAAGCAGAAGGTGGGGGTGGGGGCTTCAGGTCTCTTGGCAGTTGCAGGTGGCATTTGCTGGCTCAGTTCGAGGAAATGGAAGTCAGAATTTCAGGTCAGTTAAACACCTGGGGTTTGGAAGCGAAATCCAGAGAGAACTGAACTGTAGAGAAGACTCCAAAGGTTCTGTATCGGATTTTCCCTGAAGTCAACTGGCTTCACAGTGCACACACACACACAGACACACACACACTCACTCACACACACTCACACACACTCACACACTCACACATACACACACTCACATACACATATACACACACTCACTCACACACACAACACACACATACACTCACACACTCACACACACACACTCTCACACACACACACACACACAGGGTACTAATCCAAGGAAAAACTGAAAACGGCTGTTGGTAGGGCGAAAGCTGCAGCAGGAATTTCAGCAGCCAGGCCATGCTGGGCAGTGAGAAATTGGAGTGAAAGCCCAGTAAGTGGGGGAGGGGGATAGAATAGGGGGCTTTGGTAACTGCTCCTGGCTTCTAAGCAAGACCACAAAAACCCTCCCCCAGCACTAACAGCATTCCATCTTAATATATTCGCATAAATTATAAGCATCCTACAAGAAATAATATTTTAAAGAAAAACCAGTTGGTGTGTGTGATTATTATTATTTTATAGCTGAACCTGGAGTTTTCCTTGGCTAATCTGCCTGGCCAGTGAGCTCTTGGGGGGTCTCCCCAGTGCTAGGGTGACAGATGTACACAGATATGTATATTTTAACTTATCACCCGTGCCGGGGATCCAAATTCAGTTCCTCATGTTTGCATAGCAAGCACCTCACCCAGTGAACTATCTTAGCCCCCCACCCCCACCCCACATTGGACTTTTAAAGGGGTCGGTCACTCCCTCACCAGCATCTTGCCCCGCCCCACGCTTCAGGTGTGCGCACCTCCATGGAGACCACAGCTTGAGAAGCGAGTACTACAGACCTCCCTGGACCGGTCCTGGAAGGTCCACACGACGCTTGCCGTCCAGAAGACTCAAAAGTGCGACAAGACTTCCAGATGTGTCTGATTCCTAACACTTCCTACTCAGTGCTCTCCAGAGCGCTCGAGACTGTAACATTTTTATTTCATTGGCTTATTTTTCAGAGGCGTTGAGGTGGCAGTGGTAGAAGAAATGGACCGGCTGCTGGGCATAGGGGTTCACAACTCGGGGTTGAGTGGGAGGAGGATTGCCCTGCGCATGAGGCCAGCCCGTACCCCAAGGAGAGCTAGTTAAAGGGCAACCTGGACTACAAAGGAAAATGCTACCCCAATATCCCATGAAAATGAGCCATCTTAAGATAACAATTCAATATCATTTAGTGCATCGACAGTACTGAGTTACTAGCATGCTTCAATCTGATTCCTTAACGTCTCCACCTCTCCAAAGTCAACTCTCCCACACTGATTTGATGCTTGTATCTCGCCCTTCCTTAGCCCTGGTAGTCACCTATGTCCAGTCTCTATGGATTTTACAGACATTTCATGTCAACGACATCATCCAAGATGCAAGGTTTTTGTGTCGTTTTCGTTCTTGTGTAGCTCATATACTGTTTTTTACAATAAGCAATACAGCAATGACGACAAAGATAAGAAACAGGCATGCGCGGCAGGAGCACACGCCCCGAAGGCAGCATGCCATGCAGTCGCTGCAGTAGCAGGGCTCATGAGAGGGGCAGCACTCCCCCGGGCCAAGGCAGCATTGTGTGCAGTTGCTGCAGCAGCAGGGCTCATGAGAGGGGTTGAGCTCCACCTGGCAGATGTGGTCTCTCCGTGGGTTCTGAGTTGTATGGGCAGCAAACGAGGAGGAGGAGGTCGATGCCTTTGGGGTCGTTGGATGGGTGCCACTGGCCGCTGTGTTTTCTGCTGTTCGGCTATTGGTGGAAGGAGGCATTCGATTGCCAAATCCAGGGGGAAACCCGCTTCTCGGTGATGACCAGTAGGTGGCCAGTGATGGTGCTGTGGATGGGTCTAAGGTATTTCTGACTTGGGAGTCAGACTTGGGGTCAGTCTTGGTAAGGTAGGAGGCTTTGGGGTCCTCAATCGATGCTCTGGTCTTTGCCACTTTTGTGGGGGGTTGCGAGCAGGGGATGCTGACGCAACTGGCCGTGACTATGGGCTCCACAGTCAAGCTAGAGCGGGTGGACAGTACTGTGGACATCCACTGGTTTGCCAGGACTGGGACGGCTGCTGGTCTTGAGGTATAGCTGGTATTAGGGTCAATCTCGATAAAGTCAAAAGCTCTGGGGTTCTCAGTTGCTGCTCGGGTCTTTGCCACTTTAGTGGAGGGTTGTGAACCAGGGACGCTGATAGAAGTAGCAGTGATCCAGGGCTCCCCAGTCAACTTAGAGGAGGTGGACGATACTGAGGGCAACTGTGGGGTTGCCTGTGTTGAAATGGTTGATGGTTTGGGGGTATGACTGACCTTGGCATTGGTCTCCATTGCATAGGCTTTGGGGTCCTCAGTTGATACTCGGGTCTTCGCCACTTTAGTGGGGGGTTGTGAAGCAGTGACGTGGATAGAAGCAGCAGCGATACTGGGGTCCCCATTCAACTTAGAGGAGGTGGGCGGTTCTGGGGACATCCGTGACTTGGAGGTCAGGCCTAAGCCACTCTGGGCACAAAAGCCTTGCAGACACGCCTCACAGTTGTTGCTGTCGTGGGGTCCTTCAAGAGAGATGTCTTCAACCGCAGGAATCTCCTCCACTTGCTCAAATTCTTCTCTATAGCACTTCTTCAGAATTTTGAAGACCAGGTTGTTCAACAGCCTCGTGATGTTGACGTGCCTGAACTCCGGGATTTCAAACGGAGGCTCAGGGCACTTCTTGCACCTCTGGGAAAAGACCCTCATCTTCACCTGGCCTCTGTGTCTCTTCCTACTCCAGTGAATATGGAAAAGGACCAGGACGTGGCCAGAGGCCCAACTGCGAGAGCAGGAGGAGCACTGGAATCTGGAGAGACAGAGGACCAGACCTTCAGCTTGATTTAGGACAGACTGCCGGAGGGATAGTCAGTCACATGGGGGCATCGGACTGAGCCCCTCTTTCCTATTTCTATTGTAACCTGTGACCCACAGACTCCTGCTGGGGAGATAGAAAAATCACCTGCGAGGAACTTCAGGCCCTTCTAAGTCGAACATGCTCATTTTAGAGAGACAACGGATCAGCCAGAGAGACAGAACTCAGAGCTCCAGTCTCTGGACCTTAAGCCTAAAGTCCTTCAAACACGATGTAAATATGCTTGAGGCTATACATGCTATAGCTTCCAAGGACCCTATGCTGAATCAGCAAGTAGATGCAAGAGGGTGTCAGGCAAGATACAGAAAAACAGATCAAGCGGGAGCCTGGAAGATCCTGCACTTGTTTGCTCCTTGGGCTGCCCAGAACCCCCTAATCTGCAGGATCTTGGGAGACTGCAATCTCGCCTTGCTCTTCTTTTGAGCCCCCAACGCGGCCCCTCGCTCAAGGTAGCCTGGAGAATTTCACATTCTAATTTGCTAGATCTCCAACAGGATACCAAATGAAACCCTGTCTCAGTAGAGAGGTTAGTCAGTTCTCTTCCAACCTGTGGACTTCTGGGGAATTGAACTCAGGTCTCCAGGGTTGCATGCAGGCCTCTTACTCACTGGGCTATATCAGTGGCATGTGACGATAGTTTTCTAATATATCCACACAAGTATCTGGAGGATACAGGTAAAGAAAGAAGGCAGGAAGCATCTGTCACATCTGTGGGAAGCAACATGACAGACACCTCTGATGCTCACGGAGGACCCAGCACGCTCTTCTGCATCCCAGTCCCCCACCCTTAGAGGTTAGCTTGGGGCTCTGGATTCAGTTAACTAACGGGACGTGGACAACAGTGTACTTTCCAAGACTCGCTGATCCTCTCTTTCTCAGCCAGGGGGTTAAGTTAAATCATCAGTTTGTTGTCATAGCGACTAATCTTAGCTTGGTTTAGCTTGGGGCAAGAGGACCTGTGGTCTGAGATGGGGAATGGAGGGGACTGGGCTAATGGAGTGAGCTCAGGCTGGTTTGGCAAAGGAAACGAGGGCCTTGTGTACTTTAGGCCAGTGTTTTACCACCGCAGCCCTCACCTGCCCTCTCAGGGTAAATGTGGTGCGGGGGAAGGAGGGTGAACTAAGGGGGAGATGTTGAGAAGCCCGAGCCCCTGAAGGTAAACAGGTTAGACACTCCAGACACCTAAGCCTGGGGTGTTCAGAACTGTCCACCACTACTGTCGTCTAGGTCACGGCGCTCTAGCCCCACCGTGTGCCAGACCAGAGTTCCCAGTGCTCAAATCAACAGGCTAAGGGCCCCGCCCCCCACTTGCGCAGCTCAGCTCTGCCTGGGAAGAGTTCCACGTCCCCGGGCAGGATGGATCCTGGGGCTCCACCCTTTGCGCTTGGTGGGCAATGCCCTCCTACCTCCACCCTCCCGGCCTTGGCACTCTAGATTTTTTTTTTTTTTTTGTCTTAGAAAAGAAAGGGTGAAATTCTGAGTGACCCTTGAAAGTCATATTTTTAAAAGATGCTGTCTGTTTAGTGCCTGTCCCTGAGGGGTCTGCTCGGTACAGTTGGAGGGTCTCTCCCCAGGTGCTCCTGGTAGACCCAGACAGTCATGGGGAAGCTAGAAGTTTTCAGACCATAGGGTCCTTCCTTACTCGCTCCTCTTGCACAGCATAGGAGGAATAAAAAGACGGACATTGGAAATGCCAAGAAAAGGGACGCAGCAAGGACCTTTCCCCCCCCCATCCATAGTGCTCTCACCTGGCGAAGGTCTTCTGCTGATACTGCATCCAGCCTGAGGTGAGGACGCCGGGAAGAAGGCTGTCGTCCTGTGTGATAGTCCATTTGTGCCTCGGTTTCACCTCCCGCATTAGCTCCTGGAACACTTGCTTCCACACGTCTATGTCTTCATCCATCCCCTCCGCCATGGTGTGCGCCCGGATGGATCCGAATCTCCGGGGGCCCTGGCAGGTCTGGTGCAGAGGGTGAGGCTGCCCGCTTCACAGATGGAGGGTTCAGGTTGGCTTCTCCCTTTGAAGACCTGGACTGGGACTGCGTTCCAGATCTTTCTGTCCCACGGACAAAGGTCAGTAGGGTCAGCTTCCAAGTTCAGAGAATGGTGGTTGCATCAAAAGGAATTTCGAAAGACCTGGCTTCTGCGCTCTGAATAGGAAGAGATTTCAGTGTGGTCCTGGCGTGGAGGGGTGGGGGGGGCTGCTCCTTCCCACTCTAACATTTGAGCATCTGCATCCCCTGGGCTGCTGCGCTCATGCTTGGGTGGGGAAAAGGTCTCACGATTCGCACATCCTCTCAGGCCTAGTCTCGGCTGTTCCAGGCCACCGACCATCAGTCTGAGCAGGGAGTTCTCAGGTTCGATCTTCCACTTACCAGAAACCAAAGGTGATACAGTCAGTGTGTGCGCCAGAGATGAGGTGGCAGGTTTCCAGGTGATGGGAGGCGGATGGACCGCTGATCAGGAGGAGTTATTGCCTCTCTCCCCCCAAGAGATTTCACTTTTTTACCCCCTCTCCCCCCATTTTTCAGAAGAGGTTGAGGAGGAAGAAGGAGAGAGGGGCAGAACAAAACCTCGCCCGAGCTGGACTAGGAAATGCTCCAGAAGGCAGAGGCAAGATTCTGAACTCCCACCCCACAAGGCCCCATCTGGGCGGGTCTTCCTGTCAGCTAGCTGGCCACTGACCTGTAGCCCTGGGGACTTCCAAGACTGAAAGCCCCCCATTAGACAGGAAAAGGGGAAGGAAACTAAGGAGAGGGGAGCGGTTTCCTGTGACCATTGGAAACAAAACTTCCCCCTGGTTTCTCTCCCTGCCTCTGCCTCATGTCACCACCTCATGGTCAAGCAGAGAGACAGGGTGGTAGGGGCCCTCTCCGCCCCCACCCATTTAGTTTCTCAACATTATTTGCTCAGTTATAAATTAACTGGATTTTTTTTTTTTTTTTTGCCTTTTGCCCGCTTCTACCCCCCTTGCAAGCTAAGTACACCTGCCGATTCCAACTCTCAGTACACGCATGCTCTTCACAACCCTGTTCTTTTTCTCAATGCGTTTACTGTTTTAAACAGCCCTCAAGCTTAGTGCTTGAAGTGGCGTGCAGTGCTTCTCAAAGCAAGAAGGTCTGGCAGTTTCTTAGAAGATGCAAATGTTACGTAAGCTTGGTTCAGATGCCAGTTATTTGTGCTATGTGTACATTCCATGTTAATAAGTCAGTAATTCAAAAATGACCCAATTTTTGTCTATTCAATTGTATCTTCTTATGAATTATGACTTAGTATTCACAAGACTAAAGCATCATATGAAAGAGGTTACTTCTTCAATTACTTCCTTATAGATTGCTGGGTAAACATCTTTGACTTGTGTGGTAAATAAAATAGCTCTAAATAGGGGCTGGAGAGGTGGCTCAGGGGTTAAGCCTCTGCCTTGCAGGCAGAAGGTCCTGGGTTCGGATCCTAAACCCCACGTATAGATGCCGGGCAGAAGCGGGGACGGCCTGCGTTTCTGGTCCTGGTAGGGTGGAGCCTGTGAATCCCCGGGCAGAGTAAACAAGGAGGAGGTGGAGGTGTCCATGGTGGTTCCCGAATTTGTCCGTGGTTCTACACACACACACACACACACACACACACATACACGCACAATTGAATAAATAAAAAAAAGCTCTAAATAAAAAAGGAACACACACACACACACACACACACACATACACGCACAATTGAATAAATAAAAAAAAGCTCTAAATAAAAAAGGAACCATCTGGGGTTGGAGAGGTGGCTCAGGGGTTAAGCCTTTGCCTTGCAGGCAGAAGGTCCCGAGTTCAGATCCCAGATCCCACGTATAGACGCCGGGCAGAAGCGGGGGCGGCCTGCGCTTCTGGTCCTGGTAGGGCGGAGCCTGTGAATCCCGGGGCAGAGTAAACAAGGAGGAGGTGGAGGCGTCCATGGTGGTTCCCGAATTCATCCGTGGTTCTACACACACATACATACACACACGCGCACACATGCATACATGCACAATTGAATAAATAATAAAAAAATTAAAAAAAAAAAGGAACCATCTTTGGCCTGGAGATGAAGTTCAATAGGTAGAGTGCTTATTTAGCCTGTATAAGGCCCTGGGTTCAAATCCTTGTGTTGCATAAACTGAATGTAGGGTAAAAAAAAGCTTGTAATCTCAGTAGCTCTGAAATTCAAGGTTGGTGGTCAGCCTAGGTTATACAAAACTCTATTTCAAAAGAGGAAAGAGAGAGAAAGAAAGAAAGAAAGAGAGAGAGAGGAAGAAAGCAAAGAAAGAGAAAGAAAGAAAGAAAGAAAGAAAGAGAAAGAAAGAAAGAAAGAAAGAAAGAAAGAAAGAAAGAAAGAAAGAAAGAAAAAGAAAGAAAGAAACTTTAAAACAAAACAACACAGGCTGGAGAGATGGCTCAGACTTTCTATCTTGCAAGCAGAAGTCTTTGCGTTCAGAAAAAAAATCACCAGTCCCACGTAAAAACACAGGCAAAAAGGCATTGGCGCAGGGGCCCGTCCTGCCGCTGTGGGCAGGGCCTGGGAAATCCTAGAGTGAAGCAAGAAGAAGGTAAAAGCAATCCAGGATGATTCTCGAAGTCACCCTTGGTCCTCCACAAGGACACACAGTGCCCTGTGATACACATATACACATTTAAAAATAATATTAATTAAAATATTAATTAAAATTAATATTAATTAAAATTAATATTAATTAAAAAGACATGCATTGATTGGGTGATTTAGATATCCTAAATAGAGGCTCAGAGGACTCCAATAGTCTTTTTCTTATGAACACCATGTAGGAAGGAACCACCAGGAACAATGAGAACCAGCTGTATTCTCTGTCCATTCGGTTACTTGCCTAAGTTTCCTTAGGGAAACTTGTGTTTCCTTAGGGAAACTTGTGTTTCCTTAGGGAGAACTGGGTTGAAGTTCAATCACTGCCATTTCCTGGTTTTTGTTCAGAAAGTGACCAACACTTACTTCAGTTAGCAACCATCTGGATCCCACAAGGCCTGGGGCCTTCCCTGCTGGCCTCTGTGTTCCGGAGACCAAAGTCCACATCTCTCTCATTATCCAGGCTCCCGAACCCGTAGTTAGATGTAGATCCTTTCAAAAGTACAGTGGGCTGAATGTCGATACCCCAAATCAGACGTCTGTCAGTGGATGTGGATTTGGGAAAAGGGTCTTTTCAAGTGCCATTGAGGATATTGAGATCTGCTGGGAAGATGTAAGTTTCTTTTGCTACTGGGACACCACACAACAATGAGCCATGCATAGAGGAAAGGCAGAACTTTTTGCTCTTCACAGCCCTAAACAAGAGTTTGCCAGGTGGGCCTGCACAGGGTGTCCAGGGACAAAGGAGCATCTATGTGGAATTGTAGGGAACGGCTTATGTGTGATAAAGGGGTACGAGCTTGGCTAGATATAGTGTTAACTTCTTTTTTTAAATTTTTTTATTATTATTTATTCAATTGTGCGCGTGTATGTGTGTGTGTATGCGTGTATGTGTATGTAGAACCACGGACGAATTCGGGAACCACCATGGACGCCTCCACCTCTTCCTTGTTTACTCTGTCCGGGGATTCACAGGCTCCACCCTGCCAGGACCAGAAACGCAGGTCGCCCCCGCTTCCGCCCGGCATCTATACATGGGGTCTAGGATCCGAACTCAGGACCTTCCGCCTGCAAGGCAGAGGCTTAACCCCTGAGCCACCTCTCCAGCCCCAGTGTTAACTTCTTCTAGGGAGACGTAGCAAATGTCTGCTTCCTCTAGAGAGGGAAACAAGGACAGACCAAAGTAACGATTTCCCCCACATCTAGGTTGGTGAGCCAATGGAGCTTCCCGGGTTTGCTTACGGAAGCATAGGAGGAGGGTTGCTTACAGAAATATTTTTGACCCTAAAACTCAGGTTGTTGCCTTCACCCCAGCATTAGTGACTACTTCTCCAGAGCTCACAAATGATGCCTTCTTCTTCGATTAACCTTCCACTGTTTATATACTCTAGCACCTCCTGAGATTAGGAGTAACCTGGGCAGAATTGCACACAGCTGGGAGGGAGGAAGGAGGCGTGGCTGGAATCTCAAGGGACCCTCCCCAGCCCTCTTTCTAGGAGAGAAGGTGATCAAGCCCGACCTTGGTGCAGGTCGCTTGTAGATAGCCACAGCTGTTCTGCTTAAGTTGTGACAGTTGCTATACTTTCTCGAGGATGGGCTGATTTGAGTACTTTTCTGAGGGCTCTTGAAGCGCAGGGACTTAATGTGATAGTGTTGTGGGATTGATCTGTCCCAGTGTTGGAGGGTTCTTGTGTCTGGAGTTGAAGATTGAAACCAGAACACGTGTAGAGGATTAAGGTAGAGTTTATTAGAGGAGGGAAAGAACGGAACTCATGGACTCCAGATGTGGAAGGCCATGAAGTACTGCCCCTAGAGAAGTCATGGACTCCAGGCATGGAATCCACGAGAAGCAAGGAACTAGAAATGAACTCACAGACTCCACCCGTGGTGTCCCGTGAGAGGCAGACACCAAAGATGGCTGCCAGAGTGTGGACTATTTATACACCTAGGTAAGCCCAGGAAAACGGCTTTTCCCCCATTGGTTAGCTCACACTGGGGCCAAATCCACTGGTGCCACCTGGAGGTGGGACTCTTTCTGTCCTGGAGAGCTAATCTCCATATCTTTTCATAAACAAAGGGTTGGGGGTGGGGGGGAGTTGGTGAAGGGTGTGTTCCTTCCGGATAATCCCAGCAGTGGGGAATGATTTTCCAAGACCTTCAGAGACCGTCCCAGCACGGCTGCTCTAACCCTGCTTTAATAGTTTGGTGCAGGTATCCCCTTGACCATCGAAGGCTTGTGCTCTGGGCGCAGTTGTGAAGAATCAGTTGTTAAACCCCGAGCAAGTGGGCAGGAGATGGTCTAATTGAGGGGTGACCCAGCCCATGGTGAGTAGGATTATTCCCTGGGAAGATGGATAAAATGGAGGAGGAGGTGATTCAGCGAGTTGGCCTTTAGCTGGTCCAGCAAGTCAGGATTGTCCCTTTCTCAGCACTGGATATAGTGTGGTCAGTTTACTCAGTTCCTGGTTATGTGCATAGGAACTCTCCTGCCGTAACCAAAAAATCATAATACAGAATAAAACTCCCTGTTCTCCGCTAAGGTGTCTGATCATGAATTTATGAGCAACCTACAGGCAAACCGTGACAACTAGTTTCCCCTAATTGTCTCATATCAGGAATTGAGGCTACTAGAACGAATGTATCATGGTCCACAGTGTTGCAGATGAAGGAAGGAATCAGAGTGCAGAACTGATCAAATATTCAAGGAGTGAATAGCTTCTCAAAACTGGAAGTGAAAGCCAAGACTCATTAAACACAGCCACAGCATAACATCATCCTGGACTTAGGGCAGACCAAGGCTCAATGGCAGGTGTCTGTCACAGAGGGAGACGTGGCAGAGAGGTATAAGAGAGGAGGAGTAGAGGTGAAAGTAAACAATGAAGTTAAGTTATCCTAAGTGAAGGGATTCCGGAGCCCTTAGAAGCTGGAAGAAGCCAGAGAGCTTCTCCTTGGAGTCTTTACAGGGAGTGAGGGCCAGCGGATACCTGGATTTGGGGTTCTGGCTTCCAGAATTGTGAGCGTAAGTTTTTATTCTCTTAAATTACCCTGATTGTGGTATGGTTGTGATAGGGGACAGGAAGAATTTGTGGCTTATATTGTAAGTGTGTGTGATAGTTAGGCACAGGTGTCAACTTGACAGTTGAGGGTTTGAGCTCTGGGCACATTTGTAGAGAGTTAATAGTTGAGTTAAGCCCAGAGCGAACCTGCAGGAGATTGTCTAGCTAATGGGGAAGGCCCAGTCCATGGTGGGTGGGACTAGGCCCTGAACAGATGAATAAAATAATGAGAGTTGGTTGAGGAAGTTGGCATCCTTGTGTATACTTGGCCAGACATGCTGGTCTGGCAAGTAAGGATCGTCCCTCTCTCAGCTCTTATGTGGTGATGGTGTGGCCAGTTCCCTCAGCCCCGGTGCTGGTGCGTGCTCTCCCATCAAGCTGGACTAAGAACTGTAACCAGTAATCATAAGAGAAAATAAACCCCTTGTTCCCTTAAGCCGTTTGATGGTCATTTATCAGCAACCCTGCAGGTGGACTGCAACAGTGTACAAAGGAGCTGGAGTGATGGCTCAAGGCAAAAGGACCTGAGTTTGGATCCCCAGAACCCATGTAAAAATGATGGCAGTCTGCATTTCAGGCCCTGGAAGGCAGAGCCGGGGAAACTCCAGAGCTAAGTAATACGGAGGAAGAACAATCCAGGGTGATTGTTGAAGTCCTCTTTGGGCCTCCACAGATACACACAGTGCCCTCTTTTGCACACATACACACACCTACACACCCCCCCCATACACACAAAAGGAAAAATAATCTGCCTAGATGTTCTGCAAATACTACAGACATACTAGTTTGTTTGTTCTGTGTTAATCTTTGATTTAGGAATCACTTTGGAAGGAATGCAAAACCCAAAGGTCTTGAGAGCATGGGGATCTGCTATTCAGGGACAAGATAGAGGGAGAAGTCCAGGGAATGATAAGGAGAGAATCCAAGGCCATGCATCCCAGAGACAAGGCCAGGCCTCTGAATGGAGGGCAAGGTTAAACTTTGGAACAGTGGCTAGAAATGAGAAGCGCTCTGAGAAGTTAATCCTGTATCTTTTCAAGTTGTCCTTACTCTGAATATGTCCAGCATCAAGATTTAATCGCTACCTCTACTCATTGGCATTGGCACTTGTGTTGATAGGCACCATGAATATAACATATTCCGGTTATATTTGCATGATAGCTCTAGGGGGAAAAACTTTTTTCCCCTCCTATTTTTATGTACATGTGTGTATGGGGAATGTGTATATGTCGTTTGCATGTGCGATGGATGTACAGCTGGTAGTACTTCATGTTTACAGAGTGGGTCTCTAAAGCCAGAGTTCATTGATGAGGCTTGTTTGACTAGCAATCTGCCTTTGGGGATTTCTAGATCCTGCCTTTCAGGACTGGAATTACAGGTGGGCAGTTACACACCTGTTTTAAGTGGGATCTGGAGATGTGAACTCATGTCCTTTTTGAGCTCCAACCACTTTGGCCGCTGAGCCCTGACTGGACAATTTTAATTGTCTTCCCTCTTCCCTAAGTTTTGTCTCTCAAAACCCATGTCAAAAATCCATGTCGTGGTGCAATCTCAGCAACCCTAATTCCAGATGTGAGGCGGAGACAGGAGGATCTCCTAAAGATCGTGGGTCAGCTAGCCTCAAGAGTGCTGCACAGTGTCTGGAAACAATGAGAAACCCCACCCCCAAGAGGAGAGCAAAAACCCACTCCTGAAAGTTGTCCGTTGACCACCGCAATGCACCATGGTGATGTGGGCTTTTTTTTTTTTTTTTAATCCAGGTTCTTGTGTTTAGAAGTTAAAGACCGAAACCAGAACACACACAGAGGATTAAGGCAGATGTTATTAGAGGAAAGGATAGAACTCATGGACATGGAATCTGTGAGGGGCAAGGGAGCCGGAAAAGAACTCATAGACTACAGACATGGGAGTCCATGGAGGGCAAGGAAGCCAAAGATGGCTGCCAGGGTCAGAGGTATTTATAGGGTTAGGGAGCCCCAAGAAAGTGGGTTTTCCTCATTGGTTAGCTCCAGTTTCTGCAAACCTGATTGGAGCTTTTGGTTCCCTAATCTCATTGGTTTGTTTGCATTGCGGGGGGGGGGGGGCAGCCCAGTCCTCATGGTGGACCTCACGGTGGAGCTGTTTCTTTTGAGGAACTCAATGTATCTGCACTGGAGAGCTCTTCTCCATGTCTTTTCATAAACTAAGGGTTGGGGGAAGTCGGCAACCTTATCTCTGTGGAGGATTAGAACCTATTTCTCCCAGTTATTTCTCCCAGTTAGTAGGGTGGATTCCTTCAGGATAATCCCAGCAGTGTGTGTGGGGGGTGACCTTCAAGGCCTTCCCAGCATAGCCCTGTTCAGAAACTCCCTACATGGCGCGCGCGCGCGCACACACACACACACACACACACACAGAGGTAGAAAGGTATAAATTGTTGAGTTACTGCTAACATGAGTTAAGAGAGATAACTACTGAAATTCCAAAGGCAAGTCAAGTTAGGACATTTCAGAGACATCACCCTGCCCCTGAGGCCTGCTCGGTGCTGGCCTCAATTTCTGTGGATAAAAGTCAAGGCCATGAGCCAGTCTGTGTTCCATCCAGACAGATGAGAGCCTTAACCCTTGCATTGGCTTCTGTGAAGTCCCGTGTTTGCTCCACCTCTTCTCTGCTTTTGTATAAAAACAGCACTTTGGGGCTGGAGAGATGGCTCAGGGTTATAAGACTCTGTCTCCCAAGCAGAAGGTCCTGAGTTCGGATCCCAGGTCCTATGTAAAAAATGCCAGGCAGAAATGGTGACAGCCTACACTTCTGCCCCTGGAAGGCAGAACCTGGGAAATCCCAGAGTGAAAAGAGGTAGAAGCAATCCAGGATGATTCCTGAAGTTACCCTGGGTCCTCCACAGGGACACACAGTGCTCTCTGATACACACAAAATAAATAAATGAAATATTTTTAAAAATATTTTATATAAAGCAGCTTGGATTAAACTCCTGGCTGAAGTCCTTGGAGAAAGATCAGGATTCCAGACACAGGTATTAAACTCTTCTTCCCCACTCCTAATTAGTGTCTGAGAAATTATCCCAGAGTTCCTCCCACAACAACAATAAATAAACAAGATAATATATATAATATAAATAATAGATAATATGATATAAAATAAACGAAATAAAAATTTAAAAAATCGTCCTTGGGCTGGAGAGATGGCTCAGTGGTTAAGTCTCTGCCTTGCAAGCAGAAGGACCTGGGTGGGAATCTCAGCTCCCACATAAAACACATCTATCAGAAATGGTGGCGTCCTGCACTTCTGGCCCTAGAAGGAGGAGCCTGGGAAACATCCAAGCAAGGCAAAAAGGAGGTCAAGCAATCCGGGATGATTCCCGAAGTGTCATCTTGGGCCTGCACAGCCACACACAATACCCTATGATACACACACACACACACACACACACACACACACACACACACGGATAGCCGTGCGCAAAAAAAGAATCAAAAGAATCATCCTTAATAGAGTTACCAAAGACCCCTCTTCTCAATTCCAATGCTGCCTTGGCCATGCCGGCATCCTGTCTTGCCTCCTACACTTTTTTCTTCCCCCCATTTTGTGCTTTTCCATGTGATTTTTTTTTTAAATTGCCTCTTGACATAGCTTTAGCTTCTTGGAAACAGTCAGTCCTAAGGAGCAGACAGGGCCTTTGTAGTCCTAGGCACTCGGGCAATGCTTAGTGAATATTGAAGGAATTCGGCCCCATTCTGTCACTATTCTGAAAAGCTATGCTGTCTGCGGCAAGGGAGGAGTAGGCATGGTTTTGTACATTGTTTTTATAGTTCTTTTTATTTTATTTAAAAATATATATATTATTCTTTTATGATTTCATAAATGAGCACAATGAATTTAAGTGATTTTTTTTAACCCCACTATTACCAGATCCCATTCCCTTATATTCTCCTTCCCCTCCCACTCTCATGACTTCTTGCACATGGGGCTCACTGAGTGTGATCTGAGATGTGGCCGGTCACTTGTAGGAGCGTGGTCAATAAATCAATGGGTAGACCATGGGAGACAGTAACTCCCCGCCCCACTGCCAGCATTAGCCCTCCATACTTTCTGAGGGCGGCGCAGGGCCTCCCGAAATCGTCCCCCTTCCACGGTGAGATGTTGATAGGACAGGTCTCGTGGAAGTCCACAGAGCTGCAGTGGGTTCACGTCATGCCTAGATGGTACTCTCTGGCAGCCCCCCACAATCGCTCATTCTCTGCACTTTGGCCAGTTGTAGCCTAGTTCTTAATAGAGCACGTGACCAGAGCATCATTTGAGGGAATCGTTTTTTTTTTGTTCCGGGGGTGAATCTCCAGGAGTCTGTATGTATCCAGATTCTTGTGTTCAGAGTGGAAGACTGAAACCAGAACACGTGTGGAGGATGAAGGTAGAGTTTATCAGAGGAGAGAAAGAACGGAATCCATGGACTCCAGACGTGGAGCGCCACGGGGGGCTAGAACTCATGGACAACAGGCATGGAATCCACGAGATGCAAGGATCTGGAAAAGAACTCACGGACTCCAGATGTGGAGTGTCATGAGAGGCAGGCACCAGAGATGGCTGCCAGGGTCAGGTATGTTTATATATTTAGGCAAACCCAGGGAAAATGGCATTTCCTCACTGGTTAGCTCATATTGAGGTCAACCCGGTTGAGCTTGTGCCCACCTTTTGGTCGAGCTATTTCTTTTGGTGGACTTAGCTCATCTGCTATAGAGAACTAATCTCCATATCCTTTCATAAGCCAAGTTGACCACCTTATCTCTGTGGAGGATGGAGTCAGTTTCTCCCTATCCACAGGAGGTGGTATTCTCCAGGGTACTCCCAGCAGTGGGAGATGTCATTCCAAGCTCTTCAGAGGCCATCCCAGCGTGGCTGCTCTAAAACTACCTAACCCAGAGCCTTGGGTTGCAGGTGATATCCATGTCCTGTTTAGGGATCACTGCCCCCCATTACTCATTCTCCGCACTTTGACCAATTGTACCATAGATTTCAAGGGAGCAACTGTCCAGAGCTTCGTTTGAGAGAATCGTTTTCACTTTTTGTTTTGTTTCCTCTGATAAGTTGCCTCTTTTTCTAAGTTGCTTGGCTCTATCACTGTCCCCGAACTAGTCAACTAAACAATTTCCACTTTCAGACTTTCAGCAACTTTAGTAGCATTGGAGGCGAGTCTAGCTTTTCTTCCCTTTCAAACTTGGCCAATCTGCCTTCCACGGTCTCCTTCCCCAAAGAAGCTATTTTCTAAGTCAAGTTGAATGAAAAAGTCCTCTGCAGTTTTTTTTTTTTCTTTGTTTGCACTGTTCCTATGGTGAATGCAAGAAAAAAAAAAACTTTATAAAAAACTTTAGTTCTTTTTTGAGGCTAATAAAAATGCAATTTCTGGGGCTGGAGAGGTGGCTCAGGAGTTAAGCCCCTGCCTTGCAGGTGGAAGGTTCTGAGTTCGGTTCCTAGACCCCACGTATAGATGCCAGGCAGAAGCAGGGGCGGCCTGCGTTTCTGGCCCTGGTAGGGCGGAGCCTGTGAATCCCGGGGCAGAGTAAACAAGGAGGAGGTGGAGGCGGTCCATGGTGGTTCCCGAATTCACCCGTGGTTCTACATACACACACATACATACAACACGTGCGCACACGCACAATTGAATAAAAAAAAAATTAAAAATGCAATTTCTAAGAACTAAATCTTCCAGCCCCAAGACTTTTAAGGACCTCTGTGTGAACCACCTGCTTTGTCTTTCACATTGCTACATGCTCATGTGTTCTGCGATGGACGTTTACAATCTTCCGGAGATAAAATTCACAACCTGGGCTCAGGGGTTAAGCTTCTGTCTCTCAAGCAGAAGGTCCTGAGTTCGGATCTTGGATCCCAAGTTAAAAAAAAAAAAAAGTCAGACAGAAAAGGTGGAGGCTTGGGAAACTCCAGAGAAAAGTGAAGAGGATCCGGGGTAATTCCCAAAGTCACCTTTGGACCTCCACAGGCATATATAGTGCTCTCTGATATACACACGCACTCACGCATGCACATACGCCCTTGGACCAAAAAAACAAACAAACAAAAACACAGCCTGGACCAGGGCATAGTAAGGAGTATTTTAGAACCAGTGTAACCTGGACATCCTTAATTTTTCCTAGTAGGCGCAACAGCCCAGGCATTGCACTTGCTGACCTCCACAACAGAAGGTCTGTATCAGGTGAACTCTGGAGCTCAAGACCATGAGTCCTGGGACCTGCTATTGTCCTGAAATGGAAACCCTCCAAGCGGGCAGTGCCCCGCATGCTGAATCCTGCCAGGGTCTCTTGCATGTGCTTCAAGTTTACTTTCTCATAATTCTTTGGTAAATGGTACCCCCCAAATGTACAGATATATGACTTAAAAAAAATTAAGCAGGGGACCAATGAGATAATTCAGCAGGTAAGGTGCCTGCTTGCAAACCTGGTGACCTGAGTTCAATCTCTGGAAGCCCTCATGAGAGAAGGTAAGAACTAGCTTTTAAAAGTGACCCTCTGGGGCCAGAGACATGGCTCAGGGGTTAAGCCTCTGCCTTGTAAGCAGAACGTCCTGAGTTTGGATCTTGGGTCCTGTTATGAGGTCCGGCTCTCCCAATGAGACACAGATTCAGGCTAGGGAAAAGTCTTTGTTTTAGGGCAGAAGAAAATTGGAGCTCCAGGACTACACTTGAAAGTGTGGTGTGGACTTCCCGGAGCAGGCTGATTTTAGAGCAGAAAACCACAATGAGGGGCTTGGGGCTACCATAGAAACAGGATAGAGGTGGCAGGGTGTTTATCACGGGATTAGCAGAGGGGAGTCATGGAGAGGAACACAGGGTGGTCCAGCAGATCTCAGGAAAGAACGTCCTGTGGCCAGTTCCAAGACATTTGAATGTTATCTAGATTTATGACCCTAAAGCGAGAAGCAAAAATTGCAGAAGCAAAACAGCACCTAGTCAGTGTTATAAGGAATGTTCATTCTAGTTACAGAGGTCCTGGGTCAGAGTTTGTGCCAAACAGGATGTATCTAGGGTCCTAGGCCTCTTGTAAAAGTCTGGGGAAGGAGGGAGCTTTTTCTCTCAATTTGTTTAAAATCTTTTTCTTTTCTTTTTTTTTTTGAGGATTAAGGTAGAGTTTATTAGAGAAGAGAAAGGTTGGAACTCATGGACTCCAGACGTGGAGTGCCAAGAGGGGCTAGGATGCCTCCATGAGAAGCAGAAATGAAACAAAGCTCATGGCACCAGACGTGGAGTGCCATGAGGGGCTAGGGAGCCCATGAGAGCTCACAGTGCCTAGGCATGGAATAGTGCCTAGGCATGGAATTCATGAGGAGCAAGGAACAAGAAACAGACTCATGGCACTGGAGTGCCATGAGGGGCTGGGGAACCTCCAAGAGAAGTAGGCAGCTGGAAACGGACTCACGGCACTAGAAGGCCATGAGGTGCTAGATCGCCTTTTTAAAATCTTTTTAAACCATAAATTGTCTTCTGGAGCCCACCTCAGTCCCACATAAAAACACCAGGCAGAAATGGTGGAGGTTTGTACTTCTGACCTGCTGGGCGGATCCTGGGAAATCCAGAGTGAAGCAAGGAGGTAGAAGAAATTCAGGATGATTCCTGAAGTCACCCTTTGTCCTCCACAGGGACATACAGTGCCCCCCCCCAAAAAAAAGTCCTCTTATGAGGAGACCTAGAACCCGATTTAAGTATGTTTCTCTACATGTATATAGCTTTCTTATGTGGCCCAATGGGGCTCTTATATGATCTAGTCAGAGGGGCCAATCGGAGGCCAGCAACCAATTGTCAGGTTGCAAATTTAAACTCGTCACAGACAGGGTAGGGACCAATCCCTGGCCGCCAAAACTGTTGGCTGTCAGCCAATCATGTAACTACTAAGTTGGAAGCCTCCACCCCTTGCCAGTAAGCTATAAAAACTTCGCTGAGACAAAGGGCCACGTTTTCAGCCCCATACCGCTGCGCCGGTGCTGGTCCGTCGTGAGCCCAGGTTCGAACCTGCAATAAAGCTCTCATGCGAATTGCATCGGTGTCCGTTCCATGGTCTCTTGGGACTCAGACATCTGGGCATAACACTTACCTCCGACATGCATATCCTCTCTCTCTCTCTCTCTCCCTCTCTCTCTCTCTCATACATATACTCTCTCTCACACACATATAAGTAAATAATAAAAAAAATGATGCCAGGAAAAGTGGAGATCACCAATAATGATGATAATAATACCCCCGCCCTGGGCAGAAAATATCAGGTATCTTCAGAGGGATGTTGGAAGTGCTGGTTAACCCAGCAAAACCTCCAGAGGGAACAGGGTCACCTGGTCACTTTGCTGGTCCTGTCCCGAGAAGACTTGAAATAGTGTTGCTAGATAAAACAGTTTTATTTAAATTTTATTTGCACTCAAAAAACAGCATCACTGAATAAAAGCTTATCCGTTGCTTATCTGGGATGCGAGTTTTCGGATTTTGCTTTCTTTGCTGTGACTGTCTTCCAGGCCTTATTCAATTGTCAGCCCCGGCGAAGGCAAGGATTCCCACCCAGACTCCCTCGCGGTAAACTGCTTGTCTACAGCCTAAGCCGATGGAGGAGAGCAGGAAACTACAAGTCCCATGAGGACACGCGGCGCCGCGAACCGGAAGTCCCGGAGGGGCGGGGCGAGAAGCGGGCCGGGTAGCGTCTCTGTTGCAGGCTTCTGCAGGATGCGACAACACGGGAATTCTCCTATTTGGGGACCCACTTAGACCATCTATTCTGCATGTTTGACGAACTTAGATCCAGAAGCGATCCAGCAACATCCTTCTACCGTTTCAAGTTATCCAGGAGTGGGTTTCTGTCTTCCCGTTGCGCAAAATCTCCTTCAAGCCCCCAGGCGAAAGCAAAGGGAGGAGAAACCCCTGGGCTGGCGCAGGCCGGCCTGGGCTCACTGATGAGAGAGCATAGCGAAGGACCCAAACTCCTTTGCACCATCCAGCCCCCCTCCTGTCTGAATCGCATACCTCCAAGATCCAGTGCAGTTCCAAGTAGAACAGACACTCTGAAGACGATTTTCCACAAAGCAACGAGACACGTTTTTACACAGAATGTACACTCTATGCAAAGAGTAAAGGGTTTTTGGAACGTTTACAGCTGGCGGGGGGTGGGGCGGGGGGAGGACAGGCAGCGGTTTCCCCACTTCACCTGTTACTAATTTCAAAGTCATCGGAGCTTACCCGATGCTGTATTTAATATCCTCAAAGACTCAAAGATGTTTGTTTTGTTTTTGTTAATTTTCCTGCCTCTTCCTTTCAAGCGCCAGGCTGCAGGTGTGGACCGCCAGGCCAGCTTTATCCTCTTAAGTTCTTGTTTATTTTTGTTTTAACCTGCAATTATCAGAGCTGCAGTATCTATTTGGTGCGTGTGTGTGTACATGTGTGTGCAGGCGTGTGTAGAAGCACTTTCTTTTGAGTGTGTGTGCCTGTGGAGGCCCAAGGGTGACTTCAAGAATCATTCTGGACCGCTCTACCTTCTTACGGCTTTGCTCTGGGTTTTCCAGGCTCTGCTTTCCAGAATTACAAGTCACAGCCATTTCCTCCAAGCATTTTAATGTGTGTGTGTGTGTGTAAGAGAGAGGAGGAGAGGAGAAAGGTGTTGCAGTATGTATATAAGTGTGGTGTTGCAGTGAAAGAGAGAGAGAGAGAGAGAGGAGAGGACAGAAACATGTATACCATGGTGCACGGGTGGAGGTCAGAGGAGAGCTTTGGAAAGTCTGTTCTCTCTTTCCACCCTGTAGGCTTCTGGGTTTGGAACTCAAGTCGCCAGGTTTTCCAGAGGGCCTCTTTATCCACCGAGCCATCTTGCCGACCCCTAGGTGAGACTGCTGCAGATTTTCTAATACTTAGAAAGATAATAAATAGTCTCGCTAAAGTATTTTCCTTTTTAAGATAAAAATTCCTACATAGAATGTGATGTGACCCGAACACCGAGCATTCTGTGTGGTTCTCATCAACCAATGTAACTGTAAAAGTTGTAACAGCTCATTTGCTGCTAACTCCTTCTTTGTTCTTCCTGTGCGTGCGTGTGTGTGTGTGTGTGTGTGTGTGTGTGTGTGCAGTTACATGTGCACTTGTGTATGTATATACATGTGTTCATGGAGGCCAGAGGACAATCTCAAACTCTGCCTATCATGTTTATTTCTTCAGACAGAGCCTTCACTGGCCTGGAATTTGCCAAGTGGGTTAGGCTGCCAGGCCAGGAGCCCCAATAGTTCTCCTCTGCCTGCCGGGATTACAAGCGTGTATCATCTACACAGCTTTTTAAATACCAGGTCCTCATGTTTTTGAGGCAAGCATTTCACTATCCGAGTTATTTCCCCAGTCCCCACCTCTTTTTTTTTTTTTTTGATCTATAAAAACCTAGGCCTTTGGCTGCCATTTGAGGGAGCACTAAATACAGATATCAAGAATTTATTCCCCCCCAGTGATAATCCAGAAGCAGAATGCTCATCCTTGGTGTGCCTGACCTCGTTTTCTAGGCGGACACTCCCTTGGGACAACAGGCTTGGGCAGCATTCAGACCCACTGAGCCCACCAGCTGGCAGAGAAGCTGCCACATGCTGGTGGTGGCCTAGAATCGGTGGGCAGGAGCAACCCGTCCTTAGTATGCAGTCAGGGAAGCAGGTGTCAGGAACTGACGTGTGGGTGCAGGGTGGGCACAGGGGACCCTCTGAGCCCTGAGCTATGCGGAGGCATTCGATGAGTGAGGCGGCTTGGACAAGAGGCTCAGAAAAGGAGACGATCACTGGGTGTGAACAGCCGTATGAACAGTGTCAACACTGCCCTCTCCTGGCATCCACTGAAAACTGCAGGAGCACGCCTACTCTCCCACGTGTCTCGCTAGCGCCCTCTACTGAGAGAACTTATCATCACGTTGGCTGGAAGGCCAATCAAGATGCAGTGCACGGGAGCTATATGAATTTGCCACTAGCGACATGGGTATTGGGTCACGGTAAATTTAAAATCTGTATTGATACAAATAGAAAACTCTAAAATCATGACTGGGGCTGGAGAGATGGTTCAGCAGTTAAAGCACTTGCCAAGCAAGCAAAAGAACCAGAGTTCAGATCCCCAGATCCCATGGAAAATACTCAGTTGGGTGTATTACGACTTCGGAAGGCAAAAACTAGGAATTCCCAGAACAAGTATGATTGTCAGAGAAGCGCTTTCGACTAGCTCTGGCTTTGATTTGAGACTTTGACTCTAACTAATAATAATATTAATAAATAGAAGAGCGATTGGAAATGACTCCATATATCAACCTTGAGCCTCTACATGCTTGTATTACCAACATACATGCAAACGCACCCATGAATGCACCCCCACACATGTGAAAGTGGAAAAAGCTGATAAATGCATATAATAGAGCAAATATAGACCAGTAATTATTGATCATCCTTATCAAGTGCTGTGTATTGTGCATAATTATGTGTTAGTTACCCTTTCACATAACTGCCAAGGCAGTAAGTTTGTCAATACCAGATTCAACAGACATGTGTGCACGTGCACAAGCACAGAGTGTACACATACATGCACATGTATGCACATATGCATGCACACACACAATGCATTGTGCTGTTTTGTCACCAGAATCCTGTGCTAAAGATCTAGGAGGAACAAATATATCCTTACCAATTTCTGTGCGCTCATTTGTTTTAAAATAAGAGGAACCTAGGTGGTAGATTTTTAGATTTAAGGATTTGTAAAGGTTACTTTTAACTAATGCTGTGAGATAGCTTCAAAGTCCAATTATGTAAGGGAGAAAAAGGAGATTTATTCCAGAGAAAAGACGCATGGCTGAAGCTGGCAGGCAGGCTAAGTCACAGCAGACCTCCACATGGCTGGGGCACTCCTGGAGTGTCTCCTCTTCCACTCTGTATTCTGTTCTGTGGCTTTTATGTGTCCATTATTGGGAGGTTCCTATAAGATCTATGGAGGTTCCAGTGGGATCTAGGGCTGGTACAATCTCTTCAGGTGGTCTCAGCTGATCTTAGTTAATACCAGGTGTGTCAAGTTGACACCCAGGATTAACTATCACAGCACTCAATAATGCTACAATGCTATGAGAATTACAAGGTCATCAGGCAAAAGGAATTTTTCAGCTCCATTCCAATTTCATGTGACCCTGAAAGTGGTTTGCTGTTGATCTAAATATCGTTATGTGATACACAGGGTAGATAAGTACGCGTGTCTACAATTTAGTATATCTGCATAGAGTATCTATCTCTGTCTTAGAGGGCTTAGAATGAACAGTACTGGAGTAGCTTACATCTTGATTTCCTAGTAAAAAAAAAAAATGAAGGTTCTTTGGAAAAATAGTTGAATTTAAGGGTGGATCAGGAAAATGGAAGAGTTCGGAACACTGCATACTATCAGAAAGAAAAGAAGAACTGGGCATGGCTATGTACACAAGGAATCCTAGTACTCAGGAGGCAGAGGCTGAAAGATCATTACAGATTGGAGGTTAGCCTGGGCTACACGGCAAAGCCTGCTCTCGAAGCAGCAGCAGCAACAAAAGAAGGGAGGATGTCAAGGGGACCAAGACCCACTGTGCGTCTTCACAGAGAGGGGCTGGCTGTGCAGGACAGCTGCCGGGCTCCTAAGACAGAATGAGAGCAGGGGCTGGTCAGGCCCGCGACGTGCCTCAGGGGTTAGGATTCTGCCTCCCGTGATCCTTTGCGGGAAGCCCCCGAGGGCGTTGGGAGAACTTTGACCGCCATGCCCCGGGCACTGGCAGGAGAGTGGCATGGGAGGAGACGCGGGAGGATGCCTCAGCTCTCTGCAGGCGCCAGCAATGTTTGACTTGACTTTTCTGCATTTCCTTATTCCTCCCTTGGGGACTCTTGATGTTCCTGCTTTATCGAGCACAGCACTTTTTGATCCACCAGCAGGAGGGGCAAGGTGCTGGGGCGCCTAGACCAGGAGGGTTCCGTTTCGGGGTGGGAGGAGGGTGGATGTGGGTGGAATGTTCTGGGGAAGAACAATCTGTACCTCTCCTGGCACTGCAGGTTTTTTAGGGAAGTAGTGGTGTGAGATGGAGAGGGGCGAATTCAGCCCCAGGACGGGAGTGGTTTACCCTGGAGAATAGATCCAAGGATCATTCCCTGCTACCCTATTCGTATGTCACAGGAACACCGGACATCTAAAGAAGCAAGTATCTAGGGGCTGGAGAGGTGGCTCAGGGGTTAAGCCTCTGCCTTGCAGGCAGGAAGGTCCTGAGTTCGGATCCTAGACCCCACTGTAGTAGACGCAAGTTGGAAGCATGGGCGGCCTGCGCTTCTGGTCCCGGTAGGGCGGAGCCTGTGAATCCTGGGGCAGAGTAAACAAGGAGAAGGTGGAGATGGTCCATGATGGTTCCCAAATTCATCCATGGTTCTACACACACACATACATACACACACATACACACACGTGCACATACGCATACATGCACAATTGAATAAATAATAAAAAAAAATTTTTTTAAAAAAGAAACAAGTATCTGCCTCCCTAAGGGTGAGGGGTGGGGAGTAGGGTTGGGGGATGGGAAGAACTCTTTCCAGCTCAGACTCCAGACTTCCAGCACAAGGAAAAGACCGAAGCAGGCCAGGACCCCACCTTGAACAGAATTGCATAGCTCTTGCTCATATAGAACCCAGATCCCACATTGGAACATGACCTTGGACCATGGATATTCTCTCCCCAGTATGGCCATATTGAATATATTTCCTTTTTCTGTTTTTCACTGTCAGTTTGGATGTGTGTGTGTGTGTGTGTGTGTGTGAGAGAGAGAGAGAGAGAGAGAGAGAGAGAGAAAGAGAGATGCATGCCAAGTTTCACTGGCAAAAGCCGGAAGACATCATTTCCTTCCACCATGTGGGTTTCCAGAGATTGAATTCTGGTCACAGGTTTGCCAGCCAAGCACGTGCTTACCCACTGAGCTATCCTCCAGCCCTCAGTTTGAATTCTTATTGATTTAGCAATGGCGGATGACCTAACCAGCAGTCAGCTCACAGGTTTTAAAATCACAGATACAGGGCTGGAGAGATGGCTCAGGGGTTAAGACTGCCTCACAAGCAGAAATTTGGATCCCAGGTCCCACATTAAAGCATCAGGCAGAAATTGCCAAGGCCTGCACTTCTGACTCTTGTGGGCGGAGCCTGGGAAATCCCAGAGCGAGGCAATAAGGAGGTAGAAGCAATCCAGGATGATTCCTGAAGTCACCCTTGGTCCTCCACAGGCATACACAGTGCCCTGTGATACATTTATTTATACATAATTTTTTTAAAATCGCAGGTATGCCTTTAAAATGTATATGAGTATACATATGCATGTGTTATTTGAAGTGTTTCTATACTATGTATCTTCTATTTTATTGCTTAATGTATTTATTGCTTTATGTCCTTAAAGATGACACTGAAAACTCAAGCTAATCAGAATGAAAGCATCGATTGAAATATGAATGGCAGATTTTTCTGCTGTGTAGTGCCTGAACTTTGTGCTGGTAGCTGCAAAATCTGGAGAGCAGGAGGGAAGAAATCTAAACTCCTTTTCTAAGCAAATTTAATATTTAACACTAGCCTGGATTACTATAATTTCTTTTTTTTTTTCCCAAAACTTTATTTATTTATTCAGTGTGTGTTGTGTGTGTGTGTGTGTGTGTGTGTGTGTGTGTGAGTCAGAGGGTACTATGTGTGTCTGTAGAGGTCTAAGGATGACTTCAGGAATCACCCTGGATTGTTCTTTGCTTTGCTTTGGAGTTTCCCAGACTCTATTTTCCAGGGCTGGAAGTACAGGTCGCTGCCATTTCCACCTGGCGTTTTTATGTGGGATCCAGGACCCAAACTCAGGACCTTCTGCTTGTGAGGCAGAGGCTTCTCTCGAGCTCGAGATTGAGTAGTTTTGGAAGTTCATATTCTGTAGGGGAGACTGTAGCCTGGAATCATATTCGTTCAATGGATGGAGCAAAGGAGGTGCCCAGCTGGGCACGGTGGCCCAGGCCTATGTAGCATCCAGCCCTCGGGGGATGAAGACAGGAGACTCAGAAGCTGAAGGCCTCTATGTTCCTCTACATAGTGATGCCGGTGTTAACCTGGGCTACCTGAGACCCCGCCTCACTTCCACACCCCTGCCATCCCCTGCAAGAGAAGGGAGTATTCTTCGTTCTGTAGCTGAGATCTGGGGTCCTTTGGCATTGCCCGTCCTGTTCTTCAAGATACAGACAAGAGAGGGTCCTACCTGCTGGGACGCAGACAGGGAAGGAGGAAAGGTGGGTTTGCGCACCCCTCCAACTCTGCCACCCCCACGTCTCAGCTTCTCTCCAAGTCTGGGAGGACAAGCGGGATGTCAGCCTCCCACTTCACGCGTGGCTCTCCACACTCCTCGGGTCAGTACCCAGGGATCCGCACACAGGACAGAGAGGAGATGGAGGGTGTGGGAGGGACAGGGAGCCAGATGTGGAGAAGGCAGCTGAGGAGGAGGCAGAAGCAGTGATAGACTAGACAGACAGACAGACAACGAGGATTACAGATGGAGACACAGAAAAAAAAAAATCAAAACCAAGATGAAGGCCAATGAGATAAGCTCAGCAGGTCAGGTACCAGCTCGCAAATCTGGAGACCTGAGTTGGATCCATAGAAGCCCCACGGTGTGAGAACAGAACTGCCCTCTGCCCTCCACTCCTTACCACGGCTCCAGCCACGCGAAGCATCTCTGGTCTTCTAGTCATTGCTCCACCCGGCCTTGCTGGTGGAAGGAAGTTGGCCATTGTCAGCACGGAGCAGCTGGGCTGGATGCAGCTCGGGGAGATGGGGCAGGGTGGGGAGTGGGTGGGGTGGGGTGGGTGTACCTTGGCTTCTTGCTTTTCCGTGTCCTGCTCCAGCTTCTCAAAGAAAAAGCTCACCTACCCTCGCCCGTGTAGGCTGCGGAAAGAGGCTCAGCTACCGTCCTGACCAGGGGGCACCCCAAGATAGGACAGCAGCAGAAGTCCTGGGCTCGTTCCTTCTGGCTACTGTCTGGCTGACCTCCATAAACACCTTTCCTTCTCAGAACACTCTTCCTGATCCACTGCACACGGCACATTCTTTACCTGAATACCTGCGGTGCTCACATGGTTCAGATAGCCAACGCCCGTAGGGTACAGGGTCTCCCCTCCCCTGTCATCTCAGAACTGGGGGGTGGGGACAGGAAACAAGAGCCATGTCTACAGTTTCCTGGACCCCTGGGGAGAGATGCACAACAGAACAGGTCTTTGCAGGGTCCCAGGAGTATTTATCTTGCTGAAGACAGTGCTCAGAAAGGAAGGGTCCTGATAAATGAAAAGAGATGGGCGAGGAGGAGGAGGAGGAGGAGGAAGAGGAGGAAGAGGAGGAGGAGGAAGAGGAGGAGGAGGGAGAAGAGGAGGAGGAGGAGAGGAGAGGAGAGAGGGAGGAGAGAGGAGGAGAAGAAGAGGAGGAGGAGGAGAGGAGGGAGAAGAGGAGGAGGAGGAGGAGGAGGGGAGGAAGAGGAGGAGGAGGAGGAGGAGGAGGGAGAAGAGGAGGAGGAGGGGAGGAAGAGGAGGAGGAAGAGGAGGAGGAGGAAGAGGAGGAGGAGGAGGAGGAAGAGGAGGAGGAGGAAGAGGAGGAGGAGGAAGAGGAGGAGGAGGAGGAGGAAGAGGAGGAGGAGGAAGGAGGAGGAGGAGGAAGAGGAGGAGGAGGAGGAAGAGGAGGAGGAAGAGGAGGAGGAGGAAGAGGAGGAGGAGGAGGAAGACTTAATTAAGAGACAGAAGCTTTTGTCTCTGTTGGTCTTTTGAGAATTGGATAATATTTGCCTATAAGACATGTTCATCGATAGAGCCGGTGTGTTCCTGCCTGTGGCCCTTCGACTCCTTGCCAGTGATGTGTAGCGTGGCTGCATCTACCCACAGAAACGCCCAGTCTCCCTTAGGGTCATAGGTTCTGTTCATGGCAGGGGAGGGGTCAACATGAGACCAAAGGCTAAGCGCTTTCCTTGCAAGTGACAGTCCCTGACATGGGATCTCATGAGGTCGTAAGGTTGCTGGAGAACCTGGGAACTCTCCATCTGTCTCTTCTTCATTCTTCCTCATCATCCCCCCTTCTCTTCTGGGACTCAGCAAAGGATGGATACTGTATTAATCAGGGTTCTCTGAAGAAACAGAATCTATAGAATGTAACATATAAAAAGTTTATTAAAATGACTCACAATAAAAAATAGCGTCCTTCAAAGTAGCTGCCTGTAGCTGCTTCGTTTTTGACCAGAATGTTGCACAAAAGCCAAAAGATTCCAGGAACGTCTCAAGCCTTTTACTTCTCTGGAGGGTTGAAGATGCTGGGTTCTGACGTCGCTGAAGAACAGCTGGACGCCGACATCAGCGATGAACAGCGAGCAGCAGCAAGGCCTAGAGACCAGGCTCCAAAGGCAGCGGGAGCAGCAGCGACGTGGAAAGGATGAAGCTCCGAGTCGGCCAAGGACGGAGGCAGCAGCAGCCACAAAGATGGCCACGACGCTCTAAAACTGTTCGACATGCACAGAGTGGACTCCACAGCAAGTCGACACCGGACAAGGCAAGAGCAAGTCCCTCCTCCTTGCACCTCCTATCACCTGGTCCACCACTGGAAAGGACCACCCACTATGGGCTGGATTCTCCACAGCAATCACCAAGTACCTGCAGACTTGTTCAGGGGCCATTCCAACCATTAACCCTCCACAGCTGCGCCCGAAATAGTCTGCAGCTGTCAAGTCGACACCAAAATGCAACCATCACAGATACCAAGGCACCAAAAGAGGTAGTGATCTCAAGATCGGCTGTTCACCAGCTCTGTGCAAACATACGAACCCTGGAGAGCGAGGCTGAAGAGGGTCGTCCGTGTTGATGAAGAGCGCCAGCCAGCTGGGGGAAGGAATTGGCACAGCCTGGTCCACCCAGGGGAGCCAGCCACCTCTGGCTGGCTTTCCTTGGGAAGAACGTACTGAGTTCCCAGGCCCTCTGCGTTCTGAGCATTCAGTAGCAGGGCCCCCAAGAGAAAATGGGCCTGTGTTTCTGCTGGGAGTCTCAGGGCGGCGGCTCTGTGTCTGTCTCTTACTGTCTGTGTGCCCGCAGGGGACCCTCTTTGTTCGCCTGTTTTTAGAATGGGACCCGTGACTGTCGGCTCACAGCGCTGCTGCTAGAATCACTCAAGATTGTAATTAAAACAAAACAAAACAAAAAAACAAAAGCAAAGGACTATCTTAGCTGTCCGATAGGGACGGCAGAGCCAAACGCAAACACACGGACGCTAGCTGGCGTGGGCACCATATCCACCCTCCAGTGGTGAATACAAACAAGAGCGAACTGCCTTACCAGGAACAAAAGCCTGGATTTATGGCCTGTGGATTTCCATGGGGCTAATATATCCACTGTGTGATAGTTAATCCTGGGTGTCAACTTGACTACATCTGGCATTAGCTAAGATCAGCTGAGACCCCCTGAAGAGATTATCTGGATCAATACATTTACAATACAAAGGCCAACCCTAGATCCCATTGGAATCTCCCTAGATCTTATTGGGACCTCCTAGTAGTGGCTCAGATAAAAGGAACCACAGAACAGAACTGGGAAGGGGAGAGACTCTCCAAGGGTGTCTGCAGTGACCTAGCCTGTCTCCAGCTTCAGCCACCAGCCATGCCGCCTCTGCCATGAAAACCTGTTTCTCCCCAATGGAACCGTAAGCTGAATAAATCTCTCTTTCTCCCAAAAGTTGTTCAACTTGGTTGTTCTCTCACGGCAACAGTTAAGAGTAACCGTTACACACTGGGACTGATCTCAGGTGACATTAGTTGACTCATCATACATAGTCCTTCACTACTTAGCGAGTCTTTCCCTGCCAGAGGAGCAGCCCCACACCGCCGTCAAAAACACACACACAGTCTAGGGTCTCCAGTCTACCATGTTCGCATCCAAATTTGAGTGGAGACCTTGAGGAGGTCTTTTTATCCTTTCTCCTACGTGCAGTCGGTTCTGGCAAAATCACACTCCTCTCCCAACACTGCTCTTGGACCCGAAGCTACAGGACTTACAGAGAGGGGGCTCACCCGTCTGCAGAAAGAGTCAGCTGAATTGGAGGCTGTAACCCTGTTGAGGGGTGACCTGGCCAGGCACAGATGTGCTGCTTCGATAAGGTTCAGAGGTTATGCATTCTGAGGAAAGGGGTCCGGGAAGGAGCCAGGTCCTCCCGCCCCGCCCCCACACTGTCACCAGCACCTGCTGTGTGCGGCCTGCATGTGGGATGCATGACAATTGTCTCTTCTGCGTTTCTTGCCTTCACCCACTGTCTCAGCATTTGGAAACCTGCTATTTCCCCAAAGGGTCTTCACATCTGTCTCATAGATGAGGGTTGAATTAGTGGGTCACTGAACGAGTCCGTGTGCACAGGTTGGGGGGAGGGGCTTAGCCAGCCCCTACCCTGTACTATCGTTCAGGTTGCAATCATTATCCTTTGCACGATTCTCTCCCCTTGTTCATTCCTCTGGCTCACATCCTATAACATGCACAGAGCCAGCAGCCAGAGAACTTGGAAAGCATCTCTAAGATTCTTTGTTTGGCGGGCCTGGTGGGGAGCGGTAAGAAGTACGAGAAGGATAACCCAGCCGTTAGCACCCTGGTGTAGGCCCAAAGGACTCCTAAGTCAGCATACTGCAGCGGCACTTGCACATCCACGGAGAGGGATAACCCGTTTTATTCAGCCGTAAAGAAAACTGAGATCGTAACATCTGCAGGCAAAGGGACATAATGGAATTATGTTAAGCAAAATAAGCCAGTCTCAGAAAGACAAATGCGGTATGTTTTCTTTCATAAGTGGAATCTTTCTCTGAGAGAGAGAGAGAGAAAGAGAGAGAGAGAGAAGATTGCCTATCACACACACACACACACACACACACACACACACACACACACACAGAAACAAAAGCGAAGAACTAGGAGAAGGTGCAGGGCTGGGAGGAGGGAGTGGCATCTTGGATGCATTCAGTAGAAGCCTCCGGATGCATCACCAGAGCAGATGACACGTGGCACGTGTGACTGGCGAGCGGAAGCTCATGGCTGGCCATTACTCTTACCACAATTCCACCAACTTGTCGTGTCCAGCGTGACGGCCCGCGAAGCTACTCGGGCTGAGGAATATGGAAGACAGGAAAAACAACATGCAGAGAAGGAAACGGAGAAGAACAGTTGGCGGAGATAGGTGGGAAATTCTACCGCCTCCCAGAGGGAGGGTGGTGAGAAGACACAATCCAGTCCTGCCAGATTTTATTTATTGTTGGGGGCTGGGAATCTGTATGAGTGGGGCCTCCGATTGGTAGGAAGGAGGGGTAGTAATATGGGAAAGTTTTCTAGCTTCTAGTGTGTTCTTGGATTGCCGGCATGAGAGCAAGAGAATCAAATTCTTCCATATAGTCAGCACGGGCTAGAAAGAGAGAGAAAGAGAGAGAGAGAGAAAGAGAGAGAAAGTTTAATTTTTTTTATTCAATTGTGCGTGTGTGCGTGCGCATGTGTGTGTATGTGTGTGTGTGTGTGTATGTGTGTGTATGTATGTGTAGAACCATGGGCGAATTCGGGAACCACCGTGGATGCCTCCACCTCCTCCTTGTTTACTCTGCCCCGGGATTCACAGGCTCCGCCCTACCAGGACCAGAAACGCAGGCCGCCCCCGCTTCCGCCTGGCGTCTATACCTGGGGTCTAGAATCTGAACTCAGGACCTTCCGCCTGCAAGGCAGAGGCTCAACCCCTGAGCCACCTCTACAGCCCTGAGAGAGAGAAAGTTTAGTATGTGAGACATTTCCAGTCAAACAGGAATCCCTAAAGTTTTAGGCTATGGCTTTATTCCAATAGGAGCTCCAGAAAGCACTAGTAGGTTTGAAATCTCATGATTATAATTCCTATCAGTCTTTCATGCTTTTTTTTTTTTTGAATATGTGTGCATGTTTGTCCCTGTGGAGGACCAAGGGTGACTTCAGGAGTCATCCTGGATTGCTTCTATCTCCTTTTTGCTTCATTCTGGGATTTCTTAGGCTCTGCCCACCAGAGCCAGAAGTGCAAGCCGTGGCCATTTCCACCTGGCGTTTTTTTTTTTTTTAATTTTTTTTATTATTTATTCAATTGTGCGCATGTGCGTATGTATGTGCGCGTGCATGTGTGTGTGTGTGTCTGTGTGTGTGTCTGTGTAGAACCACGAACGAATTCGGGAACCACCATGGACACCTCCACCTCCTTCTGCCCCGGGATTCACAGGCTCCACCCTACCAGGACCAGAAGCGTAGGCCGTCCCCACTTCCACCTGGCGTCTATACGTGGGATCTGCAATCCGAACTCAGGACCTTCTGCCTGCAAAGCGGAGGCTTAACCCCTGAGCCACCTCTCCAGCCTCCACCTGGCATTTTTAATGTAGGACTTGGGATCTGAACTCAGGACCTTCTGCTTTCGAGACAGAGTCCTAACCCCTGAGCCATCTCTCCAGCCCCCTTTCATGCTTTCGATCAAGAAATGAGACCTTCTTCTAGCAGATGGTATTCCAAACACCACTTTCCACTATATAACTATGGTATAGTATATAGGCATGGAACTCAGGACAGAGGGAGAGGATTTGGTTAACGCATCAGTAAGTCCAGAGTGACCTTGGTTGCCCTTGACACTCAGGCAATTGGTTTCTAGGTTTCGTGTTCCCCAAATTTTCTGTGGTTGCTGTTTCCAGCCGGAATGTTCCACTCGTAGCACCTCCCTTCAGATCAAAGAGTGTTTGGAAACCATCGTTCTGGGGACTTGATGCTCTTTCTGGTAGCTTCCACCCTGACTTGGTTTTTGCTGTTTGTCTTTTCCCGGGGTCTGTATGAAAACAAGATAGCTCAGTGCCTTCTCTCCACCTGCTGTGGCAGGGAAAGCGGGTGTCACCGAAGGAGAGATGCTGGCGATGGGTCAGCGGTGGACTTCCTCCATCTGTCTTTCACAGACGCCTATATCATCTTCCTGTAGTCGTAACTTTGGGGGACTGTTCTGCCTGTGTCCAGATGAATGCCTTTCTGCCCTGGGGCTAGGCGTTCCTCGACAGGCTCAGAAGGAAATCAGACTGCCTTGGTCCCCGGCCGGGACCTGCCTCCTGGGCGCCCGTTCGGCTTAGATGCTCCGTTGTGGTTCTTGGTCCTTGTCAACACTGGAGAATTTGGGGACCTCCGTCTCCCAACACTGGAGAAACTAGGGACTTCCGTCTCCCTCGCAGTTGTTGGCCAGGGGTAACATGGTGCTATCTCCCAACTGTGTTATCATCGTGAAAAGGAAAGGCTTTCTCTCTTGGTCAGGTGCAAAGATGCTTTGGATTCCTAAGAATTAATCCATACTGTATTTCTTCAGTTTTTTTTTTTTTTGAAAAGGTTCATTGCAAGTATTGATGAAAGCAACTTTTAATGTTGTAATGTCTTGTTTCCAAACAATGAACATACTGTCAATGACAACTCAGATGAAACACAGTGGGCCACACATATGAAAAGACATAAATAGGAAGAACACTGATAGGAAAGGAGAAGAGTTGCACTGGGAAAAGGAGGAGGGATGGGATTGGGGATTATGGTGTGAAAATATCATAAATTTACTATATTCATGTATGAAACACTAAAAAAAAGTTTTAAAAATGGCTTTTCCGAAATAGACACTTAAGACATTCCTTGGAATGATGGAGCTGGAGAGTTGATTCTGTGTGTGAAGCGCTTTGCAGCACAAACATAAGGGCAGGAGTTCAAGCCCCGCCACCCTTTTTCCAAATCCTGGCTCTGGCTCTGCGCAAAGCAGAGATGAGAGTGGATCAAATCTGCTCCGAGGCCTCATCTGCAAAGGGAAAACACAAAAGCGCAGGTCAAGACAAACCATCTATGAATAAGGACCCTGGGGCTGTGACCGGCCCTCAGGCCGGCACTGAGAACAGAGAAGACCTGTGGGAGAGACAGAATCTGGGCAGGCTATGAGGACCGCGGGGTTTCTTGTCCCTGTGCCAGCTGCAGAAGCACACGTGTCCCTGGCGTCCTTCCCCAGGGCTCACAGAAGAAGCAAACCTGGTTGGGGAAGAAGGCAGGTCTATCCCGCAACAGGGCGGGGCCAACCCCTGAGCTCACGGAGCCTGGATAAAGGGGCATAGGGAGGAAGCAAGAGACAGGCTCCTCCCCGTCCCCCAAGATCACAGACATGAAGCCTCTCTTCCCAGCCCTGCTGTTTCTTTGGGTCCTAGGTGAGTTGCTGGTGCCAGGGTGTATGTGGGGGTACGGGGATGTAGGGGGTGTGTGTGCTCTGTGTAGACTCTGAGTTCCCCTATCTTTGTGCCCATCTGGTGGGTCCCCATGAGATTGAGCATTCAAGTCCGACGAAACAGAGCCCCTCTGACCCTTGATTTCTTAATTTAAAGACGATCGTGTGGAGGAGGAGGGAGGCCATCTGGCCAGTGCTGGGCACAAGTGCCCACATGTCATGCCTACACGTCTCACAAGGCAGAGGGAAAAGGACGTGACGACCATCCCCACAGACCCCCATGGTCAAATGTCAGGAGAGGGGATAACTGTTTGGTTGCCTCAAAAACAAGACAAAATAGGGGAGTCTAAAGAACTGCTTTGTGCCTGGGTATTTATTTGAAATAAGATTTCTGGGGTTTTAGGGGTTCCCACCATAGTGATGCTTTCTGACTGGAGGAGCAGTGGATGAGGCATTTTGCAGTTTCCGGAGGAGGGTCTGGATTACCAACAGAAAGGGACATGCTGCACAGGGCAGTAGGTGGCCCCGGGAAGGGGGGGCACAAGCACCCAGTTTCCTCCTTAGCCTATGGCCTCTTCATGCCTGAGGACCTCCTATTGGCGCTGGGGATTTTGGGGGGGGGAGAAGGAAGACATTAACGATGACCCTCTGACTTCTGACCTCTTCTCTTAATTCCTCCCTGTGGTTTCAGGTCATCCCTCACCTGGCTAGGACCAACCTGTTCTCCTCTCTTCACACTCCCTGCCTTCGTGGTGGCCTGCCAGGCAGCAGGTCACCAGGGAGACAGAGGCACTGCTTTCTTGGAAGTGATCACGAGCTATGGCACAGAGCTCAATCTTCATTCCGATCTTTATTTGTCTTAGTTGCCCGTGGTTTAAAGCCCGCACTGAATGGAAGAGTGGCCTGCACCCCCATAATGCCAATGAGCCCCTTTCCTGATCAGGGAATAGCAGCCATTCTGTGGATCTCTGCTCTGCCCCCGTGGATGGGCATCCAAAGTGCTAGGGGCTGGGTGGGGGGTAGAGCCACTGGTCCAAGGGGTAGTAGCAGTAGACAGGGAACCCCGGAAGCCCCAGATGTGGAGGCATCGATGAGAACTCCTGTTAGGTTGAACAGCTTGCCTGAGTCCTCTCCAGGGGTCATGGGTGGGTGGGGGAGGAGGGTCAGTCCTACCCCAGCCCCTGCCTGCAGACCAGGACCCCCAAAGAAGGACTCTGAAGAGACTGCTTTAGAACGTCCAGCCAGACAGCGTCTGAGTGGCCAACAGCAGCGGTTGCTGGGCTGAGGATGTAAGAGCCGCAGAGCGCTTGGCTACTGAGGGCAGATACTGGTTCAGCACTCCTGAGGGGGATGGGCTCTGTATCCAGTACTGATAGCAGAGGTCGGGGAAGAAACGGGGGAGCCTGGGAGGGCACTCGGGGGTCCTTTGTCACTCTGGTTGAGTTTCTCAAGGACAGGAGGGGAGTTCTGCCTTGGGTCCTCCCCGTTGCTTGTTTACGGCACGGTCCCTCATTTTGCTTTCTCTCTCTCTTCGCCCTCAGAATCTGTCTCATATCTAAGCTCGTTTCTAGTCCCAATTCCCGATCTCCATCCCGAACGCTGTCCCTTCTCTTTACACCTTATCGCTCCCCCTGGGTGACGCCTTTTCCATCTGATCCCAGACGTCCACCCTGGCCCTTTCCCAGCCCATGCATGCACCCCCAGCCCATGCACGCACCCCCAGCCCATGCACGCACCCCCAGCTCATGCACGCACCCCCAGCCCCTCTCATGAGCCACAGCTTCACTGCCTCCGGAAGAAGACCTCCTCGTAACCAGCTCTGGAGATCTCTCACGATCTGACCCCAAACCCTTTCCCAGCCCTCCTGCAACTGCACCCTGTCTCTGACCCGGCCAATCTGAACAGGTAGGCTAGCCCTGGGGTTAGGGCAGAAGATGGCACCTGACTGTCTAGGTTGCTAGAGTCTTGGCCGTGGGAACATTGGCAATGCACATGGAAGTTGGCGGAGTCACAGAATGGGAGAGAGAGAAAGGCGGGGGGGGGGGGGAGATTATGTGTGCTAAGGAAACACTCTGGGAACATTCCATCCATTCCATCTTTGCTGTTTCATTGATGCCCTGCCCCATATTCTCTAGCTGTGGGGAGGACCCTACAGAGGCTCCCCCTTCAGGGCTTTACCTGTCCAGTAATGAGGCGAGGTCTGATTCTGTCTGCTTCATCTTTCAATGTGACACGCAGTGCTGTGTATACAGCAAGCATCCATTCAGAGCTCACTGCATCACAGATGACTGCATCAGACCTCTCTTTAGAATGGAAATTGTTTCTTGACCAAAAACTTTTTACTTTTCATGTTTTCTAGAGGGGCGTTTCCAATATTAACTGCATGCAAAGTCTGTCATTTTGGTATTTTGTGCATGTACACACGGCTATTTATGACTAGCTCTCCTTCCTACCCTAGAATCAGATACAGATTTACTTTCTCCTTTAAATTTGCCTTTTTAAACATCTCATGCACGCTGAATCAGGCAATACGTTGTCTTGTGCATGACTTCTTTCACCTAGCATAAGTGAAATTTATTCATGTTGGAACACATATTACTAGATATTTTTCTTTTGAGCTTGATAATCTTCCACTGAATGGATATTCCACATTTAATTTAGTCTTTCATCAACTATTGGACATTTAGGTTGTTACAAGTTTTTTTTCTACCTTTAATAATTCTGCTATGAATATTCATGAAAAATCTGTATATAGGGCCTTTGTTCCTTGTGGGCATAAGCTTGTGTCCCAAAGCACTATGACATGTTACATTCCAAGCAGTGTATGAGGTTCTCATGTCTGAACATATTTCCCTACCAACATTCGCTGTTATCTATTTCAGACATTAGAACCATCCAGGAGGTCTGAAATGAATATTCTAACAAATACCCTGTGACAGTTTAAAACTTGTGTTTTCCTGATGCCGGATGATGCTGTGCTGAACATATTTTTTGTGGGCTTATTGGCCGTTTATACATCTGCATATGAAAATGGTTTTCCTTCTGCCTTCCGTATCTGCTTCTTGTCGTATTGCTATAACTGCAATCTCCGGCATTTTGTTGGTTAGGAGAGATGAGAGAGGACACCTTTCCGTCACCTGTCACTGAAAGTGGAATCATCTGTCTCTTATCATCTCAGTATGACCTTAGCTGCCAGTTTCTCATATGTCATGGGGTGAATGAATCCACTGTTTGCAGATTTCAGCAGCGAAGGCAGGTATCCCTGAGCACCAGTCTTTCTGCACAGAGGCTGATAGCAGTAACTCGGGCACAGTGACCACTTTGCCCCCTGAGCCTAACCAATCCGTTTCCTGTGGTTCTTGACAGGGTCAGATAGATTTCCTCTTGCTTTAGCATCCTCTGGGAGATGTTTCTAAGCAACCATGCAGGTGCGTCCACCTGGCACCCCTTGATTGCAGCTCGACCCCCAAATCGTAGACGTACACAAGACATTATGAGAGGGTTTTCATTTTTGGGCGGCAGTGTTTTAAAAAGTTGCTTTGCAGGACGCAAGAGTCTTGATTTGCATGCAGGGTGCTTGGTTCTGGTGTGTGAACTTTGTAGGCGAGAGCATCGCATCACGGAGTCAAAAGGTTGGGCATGCCCGAGAGAGATTCTAGGCCAATCTTTGCACTGCTTAGTCTCATGAGATGCAGTTTATATACTGGTAAAATCCAAATAATGAGTCCATTCCTGCCTCCTTGCAGGTTTGCAGGGGACAAATCAGTCAGAAGGATTCTGGGGTCCCAGCCCTCTGGTCAGGACTGAGTTCCTGTCATCTGGCGGGTCACCTCCAGTTTAGGACAATGGTGGGGTGTCTTCTTGGAATACAGAGAGAAGGGGAAAGTTGACTTTGGGGGGATCTGGAGAACCCCATCGGAGGGTAGGGAGGATCTTCCTTATCTCTGCCTCTTTCCCCAGGACCCTGTGTGATTTCCTATAAGATAAGCATCCGGTGGTTCTTCCTTATCTCTGCCTCTTTCCCAGGACCCTGTGTGATTTCCCATAAGATAAGCATCCGGTGGTGCACCCGGTCGCTACAGGAGGCAAAGAAATGCTTGAGTCTAGAGATGAAGATGAGAAGCGTGGCTGGCTACAGTCTCAACTGCATCCAGAAAATCTCCTCCCATCAGTGCATGCGGGCCATTGTGGTGAGCGACACCCCAAACTAGCTGACACCCCAAACTAGCGCAGGGAAGCAAGAAGAAGGCCTCACAGGCCAGCCTTGCTCTTGCTTCCTTTGCTCGACCTCCCGAGCAGCTGTGAGTCGGGCGCCGTCCTCTCTCTGGGGACAGGTGTTGACGAACGTTGACAGATCACAATTGGGGGGGTGAAAAGTCTTGGTCGTGGTGACATATTCCATCAGTGGGGCGGGGCTAGAAAGATATTTGGTCCAAAATGCTTGGCTGGGAAGAGAGAACTGAGAGGAGAGAGAAAGAGAGAGTGAGAGAGACAGAGAAACAGATTGTAGAGACATGCACAACCATACACGCAGGGAGAGAGAGAAAGAGAGAGAAAGAGAGAGGCATCACAAGGTACCTGATTTCTTAATTGTGGACATATCGTCTTAAAGCTGAAATTATTTCCACTCATTCACTTAGCAAAAATGCTCTATATGCCAGTCACATGTCAGAGAGGCGCATCCTTGCCCCCTTGTGTGTGTGATGTAAAAAGTTCTAACATGATTCCGTAGGATCATTTCATAAGTACGATTACTAGATGCTTAGAGGAAAGTCATTTGATCAGTGTCTTAAGCTATTATTCAGCACCATCAACTCGTGATCAGACAACACCCCATTTCCACATTTCCTGCTTGTTTAAGATGCAGATTTCAGGCCATTCTGGGGCCCAGGCCTAAGATCCTTGCTACTTGGGAAGCTGAGCTAGGAGAAGTTCAAGGTCTGCTGGGCTACAAGAGCGAGTTTAAGGCCAACCTAGGTTACATAGCAAGATCCTGGTTTGTTTGTTTGTTTGTTTACGGTATCTATGGGGCTGGAGAGATGGCTCAGGGGTTAAGACTCTGTTTCAAAAGTAGCAGGTCCTGAGTTCGGATCCCAGGTCCCACGTAAAAATGCCAGTCAGAAATGGCAGTGCCTGCTCTTCTGGCCTTGGTGGGTGGAGCCTGGGAAATCCCAGAGCGAAGCAAGGAGGTAAAAGCAATCCATGATGATTCCTGAAGTCACCCTTGGTCCTCCACAAGAACACAGTGCCCTCTGATACACACACACACACACACACACACACACACACACACTAAAAAATAATAAGAAAAGGTATCTATGGAAATAGTTTTATTTTTTTAATAGATATTTTTTAATCATAGTGCCTGTGTCTGTGGACATCCAAGGGTAGCATAGGAATCATATGGATTGCTGCACCTCCTTGTTGCTTTGCTCTGGGGTTTCCCGCTTTCTAGGGCCACAAGTACATGTCACCACCATTTCTGCCTGGCGTTTTTACGTGGGACCTGAACTCACATCCTTCTGCTTGCAAGGCAACCCCAGAGCAATCCCCACTCCCAGCCCCTGGAAATTATTATTTTCACAACTAGAAGTTAGAGATAACTCAAATGCTGAACAGAATTATTTAATAATTTATAGAACACCCTACACTAGTGGAATATCGCACAGCTCATAAAATGAACAAAAGCTCGGCAGTGAGAGATATGGATAGCGTCCAACGACTAAAACGGTGCATGGAATGTTACCTGCATGCATGACAAACTTAAGAAATAAGAAAGTCTGTGGTGGTAGTATGCCACAGAACTTTATCATGGCAATGTTAAGCTGTTTTAATAGCTATATTTTATATTTGTTAAAAATAGAACTTAAGGGCTGAGAAGATCGCTCAGTCTGCAAAGTGCTTGATGCACAAGCATAGGGACTTGAGTTCTAGCTCCAGCACCCCCGTAAAAACCAGGGGCAATGACATTTGCCCATCATCCTAAGAGCTGTGTAGGTACAGCCTAGAGGGTCCTTGAAGCTTGCTGATCAGCCAGTCTAGCCAAATTAGAGAGTTCCAGGTGTAGTGAGAGACTCTACTCCGAAAAAGGTGGAGAACAATTGAAAGAGACATCCAGTGTTGGCCTGTGAGTGCATTTGCACGCACACACGTGTACATACTGACAGGAGCACATGCACTTACACGAAAAACTAATGCAAAATAGACGCTAAGCCAAAATAGAGGAGAAAGCATGTAGAGCAAATCGACTTTATTTTCTTTCATGTGTGTGTGTATAGGGTATGTACATGCGTGGGCGTATGTACATGAGTGCCTTTGCGTGTTTGTGCCTATGGAGATACAAGGCTGATATCAGGAATCACTCTTGATCACACGTCCACATAATTGTTACAAGCCTACGTTTCTAGTTAAACCCAGAGCATGGCATTAGGGCTGGTCTTGCTAGCTAGTTTGTTCCGGGGATTCCCAGAAGAACTACAAGTGGACCACCACACCACCTGACTTTTTTTTATGTGGGATCTGTGGATCAAAACTCAGGTCCCTTTGCTTGTGAGGCAAGGGCTTTGGATCTCTGAGCCTTCTTCCCAGCCCCGGAACAAACAACTTTGAACACAAAATGATTGTGGCAATGTGACCAGAGGTGACATTGGGCAGGCATGAATAGCAGACACACGCCAACCTCAGGAGTTAAAGTTGTTCTTGGACCCTCACTCCCCTGCAGCTGGTGACCCTTGACTTAGGTCTTTTCTAAGACATGGAGACATGAGGACACGAGTGGACCGTCTTGAAGCCCCTTCCCAACCATTGGAGTCTTTCTGAGACTCCGAGATCCTGCTTGCCTAGGAGTGAGTGGCTTTTCTCCTGAAGCTCGTTGGACCCTTTTCCTTACAGACCAAAGCAGCAGATGCTGTAACTCTTGATAACGCTATGATGGTTGAGGCAGGGCAGCCCCCCTTCAAACTACGACCTGTAGCAGCTGAGATCTACGGGACTGAAGCACGTAAGTTCTTCTTGTATGGGGACCTTCCCGTGGGTCTCTGAAGCCTCTGGGGACTGGGACTCAGAGGGCTGTGGAGTTGGGGATGGATGAGCCGAGGCAGACATGCTTCAGGGAACCAAATCTCTGGGTTCTCTGGACTGGATGAAGAAAGATCCTTCCGCTGGGTGGATCTCTCGAATTCAAGTAGGAGCGGGGTCGCACTCAGATGGGTGGTTTCTTTTCCTTTCATCCAGGCTGATACCCGCTTCTCTCTCTCCCTACTCCTTTGTAGCGTCATGGATCCACTATTATGTCGTGGCTGTGGTGAGGAAGGAGAGTGCCTTTACTCTGAACCAATTACAAGGCCGGAAATCCTGCCACACGGGCATCAATATGACAGCTGGGTGGCAGGTCCCTCTTGGGATGCTTCGTTCATTCCTGAATTGGACAGGATCACTGAGTGACGTTGAGTCAGGTGAGACGTCTGTGAGAGAGTGGTCCTGAGCACAGGGGTGTGCGTGTGTGTGTGTGTGTGTGTGTGTGTGTGTGTGTGTGTGATAGTTTCTTTGAGGGACATCTAGGTGCAGATGAGCCAAGGTGGAGGTGGCAGAAGCCACCAAGTCGGCAGCCTTGGGAGGGGCTGGTAACGATGCTAACCACTAAAGTGTGTGTCTGAGCTCCCGAGGGCACATGGGGTGGGGGTGTGGGGGGTTGTGCTGTCCTGCAGGGTGGGGGGACACTAATGGGAGCTAGTGCTCCTGTGAGCTGTGCCGGCTGAACTTCAGGGTATCTCTCTGTCCAACAGTTGTATCCAGGTACTTTAGCAAAAGCTGCATTCCTGGGGCCAAAGGCTCACTCTTTCCCAACTTGTGCGCTCTGTGTGTGGGGAAAGGAAAAAATCACTGCGCCCTCTCCTCCGAGGAACCGTATTTCGGCGACTCAGGAGCTTTCAAGTGAGTGGCACCGTCTCCTCCCCAGGGGTTCATGGACACATGGTCTCAGGCCGGATGGCCTTTCTTCCGCCCCCATTAGGGTTCAGTCTACCGAGGCACCACGGAGGAGCTGTATCTCTTTCCCTGCCACGCAGATCGAACCTGCGGCTGTTTGCTTGCATGTTGCTGATACATTCATGACCAAAAGGCTTAAGGGGAACAAGAGATTTTATTCTGGTTTGTGACGGTTCAGTTACAGTTCTTAATCCAGCCTGGTGTGAGAGCACTTACCAACGGCAAGAACCAAGGGAACTGACCACACCATATCTATTGATATCTGAGAGAAGGGCAAACCTCACTGGCCAGATGGCATGCCTGTCCAAGATTGCCAAACTCCCTGAATCAGTTCCGTCTTATCTAGAAAAGTCCCACCCACCATGGGCTGGGTCTTTCCCATCAATAAACAAGGTCCTATGGACTTGGTCAAGACTTAACTATTAATTCTTTACAAATGTGCCCAGAAGTCAAGCCTTCAATTGTCAGGTTGACACTTGTAGTACTCTAGTCTAAAGAGGGGCCTGACCTTGCTATTGCATGTTTTTCTCCAGCCCCAAGGGCCCCAACAAGGCCCCCAAATTGTATGCCAACTAGGCGTGCAGTCATCTTGGCTAAGGTTCCTGCTGACTTCTCCCCAGAGCACCCCAAATCTGGCACAGCTTTCCTATTATTTTGGGTCCTCTCACTCACTTCTGCCCTCTCCCCTAATCACCAAGTATTGAATGGTCTTTTGCAGAGTGGCCTCCCCCGCCTCCCTTCCACCCTGGGCACATTGGCAATGTTCAGTTTGCAAAGAAAAAGTCTCATCTCATTGTTGGAGACACTAAAGGCTTTCTCCTCGGATCTAGATGCTTCATAATTCTATTTTACACAGAAAGAGAAGTTACATCGTCTTAGCCCTTTGAGGCCAGGCCATCACTCCTGGCCAGTACCTGAGCCCATCTTTGAAGGGGCCCCAGACCTGTACCCTCCAGGGAATAGATGTCTGCTGGAACTCTGTACCTCAGGGAACAATTCATTATTATGCTTTCCTGTTTCACAGGTGTCTCAGAGATGGGGCCGGAGATGTGGCTTTTACCAAGGCGAGAGCAGTGTTGGGTAAGTGCAGTGCAAAAACCGTGTGTATAGTGACTGTCTTTGTGTCGTATCATCGAGATTCCAGCTGCATCTCATCAGGTTCCAGAGCTTTGGGCACAGTGCTGCCAAGGTCCCTCTTAGGGGCACAGTTTCTATTTTATGTGCTTTCAGATGTTAAATGACCAGTGGTCTTGAGATCTTCCATACCTACTTCCATTCTCTTTCCCCTCATAGTCATTCCTGTTGCAGGTCTTCACTGTGTCCTACAAGATAGAAGCAGCTTTGCAAAAACGGATTGTCCTGGCTGTACCTGAGGGGCCTAAATTTACATGTTTATCCTTATTACTTTGCTCTGGGTTTTCCCAGGCTCTGCCTTCCAGGACCAGAATTGCAGGCTGCTGCCGTAATATCTGCCCAGAATTTTTAGGAGGGATCTGAGGATCGAAACTCAAGTCCTTATTGCTTGGGAGGCAAAGGTTTTAACCCCTGAACCATCTTTTCAGCCCTGGTTACAGATTTTTAAAAATATATATTTTATATTTAAGAGATAGATAGATAGATAGATAGATAGATAGATAGATAGATAGATAGATAGATGGATAGATAGATAGATAGATGGATGGATGGATGGATGGCTGTATGTCTTGACACTCAGATGTCAGAGGATAACTTTCAGAAATCAATTCTTTCCTTCCACCACATGGGCTTCCAGGGATTGAACTCAGGTTGCCAGGTTTATGAGCAGCTACCTTCCCAGCCCCTGCACCTTCCTTTCAAACATGTGCTTCCATTTAAAGACAAAAAGATGGAACCCCGTGTGTTTTTTAAACTTTATTTATTTATTCAGTGTGTGTGTGTGTGTGTGTGTGTGTGTGTGTGTTAGGGGTCACATATGTCCCTATGGAGGACCAAGGGTGACTTCAGGAATCATCTTGAATTGCTTCTACCTCCTTCTTGCTTCACTCTGGGATTTTCCAGACTCCACCCACCAGGACTAGAAATGCGAGCTGCTGCTGTTTCCGCCTGGTGTTTTTAACGTGGGACCTGGGATCTGAACTCAGGACCTTCTGCTTTCAGCCATCTCTCCAGCCCCATGTGTTTTTAATTAGCCCTTTCTAATCTCTCCCTTCCCTCCAGAGGCTCTCCCAAAGAAGGATGACCAGGACCAGTATAAACTGCTTTGTCCGGACGACACCTGGAGGCCAGTGGATGAATTTAAGGAGTGCCACCTGGCTCGAGTCCCGACTCATGCTATCATGGGCCGAAGTCACGATGGGAAAGAGGGTGACATCTGGAAGTTTCTCAGCAAAGTCCAGGTACCACCACCCACAGTCCTTCTTTCCTGCTTAGGTTTCGAGGTGAGGAGGAGGAGGCTTCCTTCCAGAACTTCTGCAACCTTTCTGGAGAGAGAGAGACAAAAAGAGACAGAGACAGAGAGAGAGAGAGACAGAGAGACAGAGAGACAGAGACAGAGAGACAGAGACAGAGAGACAGAGAAGAGAAACTAGCTTAGGGACCACTTATCCCGACTCTGCCCTGAACCACAGAAACAACAAAACTTCCTCTAGTGCCAACCCCCCCAAGCCCTCTTACAGGACCTGCTGTGCAGGTCGAGGTGATAGTCTCAGGGTCCTAAGGGGCTTTAACCACAGTCACTTCCTGGAGAGTAATTCACGGCTCAACTCATGTCTCTTCATGGGGAGAGTCTCTGTGGGGAGCGGCATTGCCAGCCCCCGCCCCATATTAGAATTATCGTGGGCTCAGCACCTGTCTTCAACCCTGTTCGACCCTGGTTTTGTTTCCTTCTCACCTACTGCTGCCATCCTGGCTCTGTTTTTCCTTAAACAGAAGATGTTTGGAAAGAATACAACTTCGGATTTCAAACTCTTCGACTCCATCCCTGGGCACAAGGATCTGCTGTTCAAAGACTCCACCACCGGCTTTATAAAGATTCCCCCAAGGGTAGATGTTGGGCTCTACATGGGTTTCTACTTCTTCACAGCCCTGCAGAACCTGAAGCTAAGTAAGTGGGCCCCATGCCGCACCCCGAGGGTGCCCAGGTAGTAAGCTGTGGGTGAGTTCTGCTGTGTAAGCACCATTTCTCTATCTCCTGGCTACTGAATGGTAGAGCTTCCAGTGTCTTGTCAATCAAGTCAGGTCATTGGGAGAGGTATCTCCAAGAGATTGGCCTAGGCACTGGATTAATATCTGTGTGTGTGTGTGTGTGTGTGTGTGTGTGCGCGCGCGCGCACGTGGGGGACTGAGACCACGCTCAAGCGCCCGTCCAAAGACCCGAGGCCCCCCGCCCATCTGCTGTTGCCCCTCTCCGCAGGGGAGAAGGACGTGGCAGCCAGACGGGTCCAGGTCATGTGGTGTGCGGTGGGCCTCAACGAACGGTTCAAGTGTGACGACTGGAGCAGGGCCAGTAACCGCATGGTGACCTGCATCAAGTCCCCCACCACGGAGGACTGCATTGGCCGGATCTTGGTAGGGGAGCTGTGTTACCTCGCGCGGGGCGGGGGTCAATTGGCTCTCCTTAGGGGACACAGATGATGGGCATTCAGGTCTGCTGTGGCACTGCTGGCAGAGGGTCTCCTTGGGACCACACAAGTTGCACTAAAAGGCTTGAAAGCTCTTTAAGGCGAGCTTTCTTCCATGATTCCGAGAACGGTTTAGGACTAACTTGGTGAATATGGAAAAGTTTGACATTAACACCCTAGTCTCTCTCACACCAGAGAGAGATACCTACAATAGAAATTTTGATAATTTACCGCCCTGGGTTTCCCTGCACACAGAGCCTGGAGCAATTCTAGATTGGATCACTTATATGTAGTTTCATCTTCCCATTGATAGATAAATACAGGACCCAACGATTTAGGGGAACAAGAGGCGCATTCTTGATTTTCAATTCCTGGCAACAGTTCTTCAGCATGCCAGGCAAGTTCATACCAATATCGGGAGCCAAAGGAATTAACTGTCACTTCATATCCACAAGAGAAACTAAGAGAAGGGGATACTTTCTCATTTGGCAGTCTGTCAATTACTGAACCCATTATCTCCATCTTTATTCATCTACCTAGGGAATGGCCCCGCCCACTATGGGCTGGGTCTTTCTGTATCTATTAGGCAATCTCCTCCCACAGGCTTGCTTGGAACCTGACTTAATGAAACAATCCTCCGCCAGTGTGCCAAAAGGCTCAGTTTTCAATTATCAAATTGACACCTGCATCTAATCGGCACACCCCCTTTACATGGAACGGTATTTCATGGGCATTTCCCCACATCGATACTTACTCTTGGAAATGGTTTTAAAATAGTGATTTCAAAATATCTTTAGATGGATGGGCTTTATTTGGTCATGATCCTTTTATTTTTTTTTCTCTTTACTTCATCCACAGTTCTGGGATGAACATTCTCCGATAGGAATTGTCAGGGAGTGTCAGAATCTTGACAGAATCACATTTCTGTATTGGAATGTGGCTTGCTTATTCTGCCCATGAGCGCCTCCCATGACCAACTTGGAGAAGCACTTTGAGCATAGGATTAATGAATGGAGACTGACAGAGGTCACCTGGTTCCAACCGTGTCCACCCTGAATGAGGCTGGTGGGGCATTCCAGTTATATTGACGGGCAAAGTCCCATGGGTCTGGTGAATTCAGAGAGCAGGCCAAATTGCCTTCAGGTGTGGAGTACGGAAAACCTTGGTGACCAGGCGCTGCGGCATATGGCTGCCCCTTAGAGCCTTATGTAAGGACAGGCAGGCTGGGAAAGCGTTGGCTGTGTGTGGTGTGGGTAACCTGCTCTGTCTCTGCAGAAAGGAGAGGCGGACGCCATGCTTCTGAATGAAAGTTCTATCTACGTGGCGGGCAAGTGTGGTTTGGTGCCTGTCTTGGTGGAGAACAAGAGTAAGTGGACTTGGTGTTTCCCATCTGGAAGTCAGGGGAAACGCTTCAACCCCCTGAGAAGATGGATGGGAGGATCAGAGGAAAGAATGAGGTTGCAAAAGAAACAGGTTGCCCCCAGCCCTGAAAAACGGTTGCAAATTGACCAAGCACAGAAAGGTTGCGACTTCTTGATTAAGAATTATTTTAGTAAAAATGACACGGTTGCAATTACCCTGCTGATATAGCCACAGGACCCAAATAAGTTAAGGGAACGAAGGGCTTATTCTTGCTTATGATTCTCGGTTATAATTCTGCCTCTGGAAGATGGAATCTGGGAAACTCCATAGCAAGGCAATAAGGAGGTGGGACATTCCAGAATGATTCCCAAAGTCAACTTTGGGCCTCCACAGGCACATACAGTGCTGTCTTTCACACACACACACACACACACACACACACACACACACACACACACACACACACCTGAACATGCAAAAAAAATAAGTTTGCAACATCTCAGGCAATCTTAGTATTTATTGATATTTTGTTTGTCTTTGTTCTTTCAGAATCCATGGAAAGAAAGAATGCTGACTGTGTGAACAAACGAACAGAAGGTAAGTCACTTCCGGAGTCAAAAGCTAAAGTTTTTGTTCCTAAAGAGGTGATGGAAAATTTCACATAGCACAGCAAGAGATTCAAGGCTTAGAAACCAGTAATGGTCACTCTTAACTATTGCTGTGAGAGACCACCCAGAGTGAAATAACTTAAGGGAGAAAAGGAAATTTATTCACATAGGATTCCCAAGGGGAGATACAGTCTTTCACGGCGGAGATGACGTGGCTGGTGGCTGAAGCTGGAGTCAGGGTAAGCCACGGCAGACATCCACGTGGCTGGAGGATTCCTGGAGAGTCTCTCTTCTTAGTCTCCTGTTCTATGGTTGCTTTTATCTGATCTGTTCCTGGGAGATTCCGATGGGATCTAGGGCAGGTGTTGGTATTGTAAATGTGTTGATCTGGATCATCTATCTCTTCAGGTGGTCTGACAGCTGATCTTAGTTACTGCCGGGTGTGGTCAAGTTGACAGACAGGATTAATTATCCCAAAACCTTTATTTAGAGAGTAGATAAGTTGCAGAGTAATAATTATAATTAATGTGTTCAACAACCTTCATGCTTGGTAGAGACATTCCTGTGCTTCCTCACAGTGCTGGATAGTGTAGAAGGAAGTATGTTACTCCCCTAATGCGCATGAGGAAACAGTGATCCAGAGGGTCCCCCCAGTACCCCGACCTCACTCACAGCTGTTGGTAATACTGCTGCAGATTCTGGCTCTGCACCCGCATGCTGAGCCAGGACTTTGTGCCCAGCCCGACCTGCACTCACTAGAGCTTGCTCAGCTTTGGAAACTCAGCTCAGTGAGTATGCCCGATGCCCTCAATAGGAGGAGGGTGGCAACCACATTGATGCCCTTACTGTGTGGGTCTGGTTGGGATTCAACCCAGGTGGTCCTTGGATACATCACCCCGGTATCCATGCAAATGCTGGTCTAGTGGCCTGATGCAGCCGTAGGTGGTGACGTGTGTGTCCTCAGGCTGTTCTTGTTGAGAATTTGTTGCTCCTGGATGAAGGCTTATAACTCAAGGACTACATGGCCTGTTGAAGACAGACCTCTATAAACACTTAAAGGGTCAGCTTTTCTTACTATTAAATATTTTCCTTCATAGCTCAGCCTTCTTGGTCTACCTCACAATAGCCAATGATTTAAGGGTATTCATACCTGGTAGAAAAACAGGAGGAGGAGGAGGAGGAGGAGGAGGAGGAGGAGGAGGAAGAGGGGAAGGAGGAGAAAGAGGAGAAGGAGGAGGAGGAGGAGGGAGAAGGAGGAGGAGGAAGAGGAGGAGGAGGAAGAGGAGGAGGAGGAGGAGGAGGAGGAGGAGGAGGAGGAGGAGGAGGAGGAGGAGGAAGGGAGATAGAGCATGAACCAAATCTACATCCACAAAGACTTTTGCTTATTTGGGAAGTGTGACGTATAAGAATGTACCGTGCCATGAATTTGATGGAAGTTCAGAACCGCCGGCCCAGTGAGGAAGAGGAGAAAGAGAAAAGGAAAGAGAGAGCAGAAAGAAGGGAATGGAGGATTTTGTACCCTCGGGGTGGTGGGTGGGCTGGAGGGGTGGGTCTGGACCAGTCTTTGATGTTGTATCACTACTAAAAGCATCTGAGTGGGGAGGGGGGAGGGGGTGTGACAGTGGGCACAAGCCTTCCTAATAGGAAGCTCCTCCCAAACTCCAAAGAGGGGACTAGCAAAGAGCTCCTGGAAGGTGAACCCCCTCCTCTTTTTCTTTTTTTTTTTTTTAATTTTTTAAAATGATTTATTATTTGTTCAATTGTGTGTGTATGCGTGTGTGTGTGCATGTGTGTATGTATGTGTGTGTGTGTGTAGAACCACGGACGAATTTGGGAGCCACCATGGACGCCTCACCTCCTCCTTGTTTACTCTGCCCCAGGATTCACAGGCTCCGCCCTACCAGGACCAGAAACGCAGGCCGCCCCTGCTTCCGCCCAGCGTCTATACGTGGGATCTGGGATCCAAACTCCGGACCTTCTGCCTGCAAGGCAGAGGCTTAACCCCTGAGCCACCTCTCCAGCCCTCCCCCCCTCTTTTTCTAACAATATCTGTGGCCTCTTGAGCTACTCTAGAATCCACGCGCCCCTTGTGGGTAAAGCTGACTCTCTCCTCTCTGTTGTACAGAGTACTTCGCCGTGGCAATAGTCAGAAAATCAGATGCTAACCTCACGTGGAAGACCCTGGCAGGCAGGAAGTCCTGCCACACTGCCGTGGATAGTACCATAGGCTGGAATATCCCCATGGGCCTGATCTCCAACCAGACAGGCTCCTGCGAGTATGGTGAGAAGGTGTGGGGGGGTGGTAGGAAGGCCATCTTGTGGGGTGCTATTACCTCTTAGGTTAGTCACACAACAAGGGAATTCAAATTAGGTCTAGCTGCAAGGAACAGAAGTCCTTCAGGTAGCGGAGAGACAGCTGTCTATTTTTCTCTCACATAAGAGCAGTCCAGAGGTGAGCTGTCTACCTTGGGCCTCAGACATCTGGCTACTACTCTGTCATCTGTATTTCCATGTTCAAGGTTATCTCATGACCCACACCACAAAGAAAGATTCGGTCCCTGCTGTGGATTGCATGTGCAGGATAATGAAAAGGAGGGGGAGGAACAAGGCATCTGCTACTCTGTGTGCATGTTGGTGTGTGTGGGTGCATGTGTAGGTGTGGGTGGGTAAGCGTGTATTTCATCTTCGGGATCACCATCCTTTGAGACAGAGTCTCTCATTAGTCTGAATGTCTCCAATTAGACAGGCTGACTGGCTTGTAAGCCGTTAGTATCTGCCTATCTTCACTCTTTCAACACTGGGATTACAAGCACACACTACCACACTTGGGTTTTCATGTGGCTTCTGGGATCAGATGTGGGTTCTCATGCTTGTCTATCTATTTATCTATCTATCTATCTATCTATCTATCTATCTATCTATCTATCTATCTATCTACCTACCTATCTACCTATCTACCTATCTATCTTATCTATCATCGTGTATGTGTGCATATGTGATGTATATACGAGAAAGTACTTGAGCGTGTGTGTGTGTGTGTGTGTGTGTGTGTGTGTGTGTGTGTATGCTCACACATGAATGCATAGACCAAAGAGTGACATCGGGAATCAGCCTGGATTGCTCCACCTCTTCATTGCTTTGTTCTAGGGTTTTCCAGACTCTGCCTTCCAGGATTGGAATTGCAGACTACCGCCATTTCCACCCAGCATTTTTACATGGGATCCAGTGATCTGAATTCAGGTCCTTTGCTTGTAAGCAAAGGTTTTAACCCCTGAGTCGTCTTCCCAGCCCTTGGCAAGCACTTTAAGGACTGAGCGATCTCCCCAGGGAGCTGGAACCCAATATTCCTGCCCTTCCATCATTGGCCAGTATCCAGGCACATTAAAAAGTCGCAGGGTGTCTGACACTTCTGTTCTTTCTACTCAAGGGCTTAGTATCTAGGGAGAAGACGGAGTTTCAATTACTGACATATAGGAGGTTGTGTATGCATGTGTGTGAGAGAGACACACACAGAAAGAGAGAGAGAGGTTGAGAGAGATATTGAGAGAGAGAGAGAGAGAGAGAGATTTTAGAGTAGATGGGCAGAATTCTCTGCTACAGAGGGCTGGTGTGATGGCAGCTCAAGGCTGGGGTAATGGGACCCTCTGTGTAGCTGCAGTACTCCCAAGCATCTACCAGCCGTCCTGTCTGTGCTTTCGGCCGAAGCCTTTCTGATTTCCAGAGAGCCCTGGCGGGTGGCGGTGCGTCAAGCTGCGACAATGGGTGCACCTCTCCTGGGATGCGTTACTGAACGGAAACCAAGTCATGTCCCCTGCTGGATAACGGCTGCTTTACGCCGACGCAGGCCGGCACAGCTTCTTGACGTCCCTTGTTCTTTCCGCCTAGATAAATTCTTTAACCAGAGCTGTGCCCCGGGCTCTCATCCCGCCTCCAGTCTTTGCGCCCTGTGTGTCGGCAACAAGAAGGGCGTGGGTAAATGCGAGAACAGCAGCAGAGAGCAATACTTCAACTCCGTGGGGGCTTTCAGGTGAGTCTGAACAAGGCTGCACCAGATGAGGGTGAACATCTGACACTGTAGAATTCTAAGGGACCAGGGGCGGCCCGTGCCAGCAGTGTCGGGAGTTACCCTCAAGAGCTGCAAACGGACAGAGCCACCCAGAATGCAGACACTGGCCCCAAGCTACAGGCTTCGGTCCTGCTCAGCTCCTCCCTGTGGTTGTAGCCAGCCAACCCTCTATGGCTCTTGGGGCTTGGTAGATTTTTGGGGGGGAGGTTCTTTTCCATAGCCCCCACCCTTCTCTGCTCCTATTCCAGCCGATGTTTTACTTTTCTCTGATTTTGGCCTTGGAAGTGGCAAAAGGAAGGCAGCAGAGGTACGGAAAATAAACAGACCAAAATGCTTTCAGAATTCACAAATTCACAAATCACTGAGTAGGTTAAATAACTGTGTACAGCCCTCTGCTTATCATTCAGAGATCTGATGTTGTTCTATTGGTGTGGTGGTTGCAGGTGGGGCAGGCATAAGAAGGCCCTTCACCAAGCCCGTCTCCATGCACAAGCAGTATGTTCTGCCACCAGGTGGTGTCACATAGCTGAAAATCACACTTAGGACTCGCCTCACCTTTTAAATGTAAATTTAAAAGGTATGTGATGATAGTTTTTGCTATTCCCAGTGATTCATAGGCATGAAACAAATGCTTTTTTTTTTTTATTGTACAAATACATCGTCAAGGAATTAAATATTTATAGAACAGGTCACGATGTGATTCCGTTCAGAAATACTGAATGGGGGCTGGAGAGCTGGCTCAGGGGTTAATAAGACTCTGCCTTGCAAGCAGAAGGTCCTGACTTCAGATCCCAGGTCCCATGTAAAAACTTCCAGGCAGAAACAGCGGCAGCCTACACTTCTGGCCCTGGTAGGCAGAACTTGGGAAATCCCAGAGTGAAACCTTTAAAAAGGAGGTAGAAGCAATCTAGGATGATCTCCCACATAGTGCCTTCTGATGCATGTGCACTCGTACGCCGCGCGCGCGCACACACACACACACACACACACACACACACACACACACACACAGAATAAATTTAAAAAAAATACTGAATGGATGTATCCAGGTAAGAATCCTGTGATCCTTGTTTATTTGTTTATATATGTATTTATTTATTTAAATTGAACTCAAAGCAAGGTATTACTTCCTTGGAAATTCCTGCACATTCGGATTCTCATTTATACTGGAAAACACTGTCCTCCCCTTGTTCAGATTCCACCGGAGTCTAGACTGAGGAAATAGACAACAAAATAATCCAAAGCTGGAGTCAGAAGTCTTACTCACGCTTATGTTTCTCTTTTTAAAAATATTTCAGGTGAGGAGGCAAAGCAGTGGGCTTCTCACTGCATATTCACACATGCATGACATGGTACTAGGTTCTCACTTGCTCCCCTCGACCGCGGACACCCCCATTCCCCCCCCCCACCCCCCATGGTCCTTCCCAGCTTATTCCTCTCCTTTCCTCTTTCCTATTACACGATCCATTACTCTACTTCCTACCTTCCTTAAGATCTTCCCCCAGCTCGGGACACCCTTTCCAGTTTCATGACCTACACGCACCCCTGAATAAACACGCGTGCATGCACGGATACCGTTTATGCGCCACCTACGTGAGCAAATGTGATGGCTGATGTTCCGAGTCTGGCCTATTTCTTTTCACTTAATGATGTCTGGTCTCATCCACTTTCCTGCAAATGTCACGATTTCTCTTTTCTTTGCAGCTGCATAAAATTCCATTGTGTAGATGTACCTGCTATTTATCCGCTTATCCACTGATGGCCATCTAAACAGCTGACTGATGTGATTAGCTCAGCAGTGAACGTGGGTGTGCCAATAACTCTGTGGCATATTGACTTACAGTCCTGTAACTATACACCCAAGAGAGGAACAACCAGATCATATAATAGTTCTGCTTTTGGGATTTATTATATTTCCATAGTGACTGATCACATTTCACTCTTATCCTTGCTAACTAGCATGTAAATACTACTGGCTCTTAAGTTTTGGATTTGCAAGACTCAGTAGCCCAGGATGGCCCCTAATTCGTGTAATCCTCATGGGACCAGAAACCTGGGACCACAGACACAGGCCACCCGATCTAGCTTACTCTGCTTTCAGTATCGCATCTCTGCCCACTGCCGGGTTTGCTTCCCTAGATCATTCTATGACTCAGGTTCAACCTTCCAGGTGGCCGGGATGAGAGGGGAGCCACGTGGAGCTCCCATACTGCATTTCAGCTAGCTCTACCCCCTCTCTCTTTTCTCAGTCGCTTTCTCTGGTGCTAAACTTCTGATGGCTGAGCCCTCGTGGGGTCCTGCGGTTTGCTTTCTTGGGGGCTTCATCCACCTTTGACTTACACGGCAGTTTTCTTTGTCCCATTGGATCAGCTCCTGCTCAACCCTTTGCTCTCTGACTTCCAATAGCTGTCTTTGTCGCCTTCTCTTTTTCTCTCTCATATTTTTTTTGGGGGGGGTGTTTTAATGGCATCTTCTTGGGATTGCAGAAGGCGAGAAAGCCCACAGATGTGCTCAATCTGCCATGTAAAACCATTAAGTTCCTGGAAAAAGTTTTCATCTTTCCCATGTTTACATCCCTGCTTCCGTCTTTTGGGGAATGCGTGTTGCAAATATTTATGAAAGCTCCCCTCGTCTCTCTTCCCTTATGATGTGTTTGTTTTGGGAAATGCGCTAGGTGCCTGGCTGAGAAGGCGGGAGATGTTGCATTTCTGAAGGACTCCACTGTCTTGCAGAATACTAACGGTAGGTGAAGGGGGTTCCGGAACTTCCTCCTCAGCGTGGTCTTTAGCATTTGCCACACATCCTCGGATGATAGTTGCAGTTGGGAAAGTAGTGCAACAGTTTTTAGACTTTCGGTCAAAAGAATTTTAAAAATATTTATATTTTGGGAGTAGCCCAGGCTTCCCAGGAACTCAAAAGAATTTTAAAAATATTTATATTTTGGGAGTAGCCCAGGCTTCCCAGGAACTCATGGCAATCCTCCTGCCTCAGCCTACTGAGTGCTGGGATTGCAAGTGTAAGGGATCATAGTAAATCCCCAAATCATTACAAATTGTAGGTGTGATAGTTCATCTTGAAGCAACACACACACACACACACACACACACACACACACACACACACCACGCATCACCACCACCACTAACAACAACAACCAATTCTGTAACAGCTGGGCCCTTTGGCCCTGGGTAATCAGTTACCTGCCGAAACTCACCATCTGTTGGTTTCAGATCACAGGCGCTTACAGGAAACTGGGTCTAGGTAATCGTACAAATGGAGCACGTGCAAATCAAGTTTCCATTTCTGATAAATGGAACTAGAAGCCTTTCTTCTGCCTGCAGAGCCCTTGGTCTGGAGACTCCTCGGGAATTAGTGGGAGCAAAGCCACAGGTGGATGCAGAGGACAGAACTCACCTATCAGCCGTTGTTCAAATGAGCACCTTGTCTTCTAGTCTTCAGACTGGAAGAAAGTTATGATACCAACCCTTGCCAGAAATTTGATGCTTTTCCAAACTGTCCCTGTGCTGAAGGGCTCCTTGGCCTCCCTACCTCTGTCTCCCACCCCAGCTTCAGCAGATAGATGACTTGTCGCGGTTTTCACTGAGAAGGAATTGTCTCTGCTTTCTGCCTCCTTCCTTCGGCAAGCTGGTCGGTCCAATAACCACTTCTCCTCTTTCCTGCTGTCGTCCTCTTTTCTTTGGGACAGGGAAGAGACTAGATCTGTGAGTTTGGAGTGATCTCACTTTCAAACAGAGGGATCTACAAAGATGGTTAGCTTTTTCCCAAGGATAGAGGCAGCACGTCCAGCACAAGATTAACCTCTAAGGCTGTATTTGCACACAGGGACAGATTACACCGTACCTGCAGTTATGGTGGAATTTATTGACACTGTTAGTATGATCTTTTTTAAAATTTTTGTAAATTTATTCAATTGTGCATGTGTGTGCGTGTGTGTGTATGTATGTGTGTGTGTGTGTAGAACCACAGGCAAATTCAGGAACCACCATGGACCACCTCCACCTCCTCCTTGTTTACTCTGCCCCGGGATTCACAGGCTCCGCCCTACCAGGACCAGAAACGCAGGACGCCCCCGCTTCCGCCTGGTGTCTATACCTGGGGTCTAGAATCTGAACTCAGGACCTTCCGCCTGCAAGGCAGAGGCTCAACCCCTGAGCCACCTCTCCAGCCACTGTTAGTATGATCTTGAGGGATCACACTGATGTCAGTTTGATTTGAAAGTTCTTAGGTATTTTATAGTTTCATTTTGTTGCAATTAAGCATATTTGATAGGCCTGTAGAAGTTCTAGCCTGTGCCTGATTACACTAAAATGAAAGGGAAAGAATCAGCGACAAGCTGAGATATCTGATGGGACATGTTCCCAAACTGGAACGTTGTGAGACTCACGTGGTGCTTGGCAAGTGGGGAACCCCACTTCTGAGCTCACGGGATGAGTCAAGTATGATGCAATCGCCCTGGAAAGGTCACGAAAAAGGGGTGACAGTACTGTCATGACACACCAGCAAGCTTCCTGTTTAGATCTGGGCCAATCCCCCCAAGATATTTATCACGTATATGCAAATATTTCAGACTGGAATAAGTGAAAAAACTAAAATGCTCCTTGCACCAAGCATTTTGGATAAAGGAGAGTCGACCTTTTTTTAATTTTCTTTTCTTTCTTTTTCTTTCTTTTCCTCTATCCCTCCCTCCTCCTCTCCCTCCTTTCTCTCTTTCTTTCTTTCTTTCTTTCTTTCTTTCTTTCTTTCTTTCTTTCTTTCTCTCTTTCTCTCTTTCTCTCTTTCTCTCTCCTTCCTTCCTTCCTTCCTTCCTTCCTTCTTTCCTTCCTTCCTTCCTTCTTCCTTCTTTCCTTCCTTTCTTTCTTTCTTTCTTTCACAGGCAGTACCACCAAAGCAAGTTGTCACCCCCCATTCTTCAAACAACTTTTAAATGCTTGACTCAGATACATCCTGAATACTCTACAATCTACCCTTTGGCAGTCAGCAATTTTGTGGTCTCCTAAGCATTCAGAGGCACGTAGCCACCAACACACCCCAACTCCACGTGCTTGGCTAGCCGTGAAGTAGCCCCTGGTCCTTAGCAACCCATCCTCCCCATTTCTTCGCTAATGACTACCATCTACTTCCTGTCTCCATCATCCACTTCCTGTCTCCATCATCCATTTCCTGTCTCCATCATCCATTTCCTGTCTCCATCATCCACTTCCTGTCTCCATCATCCACTTCCTGCCTCCATAGCTCTATTTATGTGAATGAAATCATCACTTGCGGCCTTTTGTGACTGGCTTCTTTCTCTTAGCTTGTTTTTGAGTTTCGGCCGCTGTGCTGGTCAGCATTAGTGGTCTACCTAACGGCTAGGAAGCCTCTAGGCACTAGAGAAGAATTCTCTAGACTACAGGTCGACCTCCTGGTAGGCCTGTGAGAGATTGTCTTGATGGCCTTAACTGGGGTGGGAAAACCCAGTCCCTAGTGGGCAGGGCCATTCCCTGGGGCAGGAGATCTGCAGCCACATAAAGAGGAAGAGAGCTAGGCAGAAGTACTAGAGAGCCAGCATGCATGTGTTGCTTCCTTGCTCTATGCTTTTGCTGTGGACCTGATATAATCTGCAGCTTGAAGCTCCTGCAACTGTAACTTCCGCCCAATGATTGACAGTACCTGGAATTGTCAGCCAATCACACCTCCTCCCCCACCCCTCCAGGTGCTTGAATTAGGTATTTCCTTGCAGCAATGTGCAATGACGGTGAAACAGCCACATTATAGCATGCGCGGTCCTCCCTCCCCTTTGCGGCTGAACAAGGTTTCCCTGTGTGGCCACGGCTTTGAGGGGCATATCTGTAGTCTAAATAACATGTGTGGGACAAGTCCTCCTTTGTCGACCTTCCCATTCTCACAGCCTAGCGTGTGCCTTTTTGAGAGGCCAGGAGGACAGTCAGAACCACCCGGACAAGACCCGGGACAGCTGTGACTGATGCTGCCTTCTTTCTGTCAACAGGAAAGAACCCTGAAGCGTGGGCTAAGGACTTGAACCTGAAGGATTTCGAGTTGCTGTGTCTGGATGGCACCCGGAAACCTGTGACCGAGGCCCGCAGCTGCCACCTGGCCAGGGTCCCAAATTCCGCTGTGGTATCTCGGAAAGACAAGGCGGCCATCGTTCGAAAAGTGTTGCTTGGGCAACAGGTGAGGGTTACTGGGATCCATGCCTTGCCCTTTCCCGCCGCCGGGCTTCTCTTAGCTGCTCTTCTGCTTGATTGATGGGCAGACAGGCAGCATGTGCTTAGCTGTGGGTCTTTCTTTGCACCTGGACTTGAACTCATTGCATGGCTCAGAGTTCTGTCCCTGTGGCAACCCCTTGTTAACTAAGTTCTATGGGAAGAGACGACAGACTTAGAAGGAAAGGAAGATCGGACTGGAGAGCAAGAGGTGAGGTCAGAATTTACAAGACTACTAGAAATAAGGGAGGAGAATAGTGAGGTCAGACAGGGGAAGAACTCCGGAGCTTGTCTATTTTTATTCTTCAGTCTGTCCAAGGTTGGTACAGGATGGAGGAAAAGACCCTCCATCTCCCTGTTGATGCATTCACCTCTCTTCCTGACCTTTTGACACAGGCTCTGTTTGGAAGAAATGGATCTAAGTGTCCGGGAATGTTTTGCCTATTCCAGTCTAAAATCAAAAACCTTCTGTTCAATGACAACACCGAGTGTCTGGCCAAACTTAGTAAGACAACGACGTATGAGACGTTCTTGGGACAGGAATATATCAAAGCCATCGATAGTCTGAACGAATGTTTAAGCACCCGTAAGTGGATCCAACATGGTTGAGGGTTAAGGTTTAGGGATGCAAACTTTCAAAAATGAAAAAACTCAAATGTAGGAAATGCTTCTTCGTTAGGAAAATGTATCCATAAGAAACTAATCCTTTGAAAATATTTCAGAAGAGGGGGTGAGTTGGAGTGCTCACCTTGCATTCACAAAACCCCTAGTTGGATCTCCTGCAGCATGGGTGTACTTTGGCAGAAAAGTTCAAAGTCATTCTCAGCTATCTATTGAGTTTGAGGTCAGCTTGAAATACAGGAGACTCCCCCACCCCCCCCCACCCACAAAACATTTGGAAGATATCCCAGACGATTACAAGACTTCTGGAAATGATCTTAAAGTTTCAGTACAAATTGGTTCCTCAGTGATGTCCCCAAAAGCTGATTCCTGATATTTTGGTCTGAGAGACAAAGGCGTGGTAGAGACTGTGATGGTAGGACCGGGGACCTCTTTATCAGTTGTTCCCAGGATGCCTTTGCCCCTGGTGGGGACACGTGGCAATGTGTGGGTCCCCAACGCTCAGCACAAGCCAGGGTGACTCACACAAGCCAGGACCTCAGCAAATATTGGCAGGCGAATGGGTGAGTTAGAGGATGAGCAGCAGATTTGCCTTCATCACTCCCGCTCCGGAAGTTAGATGACCACCCGTGTTTGATTGAAGCTGAGCGTGTGAACTGGTTTTGCTTAGAGATGGAGGAGCCGCGTCCCTTAGATCAGAGGGGGCAGGGTCACTCTGTGTTCCCAGAATACCACCGTTGCTAGGAGATGAGGCACTGGGGGTGGGGGGGGTGTGAGGCTAGTCCTAGCTCATATGATGGGAGGACAGGGAGAGCTGTGTTTATGAACTTCCTGGATTTCTTGATTTTTTTTGCATAAGTGAATAAGACCAGCATCTGAGTTTCTTCTCTGTGTCCCACAGCACTGCTAGATGCCTGCACGTTCCTCCAGAAGTAAACCCCCAGGAAATATCTCGGTCTTCCCCAGATCCTCAGCCCCTCCGAGCATCGTCCTTGGGATTTTAGTTTGCCAGTGTCTCTTCTAATAATTCTCTGAAGTGATTTTACGAAGAAATAAAATAAAAAATACCCTTGGGATTCTCTCATAGAGTGTCGCTCATCTTCTTTAGGGTTTTTCCCACCAACATCACGTGTCTGGCCAAATGCCTGCGCTGTCAGACTGTCTTTCTGAGTTCTGCACGTCTGGCCTTTCTTCTGTCCTGCCATCTTGGGCACAGTGCCCGTTGGTCTGGAATCTGAGGATACGCCAGGCAGCTATTTCTTTCCCAAGGGGATTAAGTTATGTACATAAGATGTCTCAATATGTGCCCTTGCATGTGTGCGTGCGTGTGTGTGTGTGTGTGTGTGTGTGTGTGTGTGTGTGTGTGTGTGTTTCCAAGGTAGGGCAACAATAGAGGGTATGGGGACTCAGCTGATCATAGAAAGAAATTGGAAATGAAGAAGATTGGAGATTATTTGGTATCTAAGGTAAATATCAGTTGGCATAGTAAATTGAGTTGAATAGGAGAAGGTGACTCGCGATAGTTTCAAATGCTGCCCAACACACTATCTTTGTTTGTTTTTTGTTTGTTTGCTTCCAAAATAGAAAGGCTTTATTGGTTCACCCAATTAATTCCTTTCTATGGCAAGAACCCAAGTCATATAGACATGAAAACAACAGATATGAAAGCAACCTTTCCGTGATTCATTTTATTACCCTGCTAAATGTTTTTTTCTTATTAAAAACAATTTTGTTTACATAAAATAGGATCAACACACTATCCTAAAATTACTAAAAACATTGTGGGATGTTTTTCTTTGCAAATTTCTTTTTGGCAACCCAGTTGCATAATTCTTGAGCATCGTAGACGGTCGTGTCTGTCAGAGACGGTCGTGTCTGTCATAGCATCACAAAGTTGGGGCTGTGGAGATGGATCAGTGGTTAAAGTCTTTGCAGCCAAAAGGACCTGGGTTCAGATTTCAGGTCCCACAGCAAAATGCTGGGCAGAAATGGTGGCGGCCTGCATTTCTGGTCTTGGAAAATGGAGCCTGTAAAACTCAGAGTAAAGTGATAAGGAGGTAGAGTAATCCAGGATGTGTGTGTGTGTGTGTGTGTGTGTGTGTGTGTGGTGTGTGTGTGTGTTTCCACACGTGCTTGGGCGTGGGAGAGGGAAGCTGTCTATACTTTCTTTAAATCCTCTTTTCCTCCACCGAGGTTGCCACTGACTTAGTCAGACACTCTAGGAGTGACTCCAGAAAAGGAAACCCACCCCCCCTCTCCCATGCCAGATTGGCAGCAGCTTTAGCTATTTTCCCGCTGGACCCACTGATCACTTTTCACCCCGCTGACCTTGAACCTTGGAGCCTGGTGACCTCTTCCCTCTTCTGAACTTCCCTTTCTCCATCTTACTGAGGATGAAACATGCTCCTCTTTGGAGTCTGATTCTCGTCCCAGTCAGCGAGCCAGCGGCAATGAGGAACTTGGGTGGGAGAGGCAGTGGACAGAGACAGGCTCTGGAAACTTAGGGGGCAGTAAGAATGATTTATTTTTTAGTGGCGGGACTAAACAGAGTTTGGCCAGTTCAAGAACAACAAGAAAAAAGCTAGTAAGTGCAACTTCTCAGCAACTGCCTTTTTTTTTATCCTAATTATCTCTTTTTATGAGTCTTCTAAGCATTTCCTGATTCTCTACCGTCCTAGAGAGCTTAACCTTTATTTTAGAACTGCAGCGTTCCACAGTCTACAAAGACTCGGACCCGATACATTGTCCATCTTTACTAGTCTTGCTATTCAGTGAGCAGCATTTCGTGGCAGAGTTGATAACACTTCTGTCCCCAACACTATAAAGCATAACATTTAAACCACATGAACTGAATTTTTCACAGCAAAATTGTGACCAGACTGCACAGAGGTTCTGAAGAAATGCTTGCGTCCTTCCTCTTCCTCTCCCCGCCTCCCCCCCCCCAAAAAAAAAACACCCTGGGAAAGCTAGAATTTACACTAGGAAGTTTATGCTAGGAACAGTACTTAGAATTTGTCAGATCTGGTGCCAGCCAGAGAAGGAGTTTGTCCCCACAAAGAGCTTGCTTTATACGACAGTCTTCCAGCCCAGGGAAGATGAGACCACATGGGCGGAGCCACAGCCTGACTGGCGCTGCACAGCTCTGGCCTTTTTTTGAGTCCGAATACCGCATCGAAATCTCAAGAAAGATCTTTAAAGCAATTGGATTTTTCTCTTCCCAATATGGCCATAATAATTTGATTTTTAAATTTTTTTGTGTGTGTGTATGTGTGTGTGTGTGAGAGTGAGAGAGAGAGAGAAAGAGACACTGTGTGTTTCTGTGGAGGACCAAGGTTGACTTCAGGAATCATCCTGGATTACTACTGCCTCCTTTTTGCTTCACTCTGGGATTTCCCAGGCTCTGCCCACCAGGGCCGACAATACAGACTATTTGGTTTCTGCCTGGTGTTTTTACATGGGACCTGGGATCTGAACTCGGGACCTTCTACTTGTGAGGCAGCATTTTAACCCCCGAGCCATCTCTCTAGCCCTTTTTATTGATTTATTAAGGGTGTGTAGTCAAACGGAGGCAGACCTTACCACGGATCTAGAAACGAAATAGGTCAGTAATCCCATTCCCCTTGTTGAGGTGAAATCTTACACCCCTGTGTTCATCTCCCCCAAGCAGCTATCTTGCTGAAGTCAACAGTCTGCAAATCAAAATCCCAGTGGCTTATCCACAAAGCTTGATTTTCACTTGCTTCTGCGTCCACTGTGGGTTGGAGATGCTGGCTGTTTACCTGTTTGGTCTGGACCCAGGATGAACTTGTGGTTTTCATTTGGCATGTTGGACGGAGCACGCGGGGAAAGTGAAAGAGAGATAGAGGTGTCATAGAATAGCTCTTAAGGGCTGAATAAAGTTACACATCATATGTTAATGAGGCAGCCCCTTCTATTTCCTTTGTTCTCCTCTTATCCCTGGATTGGAGGCAGAACCTTTAGTTATTTCAACCCCAAGGACCTTACATGTCCCCCAAGTTGTCTGTGCTGGCGGGGCAATGACACTCCCCCCAACCTAAGAGTCACAAATGTCACCTGATGTCATGTGGTCTGCTCTTGGCCTTGTGGAATCCCCAAATGAGACAATGTTTTCAGTCTACGATTCTGCCACAGACTCCTTGTCTCGTGAGAGCTCAGTTGTTTTAACAAAGAGGCAGAAAAACACGCAAACAAGCCAAGAAGCCAGGAAAGCCCCTCCCGCTTCCGTCACCTCCTGCTGAGCCCAGCGTGTCACTTCCCCAAGGTCTCATGTGATTCCATTTTCCTGATAACGTTGCTCCTCCACTCCACTCTCCACCTACCAGGGAAAAATGGAGAAGGAAATCGGGGCTGAGTCTGTCCTGCAGGTCACAGTGTGAGAACGCTCTGTGACCCTCCGCAGTTGGAAACAGATGGCCAGTGAATTGGAGGCTTTCCCAGCCCTTCTTCACCCACCCGCCTACAGCCTCCATTCACAGACTTTCTGAAGAAAGCCAGAAAGGAAGCCACGTCTTCTTCCTTACATGAAATTCACCTCCTAAAGATGAAAGGCTGGAAGGACTGGCTTCGCAGGGAGACCCCTAACCAGCACCATCTGTCTAACCAGCATACACTTCTTTTTTGCCTTCTATTCAAAAACCTAAGCTTCATGGGCTGGAGAGATGGCTCAGGGGTTAAGACTCTGCCTCTCAAGCAGAAGGTCCTGAGTTCAGATCCCAGGTCCTGAATGAAAGTGACAGCCTGTACTTCCTGTCCTGGTGGGCAGAGCCTGGGAAATCCCAGAGTGAAGCAAAAAGGAAATAGAAACAATCCAGGATGATTCTTGATGTCACCCTTGGTTTTCCACAGGGACTCACAGTGCCCTTGTATACAACACACACAACAAATAAATTTTTAAAAAAATGTTAAAAAAAAAAAAAAACAAGAAAAAACAAAACTCAGCCTCATGTAGGACCCTGAAGGCAGAGCTGGGTTAGTCATTGAACTTTTTTGACCTTCTAGTGTGGCTACATAAATAGAATAGAAAGAATAAATCTCCTTTTCTTTGTCTGATTGGCTTACTGAAGACAGATGCCCAAATTTGGCTTGTTAGGGGTTTGTCAGGACTCACGTACTCTGACCTTAATGAGTCTGGTAAAACAGTGACACCCCACCTTGCCTAAGTCCATATATGGGGTCCTGACAATGAGGTTTTGGTTTGAGTAGAGGTCGGATACACGTGTTGTACCACTTATTCTTTTTTATTGTTGTGAGAAAAGACTTCAATTCAAGTAATTTCAAGGGAGAAAGGAAGATTTATTCAGTTAAGGTTCCAGAGGGGAAATACAGTTTTTCATGGCAGAAGTGGCATGGCTGGCTGGCAGAAGAGGAGGTGGTTCAAGTCATGTCCTTCGTGGAGGCTGAGAGTTGCAAGACTACCCTCTGTAAGAACAGACCTCTTCCTGAAGAAGGGTGGAGCTAATCCACCTCAAGGCCCACCCCCTGTGACTTCCTTCCTCCAGCAAGGCTCCACCTCTTAAAGGTGCCATGACCTTCCCAAACAACTAAAGATTCAAACACATGAGCCTGCAGGGGGGGGGGGGAACAGCTCAAGTTTCAAACCATGATAGGTGTCAACTTGACAGTCGAAGGCTTGGAGCTCTGGGTACATTTGTAAAGAATGGGTAGTTGAATTAAGCCCAGAGCAAGCCTGGAGGAGATTGTCTAATTGATGGGGGGGACCAGCACATGGTGGGTGGGACTAGTTCCTTGGCAGGTGAATAAGATGGAGGGAGCTGGCTAAGGAGGTTGGCATCCTTTGGTATACTTGGTCAGACATGCTGGTCTGCAACGTGAGGGCTGTCTCTCTCTCGGCACTTCTGTAGACGTGGTGTAGCCAATTCTTTCAGCTACTGGTGCTGGTATGAATTCTCCTGCCAAGCTGGACAAGGAACTATAACCAAGACTCATAAGCTAAAATAAATCCCCTTGTTCCCTTAAGCTGTTCAGTCTTGAATTTATCTGCAATGATGCAGAATGACTACAATTCGAGGTCTGCACAGCTAAGCGGCTCTGGTCATAGGTGGTCCCCCCTTCATTAGTATTGTCTGGGACTCAGTTTCTACTATAGGTAAGTCTGACTAGTTGCAAGACTGGACAGAATCTCTTGGAGATAAGCTTCTCTCTGATTCCAGCCTCTTCCTCATCACGAGACTCCTGGGGGGATTCCACGTCCTTGAGGGGCATCGTTGCAATAGTCTGCATGACAACCAAAGAAAGGGACACAAGAGTCTTCATTTCTGCCAAGACTGGTCTACCCTTTTCCGGGAATGAGCAGTTTGTCTCCTGAGCAGTCAGATGATCAAGGAGGCCCCCAAACACCCCTCATCGGGGACCCTGGGAAGATCTGTCTCTGCATGTCCTGAGATGGGGACAGCGGAGGCAGCCGTGCCACCTCCACAGCTTCTGTGGATGCCCTTGCCCACTGCCTTCGACATGGGGTTTCCCATGGGGGACTCATTCCCAGGGGTTCCAGGTAGCCTCCCTTAGGTTGGGGCTCAGCGGGGGTCAGGATCCTCTGCCCAGTCACAGAAAGCCACTATGTTAAGACTAGCTTGAATATGTTCTCCCTCAGTTTTAATCTCACCTCGGTTTTCTTCCTCTCCCAGCTCATTGGCTATGGTCTCCTGTCATGATTTCCTGCTTTTGTCTTTTCTTCTCCCACGGTTTCTGTGGATTGTCAGAAAAAAATACCTCAAAAGTCTAGAGTAATCCAAGTATTATGGACTACAATTTTAATTTATCCATTTGTCTGGAGAGAGACAGTTAGCCTGCATGGTTGCTGGTAAATCACCATCAAATGGCTTAAGAGAACAAGGGGTTTATTTTCTTACAATAGTCCAGTTACAGTTCATAGTCCAGTTTGACGGGAGAGCACATACCAACATCAGGGCCGAGGCAACTGGCCACACCATCTCTACATAATGGCTGAGAGAGGGACGATCCTTATTTGCCAGACCAGCAGGTTCCAACTCTTTCAATCAGCTTTCTGTATTTTATTCCAGGGCCTAGTCCCACCCACCATGGGCTGGGCCTTCACCATCAGCTAAACAATCTCCTGCAGGTTTGCTCCCGGCTTAACTCAACCGTTAATTCCCACACATGTGCCCAGAGTTCAAACCCTCCACTGTCAAGTTGACATCTGTACCTAACTATGACAGAAAGAGGAGAGAGTGAAACAGGAGAGAGAAAAAGAGAGAGAGAGAGAGAATATTCATGAGTGGAAGTCAGAGCACAACTTTCAAAGTTAGTTGTTCCACCTACCATGTTCCACATAATTCCACCATGTGGACAGGCATCAGGGTAATGGATTCAGGCTACCAGGTTTATACCCTGGTATATATTTTATAATCAAGGGTCTTACCTACTGAGATATCTCATAAGCCCCTATAATTTAAAAAAAATTGCTTAAATTTCAGTTTCCAAGAATCCAGCAGTGGGAGGGGGGCATAGCTTAGATTCACCTCCTCCTTCCTGTAGTAAAACCCCCAGTTCAATAAACTCATCGTATTCACTAATAGAATCTTTCCACTATGTTGCAGTTCGCCTGCATGGTTGCTGATAAATGACCATCAAATGGCTTAAGGGAACAAGGGGTTTATTTCCTTAGGATAGTCTGGTTACAGTTCTCAGTCCAGCTTGACTGGAGAGCACGCACCAACACCAGGGTCGAGGGAACTGGCCACACCATCACCACATAATGGCTGAGAGAGGGACAATCCTTACTTGCCAGACCAGCATGTCTGGCCAAGTGTACACAAGGATGCTAACTCTCTCAACCAGCTCTCCGTGATTTATTCCAGGGCCTAGTCCCACCCACCATGGGCTGGATCTTCCCCATCAGCTAGACAATCTCTTGCAGGTTTGCTCTGGGCTTAACGCGACTATTAATTCTCTACAAATGTGTCCAGAGCTCAAACCCTCAACTGTCAAGTTGACACCTGTGCCTAACTTTGACACACTAGTTCATTAATAAAATTCAAACTGACACTTTCTGCTAAAAATTAAGCCTCTGTTCTTTATATTCATAGAAAATGATGAATGTTACTAATTAGTAATCAGGGAAACTGAGCAACCAAGGAGTGTGTGCTGGAGGGATTGGCACGAGACCCCAGAGCAAGATGGAGGCCCCTCCATCCCCAGTGAGTCCCCCATCCATTACCTCTGTATTACTATGAGTCCAGATGTATGACAAACAATGAAGCTGGACCAGACATTGCATTGACAATTACACAGAGAGAATTTATATGAACCTGTAAATGGAAACATTCTATCCATCAGAGGAAAAATTCTGATGCTGAATCATTTTAAAAGGCATTCACCTCTGTAGTCTTTGGGTCATTATATTTCACAGGTCATTAATAACATTTAAAATTAAAATCATTAATGATGTTCAGATGAAAGAGTTGGGTAGTATTAGTAGGACTAAGGATCCACACACAATAATCTTAGAGGTAATTTAGCGTGATACATTAGCATCTTAGGTGCAAAAATTCTTCTACCCATTAATTCAAGCCTGTAATGGGGAAACTTCAGGCATTCCAAGAAGCACGAGTAACAAAATCCATTTCATCTCTGCTTGCTAATATAGCTACGTTGAGGAATACACAATAGTTAAAAAAGAGAACATTTATATTAAAAAAACAACCTGGTAGCTGGGGAGATGGCTCAGTGGTCAAAAAAAAAAGCCTTTGCCTCACAAACAAAGAGCCTTAGTTCAGATCCCTAGAACTCACATAAAATTTGTTGGGCTGGGCTGGAGAGATGACTCACAGGGAGAAGGTTCTGAGTTTGGATCCCAGATCCCATGTAAAAACACCAGAAAGAAATGGTAGGTGATCTAGACTTCTGACCCTGGAAGGTAGAGACTACGAAAACTCCAGCGCAAAAGCAAACAGGAACTAGCGCAATCCAAGATGACGCACGCACGCACGCACGCACGCACGCACGCACGCACGCACGCACGCAGAGCAACAAACCAACATGGCAAGGGGCCACTGAGATCTCAATAGCGAGATGCCTGCTTGCAAATCCGATGACTAAGAAGGTAGATTGCTACTGGGATCAGCTTGCAATTGAAGACATTGGGTTGGTTGTGGGCACATTTGTAGAAAAATTAGTAGTTAAGCCCTTAGCAAGCCTGTAGGAGGTTTACTAATTGATGGGGGGGGGATGTAGTCCGTGGCAGGCGGGACCATACTTGGACTGCCATGCTGTCTGACAAGGGAAGTTTGCCCCTCTCTCTACAGTCCTGTGGGTTACATCATGGCCAGTTCCCTCGGCTCCTGCGTGTGCGTGGACTTTCCTGCCAAGCTGGATTAAGACCTGCAATTGGACAATCATAAGCTAGAAATAAAACCCTTGTTCCCATAAGCCATGTGCTCACACATTTATCGGTAGCCAGGCAGAGAGTTTGATTCCCGGAAGCCCACATGGTAGAAGTAGAGAAATGACTTCCAAAAGTTGTCCTCCCATTGAAGTTTATCCCAGACTATACAGCTGGATCCTGTCTCAATATAAACGTGTCTGTTGAAGAATATGCATCTTTCTACTCTTACAAAAGAAAAAGTAGTAAACCAGAAAGCATTAAAATCAAGTGACCTTCGGGGTTATGAGAGACACCATGGAAAGGTAGGGGCGTGAGGACCTATTTACTTTTTTATATGCTATTGTTTTGTAAGCGAGATAATGTTCTGTATGCAATATTCAAAAAAAGAAAAGAAAACACGAATTAGCATGGTTAGGGAAAAGCCCAAAACTGAATTCAAGCAGACATAATGGAACCTGAACTTATTAAAACAAAACCACACCTGATAGAGGACACAAAACTAATCCGTGCGACATTTGAGCAGAGTGTTCTAAACTATTGCTCTCCGTTTAGGGGAAGTGGGGAGGACTGCGAAACATTTTGTGTTTCAAGGCAGAGAGCCTGACACATTCCTTACCCTGTGTAGAATTGAAAACAGCAGCCATGTGCTGATTTGGGGACCTGGAGTTACTCGGTAAGAAGGAAGAAATCTGGAAGGGAAAAGAAAGTGGTGTAGAGCTAGGTCCAGGGCTGCGATGACAGGTGTTACTGTGAGCTCATGATCTGAGTGCAAAGGTTTTTGTAGTACAGGTATAGTAGAATACAAGTTGGAGAGGAATAAACATTTTACTGGTCCTCAACCCTCCCAGCTCTGACTCCATCCCCTATAGGTTGTAAACTCCCTGACTGCATCGTGGGACGACCAACAGGGCCTTTGATGCCTGAGCTTGGGGCGGACATTAAGTTATAACAAATATGCACAACTCAAATCATGTTCGCAGATTGTTATCAGTCTTTGGCAGCATTTATCTTACTAGTCCTATTGTAGGATAACTTAGTCTGTTTTGTGTTGCTGTAGTATATTTCCAAAGTCTGGGTAATTATGAAGCAAAGAAATTTACTGCTCAAAGTTCTGGAGACTGGTGAGTTCAAGGTCGATGACCTCCACAGCAGAGGTCAAAGGATAAGACAGCCTTTGAGCAGCAAGAGGGGGCTGGTCTTGTATTAGAGCCCCATTCCTGTGGCAGCTAACGCCCTCCTGTGATTTGTGACTCTCTGGTCCTTGGAGTTCTTGCAAGCTTCACCTCTCAGCACCATGACGGGGAAAGGGAGTTACCTTTCTAACCAGTCATAGCGCGTAATAAACACAGGGCTCTGTCATGTAATTGATAACAAAGTAATCCGTGCTTGATGGTGTTTTAATAGGTGATAGTCAACTATTTAGTCTATGTCTCTCTTTTTATTTGTCTTGATGAGAGAGAGAGAATGAGAATAAAATAAAATAAAATAAAATGGTGAGATGGTTCTATGTGGCCCTGGAAATGTTGTTAAACTATATCCTAAAGCTCCCCTGTGGCCAATGCTCCCCTGTGTTTTGGGACTTCCCTATCTGTTGGGGCTCCTCTGAGGTCTGATGCTCTTCTGTCTATTGATGCTCCCTTCTTTCTTGGTACCTCCCTGTCTGCCGGTGCTCCCTGTCTGTCAACTGGTGCTCCTGTCTATCAGCCGGTGCTCCCCTACCTGCCGTGCTCCCTGTCGCTGTTCCTCTCTGGCCCCAGCCTCCTCCCCATGCTTGCGGTTCCCCCCAGCAGCAGCAGCAGAGATGCATGTAGCGCATACGCCTCTTTCACGACTCCTGGACTCTGCGCTGCACTGTGAAAACCGTCAGCGGCAATGCACACGCGCGAACTCAAACACCGTGGGGCACAGAAAGAGTAAGAGGACCCAGACTGAGAGAATTGAACCGATGGCTGGCACTGCCAACTTCCCACGGGACCCTGAAGGCCATTGTGAAAGTTGAGGCTGAGAGGCTCCTTGGAAGGAACTACGGAGAGCCACCGGGACTTCCCAGAGCCTCGACCATCCCAAGGCAGTGTTGAATAATGGGAAGGAAGAAGATTTATCAGGGGCTGCATCTGTCTGCTGGCACATCCGTGGACACACCTATCTCTGTTCTACTTCAGATTACCAGAACAGGGTTTTTCATTTGTTTGTTTGTTTTTTAAATATTTACTTATTTGAGAGAGAGGCAGAGAGACAGACAGAGACACAGACAGACAGAAAACATATGCCATGACGTAGAGGTGGAGATCAAAAGATGGCTTTCGAAAGTCAGTCATCTCTTTCCACCACGTGGACTTTCAGAAATCAAACTCAGGGCACCAGGTTTAAGAGCAAGTGTCTTACCCACCAAGCTGTCTTTTCTGCCCCAATGACTCAATGACTTCTCTTTTTTAATGAGCAAATGCAGCAGGGATACGAAATCAATATGCTTGTAAAACTAGAGAAAAAAAATTATTTAAAAAAAAGATTTTCAGAAAAAAATGGAAAGGAACTAACATTTTAATCACAAAAATACAGATAACATACTGGTCAGATAGAAGAATCCCCCCAATCTGAGAAGGGGGTGAGGGGGTGTGATCTCACCAGAAGGGAAGGGCATATAGTCTGGCAGATAAAAAGTAACCATTTTGCAAATGGGTGATTGACCCCCTCCCTCACTGAGGTTTCCTACTTTTATTACATCTACCCTTGAACATGCTCTTATAACAAGACTCCAGTTTAACAGCTTTTTGTCTCTGGCCAGGGGGTGACATACAATGCCCATCAGGATGGAGTGAAGGGCATTGCAAGAGCAGCAAAACTGCAAAAGAAAATCAACAAACCACAATCCAGAACTTCAGAGACTCTATATCAACCACCTAGAACTAGGCCAGACTAACCTCTCCCCATCCAGAAGCTCAGGGACATTTGCGGAAGAGGGGGCGGTAAGAGTGTAAGAGCAAAAGGATGGGAGGAGCAATGATTTGCAAAATACTCCACACAAGTTAGGGCTGGAGCAATCATAATTGGGCTTTGCATGCCCTGTGCAATGTCCAACACACTATTGACCTCACAAAGTCTAGCATCTGCTAAAAGCACCAAGATCCTTGGAGGCAAGGGATTGGCAGCCACGGTAGTGTTCCTATGCTTAAGGGGAACACAAGAAAGGGTTCAGGGAAATGCCACTGGGTCCTTGTACGTCATCGGAGAGGAGGGCCCAGAGGAGAGTCAGGCATGCACATTAAAGGATTCTCTGGGAATTGGCGGGGGAGGCACTGGGGGATAGGGGAGGGAGGGGTGAGGGGAGGGGGAGCAGGGGTATGGGGGAAGGAGGAGGGAGGGAGGGAACTGGTGTACCTATTAAGTTTGTATGAGTGGAAATAATAATAATAAATGTATAAAATAAAAAAAGAAGGGGTGAGGTTGGTGAATAAGGGATGGTGGTGACAAAAACTCATTGTAATTTAAAATCATTTAAAATAATAATAAACAAAACCAAATAAAAATACAGGTAAAATAATCTTGCAGTTTCCATATGATGAAACAAACATTCAGAGTGAAATTTCAAACAGCTGATTATAGGGAAATTTAACATGTATTTGTATGTAAATGTGGCCATAGTAATGTAGATAATAAAGAACATGATTAGGGCCAGCAAAATGGCTCAGCGGATAAAGAAGCTTGTCATGTAAGCGTGACTTCACAAAGTTCACGAAGTAGTCTCCTGACCTGCACTTGTCTGTGAGCTGTGCCTATAGTCACAGATACACACACGTGCATAAAAGCATTAATAGTAATAATGAATAAAATTTTAAAATTAGAAAAAAATTAGCAAATGCCTGGAGATTCATGTTGCCAGATTCAGTCAAGAAAAACTCAGGGTTCCCAGGGAAACAGCACATGCATGGAGGTCAGAGAACTTGCAAGAGTAGGTTCCGGTATGTGGGCTCTGGGAATTGAACTCAGACCTTTTGGATCAGCTGCAAACCCTTTGTCATAGTTAGACACAGGTGTCAACTTGATGGTTGAGGGTTTGAGCTCTGGGCACATTTGTGGAGAATTAGTAGTTGAGTTAAGCCCAGAGTGAACCTGAAGAAGATTTCTAGTTGATGGGGCAAATCCAGCCCATGGTGGATGGGACTAGGTCCTGAACAGGTGAATAAAATACAGGGCTCTGGTTGAGGAAGTTGGCATCCTTGTGTACACTTGGCCAGACATGCTGGTCTGACAGGTAAGGATTGTCCCTCTCTCAGCTGTTATATATAACTGGTGTGGCCAGTTCCCTCAGCCCTGTTGGTGTTGGTACGTGCTCTCCCGTCAAGCTGGACTAAGAACTGTAACCAGTAATCATAAGAGAAAATAAACCCTTGTTCCTTAAAGCCGTGTGAGGGTGATTTATCAGCAACCATGCAGACGAACTGCAAACCCCCTGCGCCATCTCACTGGGTCCTCCACCTTTTCTTTCAGCTTCAAAGTCCACTCACTGTACCAAACATGTTTCCCATTTTCAAATGCGTTCCCTGTATCCCCACTGCACATGGAATTGAGAGGCGCTCGTGGGAGTTCAGTCTTTCTTACTCACACCTGTTCTTGGCCAGAATCACACTAACCTAGTTGCGTTTATTGGGGGTGGGGGTGGCATTGGTAAATGTTTTCAGGCAAAACAGAAGCACTGGTAGGTTTCCTTGACTGCAAGACCCAACTTCCCTTTTGCTTTGTACCATTTGTTGGTTTGTTTGGGTTTTTTTTTTTTAATGCAGTTTGTTTCTGGGAAAGTAGAAACACGTGTTATTTTTATCTTTAGGGAACTGTCTTCTTGATCCGACACAGGAAGAAGACCTAGTTCGATTATTATTGCTCCAAGCAAGCCATGTCCAGTGCTCCCACGACCCCCCCATCACTCCCCCCCCCTCCAGAGTCTCAACAGCTGTGCCACTTGTGGGTCCCATTTGAGCTTTTAGATCTTTCCTGTCTTCATACTCCATGTTTTCCTTCTAAAATTTTTACGAAGTTGTCCTTTCTCCCTCCCTCCCTTCCTCCCTCCTTCCCTCCCTCCCTCCATTTTACTCCCTCCCTCACTGTCTTCCTTCCTTCCTTCCTCCCTTCCTTCCTTCCTCCCTCCCTGCCCCTCCTTCCTCCCTTTCTCATCCCTCCCTTCTTCATTCCCTTCCTTTTCTTCCTTTTCTCTTTTCCTTCCTTCTTTCTTTTGATAAGGTTACATGTGACCCAGGCTAGCCTCTAACTCACTAAGTAGCTGAGGATGACTTAGAATATCAGACCTCCTGCCTCCACCTTCTGGCACGCTGCGTGCTGAGATCACGGGCATGCTTTGCCTCTCGCGTGCTGAGATTCCAGGCATGCTCTGCCACACTCTGCTAAAGCCGCATTGGGGATCCAACTCCAGGGCTTTGCACACGCTACACAAACATTACCAACTGAGCCACATCCCCACCTTTCAAGACTGTCCTCTGAGTCCATCCTGCCCGCAAGCACCCGAAGACATGTGGGTTCCTCTGAGAGCTCTCTGTCTAATGTATAATAGGAGAAGTAGATGGACTACCCCGAGGTTCCTCAGCCATTTCCTCTTCTGCAATTTTCCAAGCCTCTTTTTCATGTCTTTTTGAATTTCTCTCTCTTGACTCGTGTGGTATTTTTAAATTGCATTTAATGTCATTTAGGATATAAATATGCTCCCTGTGGGGTCTGGCCTCCAAACTCCTTCTCCTTGGTCAGAGATGGAGGGGACGGTGTGGTCCCTGGGGATTTGGGCATCTGGTCATCTGGTATACCACCCGGCAGCTCTTCTGGGGCATACAGCAGGAATCATGGGCACCAGAGTTCGCCGGCAAGTGTCTAGGGATAATCACACTAATACACTAGAGTGTGCAAATAGCCTCAGAGGCTTCTAAAAACAGCCTTGTAGGAGGACACTCAATACACAATAAGCCACATATTTAAAATGCAGTTTGATACATTTTTGACATATGTATATCAGTGAAACCATCGCCACCATCCAGATAGCAAGTATATCCACTACATCCCCTGAATGCCCCCTGTAACTTACCCCACAGCTTTCCCACCCAAACGTCCTCACAATCACTGATCTTAGACGCTACACGTTCATTTGCAATTCCTGAAACTTTATATAACCCAAATAAAAGTTAATTAATTAGAAGTAATAAAACATAGAACATAAGACACCTGTCTTTCTTTGCTTAAACTTTTGAGAATCCATGCGTGGCAACGTATGATTCAGCAACTGCTCTTTTTTGCTGATGCATAGTATTCTGTTTTGTAGCGATGGACCCCTGGCTGATTTCTTTAGTTACCTCTGTGGCGTCTCTCCACTCTCCCCCCACATACACTAAGACACGGCTCCAGGCCATTAGGATGGAGAAAGGCAAGTTCACTGCCCGTTCCTCCGCCTCAACTCCAGAGATTCAGACACAGGCAAATCTGATTTATTGGGGGTAACAACAGCTTATATAGACAAAGGACCACAGGGCGTAAAACAGGCAGCCAATCGTGTCAAAGGTCAACACAGCATGCAAGCCTTACAGGTCAGACTCAACGTATCTCAGTATGAAAGGCAGGTCAACTCCTAAAAGCCAACTAGGGCTCTCTGTAGTGTGGTCAGGGTTATGCCCAGGACACCAGCTCTCAGCGCCATCTTTGGTCCCATGTGCTCAGCTATGCCCTGGGGTAATTCCTGGGCAGGCCCAACAATCTCTCTTGCCTGTGCTCACCTTGAGGCCGAACCCTCCCTAAAGGGGCGAGACCACACAGTGGCCATGAGACTCCAGGAGCCCGAAGCAGAAGGTTTTCATTGTGAGCCCAGCGAAACTGAAGAAACTGATGAATGTCAGTCACTTTCATTTCCAACTGGCATTGCTTTATAAGTTTTCTCTACCTCCCTTTACCCACTCTTCACTCACGCTTCCCAAAACCCTTCGCATCCCCTTACAGGATTCCTGCCTTCAAATGAGATTCCTCACTTCAAGTCAATCTTAAACTGGGGTTTCTCACAAGCAGCGGCTCTTCATGAAATGTATGGCCAGCAGGACCCGAGTCCTTCAAAGAAGGGTGAGCAGTGACCTCCCCAGACCTCTGGAAACCCCAAGAAGGAACTTGACAGTCCACCTTTCAACACAAGCATCGCCAGTAGCGCTACCTATCCAGACATGTTGCTACTGCATAGTGCTGGAAGCCATTGATTTTGACCCCAACAATCACGTGAGGGTCTCACCCACCATCCTATAGATTTCTCCAATATGTTATCTAACAATTACGGAAGACTTGTGGAGAATTGCAAGGCTTGCACAATAAGGTTTTCTTCTCTGTGAGTTAACAATACAAAGAAAATTCCCATATATTTGTTTCTTTTGGTTTTGGTTTGAAGCAGAGCCTGACGTTGTAGCCCAGGCTATCCTGAAGCTCACCGTGTAGCCCAGGCTGGCCCTGAACAAACGGCTATAGTCCTGCCTCGGTCTCTTGGGTGCTAAGAGAACACATGGGCTGCTTTCCTGTTGGCCCAAGACTGTAGGTTTGTAGTTTCACCCACTGACTTGTTTAGGAAGGAAGGAGCCCCCTATGAAGGACCTGAGGCTCAGGGACAAGATCTGTGTCCAGCACTGGGAGGCGGGGGGCAGTGCTGGTTAGTTCTCACGTGGGCAGCGAAGCAAGAAAGCCAGTGAAGTCCTCGGCACACGTGAAGGCTTCAGCATCAGCATCATCAGGACCAAGCCAGGCCGTCCCTGACCCTGTGTGCACAGGGACTCAGCAGGAGCAATGGTGTCTCAGACAGCCAGACAGCAGTCGCTGTGAGGACTAGAGAGTCAGACGGGGGATGGGCACCCAGAGGCAGAAAGATGCGTCGCTCTTACAGGTCTTGCAAGTTCTGGGGCAGGTCCCCTGGGTGAAGAGCCGGCTCCTGCTGCCACAGCAGGTGGTGCCTGGGGTCTGTCAGCTCAGCCAGAAAGGAAGTGGGAAATCATTCTGATGTCACAAGCCAATGAGGCCTGACATAGGTATTACCCTTAAAAGGTCACTGCATTGGTTTGTCAAGATATTTCTCAACATGTTCTTACCCTTACTCTTGTTAAGCTTCCTATGACAGTGTAGCCTTCAGGAGACAGCCAGAGGCAATTCTAGAAAGTTCAGGGGGGCTCACAGATTTGGGGGGGGGGCTTACACGTGATCAGTAGTCAAGGGAATGAAATGAATCCCAACAGGATAAATCACTTCCCCTTTGATTTCCATCGCCTGCAGTGAGCTTGTTATTCCCAAGGCCCAAAAGGGGGTGTGCCTAGAACAATTGCTTCCCTGTGAAGGGCTTGCTTCTAATTTGGAAAAGTGGTCACATTGGTCTGTGGTTGGTTTGAGAGAGGCTGGGCTGGCCTCAAATCCACTATGTAGCTGAGGGTGTCCTGACTCTACCTCTCCAGTGCTGGGATTTCAGCTGTGTTGACACCAAGCTCAGTTTTTGGGATACCGGGGACCAAAGCCAGGTCTTACGTGCTTGCCAGACAAACATTGTACCCCCTGAGCAACATCCTCAAACCCACAGTTTGTTTTATTTATTTTTGCATTTGTGTGTGTGTGTGTGTGTGTGTGTGTGTGTGTGTGTCAGAGAGAGCTGTACGTGCATGTGGAGGCCCAAGAGCAACAAAGAGAATCATCCTGGGTTGCTCTATCATCCTGGATTGCTCTATCATCCTGGATTGCTCTATCATCCTGGATTGCTCTATCATCCTGGATTGCTCTACCTTCTTAGTGCTTTTGCTCTAAAGTTTCCTAGACTTTACCTTCCAGGGTCTGAATTAGAGACCATCACCATATCCATCTAGCATTTTTTCTTATAAAAACATGATATTTAGGGATCTGAACTCAGATCTTTTTACTTGCGAAGACAAAGGTTTGAACCACTAAGCCATCTCCCCAGCCCCACAGTAGGTTTTAAAACCACACATTTACTCATGTATTTTGTTAAACAAGAAAAAACATCTTTTTGAGGCAGCCCTCGTGATATAGCCCAGACTGTCCTTGAGCTAATGTTATGGGTCCTGCTTCAGCCTCTCAGGCCTTGACTGACAATTCTCAAAATTTCACTTGAGTGACTATCGCAGTCAGCCTGCATGGTTGTTGATAAATCACCATCAAATGGTTTAAGGAAACAAGAGGTTTATTTTCTCTTACAGTTCTTGGTTACAGTTTGTCCATCTTAGAAGGAGAGCTCATACCAGCACCAGGGCCGAGGGAACTGGCCACACCATCTCTACATAATGGCTGAGAGAGGGACGATCCTTACTTGCAGACCAGCATGTCTGGCCAAGTGTACACAAGGATGCCTCTTTCTCAGTCAGCTCTCTGTATTTTATTCCAGAGCCTGGTCCCACCCACCATCGGCTGAGCCTTTCCTATCAACTAGACAATCTCCTGCAGGTTCGCTCTGGGCCTTACTCAACCCTCAACTGTCAAGTTGACGCCATGCCTAACTATACCAGTGACGCACAGCATCTGAAGGCCAATGAGTTGGTAGACCAGTCCTTGCTAGGCTGCCGTTTCCCTCTTAGAGAAATGGAAAGACCACCACCCACTCTATGAAATGCTGAGAAATTCTCTGAAGAGCCTAGCGCCGTGTGGCTAAGACAATTCAATGCCCAGTAAATGTTCTCTCCCGCCCTTTCTTTTGCCGTCCTAACTTTCAGAACAATAGGCAAAGAATATGACATAAGATGATGCAAAGATCGATGTTCTTGCGTTCAGCGGATGCAAGCAAGTTTATAGCTGGGTGGACTGGTCATGGCCGCCTTTCTGTGAAGCAGCTCTTGTCCCGTCTGCACGGGGTCGAAACGGGGGGCACAGGCTGCAGAGGTAGTTCCTAAAGGTCCCCTCGAAGAGCAGATAGAGGAGGGGGTTGACGCAGCAGTGCGTGGTGGCGATGATCTTTGTGATCTGAACGCTGGCGTCCAGCTTGGAGTCTGTGGTGGGACCCTGCAGGGCCTCGTGTTCTTGGAAAGCGGCCAGGAGGAGCAGCACGCTGTGGGGCGCCCACATCAGAAGGAAGACACCCTCGATGAGGAAGGCAAGCTTGCAGAGGTGGTACTGCTGCTCCCCGAAGCTCCGCGCCTTCCTCATCCGCAAGCAGCAGAATATGAAAACCGCCACTGGGAGAGCAAGTACCAAGACCGTCATCTTTACGGCCAAGAGATGCCTCCAGGACGGCTCCCCGGCTCGCAGGAACGGGGGTCTGCTAAAGGCGCAGGCGGATGCCAGTCTTTCCATCTGAGGTTTGTAAAACACGGATTCAGGCAAGGCCACCAGGATGGCCACCATCCACGCCAGGACACTTGTCACGACACTTCCAGACACCGTCCTGAGGGCTGAGGATAAACACCGGGAGTGGGGGAACATCTGGTACCCATGGGCAACGAGAAGGACGCTGAAAAGCACCTGGCCGTGTAAGCCGGAGGCCTGAAATCCGAGGAGAACTTTACACGTGACGACTCCAGGGCTTTCCCCTTGCCCCGCAGCGTGAGCCCAGAACGGCAGGGGGAGCAGGAAGCAGAGGCTGCAAAGTGCCAGATTCAGAAGGTAGATGTTTCCCACGTGCTTGAGTCCTTTATACCGTTCCAGGATGCACAGGAGCAAGACGTTGCCCAGGAGACCCACCACAAACGCCGTGGAGCAGAACCCGAGCACCTGTTGGGCTGAGAGGAGGTCTGTGTGGTGGACGCCATCTGGCTCCCTCTCCTCGTGGTCCAGATCATCCTGGATGAGGACATCATAGTCATCCTCCGGGGTCACCGTGTAATTAGCCATCTTCTCGCTGCTCTGAATGTGGGAGAAACCAGAGGTTATTTCTTTTTTTTCCCCACTCTCTCTATCAATCCCCCCCCAAAAAAAAACAGAACTGAACCCACACGCTAACATGGCTCCTTTCCTGAACCTTATTTTTAGCTGGAGTCTGGCAACCTCTCCGGAGACTGAAAGTAAACATTGGGTAAGCTCCGCGTCCATTTCTTCAGAGTGGCGGCTGTGTGCAGCCTTCTCATGCAGCCTCCAGAGACAAACCAGTCATCGCTGTCATGGGCCACCAGACAAGGAACGGAGACAGGACCCTGTTCTCATTTAAAGCATTCCGGTTGAAATCAGACTTGCCGGAGAGAAACAGGCATCTCACAAAATGCACAGCGAAAGAGAAGCTGATACTGAGAAGTTAGTCCATCGTCTTCTATGTGTTAAGAAGTTTGCTTACCCCCTCGAATCAGCTTTCCCCCCGGGGTCCGGCTGTGATGTGTTTCTCGTGAAGGATATAAACAAATGTTTGTAAAAGCGAAACCACGCTAGAGCCCCCGTGGAACGAGCTAGTGAGATAAAGATGACTTACCATTTTGAGGGAGTTCCCGGGGGGTGGAGAAGTGTGCGGTCTTGTGACCTACCATCCTGGGAGCTGCGTGAACATTGTGGGCAGGAGAGGATCGCTTCCTTTTGAACAGATCTTGACCCTGAGAAGTCAGAAGGCTCACCAGTGACCTCTCTTTGGCTCTATTTTTTTCTAGTCACGGGTCTTAAGGACCAGTCGGAATGAAGACCCAGAAAGTTGGTCGGATCTTGGGTGCTTCTGAGAGAAATTGGGAAGTTGTTCTCAGCTCCCTCATCCCTGGGTCCCCCCGCCTTTGATTTCCCATCCCCTCCACACAGCCTTCCTGGCTGTACCAGATAAGGGTACTTAGCTGCGGCTGCTTGCAGTGATAAGAGAGGGTGATGTCAGAATGTCGAGTGTACTTACCTGCTCCCGGTGTTTGTCATTTGCTCTCTGGATAAGTAACGGTGCCCAGAACAGAGAAGCGTCCACCGTCACCGCAGTCCTGATCCACCAAGGCAGTATGGGCACAAGGTCACTTCCTGAATTAGCGCGAGACCAGTAACCCACAGTGAGAAACCTAGAGAGAGCTGTGTGCTGGGTTTTCTTTGACTGTCAGCTTTGGGAAGCACCACTGTGTCTTTTGGCTGGTGATTAGAGTTCCAAGGGAGGATTTGGAGACTGTGAAAGCCACAGAGTGACATTAGTTAAGGAGCAGGTTGGGGAGGGAGCAGGTCAGAGATACAGTGGTCATGTTGGTAAACATAGATTGCTCTGGGCATTCATATACAGCAAGGAGAGGAAAGCGGCAAGTAGCTCCGTGGAAGGAAAAGAATTAGTGCTGGAACGCTTAGAGTGACAGAGAGAAAGAGAGAGAGAGAGAGATTGTGTGTGTGTGTGTGTATGTGTGTGTGTGTGTGTGTGTGTGTGTGTGTGTGTGTGTGTGCAGGAGCAGGGGAAGGAGGGAGGGGGGAGACCCTCTGCTAGGAAAGACCCAGAGCAGGGAAATCCCGTGAGAGCATCCAATCGGGTGGGAGATCCCAAGAGAGTCGAGGATAGCCTGGCGCTGAGACTGGGGGTGGAGAAAGGAAAGCGATCCAGTCACCTGCGCTTGGACTGGTGGGCAGGGAGCAGCAGGAGACTGGAGAGGGTGGGAAGGGGGATGGACAGAAAAGAAGAATTTGAATTAACTGGAAGAAATATGGAAATCTGAGCTGCTCTCAGTTGCTTATTGTAGATTCTTCTCCATAGCCACAAGGTCATGGGTACACCCTGACCACCCCTCACCCTTTCTCGTCCCTCCCCTTCCCTTCAGACCCTTTTGTCCCCCTAGACAGTTTCACTTCTACTTCCTGCCATATACATATACATAATGGTTTTATGTGTCTGTAAAACATCTAAGAACCACAGGGAGAGAAAATGTACAATATTTGTCTTCTGACACTGGCCTAATTAGCTTAAGATGATTATCTCCCATTATGTCCCTTTTTCCTGCTAAGGGCATAACTTCATTCTTCTCTATAGCTCAGAAAATTCCATTGTACAACAAATCACATTTCTTTTTTATTTAATTTGCTCTTATTCTTCTAGAGTTTCATACATGAATACAACGAACTGATGTTCGTTTCACCCCTTATTACCCAATCCCATCCTCCTTCAAACGTGCTTTCATGTCTTTTTGTGTGTAAATCACGTTTCTTTCTACATTCTTCTGTTGATGGCATCCAAGAGGTTCCATAATTTAGAAATTAACAGTGCTGTGATCAGCAATGGTGTGCAAACATCTTTGTGTTGTTAGCTGGAGTCCTTTGGGTAAATACCCACGGGTGCTAAAGCACATTCTAAAGTTTGGTATGTAGCTGACAAGCCTTAGCTTTGAAGGTCCTGGGTTGTCTGGGAGAACAGAAGCAATAGAAAGAATACACATTAAAAGCGACTTATTAGATTGGTTTACACAGTACTATCCGGGTAGCCCGTGGTGGCCATCTGAGTACTGAAGAGGCTGAGAACTCAGTAGCTGCTCAGATCACGAGGCTGGGTGACTCAGCCGACCCAACCTGAGCACAAAGGCCTGGAAGGTTCCTGAAAAGTCACCTGCCTTCCGTGTCCCCATCGTAAGCTTGAAGAAGGATTGCAGCAGCTGTGAGGGAGGCAGCAAGCTTAATGAGATGCAAAGGTAACCAAGGAGGCAAAAAGCCAAGTTTTCCCCTAGAGCTCCTTTTTTCTGGGCTTGGAAGGTGCCAATCACTTTTTTTTGGGGGGGGTCTTCCCCTGCATAAGAAGAATCCCCCACAGGCATGCTCAGTGGTTCATCTCCTACTTGACTTCAGACCCATTCGAGTGCACAACCAACATGAACCGTCACAGCCTGGGTTTCCCTTTCTCACTGCAATTCAGCTCCACTTTCCGTCTGAGAAGCTGTCACTCTGCATTACTCTCCCCTATGCGCAGCCCACACTCCACTCAACAAACCTTCCTCAGGTACCTAGCATGGAGCCTAGTCCTGTCCTAGTGAAAGGGGTTAAAAAGATTCCTGCCTTTCAGGGACACCACAGTCAATCAAGAAAAAGTAAGTAAATTGCAGTTGGTAGGAAGAAAGGTTTACAGAGGAAAAAAAAATAGGGAGGGAGGAAAAGAGAAGGATCAGGAGGTTCAGTGAGCAAGACACAGCTTTGCAGAGAAGAATGGAGAGAAGCGGCAAACTATTCTTTGAATACTATTTGTTTGTCAAAGGAGAGAGAGAAGAGAGAGAGACTATGCATATGTGCATGCCATGGCACATATGAGAAGGTCAGAGAACAACTTTTTCAAAAGTCTTGTTTCCTACATTAGTCACCTAGAACCAGACCAGCCAAATCTCTCCCCATCCTAAAGTTCAGGGAACGTTGCGGAAGAGGGGGCATTAAGATTGTAAGAGCCCAAAGATGGGGAGGAGCAACGACATGCACAAGTTAGGGGTGCAGCAGCTAGGATTGGGCTTTGCCTGATCTGCACAATGGCTGACAGGTCAACGACCCCCCAAAGTCTAGCATGGGTCACAGGGGAGAAGGCTCCAGACAGTAGGATCCTTAGAGGCAAAGGATGAACAGTCATACTAGAGTTCCCATACTAACGGGGAGCCCAAGAAAGGGCTCTGGGCAATGCCACTGAGTCCTGAACCCTCACTAGGGTGGAGGACTCAGAGAGAGGTTTGGCATTCACACAAAAGGATGCTCCAGGGGATGGGAGGGAGGGAGGGGGGAGGCACTGGGACAGGGGGAAAGAGGAGTAAAAGGAAGGGGGGAAGGGGAGAGAGCACAAGGGGGGATGACTGGGCAGGGGAGAAGGGAGGGAGAGGACGGGGGTACCTATTGAGCTTGTATGATTAAGAAAAAAATAAAATGTGGGAGAAAAAAGACTAAATATTAATAAAAAATTAATTAAAGAAAAAAAAAGTCTCATCTCTTTTTCTGGGGCTTCTGGGGATTGAACTCAGGTCACCGGGTTTGCAAGCAGGTGCCTTAACCACTGGGCCTTCTCACGAGCCCAAGAGTAACAGATGGTTAAGCCCCAAGAATGATGCCTCATTCTTCCTTGTCACTAAATTCTTATATCCAAAAGGTGGAAAGAAGCATTAATTTTAGCAAAGCGACCGAGACAGTCTTCACATTTCCTTGACTGTCAGTTTATGAACGCTCTGCTTTTCGGCTCCACATCCGCGCTTCTTTGCCTTGCTCTGTGATGCTGCAACCGCGCCCTGAACCTCCTTCCTATCACCATCATCCTCATCCACCACTCGGAAGCCAGCGCCGCGTGAGCAGAATGTTCCAGTTCCCCATGAGAAGCACGGCCCTGAGTCTCAGCAGCTCGGTCCCCAACAGCTGAGGACGACAGGTGCGCCGGCCCCGGAGGAGGGCATCTGAGCCGGCCCCACCCACTCCTAGGCTTCCTACAAATTTTGTTTTACCCCGAGTAAAGAGAAATGGAAACTGGAATCTCCAAAGCTGCCGTGTCACGAGTGTATGGACCCCACACAGGAGCGCATGCCCACCAAAGGAGGAAGTCATGTGCCCTGGCAGAACGCACTGCTTATTGCTTCATCGGACCACTGGCGGCTCACCCAACCAATGTCATCAGCCTGAAGAGTCAGAGAGGAACTGGCATGTCCCGCCCAGCCTCACACCTCTACCCTCTGGTCTCACGCTTCTTCCCCAACACACTGGACACTTTATTTCTTACAGGGTCAGGCTCAGCTAGACAGACTCAGCTATCACACGTGAATAACAAAAGTGTTTCTATCGTGAATGAAAGTCTTTTTTTTTTTTTTAAAGCAAGACACCAAGTGTCATTTTCACGTAAACATATTCCCTTTGATGATATTAAATCACGACCATTTTCAATCACGCTGGAAAGTTCTTCCTCTGCATTCTGGGTGGGTGTCCCAGGCCGTGAGATCCAAGCTGGGCACTGAGAAGGTTCTGCTTCCCTCCTGTAGCACCAACCTCCCCAGGACTGGTCCCCGAGGCTCCTCAGAGGTTGACCCCCGTCACTAGGGACACGGTCTGAGCCTGGGAATCCACAAACTCCATCTCTTCCTTCCCTGTCCCAAAGGACTCAGCCACGCCCCGGGGAAAGGATCTCGGGAGAGCGCCCTCATCTCTAAGTCACAAGGTTGGTCCAAGCCCTTCTGGAGAGCCTAAGATGTGAGACTCAAAGGATGCTTTTCTGGGGAGAGCGGGGGAGGGAGAAATGACTCCTTGCATCCTAATACCATGAGCCGGTGAGGAAGAACCAGCCACTTAGGTTGCAATGGAAGAACATTCTGGAGAGTTTTATTTTCCCCCTGCCCTTATCTTGCTGGTGTCTGTGCAGCATTTGCCACTGCTCCTCTTCCTCACTTCCTCTTCCTCGGCTCTGGGCTGCTGAGCTATTCCAGACATCGCTCTGCCCTTCCTGGGACGACGTCCTTGTTCTTTTGCTGCTTGATGCGCGACGCCACAGTCTGTCTGGGCCGTTTCATCAGACCCCTCTGGTGTCCACTGTCCAGAGATCAGATCCAGATCCACATCCGGTCACTCTGCTGAGTTCAGCGCCGGCGCACCTAGCTTCCAGATACAGGCTTGACGTCCTGCAGACGTGCTGACTCCACCTTGTCTTGAAAACCGCAGCCGTCCTCTCGCCAGGGCCCCTCACGTCACTGGGCTGGAGGCCCAGTGCGGGGCTCTGACCTTTCTTTTATCCAAGTCCCAAGAGTCCTTCACCGTCACTCATCATATTCAGAGCCGTTAACTTCTCCCTCAGCGCCTGTCGGTCTGGGCCGCCCCGCCACTGGGTTCTGAAGGCAGCTCCGCTGGACACCATACCATCCCTGCCGCACCTCCCCTGGGTTCTGGAAACGGCACCACCCACCTCTCTGTCTCCAACTCTGCCTCCATCTTTGCCTCTTTCCACACAGACCCCACACACTAGAGCCAGTCTGAGATCCCACACTGGCATCCGCCCCTGGCTTAGGACATCTATCTACTCCATGGTGCATGTTGCAGTTCGACTGCATAGTTGCTGATAAATCACCGTCAAACGGCTTAAGGAAACAAGGGGTTTATTTTCTTATGATTGTCCGGTTAAGTTCTCAGTCCAGCTTGACGGGAGAGCTCACACCAACATCAGGGTCAAGGGAACTGGCCATACTATTTTTACATAATGGCTGAGAGAGGAACGATCCTTACTTGCCAGACCAACATGTCTGGCCAAGTGTACACAAGGATGCCAATTCTGTCAACCAGCTCTCTGTATTTAATCTAGAGTCTAATGCCACCAACCATAGGCTGGATCTTACCCATCAGCTAGACAATCTCCTGCAGGTTTGTTCTGGGCTTAACTCAACCACCAATTCTCCACAAATGTGCCCAGACCTCAAGCCTTCACCTGTCAAGTTAACACCTGTGCCTAACCATGACAGTGCTACAAGGCTTACCAAACCTGCCCTCTTCCTTCCAACTTCCAACCTATCGCTTCCCTCTCTCCTTTGCACGCTCAATTCACTTCCATTCCCTGACGTCGCCTCCTCCACACACCTCTTTACCATCGCCATTGAAACCCCCCCTTTATTTCACAAAGACACTCTTCCTTGTACTTTCTCTCCCATAAAGAGACTTCAGCCATCTCAGATACACACGTGCTGAGAAAGACCAGCACCGCACGACTTAAGTACATCTCACCAGTCGGGGGACAATCCACTCATGCATTCTGGCCCCCAGTGGAACGTGTGATGGGGATGAATTCAGGAAGCAGGCATGACAGAGCGATACACACATGCGGATGAAAGCAGAGAGTCTGGGGACAGTCTTGGGTATCCAGAACATTCCATGAGTCTGGCGTCAGCTGCAGAACCTGTACCAGTTCCTCACATGCCTCACAGTCTGCCGTGATGAGGGGGAGTTGACAACACCCCAGTGGGGTTTCTGCAACATAGCCCTGGAGACATTCAAGATTGAACAAAAGGTCATAATGATTAATCTTAAATGTCAGTTTGGCTGGAATTGCAGTTCACCTGCATTGTTGCTGATAAAACCACCATCCAGAGGCCTAAGGTAACAAGGGGTCTATTTCTTCTTACGATTTCCGGTCACAGTGGTCTGTCCATCTTAGCAGGACAGCATGCACCATCTCCACAGTGCACAGGGAGCTGGCCTCATATATGCGTAACAGCTGAGAGAGGGATGATCCTTACCTGCCAGACCAGTATGTCTGGCCAAGTGTACACAAGGATGCCTCCCCTCTCAAACAGTTCCCTCTGTTTCATTCACCTGTTGACAATCCCGTGTCTCCAGATGCTACTGGATGTCCCCTGGGAGTAGTATCCTCTCATTGAGAATTGCTAGAAGAGTCAAACTACGGGTGGGAAAAGAAAAAGGTGAAAGAATTATCCAGGGTGCCTTGAACAGGAAACGAATCCTATGGGACTCGGGCTTGAGGGAAAGCCACAGAACATTCTCAGGACCATGAAGAAGCAAGTTAGCTTCTAAAGCAAAGGAACAAAGAATGGTCTCAAGGAACAAGGTGTGGTGCTAAATTCTGTTTGTATGCATATCATTATGAGACATCACAGGGTTCACGGGGGCGGGGAGGTGTACTCAGGTTCTCACACAGTCCTATCAAAAGCCAATTTGGATAGCTCAGCACCGTGGTGCTTGGAAACCTCTCCCATCTCCCACCACTGCCCAGGGAGCATGCGTCCCTCTGCACTGTGACTGTTTATCTCTCTAGTTCCTGATTTTAGACCCTTAAATCATTCCTGGGTACAGGAATGTGTGACCCATTATACACCTGTACCTCCAGTTCTTTCCCTGCTTCTCAAATGAATAATTTAAGTGCACATCCCAGAATTAGACACACTTCTTTACTTCTTGCTAAGAAAATTATTTGATGAGGAGGAACAATCAATTCTCTTTGACCCCCGAAGTGGGGCAAAATATATGTATAATAATAAAATATTAATATAATTATATTATTATAATTATAATTATTACAATTATATAATAATTATAATAATATATTAATAATATATTAATAATATAAGTTCCAAAACTCTAGCCCAACATCTTGTGGGAATAGCTGGAAAACACTATCTTTGCACTTGCCCATGAAAAACTGTCCACTTCGTGGGAAGAAACTACAGCAACTGAAAAGATGGGCAGGGGAAGTACTTCTTTGCCAGAGATGGGAGAAGCGGGGACTTTCGCAGTTGTGCTAGTCAAAGCATTTGAGGTATAAGCAGCAGACACTAGTTCAGACTCACCCAGCAATGGAAGGGAACCTGTAAGATTCACAGCAAAGAATGGCCCCATGCCTGGGCAACATGCAACCCAGGGTCACTCTGCTTGAGACATCTCCCCAGGCGGTCAGGGGTCCTTTTCCAGGCTACTGTGGCTGATGTAGAACCTGGTTATATTCATCATTTCCAGAATTGGCTTGAATGAATTCATTTGGGGTAGCACCCAGTCCACATTCATGATAGGAAAGAGACCTCTTGTGCTTTGTATACACTGCAATGGCCTGAAAGAAAGTGGATTCTTTCTTCTCTCCTCCCCTCCCTCTCTTTCTTATCTCCACACTTACATAGTGTCTCTCCATCTGCTCACTCATCCATTCATGCCTGTCTATCATCTATTATCTGATCTCTGTCTACTAGCTGCCTATCTTTCCATCCTCTATCTACCCATCCATCTGTCCATCCATTCCATCTGTAGCAGTCAGCCTGCATGGTTGCTGATAAATCACCATCAAATGGCTTAAGGAACAAGGGGTTTATTTTCTCTATGATTGTCCGGTTACAGTTCTCAGTCCAGCTTGACAGAAGAGCTCACACCAATACTAGGGCCAAGGGAACTGGCCACACCATCTCTATATAATGTCTGAGAGAGGGATGATCCTTACTTGTGAGACCAGCATGTCTGGCCAAGTGTGTACAAGGATGCCAACTTTCTCAGTCAGCGCTCTGTATTTTATTCCAGGGCCTAATCCCACCCACCATGGGCTGGGCCTTCCCCATCAGCTAGATAATCTCCTGCAGGTTTGCTCTGGGCCTAACTCAACCACAGAGCTCAAACCCTCAACTGTCAAGTTGACACCATTCATCTACCAATCCACCCATCCATCTGTCCATCCATCCATCCATCCATCCATCCATCCATCCATCCATCCATCATCTACCTCCTCTCTATGGCACTTCTGTCACACGGACTGCACACCTCTGCACATTTGTAGAATTTGTTCCTACCCTTGTGTTCCATTTAAGTAACTTGTTCCCCCAGCTCTGGGTATTATCTGGGGAGACTGTAGACCTTTAGGAGGTGAGGCTTGCTGGTTGAAGTCCATAGGGGCCGGACTTGTAGGCTGTAGCCCAGTCTCCTGGTTCTAGTCTTCCTCTGCTTCCTGGTAACCGCTCTGAGAACAACCTCTGCTATACACTCCCACGGCCAGGACCAAAGTTGCTGTCTGTGCCTTCTGCATTGTGATAGTCTGAAACCCTCGGAAACCACAGGCCAAAACCTTTTCTCCCTTAAGTTGTTTCTGTCAAGTGTAGCGGTAGCACTGATGGAAAAATAAAATCAAAATTATGGTGCAAGTCAAAGTATCTGCTTTGCGTGTATATACACATGCTTAAAATGCACGCCAAGCCCTGTGAGTTATTATTGTTTTAATGCCAACTTTTCATTCTTCGCAGCAGCATCATTTGCCTTGACGGGGGGTGGGGGGCCGAAGGGGGGTGGGGTGGGGTCGTGCCCTAGCTGGACAGAGTTTAAGGGGAGGGTACCCTGAAACCAGGAAGTAAACGGGAGGAGAATGTTTTTGTCCACATGCGCAAAATGAATACCCACCTGTAAAACAACACATAGCAGAGTTGTTCTCCCTCGAGTTTGAAATTGTCAGGCTAGGGCAGGAACCAGACATCTCACTTTTATTTACTTTTCACAGGGGAAGGATAGGCCAAAAAAGCATCCGAAACCAGAAAGGAATCTACATATTTGGAGCTCAAAGGTAGACTTTTCAGTTAAGTGTAGATCACAAAAGTTGTGGGCCAGCTTTGAGGAAGGCGGAGGACTGAGGTTCAGTTGCAAAAATCAGCCTGGCCCTGGCCCACGTGACAATTGCTGAGAGGCCAGACGCAATCTTTTTTTGGACTTCTTAAGCTTCACACGTAGTGTGACAACCTCAGACCCAGCCTTCATGGTCATTATCATAGACTCAGAGAGGGGTCCAGCTCTCTGACAGGAGTGAATCCTCGAATCCTAGGCCTTGCACTCGGTGTGACAGACTCCGGTCCTCACAGCTCAGTGTGAAAAGTTTGGCGCCCTCTCCTTCTGCCCTGTGGGACAAGCTCACGATCCAGCCATCAGGCCCCAGGGTGACAGGCTTTCCACAGCGGCTCTCAAGCTTGACTATACTTAGAACCCCTCGGGGCAATTTCTGAGAGTCATAACCACAAGCCACTCTGCAGACTGATCAAAGCAGACTTGCTTGAAGTGGGACCCGGGTCACATTTGCAAATGACCAAATGTGATTCCAATGTGCCGTTAAGATGATGAAGCTAACACCAGAGCACAGCTTTCATGGATTCCAGATCCAGCTCCCCGAACTTACCCAGATTCCAGGGCCAGCTCCCCAACCCATCCAGGGGTGTCACAGTTAAGCACAGGTGTCAACTTGACTGTTGAGGGTTTGACCTCTGGACATATTTATAGAGAATTCATGGTCGAGTTAAACCCAGAGCAAACCTGCAAGAAATTGTCTAGCTGCTGGGGAAGGTCCAGCCTATGGTGGGTGGGATTAAGCCCGGAGAGCTGGTTGAGAGAGTCGGCATCCTTGTGTACACTCGGCCAGACATGCTGGTCTGGCAAGTAAGGATTGTCCCTCTCTCAGCTGTTATGTGGTGATGTTGTGGCCAGTTCTCTTGGCCCTGGTGTTGGTGCATGCTCTCCAGTCAAGCTGAACTGAGAACTGTAACCAGATTGTTGTAAGGAAATAAACTCCTTGTTCCTTTAAGCTGTTTGATGGTCATTTATTATGCAGGCAAACTGCAACAAGGGGTGATTGTGAGCAGTGTTAGACCCCCCTCTGTGGTGGTCCCTACTTCCCTGGCTAATCACATGAGACCAATAAACACCACCATGACAATGGATCGTGCCTACTACAGCCCTATCTGGACATGGGGTAGGCTCGGCTCTTCCTCTATAGAGAGAGGAGACTGAGCCAATGGTCTTTGGCAACCTTACCGTTTTCAGAATATATATTTCCATAACAGAGTTATAGCAAATGCAATGATAATACAGGAGAGTTTAAATAACAGACGGGTTGGAGAGATGGCTCAGGGGTTAAGACTTTGCCTTTTAAGCAGAAAGTTCTGAGTTCAGATCCCAGGTCCCATGTAAAAATGCCAGGCAGTGGCAACCTGTGCTTCTGGCCTGGGTGGGCAGAGCCTAGGAAATCCCAGAGCAAAGCAAAAAGGGGGTTGAAACAATCCAAGATGGTTCCTGAAGTCACCCTGTCTTCACAGTGCGCGCGTACACACACACACACACACACACACACACACACACACACACAGAAGAACTGCCTGCATCCCAAATACAGATGACTGGTCCCAAAATACTTCGAATACACTGGATTGAAATGAAACGCAGGAGAGACTTGAGGAATTCTATGGACCATGGTGATGCTTAGTTAGAAATCATTCTCGGGGGCTGGAGTGTAGCTCGGCTAGCGGAACGCTTGTCTATCACATGCAGAGCCCTGGGTTCGATCCCCAGCATCTCATGCCTGTAATCCCAGACCAAAACCCTATCACCATGACAACGGATCGTGTCTGCTACGGCCCCATCTGGGGATGAGGTAGGCTCTGCTCTTCCCCTACAGAGAGAGGTGGGGGCCGCGGGAGACAAGAAGATCAAAAGTTCAAGGTTATCTTTCAGCTACATAGCAAGTTTGAAGTCAGCATGTGCTACATGAGACCCTGTCTGGGAAAAAAAATATTAATTTTCTGACCTTATTGAAGGTCTTGAGTTCAGGACTTTGCAGATTGGCCAGAGCGACAGGAATGTTCATTTTACAAACACCAATTGTTTGGTTTCCTCAATTGATGCCCCTCTTGTTCTTCACAAGCAGTGGGGGCCAGATGCCCCTCATCTACCCTTGGCTTCTGTCCACAACTGGAATCGGGGAGAAAACTTTGGTCTTGCCGTTTGAATGTTGGCTGCTAGTTGCCAGGGTGGCCCCTAGGGGGCAGAATAACTCAAGGTTCTCCATGGCTTTTACAGACCTTTCCATTAACTTTAGTTCTGACGCTCTCCATCCATGCTTTCAGAACTAGCTGGGTTCTCAAGAAATGACAAAACAAAACAAAACAAAAGTCCTGAAACATGACACACTCACAAGGACACAGAACTTACAAGCAAACTAAATAATGACAATTTAGAACCAAGTGTAAGGACTTCCAAAAATGCTTAAAGAAATACAGATACAGGGGACTGGAGAGGTGGCTCAGGGGTTAAGCCTCTGCTTGCAGGCGGAAAGTCCCGAGTTCGGATCCTAGACCCCATGTATAGACGCGGGTAGAAGCGGGGGCGGCCTGTGTTTCTGGCCTGGTTGGGCGGAGCCTGTGAATTCCGGGGCAGAGTAAACAAGGAGGAGGTGGAGGCGTCCATGGTGGTTCCCGAATTCGCCCGAGGTTCTACACACACACACACACACACACACACACACACACACATACATATGCACACATGCACAATTGAATAAATAATAAAAATTTTTTAAAAAGAAATACAGATACAGGACATTGGTTTCAAATTTACTATGATCTAAGATATTACACTTTGACTGCATTTTAGAAAATTCAAGCAAGGTTTTTATAATGAGTCATTCTACAGCAAAGGAACTATAGAAATGACTTCATTTTTTCTTCTGCTGCTTTCCCCCAAGGATTCAGGAAAACTTTTCCATGCTAAGTAAGTAGCATGGAAACACTACAAAGAAGGAAGATAGGAAGTGCAGGAAAAGCTCTCAGGAAGCTGGTATTGAGTAACACGCTTGCATTAGAAGACTTCATAATTGGGTTGGGGCGATCCCATGTAAGATGACCAGTGACTGTGGTAGCCTATCTGTAATTCCAGTCTCAGAAGGCAGAACCCAAGAATCTCCAGAGCAGGTTGGCTAACCAGACTAGCCATGTTAGTAATTCTCTCAACAAGCATAGTTATTAACCCTGGACCTCAGCATGCACCTGCACACAGGAGACTGTGCCTACACTCATGCACACACCTCCCACATACATATACACGAAAATGAAAGGGAGAGAAAAAAGAAGATTCACAATTGAGTTATGTTCATGTTTGGGGATCTGTCTCCCTCTGTCTGAGAAAAAAAGAATAACTTGTGAATTCACCCAAAAGATTCTATGCACGGACTCATTCGCAAATATGGATCAAAATACTACAGGATATGTAGCAAGTGATCAATATGTATTTGAAGAAACGAATGGTGAAGAAGGGGAAAGTAGTCAGAGAGGAGGTTGGGTAGCATCAACCAGCCTTAGCAGAATTTGACTGACAGATCCATGTCAGTAGACTGGTGGTATAGACATGGCTCACCATGGCCAGAAGGCATTCTGGGGCTCCCATAGATGTGGCCCTGGTACTATCATGGTGGCACCGACCAGATGGGGCTGTTGAGCTGGGACGAGGATTCCAAAAATAGATTAGGGAATTGGGGAGATTGGCTCAGCAGGTAAAGTGCAAGCATGAGGTCCTGAGTTTGAACCCCCAGAACCCACATAAAACTGGGTGCAGTAATGTATGTGTGTAATTTCAGTGCCCCTGGTAGTGATGTGGGAGATAGAGCAGATTTCCTGGAATACAGCTGGTATATGCAGCAGTGAGTTGGAGACCTTGCTTTAAACAGGGTAGGGGTGAGGACAACGGGCTGTAGGATGTGTGTGCGCATACACACACACACACACACACACACACACACACACACACACACACACACACACACACACACACCCTTAGGGGTGGATTCTGTTACACATAAAGAGAGGGAGTCATTAATTTGCTGCTACAGCCTTGCAGGGCCCTCTTGCTCCCTCTGCTGGCAATACCTAGCATTGCACCCTGCAGCTAAGGAGCGCTGTTTGTCGTCCAGGTTTGCAAAGATGGAGAAGGGAGGGCGGCTGAGGCTAGGTCCATAACACAGCTCACCGGCTTGCGTCCTCAGCTCCTATAGCCGCCCTTCCGCAAATGTTTCAATAAACGTTTTGAATGAAAACGACTCTGCTTCCACAACACACCGAGGCACAACTCCCACGACCCGTGGCTCCCACGGCCAATAATATTCATCTCTCTTCAAATTCGGTCGTAGCTCCTCCGAGTATTCTGTTAACAACTTTTAACTGAAATAATAGTGCGATGAAGTGAAGAAAACTTGGTTAATAAATACAAACAGGGCACAGGGTTCAAGCTTGGGCTGGGATCCACCTTTGGCTGGGGCTGGCGTGAAGATGGGCCAGGGACAGAGGCCTGAGGCTGGGCTGGGTCCCGGCTGGGGCTGGGATGGGAATGGTGCAGGATCTGGCTCTTAGTTTAGAGATGAGTGTGGGGCTTGAGCTGGGCCTGACCTCAGGAATCACCTTGATTGCTCTACCTCCTTATTGCTTTGCTCTGGAGTTTCCCAGGTTCTGCCTTCCATATCTCCCTGGTATTTTCCCGTGAGATCTGGGGATCTGAACTCAGGTCTTTTTGCCTGTGAGGCACAGGCTTCGCTCCTGAGCCATTTCCCCAGCCCCCAGTGTCATTTTTGCCAAGAATGAATGTTCATTACGACACCAAATCAATCCTAAGCAGGGCTGCCAGCAAAAAGCAGATCATTACAACAGCGAATGACTTTTAGTCTAAGTATGTTCCAAATACTACATAGAGCATGCGTGTGCCAAAAACATCATTTGTTGTTTATGTAAAATTCAAGTTTCCCTGGACTATGTGTATTTTTAAACAGTAAATCTGGCAACCCTAATGTCTAGCTCGTTCTCTCTTGTTAGTAACACAGCACCATAAAATGGACAAGTTATAGAGAGCAGAGATTCATTTTCATTCCTGGCTTTGATCCAAGGTTGAGGGGCACATCTGATGACAGTCTTGCTCAAGCATCTTGAGGTCACACAGGGCAAGAGACAAAGTGAGAAAAATAGCCCCTGGCATTATTTTTTTATTTACTAGTTATCTTGTGTGTGGGGGTGCATGTGTCACAGCATGTATGGGGAGCTAGATAACTTGCAGGAATTGGTTTTCTCCTTCCAGCACATGGATTCCAGGGATTGAACTCAGATCATCAAGCTTGGCTGCAAGCTCCTTTGCCCACTGAGCCATCTCTCCAGTTTCCAGCTGGTTTTTGTACTGACCCAACTGTGAGATGACTCATTAGCCCCACTCATTTATTAATTAAAGTAATTAATTTGCTCGTGACAATAAAGCCCTAATCATCTCTTAGAGGTTTTTGTTTCTTCATGCCTCACAATGGAGAGTAAATTTCTTTGTAATTTTTGGAGAAGATGAGCCATATTCAAACCAAAGCCGCTAGCTGCGATTATTAGGTTTTCTCTCTTGACTTCTGCTTCTGCCTCTCACTACCCATTCAATATCTCCACCATTGATTTTCCTAATCCACAGCTGGATTCTTATCTTGCCATGGTCTTTGGGGACTGATCCAACTCTTCATTCTCGAAGCTTGGTTAGTACTTGGGTTCCATTTGTGTGTGCGTGTGTGCGCGTGCGTGTATGTGTGTGTGCCTGTGAATCTGTGTGTAGCAGAGTGCACTGTATGTGCCTGTAGAGGCCCAGTGGTGATAGTAGGAATTATCTTGGATTGTTCTCTGTCTCGTTTTTATTTTGCTCTGAAGTTTTTCAAGCTCTGTTTCCCAGGGCCAAAAACTCAGGCCACCACCATTTCCACCTAGTGTTTCTATGTGGAACCTGGATTCAAATTCATGTCCTTTTGCTTGTGAGGCAGAGGTTAAACCCCTGAATCATTTCTCCGGCTCAGTACTCTGGGTACTTTGCTCATCGCTGGTACTTAAAACCTTAGTAATTGGGTTTGGGGGAAATGCGGAGGCAGTTACAACACTTGCCTGCAAGCGAAAGGAACAGAGTTTGAATTCCCAGATTCCATGTAACAATGATGAACTGGTCTGGCAATCTGCTTTGGAAAAGAGGAACTTGGGAAACTTCCGAGCAAGATGGCCGACCAAACTAGCCCTATAGGTGAGTTGTGGATTTCGCTAGAGGGAGACCCAGGCTCAAGGCAACAGGGTGGAAGGACAATCAAGGCTGATTCCCAGTGTCACTCTTGGGCTTCCACGCGCACACACGTACACCCCTTTCAGTGTGAGGAGCAAGCCGAGCTGGCAACGGGTGGCCACGGGCTCAGTCGGGAACCTTCACAACACAGTAAATAATGTGTTGTTTATTTGAATCACCCCAGAATCCTTTCCTTTCAATCCCCCTGCCATAAACTGCACGGTTTATGTACACAGATCTGTTTTCAAATTCTAAACTTAGGAAGAATCCATTTCCCATCTTCACAATTGACCACACAGCAAATGCGCTTCCTCTTTTGGATTGGCAGTTCAATAGATCTAATTTTGGTCCTCGTCCCTTGATCCCCAGGGGAGGAGATGATGCAGGCAAGACCCAGGCTAGAGCAAAATGTCCGGTGAGTCAGCAGGTATCCTCGAGGAAACAGGACGCAGGAAGCTACTGGCTTCCCTGGGGCAAATTTACAACAGCTTTGGTTCTGAATTTCAAATAGGTGGACCGCAATCTTCCTTTCCCTAAGTCTTTCTTCCCCTGTCTGCAAAGGAATTGATACCAAGGGATCTTTCCTGTATACTTATTTTTCACTTCACCTGAAACACATTTAGGGTTTTTTGTTTAGTCCAGAAATGTCTGGAGATGCAAAAAAGGCTGGAAATGAGTAAGGGGAGTATTTCAGGTGAGAAAAGTAACATTTTTAGTCTCAGGATATTAACTTTACCCCCTCCCTTTCACAATGAAACTTTGAGGATCTCTTAACACAGCCGGAGGGGGGGCACTTTACCAATGGAGCTGTCTGCCCAGCTCTCTAAATCCATTTTTATAAATAGAGAATAATACTGTGTGGGTTGAGAATTCCATTTTTTAAAATAAAACATGTGCTCATAGATGACGCACTTAGAGATGTCAAACATTTTTGGGGGTTTCAGTGTGCCTGCCCCCGCAGTGTGTCGGCTGGATTCCCATTGCTCTCTGATGACTAGTCGCCATGGTAACACGGTGGTGCATAGATCCTGTCTTCCTTCCTAATGATCACTCTGTGAGCTGAGACGGTGGCATCTGGGAACAGTTGGGGACATTGTGAGGTTGGTACCCAGAGTCCCCGAGGAAGGAAGCCCCAATTGCTGCAGAGGTCTAGCTGGGTGGGTCTGAACGAATGCTGAGACTTCACATAGACCCTCCAGTCTTGCTCCACATATTTTTCCTCACATTTTTTTTTTTCTCCCTACTCCAACTTCTCTACCATCTCTAAGTATGTTCCCAGGCTTGGTTTCATTATGCAATTTGTGCTTTTGATTCTTCTTCTCAAGGTGGTTGATTTAAATGTGTTCCTAAATTCAGAAAAATGTACATTTCCTGGGGCTAATATTGTGCCAGCTCTTAGAGGGAATAGATTGGACAGAGTACGTATACATGACTTTCATCTGCTTGAGAGACTCTTGATATGTATTTTATAATATTTATTCAGAGAGAGGGAGAAAGAGAGAAGGAAAGGGAGAGAGAGAGAAATCAGAGACAACTTTCAGAAGTTATCTTCTTCCACGTGGACTTCTGGGGATTGAACTCAGGTGCCAAGATTTCACGCATGTCCCTTACACACTTACTCACTCAGCTGAATCACCAACCCGAGATTCTTGCTATTAAAAGTAGACACCCCGAGAATAGGAAACTATAGGCTGAACTTGTGAATTGAGGTTTCAAAATCCAAACCCAACATTAGTGCAGTTCAAATGTAGAAATGTTCACGTGATTCAGGCTGGGAAAACAGGTCGTTGGTTAAAGCAAAAGGACCTGAATTAGATCCCTAAATCCCACTTAAAATGCTGGGTTGGAGTGGTGACCCACTTGTAACACCAGGCTTTGGAGAGCTGAGGCCGGGGAACCCCAGAACAAGCTGGCTACCCAGAATAGCTCTATATAGGTGAACTCTGGGCTTAATTAAAGACCCTAAGTAATAGAAGTAAAAAGGAATATTCATCTCGGACCTCCCATCCATGCACAGGTGTTCCCACATATAAGACAACTTCCATACACACATAGCTACACCTCATACACACATACACATGAAAATTATGGAGGGTAAAGAATAAAGAGTTTTAGAAAGGAGATGTCCAGAAGGTTGATGTCCAGAGGGTCAAGGAGGACACGACCCCTGAGTTTGGGGGCTACTGGGAACGTGCTGACAAGGGATAGGGATAGCACGCCAGTGTCGTAGATATTTGGTGACGGAAGGGAAGAGGACCTGGGTGGGTGTCATCAGTGAGGGTCCTGTGAGGGGGTTACAGCCCGTGGCTATGATCAGACGCCTTTGAAGCTAATAAAAATCTACCTCCTTTTCATATGAGAGCTAGAGAAGGATGGGACGGGATAGGACACATCTGTGACGAGACGGTCAGGCACAGGAAGGTACACATGCAAAGCAATCTAGCCCGTCCCTCTCCCCAGCCACTGGCTCAGAATAGCACTCTGCAGGCCTGGCGCATGTCAGCTTCCTCCACTGAATCATCGAAGCGACAGCGCCGCTAGACACACGGGCCTTGTCAATTTCCATTCACTGCCCACTCAGGGGCACCAGCAGAAGGAAGGTTAAGTCTCGGCACAGTGGTGGAGGGCAGTTGGGGGTCTGTTCTCTGCACCCTGGAATGTGGGTTACTCCCCTTGCCTCACCGTGGCTGGTGGGGAGGCGAGGAGTGGCCACGGGAAATAACAGCTGTTCTCTGGGAGTTTCGAGACTAGAATGGAGAAGGCGCCTTTGACACCAAGCCACTGCCGAGTGTGTGGCTGGTCCTTGCAGATGCTGTGTGTGTGCCTCTGCGTGTCCATGCGTGTGGAGGCCGAGAATCACCTCCCCATCTCCTCAAAGCATGCACACATGCATCTCACATACACACACAAAGTAGATGAACAAGTCAATGAAAATGAAAAAAAAAAAAATAAGAGGATGGCATTAGGGACCAAGGTCATTTTTTGACCTTAGTATAAAAAACATGAACCCGGAAGGCCCGGACGCCTGTTCCCACCATTTGAGGCAATGCGGGTGACAGAGCCGGAAGTTCTTCTGCTCTTGCTCAAAGTCTGACCTTATCCCTACCTCTCCCCAGTGGGGAAGTCCTCTCGGACTCAGCCCTGCGCTGCTAAGGCACAGAGAAAAGGCGACCTCATCGCCTTTTCTTACCTGTTTCTGTGAGAGGCATCAAAGTCAAGCAGCTTAAGCAAGAAAGGGAGATTTATTTAGTTTAGGGTTTCAGAGGAGAGAAACAGTTTTTCATGGCAGAGGCAACATGGCGGGTAGCTGAAGGTGAAGGCAGCTAAGTCACTGCAAACATACTCGGAGAGTCTCTCTCCTTCTCAGCCTCCTGTGGGTCCTTCTATCTCGTCTGCTACTGGGAGGTTCCAATCGGATCTAGAGAGGTTCCCATCGGCTCTTGGTCTTTGCATTGTAAATGTATTGATCTGGTTGTCTGAGAGCTGATCTGAGTTAATGACAGGTATGTCAAATTGACACCCAAGATTAACTATCACACCTGGCGAAACTCTGCTCCATATGAACGACCTGGTCCGCAGTTCAGGAATGACGGAAGATGCTTGGCCTTCCAGGGAAAAATGAAGGGGACATAGGAAAGGAAAAGAGCTCCCTTTCCCCTCCTCTCAGCATCTGGATCTGGTTTCCGCCTCCAGCTGGCTGAGTGTCAAGAATGTCAACATAGCTGACTACAAGCTTCCTGTAGAGAAACCACATACAAACGCCACACTCCCTTCCTAAAAAATATCACTAACAAGTTTGCTAAAAAGGCAAGGTCAGTGAAATCATGCTTAGGCAAGACACAGAGCTTACCCTCCTTGTGTGACTTGTGTCTAGGAAAATTGTTTTGATCCCGTTGAATCTAGTGGCATCTGAATTGTGTCTCCAACCACACTGCTTCCTCATTATGTATACCCAGAGCCCTATCAGTTTTCTTATGATTTCATTGCAGAAGCTTCTTTTCATACGGAGATAAGTACACCAGCACGTTTTTCCTCTTAATCTCAGTTATAGATTACTTTCTCTGAATGATGTCATTTCAAAAGCATCTAAATCCCAGAGCTTTTCATATACGTGTAGTTCGGTGACAAAAAGATAATTCAGTGGTTAAAGCCTTTGCCTTGAAAGCAGAAGGATCTGAGTTCAGAGCCTCGGATTCCACATAAAAAATACCAGACAGATGTGATGACGACCTTTTACTTCCAGCCTTGGAAAGCAGAGCCTGGGAAACCCAAAGCAAAGCAATAAGGAGGTAGAGCAATCCAGGATGATTCTCCATGTTATCCTTGGGCCTCCACAGACATGCACACTCAAGTGCCCTCTTGTATACATGCACTATGTGTGTGCAAGAGGGCATGTATGTACCCATTTGTATGGAGGCCTGAGGTTGATATCAGGAATTATCTTTAATGGCTCTTCCATCTTACTGTTTTTGAGGTTGGTTTTTAACCAACTCAGAGCTAGCCATCTTCCTCTAGGGATTCCCAGGTTCCGCCTTCCACGTCAGGTGGGTCTACCACACCCACCCAGCATTTTTACATGGGCTCCAAGAATTCAAGCTCAGGGGTTGCTATAGAAACAGAACCTATGGCATGGATGTCTATACAAAGAAATTTATCAAATTAACTCGCAAACTAAAATCAGTGAAGTCGGACAGGAACTGCCTGTAGCTGCTCAGTTCTTGACATGAAGATCTCAGAAGACCAAACGTCTCAAACTTCAGGCACACAGGACAGCTTGAAGATTCTGGGCTCTGACATCAGTCAGGAATAGTAGCAGCAGCAGCAGCAGTAACACGAAGAAGACAGCAACAGACCAATAATGGACTAACAAGTCCACACAGGACAAGAGAGATCAAGTCCCTCCCCGTGGGCTTTAATGGAGTCCACCACTGGAAAACACCACCCTCCGTGGGCTGAGTCTTCCACGTCAGTTAAATAATCACCTGCAGACTTATTCAAGAGCTGACCCTAACTATCAATTCTTCACAGCTGTGCCCCTAGTGGCTCACAACTGTCACGTGACACCTGCATCTATCGCAGTCCTTTTGCTTGCCTGAAAAATGCTTTAGCCATTGAACCATCCTTCAAGCCCCCCCAAGTTTTCAGTTGACTGGCAGACCATCATTTTGAATAGAGATACTGCATTTGTGTGCATGTGTGTGCCCGTCCTCGGCGGCAGAATTACATTGACTTGTAACATTTTGACTGGTGTTTGGGTAAAGATTTTGTGATCTAGAAATGGCATAAACTATATACATGTTTTGCGTAAAAACCAGTCACTACCAAACCCAACCATTGCATCCAAGCTTGGGCAACGTGGACTTTGAAATTGAAAGGTCTTTTAATGGATATATTTGAAAAATTTAAAGGAAACAATGGTGTCTTAAGTTTCTTTTCGGTTGCTGTGATAAAAATGTCCTGACAAAGCTGTTTATTTTGCCTTCAGTTCCAGCGGGTACCAGCCATCATGGCGGCAGAAGCAGGAGGCCAGAGGATAGCTCTGTATCCTCAGTCAGGAACGGAGGATGAACACGCGTGCTCAGTGTGCTTTCTCTTGTTTATTTCGACGACTCCACCTCATACAGTGGGATGGTTCATGTTTAGGGTGAGTTTTTCCTCCTCAGTTAAGCTAATTTAGAAAGTTCCTCCCATTCCTGCCCAGACACTTGTTTCCACAACGATTCTAAATCTGATCAAGTTGACAATCAAGATTTTTTAAAAATTTTTTATTATTATTATTATTTATTGAACTGTGTGCATGTGCATGTGTATGTGCATCTCTGTGTGCCTGTGTCTGTGTATGTGTAGAACCACGGACGAATTCGCGAACCACCATGGGCTCCTCCACCTCCTTCTGCCCTGGGATTCACAGGCTCCGCCCTACCAGGACCAGAAGCGCAGGCCGCCACCGCTTCCGCCTGGCGTCTATACGTGGGATCTGGGATCCGAACTCGGGACCTTCCGCCTGCAAGGCGGAGGCTTAACCCTTGAGCCACCTCTCCAGCCCCGACAATCAAGATTAACCATCACAATAGCACATAGTTCCTCCTCCCTTTATCCAGTGTCATAGATGGTTGAGGGTTTGAGCTCTGGGCACATTTGTAGAGAATTAGTAGTTGAGGTAGGTCCAAGCAAGCCTGCAGGAGATTGTCTAGTTAATAGGTGGTGGGTGGGACTAGTCTTTGGGCAGGTGAATAAGGTGGAAGGAACTGGTCGAGGAAGTTGGCATCCTTTGGTATACTTGGTCAGACATGCTGGTCTGGCAAGTGAGGATTGGTACTCGGGGGCTCAACCATTGAGGGGGCAGAGCCCAAGACGCTCCCTTGCATGGAGCTTCCAGGAGCAAGCCTAGTACTGAGGGTCCTCGGTCACCTTCTCTGCTCTGTAGTGATTGGTGAGACGAGGGTAGAGAATCACTCAGGATGGTGATGGAGCAAAGAGGTGTGGATTGAGAAAATGGGGGCGCCCGCTCTTCCCTGACAGGTGGAGGCTGTGTGCTTGTTCCTGGGAGTGCCGACGTGTGCCACAGTTTACTGGTCCCAATGCACAGAGGCAAGCGGGTCCCCATCTTGCAGTCTGATCCGCTAACTAGACCTCTTTCAAAAAGGATCCAGCAGGGAAGCTTATTACTCTGCAGTTGGAAGTCCGAGAACAGAACGGTTCCAAGGCCCCATCATACAGAGACTTCATGATAATATTGAAGGCCAGGCGCCATCTTGCCTGGCCACGCTGTCTTGCATGGCAGAACACATAGCACTTGAATTTAGCAATCTATTTTTTTTTCCCCCAAGAGGAACTGTTTCAGATCTGACCCAAGTAATTAACTTCCGCCTCACTGTCACAAAGTGACTGCCATATGACACCACCCTGATGCAGTTCTGTCTAGAAGAAAAAGGCCATCTCTTTCTATGTGACTGTTATTAGGAGCAGGACAGTATTTCCTGGTAGTCTTCCTCTCCCTCCCTCCAAACACACACCCTGAAGGCTTCCCAGTTTCACTGATCAGAATGACATCGATTGGTCATGTCTGCACCAGACCCTGCAAGAGAAACAGAAAAGCATGACTGAAAACAGTAGGACCCGCACGTGGCCAAGCAGAGGGAGGCAGAACCTCAAACACAGCCTGGTATCTGTGGCTAAGGGTTGAGGAGGTAGAGAGACCCACCATCATCCACCCCACAGGACCAGTCGAGCTAGCTTCTCCTACTATTGGTTCTCCAAAAATCAGTTAGATGACTCTGAATATGCAGATTCCCAAACCGGAAGCCCTTGCTTGACACATGGCAACAAGAAGTTGCTGGAAAGGAGAGCTTTGAAATTAGAACCACCCTGGAGAGAGTTTTCGACTCACTAATGCTGGAGAACCTGGTAGTCTTCCTCCCCTGTCTCCATACACACACCCTGAAGGCCTGAAGTTAGTTTAAACACTAACTTCAATTGAACACCTCGGACCAGCAAGGCGGTTAGTGGGGTAAAGGAGACTGCGTGCTAAACTGGTAACCCCGAGTTCGATTCCCTGAAGCCTGCATGGTGGAGGGAGAGCAACTTCGGATCAAAAGTGGTCTTCAGCTCTCCACACATATAGGTGGCTCCTGTCCCCGTGCCCATTAATTAATAGTCAGATTCGTCTCCAGTCCCTTCGCTGCCAGTCTGCCAGCAAAGGGCTGCAGACACGCTGTGGTCCCATGTGCACCTCTGCGCCAACACTCCCAGTGATGTTAGGATGGCCAGAGCGCCTCTCATGCAAATCCTGTTTCACATGCATTATGCATCTGGCTTTCAGCTTCGCTTGCTGAATCCACGATTCCTGTTGCACTTCATGAAAAATAAATGAGCACATGATGGTTTCCTCTTGGAGGCATAAAATATTGAAAAACCCCTCTAAGGAGATGTGAACGGGAGGTTGAGGGAAATCTGCATCTGGGACTTTTTTTTTTTTTTTTTAATTGCAATACTCGGGGGTAGATTTGGCATCTGGATAGGAGAGATTATAGTTGGGAAAGACTAGCTATTTATCTGCTGGACCCTGTGTGGAGGTGGACAGATGCCACCACCAGCCATGAGGAGGTCTGAGCGGAAGCGGACACTGTGCCAGCCGCTTGTTGCTAGGGCAACCAAACAGCCATCAGTTCCGGTTTTATGGACTCTGAATCATCCGTGTTTTCCTGCCAACTGCTTCACTTCTTCAGTGGGTGTCTAAAAACAGTTTAAGTAAGTAAACAAACAGATGAGATTCCAAACTTAACACGTACAACATAAAATTCCTTAATGTGTGTGTGTGTGTGTGTGTGTGTGTGTGTGTGTGTGTGTGTGCATGTGCATTGGTATGTGTATAATTTAGGAGCATGTGCACATGAATGAACATGTATGCAGAGGCCAGAGTATAACTTTGGGCATCCTTTCTTAGGACACCACCCACTTGTCAAATCAAAATAGACTGGCTGGTCAGTAGCCTCAGCTATCTCCGTCTCCTCAGGCCTGGGATTGGAAGTGCATTCCATTACGCCTGGCTGTTTTATGTGGCTTCTGGGAGGATCAAGCACCGCTCCCTGTGTTTACAAGGCAAGCACTTTACCCACCCAGCCATCTCCAAGGCTCCCAAATAAAACGTTGGATGTTCTAATCTTCGTGGCTGAGTGTTTCTGTTGAAGTCGGATTTCTTGGGATTCCTGTGTTCTGGAGTCGAAGCTGGAAACCAAAACACGCGGAGAGGTTAAAGCGGGAATTTATTGAAAATAAGAGAAGAGGGAAGAAACTCCTGGACGCTTGGTCTGAGAGAGAAGCGAGGAGGAAGCCATCGTCTTAAGGGGAGAGTCTAAGACAGAGGAGATGGCTTCAGGTCAGAGAGAACAGGAGAGGCTGCCGGGAGCACAAAGCTGGGAGCCGCTTTGATGGGACTGCTCAGAGGGAGACTGGGAAGAGGAGGGGTGGGCTGAGACAATCCTTTATATTCCGGGGGGTTGCTAAGGAGTGTCCTGGAGTTACCAGGGAAGTGAGGTAGAGGATGGGTGGAGCCACATCCCCTAAAGACTTGGGAGGGAAGTTTTGTGTCTGCCTCAAAAACAGAAGATCCTGAGGTCGGATTCCAGGTCCCACGTGAAAATGCCAAGCGGAAACCAAGGTGTCCTGCACTTCTGGCCCTGGTGGGAGGAGCCTGAGAAATCCCAAAGGAGAGCAAAAAGGAGGTAGAAGCAATCCAGGATGATTCCCGAAGTCACCCCTGGGGCTCCACAGGGACACACAGTGCCCTCTGACACACACATACAAAAGGCTGGATGGTGGTAGGTGTGGTTCCCCCAGGATGGGATATGCCTACACTATACTAGCTGTTCAAGAGAAATTATTATCCATTGCCTACCTTAGCTTATTTCCCATCCTCGCTACCCCTTCTGTAGTGCTCTCTGGATCACATCCCCATCCCCACCCCACCCCCACTATATTGCTTGTGTCTATGCCTTTGCTTTAGACTCTGTATTTGAAGAAACAGGTGACAGGAAAAGGAAAAGAGACATCCTTTTCTTTTTCCATCTTCTTTATTTTGGGATAGGTCACGTGGCCTAGGCTGGCTTCAAACTTATTCCATAGCCAAGGGGTGACCTTGAATTTCTGATCCTCCTGCCTGAACTTCCCAAGTGCTGAAATACCCAGTGGGTGTTACGGTGCCAGGTGTATGTGGCACAGGGGATCTAACCTAGGGCTTGGTTGGTGGGGTAGGAGTGGAATGTGGGGGTGGGGGGAGGGGGGACCCACTCCGTCACTGAGTCACATTCCCAAGCTGGAAATTTTCAGCTATCACTAGAATAGAGAAACAGTGAGTGTGGGATTCATGCAACACAGCCAACGTCTAGCTTGGAGGGGACTTTGTAATGGAGTATCTGGGTGAACCATCCCGGTAAGGAATTTGCCCTGTGCCGGTCTGCGGCCTGCGTTTAAAATGTGAATTCCACACTCATTGTTCTTGCCTGGGGAAATCTCCCTTGGTGTCTTGAGTCAATGGCAATTCTCTCCACAGTATAAAGGAATCATACGCCACCCCGCCGCTCGCAGAGACGCCTGAACACTGCCTGAGTGCATTCTGGGAATTCTTTTCAGACACCTCCTTGCTGCCACTCAGGCTGTCTGTTGGCTCAGGGATCTGTGCTGGCAATCTTACCCTTCCTTCCTTCCTTCCTTCCTTCCTTCCTTCCTTCCTTCCTTCCTTCCTTCCTTCCTTCCTTCCTTCTTCCCTCTCTCTCTTTCTCTCTCCCCCTCCCTCCCTCCTTCCCTTCCTCCCTCCCTCTGTCCTTCCCTCCCTCTCTCTCTTTCTCTCTCTCTTTCTTTCTTTCTTTCTTATTAATTAATCTGTGTGTGTCAAAAGGCACTGTATGTCCCCGTCACCACAGAGACGCCTTCGTCCAGGCGGCCAAGGCCCGCTCTGTCTGGATTCAGGGCCAACTCAGGTGGCAGAAGCAAGCCTCCAATGGCAACATGATTTTTAAAGTAAACAAAAGTGCTTTGGCTTTGCATATCATTGCACCATCCTGGTCGATGGAAAATGCTTGATCTAAACCTTGGGGTTTAACTTAGCAAAATCCAAATGCAATGATAGACTCCCATTCTTAAACGAAGGGGAGCTGGATTCATGGTCTCCTTGAACTCTACGTGCTAGGCCATGTCTGGGCAGACAGGAGAAGAGAAGGAGGGATGCAGGTCTTCTGAGCATCCATTCCGCACATGCTGTAAGTGTTGGCTGCCAATACTCTGGGGACTCACTCTTTGCCTCGGTGGAACTTCTTTGCTCATCTCCAGAGCCAAAAACCAGCTCAGGAGCCTCCAAAAAACACTAGCCCCTGTCTGTAGACGGGACTCCTCATGCGCGCTTATCAGGATACCCGAGCCCCACAGCTCCCAGGGGGGCCTCTGCCTGAGCCTGGTTTCCAGCGGAGGCCACACCCCTGTTCAGTTCTACTCCACCCTTTCTTTCTGCTTTTCTTAAGTTTTCCCCTGGGGCCACTCTACCTGAACCCCTGTCTCAAGGTCTGGATGATGGGGGTTCTGGGAGCCATTTCATTTAAGGAAAGATTAAGAGCTTCAAATTTTAGTCCAGAGAGGAAAAAGGATTTGAGGAAAAATATGATAAACAATGAATGATCTTGAAATATATATTTTTATTAGAAAGTAGAAGGAGGAGAGAAAATCAGATAGAAATAGACCAAGGCAGAATTTGACTTAGTATCAGAAAGAACTTTTTAATAATCAAAGCTTTACATCATGAAGTCACGAGAGATATTCATCTGGTATCGGGATAATTCTGTCATTGAAATCTCCAGACCTAGGCCGCATTACATATTATTACTCCAAATGGCCACAAGATGGCAGAAAATTTGATTCAGATCTTAAGTTATTAGAATAGGTCTTGTGTCTGTTTTTGTAAGTTCATGACTACAAAATCTATTGGAAAGTAAAAACGTTTTCCCTAAATCATATTTTTCACCATTGCCAAAAAATATAAAAGGGCAGAGGAAAAGTATTTTCCTCTGGGTAAAGTATTTCCTCTGGGTAAAATATTTGCTGTGCAACATGAAGACCTGATTTCAAATCCCCGGGATTTACATAAAAATCTGGGTCTGGTGATGTATATAAAATCCCAGCCCTCCTTTGGGAGCTTGGTAGAGACAAGATGATTCCTGGCGAGGGTCTGCTGGCCAATGTATGCAATCAGTGAGCTCCACGTTTAATATCTATCTCTACCTTAGGCAGTTTTAGAGCAACCATGCTGTCTCTGAAGGTCTTCAAAGGTCGTCCTCCAGGGCTGGGATTATTCTGAAGATACATCCCCTTTGCTAATTTTCCCCAACCCTCTGTTCATGAAAGGATATGGAGATTAGTTCTCCATGGTAGCTAAACCCATGAGGTAAAGCACAAGATCCACTGAGTTGGGCCCCACTATAAACAAGCCAGTGAAATGTAGAGAAAACCAAAAAGCCCCAAGCAGGTTTGCAGAAACTGGAGCTAACCAATAAGGGAAAGCCATTTTCCCTTGTCTTGCCTAAGTGTATAAATATACCTTTGGCGCCTGCCCCTCACGGCACTCCATGTCTGGAGTCTGTGAGTTCTTTACCAGCTCCTTATCCTTCATGAGTCCATGAGTTCTCCAGGTTTCCTTTGTCCCTTATGTCTGCAAGTTCTGTTCTTTTTCTCCTTTAATAAACTCTGCCTTAATCCTCAACACAGGTTCTGGTTTCAATTTGGACTCCCAGACACAAGAACCTGGATACATACAGACCCCCGAGTGACCCCGCGTCATACCTGGAGGGAGTTTTTCCCTAAACCCTGAGCCCGGAACGTTCTTCAGAGTCCGCATAACCTGGATAATAAGCATCCTGAGATGGCACCAAATAAGGAGAATAACAGCTCTGATTTAGGCAGAGGAAGTGAATATAGGTCAACTGGCTGGTTCCTAGTTCTGTAACCACGAGCAAGTCACCACGCCTTGCAGGACCCGTGGTGGGAAACATGGCCTTTCTCTTGGGTCACTATCCCTCAGGGACCCAGGGAAAGGACTCTTCTGCTAGCTGATGATGTCCAACGTTTCTACCTCCATGTTTACCAGTTGGACTTTGAGGACACATTGCAACAACCCTGAGAATACATGGAGGAGTCGGATTAGAATGTTCTAGAACAGTGAACTAACTGTTCTATAGACATGCATCCCTTGGTCAGGGAAATCCAGGCTTCAAGAGGACCAAGTCACTTCCCAGAAGTCCTTGCAGACCCTCTGTGGACTCCAGAACTTCAAACTCCTGGGTTAGCACCTTCTCATCCTCGTTCTTCTTCAGGGTGAGAACGTGATTATCTTCCCAGCACCCCAACATCTCCAGGTCCAGTTCTCTGGCTCCCTGGGTAGCTACAGGCTATGGAACTTCCATTTGGGCAACATGTGCAGCCGCGGCATTGAGCTTCCAAAGATCTTATCAGGACAGGAAGTAATCCTAGGGAACTGACTGTCCCAACTCTGCCGGTCTAAGGTCCCCACCCCTTTCATATCTCTGCGGCTCAGACCCCTTCCCCTTGAACCACCCGCAGTGGAAGAAGGTATGCCCCCGGGAGGTCTTGGTGGCTTGGTCTGGAGTTTATTAGCCCCATCTTGATGAGCGGAGTCCAGGGGCACTTCTGAAATGTAACGGTGCATTTTGGATGCAGGGGGAGATGCACATCAGTGACTTTCAACCTAAAGATTAAGTAGTGATGTTAACAATAATGATTGACAATTAACTGTTCTGACTGATTTAAAAAACTTGTATTAGTAAAAAAAATTAGCAATATGCTATAGTTTACTTGAGAGTTTGTGTTTTTAATATTTTATTTGAGAGGAGGAGAGAGTGAGAAAGAGAGAAGGGAGCCGTGCGTATGCATGCTGTGATATCATGTATAGGGGGTCAGAGGACAACTTTCAGAAGTCAGTTCTCCTCTTCCACCATGTGGGTTTCCGGGGATCGAACTCAGCTCCTTAGGTTTTCAGGCAAGCTCCTTATCTGCTGAACTGTTTCACTGGCCCCTTCAGCGCTTGTTATTTGCCTGTCACTGTATTAGACGGAAGCAGAGACCATCGAAGAGGTAAGAAAGTGAGTCACACACAATCTGTGATAGAGCCAAGGGGCAAATGTAAGAAGTCAGACTCAAGAATCCATCCCGTTCCCCGTGGTCACGCACAGTCATGTCCCCTCTCCCACAACTCCCATTCCCCTTTCAGTAACATTTTGGTTTCTCAAAACATAGTAGAAAGATCACATTTAGCCAACATAACCCACTAGCTTGACTTGACCCTAATTTTATTTTTTAATTTATTTTGTGTGTGTGCGTGTGTGTGTGTGTGTGTGTGTGTGTGTGTGTGTGTGTGTGTGTATTAGAGGGCACAGCGTATGCCTGTGGAGGCCCAAGGGTGATTCACGAATTGTGATTGTGCCAGCTCCTCTTTGCTTCGCTCTGGAGTTTCCCAGGCTCTGCCTTCCAAGGTTGGAAATTTAGGGCCTCAGCCACTTCTGTCTGGCATTTTTATATAGGATCCGGGATCTGAACTCAGGACCTCCTGCTTGTAAGGTAGAAACTTAACCTCTGAGCATCTCTCCAGCTCCAAGTGTTTCTAATTTTAAAAATCTTTTTTTTCCTCTTTCTCTCTCCCTTCTCTTTCCCTCTTTTCCTCCCATCCTATCTCTCTCCCTCCCTCTCTCTCTTCCCCTTTGTCTCCCCAGCACTAGACTCACAGGCACAAGGAACCATCTCAGCTTTTTTTTTTTAGGGGAATAAGGGGTTTTATTATGGTTCACAACTGTCAGATTACAGTTCTTTTTAAGTTTTTTTAAAAAATTTTTCTATTTTTACAAGCATATTGAGTATTCATCCCAGCTTTCCTCCCTCCCATCCTCTCCCTTCCCTTAACCATTCCTTCCCACTCAGGTCCCCAAGCTTGTGCAGCAAACACCCTACCAACTAAGCTTTCTCCCAACCACCTGCACCTCCCCCCGCGCCCCGCCCCCCCATTTAATGATGGAAAACTCTTCCTCTATCCACCTCCAAGATCCAAACCTTTCATGGACTCCTCTGCTCCGAGGAGAGTCTGTATGCAGACAGGTTCCCGCTCTGCTCCACCCCCACCTCCCATGTGGCTTCTCTTGCTTCCTCCTCCGAAGTCTTCCCTGGAGCTAGGCTGAGCAGAATTCCAAAAAGAGGTTGTTGATGACGTCATTTCCGGTGATTCACACGGGCTCACGTCTTACATCTTCCAGGATGTTGTGGGTGCCAGGTAAGGTTGCCAATCACAGAAGTGACCTTTAGGTGACCTTGTTGGAATGATGGACTAAAAAAAAAAATACCACAGAGATAACAGTGAGTCTTAGGAAGAAGAATGAGGGCCCGTGAGGTAGTAGGAAGGGATGGTGGGAAATATTTTCAGGGAGCATAGATTCAAATCCAGAGGAGCGTAGTACACACCTGTACTCCCAGCTACGTGACAGGCTGACCCCAGTTAGAAACAGATGTTCCAATCCTTGGAAGACACAGTATGCAAGGCCTCATTTGACTTATACCTTGCTTGAGTCACACATACCCTTTGACCTGGAGATTTTGTCAGGACTGTGTGGCGGCCCAGCTTGTGCATTCTCAGCCAGTCAGTAGCTTGAGTCAGTGGTACTGTGAGTTCAGGATCAGCGTGGTCCATTGAATGAGATCTGAGCTCAACCTGGACGACTTGAAGAGACCTTCCTTGTCTCAAAATAAAAAGAGGTCTGGGGATATAGTTGAGTGATAGAGCCTTTATCAAGCATTCATGTGGCCCTGGATCTTCACACACACACACACACACACACACACACACACACACACCCCACGATTGTATATATCTGATCAGGAACAATTTCTCAATGAATTTGCAACCAGAGGGGGAATGGATCCATCTCTCCATTCACACATCATTCACCTACCTGCCCATCCACCCAACCATCTATCATCTGTCCATCATCCACCCACCCATCCATCCATCCATCATCCATCTTCTTGTCTCTCCTTTGAGCTTTAGACCCTCCTGCTGTGCCCCTCTTGACAGCCTTGTCCAGAGCTGTTTGTTTAAATTGGCTGTAACAGAATCAACGGAATGATCTTTTGCACTTGTTATACAATTACACGTGTCCCCTTCCCCCTAAGGTCCTGGGAAGCAAGAGCCAAAGTCCTAACGCCATAGGTCGGCCAGCCACAGGTTTGGTGAGTGGCTGAGAGCTGGCTGCAGGTTAAGATGAAGAACAGAATATAAAGAGGGCAAGAGACTCTAAGCAAGTGGAAAACCACTCACCTTAGAACACACCTATGACCAACTAGAGGTTTGGGGAGAGTTTGGTCAGAGTCAAAGCTCGAGGTTCCCTCTACTAGCCCCAGTTCTTCTGAACGCCTGCTATTGAAATACTTCTGGGAAACACTCCTGTCACTGAGTCTCCTTCTAGATTACTTTTTCCCTCTGAGTTTCTAGTTGAGGGCTCTTAAGAAAAAAAGCACTCGATGTTCCCTCAACTAGCCTGTCATTTGAGGAAAACTTGGAGAGGAATTGAAGAAGTGTGGCACCTGGGACCAACTCTGCCCCTATCTATCGGTTATCAACAAACGGCGATTAAGAACCAGTACCAGGCCCGGTTTAGGAAGGACAGCTAAAGATATGGAAGTGAATCAACAAGACAATGTCTTGTCCTGCTGAGCTTTTCTGCCACTGCCATCCACTCAGGATTTTGCACTAAAGCAGAATCTGCTTCTTCCTTCTCCTGAGGCTGCTGACGGGCTGTCCAGAGCGTGGTCTCCCTGTCTTTATCGTCCCATTTATTCCTTCCTGGACACCTCAGAGTATATGAGCCTGGCGTCAGAGGCCCACGTGTGTGCACAGGACAAAGCGGGGCAGGGGATGTCAGCTTTGACAGACAGCATGAGGGTTTTGGTGACTGCCAAGAGCTGAGCTCTCTGTAAATGAAGTCATAACTTCACAGAGTGCTGGTGGGTGGAGTAAGCTTCCTTGGGGGTGCTCTAACCCACAAGACTCTCATCTATCAGAAACATGACTCCCCGTCTGGAATCTCCCCGGAGACCACAAAGCCACCTTGTTGAACGGTGGGACAAGAAAGAAAGATGCACCCACTAGAAGGCAGACTGCAGATTGTTAGCGTGCAGGCGTCCCCCTCCCCCAAATCATAAAATCTGCCTTCGACTACCAGATGGGTCCAGTCTGGGTCAAAAGGATTGGTTTTCTGATGAATCAGCTACTGATTGTGAATGGGACTAATCAGGCATGCGTCCGGTCGCTCTTTCTTTATAATCCACAGTTCAGTCATCTATTTGAGCACAGATCTTCCTCTGCTCTGCCCACCACCTCTCTCCCACTTTCCTGATATATATGCAAATGTACCTGATAGACAAACATACATACAGACAGACAGACAGACACACACACACACATAGACACACACACACACACACACACGCACACACACACACGCATGCATGCACGCACATACACCACCACACGTAAAGTTTAAGAAAACGTTTCAGGGACAGAATGTCTCACAACAATGAGACTTCTGGACAGTCAGAGGAAGAAACGTCCCCCTTCCTGCTAAGGGCCTCAGGGTCCAACTGATGCTGTTCCCCAATGCACTGGTTGTATTTGCAAAGCCTTATTAGGTCAGGCCTGTGTGACTCATCACATTAGTTAATGTTACATTGGTTCAGGGAAAAGATCTAGACCAAAAAAGGGGGGAAGGGGGACGGAGGTTTTTTGGAAAGCTCCTCTGGGAGCTTCGTGACGTCAGTCAGTAGGCAAGTAACCACAGTTCAGGGAGAAACCTAGGTGATTCTGTGTCCACCTGCCTAGGCGCTCTGACTCTGGGAGGATCTCGGGGCCCTGTGACTTAGCTCCTGTCGCCTGCAATTCTGATGCAAGCTGACGGAGTGCTCTCAGGAGAGCGCTGGAGGGAAGCTAGGTGAATGGGTTGGAGCTGCATTCACAGCCAAGCAGGCCGGCCCTAGCCGGTTCCTCAGGGAGAGGTTTAGAGTGACCACATCCCCTGCACACTGTGACGGACCTCGTTACCCACCAGCTACTAACTGGGGGCTGTTGCTATTGGTGGCACAAGGCAGATTAGCAGAAGGGGGCAGCCGTGATTTGATAGCAGCTGGCATTCACAGCCACAGCGGCCCTGGAGATTGCTGGTGGGACCCAACTGTACCCGTGGCATACGCCTTGGAAAGGCATCTTGGAGATCGACCGTGGAGTGGGGAGACGTAGGGGCAGAAGCTTGAAATCTAGACATGGCAGCAGGGACTGAGTGAGTCCAAAGCAAACCGAAGAGTAACGGGCAGTTATACAAAACGGTGCCCAGAATAACTCCTTAAATGACTTAGGAAAAAATTTCTGGTACAGGGAAAGTGGTTATTATCCAATGGCTTATCTGGTTATTTCTGTACCAATAGCCTATTTTTTCTTTTTACTTAATGCTGGATACATGACTATAGTGAATTTTTAATGGTTTCACCCCTTAGTCCCAAATCCCATCCCCCTCCCCCTTTCTTTTTACAACCCTTCATCTTTCTTGCTGGACTCCCTCCTATTTTCAAATCTTTTCACTTGTACGGCCCACTGTGTTTCATCTCGTCTGTCTTTGGTGACATATGCCTGACCTGATTCCCGCTCCAGCAAGCACCCTATACCAGTAGCCATACCGTGAGGAAAGATCCTCCTTTACTTCCCCGTCAGCATGAGTCCTGTCAGCCTCTCAGGGAGGGGTGGAGCTGCTTGAGATCTTCCTGATGTCATGGTGAGATGTGGAGAAGACAGTTCCCTGCGATTCTTGGGTAAGTTTGCACATCTGCTGTGAAATCTTGTGCATCATGACTATGTCATGTCCAGGAGATAATGCCTGGTCCACAACCTTCCTACTTCAGGCTCTAACAGTCTTGCTGCCCCCTCTTCTGCATTGTTCCCTGAGCTTTGGGTGGGTGTGGGTGAGGCTTGTATGTCCTGTTTAGGGAAAGGCAGGTTTGCAGACACTTACTTTCTGCATTTTGGCATGTTGTGCTTTTCAATAATAAACACCTTCTGTTGTGGAAGAAGACTCATAGGTTGAGTGCTAAGTGCTCTTCCAGTCTATGGATCTATAATAGCAGCTATTTACAAAGAAGTTTGCTGCACTGTTTTCCTAGCTAAATATTCATGGTATACTCTTCTTATGTGACCTACTTAGGTCCCTTTTATAGGTTCTTGTTCTAGTTTCCAATAACAGGGATAGGTACCATTCTGACAAGAGAGCCTTAAGTCCAAGCTAAGAGCTGTTGGTTGTCTCCTTGATGGTCATGCCACTATTACACTAATGGTCCCCTGTTGCCATGGCGATCATTATTGTAACTTACAGATCTCACAGTGTAAGCTATCCAGCAAGGAAGAAGCCCTTGATCCAGTTCCAGCTGGTGTTTTTTTGTCCACGTCCTGTGATTCATATGTGTTGCCTCTTCAGCAACAGAGCTTCACTGTTATTTTTTTTTGGAGAAGCCTAACCTGTTTTTTTTTTGGGGGGGGGAGATCTTTGAGACCTCTCTGACCAATAGCTTATCAGGAAGTGCCACATATCTGTTACTTCTAGCATAGTTACTTGTAGCATTGTCACAAGTCTCAGCATGACCAACTTGTTATAGCTTCCCCAGGTTTTAGAACTCAAAGTACTACTGGCCCCCAAATCCTTGAGCCCCTGGCAAATGAGGACAGGTGGTTCCATCACTAGTAGAACTTAAGAGTTGGTGTTATCGATCCTCCAGCTTTTTGTTTTTGTTTTTCAAAATTTCTTCAGCCATTATTCACCTTTGAGTTTTCTTATTGAATTTTAGAGTCAACTTGCCAGCCCTCAGCATAGTTTTCTAGTAGTAGAGCTTGTTTAATATGAGAGGCATTGGTTTCCATCAGACACGCACAGGCATGGACATGCGCATTCACAAACACACACACACACACACACACACTCACACAATGGAATATCACATAGATATATGCACACACACACACATACATACACACTGCAACACCTGTCTCACGTACACAAATGGACTGCAACACCTCTTTCTGTCTTCGCTCTTTTCTCACACACACACACACACACACACACACACACACACACACACACACATGAACACATACACACACCTCTAAGATTTTCATTAAGAGTGTATTAATGTGCAAATAATTTGAGGAAGTTATGTATTTTATCACATTTATTCCTCCATGTCTAATATGTATTGATACTATTTTAAAATTGCTACTAGCTGGCAGACACGGAGTCATGTGCCCAATCTCAGTACTCTGGAGCAGAGGCAGAAAAATCTGAAGTTCAAGGCCAGCCTAGGATTTATAGGAAGAATTTGTCTAAAAAAAAGGGGGGGGGTGGAGAAGCTGGAGAGGTGGCTCAGGGGTTAAGCCTCTGTCTTGCAGGCGGAAGGTCCTGAGTTCGGATCCTAGACCCCACATATAGACGCCGGGCGGAAGCGGGGTTGGCCTGCGTTTCTGGTCCTGGTAGGGCGGAGCCTGTGAATCCCGGGGCAGAGTAAACAAGGAAGAGGTGGAGGCAGTCCGTGGTGGTTCCCCAATTCGGTGGTTCCCCAATTCGTCCGTGGTTCTACACACACACGCACACACACACACACACACACACACGCACGCATAATTTAATAAATAAAATTTTTTTTTAAAAAAAGGGCTGGAGAGATGGCCCAGAAGTTAAGACTGTGTCTCACATCCAGAAGGTCATGAGTTAAGATCCCAGGTCCCACATAAAAACACCAGGCAGAAATGCAGTGGCCTGCACTTCCTGCCTTGGTGGGGGGAGCCTGGGAAATTCCAGAGCGAAGCAAGAAGGAGCTAGAAGCAATCCAGGATGATTCCCAAAGTCACCCTTGGTCTTCCACAGATACTTGTGCCCTCTGGTACACACAAAGATAAATAAGATATTAAAAAAAAGACCTAGTCAATCAATCAATAAAAAGTTAACATTTCATTTTCCTTTTGTTGTTTGTTGCTGGTATGGAAATAACATGAGATTTTTGTGTTCTGAGCCCCATCCAGTGATACACTAAATTTGCTTATTAGCAGTAGCAGTTCATAGTTTTTTAAACATTATGTGTATATTATATACTCTACCATCTACAATAATTTTGATAACTGTTTTTTCTTTATTCTCATATGTTTACTTCTTTATCATAGTGTAATAGCCAAAACCTCCAGTACAATTTTGAATGATAGCAATCACAAAATTATCCTTTATCTTGGTTCTCAAAAGACAGTCTTTTTGTTGAAAAATTACTTATTATGTGTGTGCATCTGTGTGTCTGTGTGTGTGTGTGCATCTGTATGTGTGTGTTTGTGTGTGTGTGTGTGTTTGTGTGTGTGTGTGTGCGTCTGTGTGTGTGTGTGTGTGTGTATGCACATGTGGAAGCCTGAGGAAAGCTTTTTGTAGAATCATTTCTCTCCTTCCATCTTCACATGGGTTCTGGGTGTAGAACTTGGTTGCCGGGTTTGCTATCATCTTGCCAGTCCTTCAAAAGGTATTCTTAAAAAATATCCCGAATTCATCCGTGGTTCTACATGCACATGCACACACACGCATACAAGCACAGTTGAATAAATAATAAATAATAATTAAAAAATATTCTCAGGGGGGCTGGAGAGGTGGCTCAGGGGTTAAGCCTTTGCCTTGCAAGTGGAAGGTCCTGAGTTCGGATCCTAGACCCGTGTAGACGCTGGGCAGAAGCGGGGGAGGCCTGCGTTTCTGGTCCTGGTAGGATGGAGCCCGTGAATCCCCGGGCAGAGTAAACAAGGAGGAGGTGGAGGCGTCCATGGTGGTTCCCGAATTCGCCTGTGGTTCTACACACACACACACACACACACACACACACACACACAATTGAATAATTAATTAAAAAAATAATAAAACATAATCATTAAAAAAAAATATTCTCAGGGTGGTGCACCCGTCATCCCAGCACTGGGAAGGTTGGCAGGAAGGAGGATCACACGTTCAGAACAAGCCTGGACTATACAGCAAGAACAAACACAAGTATGAACTGACCTAAGGATGTGGCTCAGTTAGTAGAGTGCTTGCCTAGGATGCATAAAGTCTGGGGTTCGATCCCCAGCACCACATCAACTAGCCAGGGTGGTGGCCACCTGCAACCCCAGCACTTGGGAGGCAGAGGCGGGAAGGTTGGAAGTTCAAGGCCAACTTCAGCTACATAGTGAGTTCAGGTCAGCTTGGGCAATATAGGTTTCATCTCAAAGCTAACTACTAACTAGCTAACTAATTCGGGAACCACCCAAGGATGCTCTTTCCAACAGACCAGAGTCAGTTACTACTGTAGTCAGTCAGCAGCTTCATGTGCTCCCTCTCTCTGTTTTAAGCATTGAACAACCAGGACCATTTTGGAGAATTTAATTGTATTCTATTTATCTCTATTTTAGTTTGCACATTTTATAAGCAAATTTTTCTTTTTTACATTTTAATTATTTACTGAGGAGAAAGTGAGAGAGAGGAAGAATACACACCCAACACACACACACACACACACACACACACACACACACACACACACACATACACACACAAAATCATGGTACACAGGCCATCAGAGTATAGAAAGTTAGGTCTCTCCTTCTACCACGTGGGTTTCTGGGGAATCGAACTTGGGTCACCAGGTTGGCTCCTTCTTTGCTGAGCTAGCTCGCTGGCCCATAAGCCAGTTTATCTTGATTGTCTTAAAGCAAGTCACTGCAGGTTGAAACCACAACTAGGGAGGTTTGTCATTGCCTTTCCATTCTTCGAGTCCGTATGTTTCCAGTTTCATCATCCCATGAGGCAGTTAGCAACGTCCTTTGTGCTTCTGTCTCTTTGAATCTTCTAGCCTAGGGACAGGCAAACTTTTCTGTGAAGGGCAAAGAGGAAATACTTTAGCCGTTTTGGTCTCTTTCACAACTACTGGTCTGCTGTTGGATCAGTAGACAGCACTAAATAAATGGGTATGGTTTTGTTCCCCCAAAATGGACCCTGAAACTCGAATGACTAATTGTGTGTCATAAATTATGTGTCTTTTTATTTTATTCTTTGTGCTGCTGGGGATTTGGCTCACGGTCTCTTGAATGCTATGCAAGTGCTCTACCCCTGAGTTTTATTTCCAGTCCCCTTCTTTTGGTTAAAGAAGAAAAAACCCTAAAATATAAAATGATTCTCACTGTACAAGGCATGCAAAATAGATGGTGGCCATATTTCTCCTGTGGGGTCCCAGAACGCTGACTCTTGCTCTCATCCCCTAATCGATGACAACTTATTGGACAGAACAAATATTGGTTTATAACATTGAAATTAAAAAGTGATAGGTTTCACAGTATATACAGTAACGTATTGCCTATTAAATTAATGGGACTATATTAAAAATATATCTATAAAATATTAACTGTATAAAGTTTTCCTATTCTAAAAACTCCTATGTAATATATGAGAATACTGTATAATCTTATGATAATTTTATTTATTTATTTGCTTATTTACTTATTTTTAAAAAGCTGAAACCAAGTTGAGTTTGTTATGAAATCTAATCCCTTACATACCATGAAACAGGGGAATGACATTGCATAGATAGATGACATCATATATGATAATTTAAAAATATTTTATTCATTTATATTTATTTACTTATTTATTTGAGAAAAAGAGAGAGAGAGAGAAAGATATACATGCTATAGCATGTATGTGGAGATCAAAGGATAAATTTCAAAAATCGAGGACGAATTTTAAAATCAGTTCCCACCTACCACCATATGGGCTCTTAAGATCAAACTCAGCACTTTAACCTGCTGAGCCACCTCTGAGGCCCCAATCACAAAATATCCTTAATATCTCTGTAGTTATGTCTTGACTTTTTAATTTATAATGTACTAATTGAGCATTTATTGTTGCATAAATAGAACAATAAGGGGCTTAAGAATAATAAATAAATGGCTTAGTCTGAGTAATGACCGTGCCTTTCAACCGTATGGCATTTAATGGTTCATGAAAATTATAGTTCCACGTCTTATCTTTGGGAATGCTCATGGCATTATTATCGTGATCTAAAGAAGAGAGACCTGCCCAAGATTGCACAAGGAACGAGTGGGCGGGAGGAGTAATGGGGTCACACCTTTGAATCATACAGTCAATTCCATAAAATGCAATGATACAATCATGCGATTCACGGGCTGGGCGGTGAGTTAATCCTGTCTCCAGGTGAGGAACACAAAACCTTCCTGGTTGCCAGCTTGAGCTCCTAACCATGGGAAATCTGGACACTTCCTTCTTTTCTCCTCCTTCCTCCTATGTCTAGGAATCAGAGCCATCTTACTATTGGCTGGTTGCCCTGGGAGATGTCACCCTAGCTGCTGTAGAAGTTGGGAGCTTCGTGTCACCACAGAGTCCAGAACATTCCAGAACAATATCCTTATCAAAGCTAGCACCTTGAGAAATAAAGCCCGGAAGAATGTTTGTTGCTGCCTACAGGATCTGTGCCTGCTGTCCTTGTACCCGATAAAACCCCCAGCTGATAACTGCAGCCCAACTCGGACCCAAATGCCAACTGCTGAGACACACACAGACCATCTGCAAGAAGTGACTTAGACTGAGCTGGGTGGCTTTACTGGTGCATTGTCCCCAGGAGCAGGGGAAGGGGAAAAGGGTGACGCCCTTCTCAGTACTGGATACTTAGATGAACTCGACCAACTGACCTGCTTAGGAATCTCAATGTTATAGGTGTTTAGATCCATTCCCTTAGATTCCTCCCCTGGGACGTGAGCCAGGTGTGGAAATAAGCTTCTCTAAAGTGTTCATTTATGGACTTATTAAAAATTTGAGGCGGCGAGATGGCTCAGCAGGTAAATGAGCTTGACTGCAAATCTAGCAATACATTCGTTCCCTAGAGCTCACATAGGAGGAGAGAGCTGACTTTCATAAGTTGTCATCTGTCAGAGAAAACAGGTCACCATCAAGTACTGCAAGTAAGTAGAGAGACATCTGGTTGAGCTCACTCACTTTCCTTCCTGGTCACTTGCAACTGAGGGGTTCAATCTCACCAGTCAGGGAGGGCATAGAGTCTGGTAGATAGATGGTAACCATCCTGCAAATGGGAGACTGACGCCCCTCCCCCTCACCACGGTCTCCTACTCTTATTCCATCTACCTTTGAATATACTCTTATAGTAAGACTCCATTTTAACAGCCTTTTATCTCTGGCTAGGAGGTGACCTCCAATACCAATTAGGATGGAGCCAAGGGCGGTGCAGGAACAGCAAAATTGAAAACAACAACAAACCATGATTCAGAACATCAGAGACCCTACATTAATCACTTGGAACCAGACCAGCCAAATCTCTCTCCATCCCAAATCTCTTTCCATCTCAGGGAAATTTGCGGAAGAGGGGGTGGTAAGATTGTAAGAGCCTGAAGATGGGGAGGAGCAACGATATGCAAGACTACTCCACACAAGTTAGGGCCCCAGTAACCACAACAGGACTTTGCATGATCTGCACAATGACTGACATGTTGATGATCCCCCAAAGTCTACCATGGATCACAGGACACTAGGATCCTTACAGGCAAGAGATTAACAGTCACCATAGTGCTCCCATACTAAAGGGGAGCACAAGAAAGGGCTCTAGGCAATGCCACTGAGTCCTTACACCTCATTAGAGTGGAGGATGCAGAGGGAAGTTTGACATTCACACTAAAGGATGCTCCAGGGATTGGGGGGGGGATGGCACTAGGAGAAAGAGAGGGAGGGAGGTGAAGGAAGGGGATAAGGGGGGGAGGGAGCAAGGGGGACTGGGGAGGGGAGGAGGGAGGGGACTGGGTACCTATTAAGTTTGTATGATTGGGAAAATAAATAAATAAATAATTAAAAAAAAAACAAGTTGTCGTCTGTCCTCCCCCATGTGTGCCTTGACATATTCTCTCTCTCTCTTTCCTTCTTTCTCATGAAAAATAAATAAATAAAAATTTAAAAATGATTATAATTTAACTTACTATTGTGGACATTTTCAAGCATGCAAAAGAAGAAGGAGATCTGGGCTTGTACTCTGCTCATTTCCTCCTCCCACGTATCTATCATTTAGCTTGACCACTTACTAATGTCCCCCAATCTTACTTTTCCTGGCTGACCTATCTACCACTTCCCTCTCCCTTCTAAGACATTTAAGAAGTTAGTCCTAGAGACCAGATCATTTCATCTGTGAATAGTTCAATATACATTTCTACCTGACAGCTTTCAAACCATAGCCCTATTACCAGGCAGGGATGCCAATACCTATCACTCAAATGGCCAAGAGATAGAGACTGGAGGATCACAGGCTTGTGGTCAGTGTGGACTCCACGGTGTGTGTCTTGTCTCTCACAACCAACACAAGCTCACCCTCCTTATGACTTTGACTTTTACTATTAGGCTATAATATATGGAATATATAATATACTATTAATTTTTAACTTCCTCAACATCTAATATTCAGACTCATCAGTCAAATTTCCCTGTCATTACAAAATTATCCTTTTGTAAAATTAGAATCCATGGTGGCTGGAGAGATGGCTCAGGGGCTAAGACTCTGTCTTGCAAGCAGAAGGTCCTGAGTTTGGATTTCAGGTCTTATGTAAAAAAAAGGCAGAAACAACAGCAGCCTGCACTTCTGGCCCTGGTGGGTGGAGCCTGGGCAATCCCAGGTGAAGCAAGAAGGAGGTAGAAGCAATCCAAGATGATTCCTGAAGTCACCCTTTGTCCTCCTCAGGGACACACAGTGCCCTCTGACACACACACACATGCACACACACACACACACTAAAAAAATAGAATCCACATACTGTACTTGATTGCTAGGTTTCTTAAATCTTTTTAAAATTTATTCAGGTGAGTTACTTGTTGAAGAACTCCTGCACCACTAGTCCTGTAGGACTTTCTCCATCTTCCATTCTTCATTCATCCTTCTCCTCATAAACCAGTGCATATAATTAGAGGCTTGATCAGGTTCAAATTAAACACATTTAGGTAGGGTAGCAAAACATGTCATCCCAAGACAATTTCACTTTTCTATTTTATATACACATAAATGATTTTATATGGCCATAGAAAACAAAACTTAAGAACCATATGGTGATTTGCCTTTCTGAGAGACCTAGCTTTTTTCTTCTCCATTCCTCTGTTGACGGAAATCAAGGTTAGTCCCACAGCTTAATTATTATGAACTGTGCAGCAGTACACACTGACGTCTGTAACATTTTTTAAAACTAAAATGTCAAAAGTGAACCTGAGGGGCTGGAGAGGTGGCTCAGGGGTTAAGCCTCTGCCTTGTAGGCAGAAGGTCCTGAGTTCGGATCCTAGACCCCACGTATAGATGCCAGGCAGAAGCGGGGGGAGGGGGGGCGGCCTGCGCTTCTGGCCCTGGTAGGGCGGAGCCTGTGAATCCCGGGGCAGAGTAAACAAGGAGGTGGAGGCGATCCATGGTGGTTCCCGAATTCGTCCGTGGTTCTACACACCCCCACACACATACATACACACGTGCACACACACACACACACACACATATATGCACAGTTGAATAAATAATAATAATAAAAAATTTTTTTAAAAAAGTGAACCTGGAGAGATAGCTTGGTGGGTAAGATAAGGCACCTGCTTGCAAACCTGGAGACCTGAGCTTCATCCCCAGAACCCCACATGGCGGAAGGAGAGAACCAACTTTCAGAAGTTGTTTTCTGATCCTCACTACTGCACCACAGCATCCCCCTAAACAAATAAACTATATATATAAAAATATATAAACTATATATAGTATATATAAACTATATATAATAAACTATATATAATTTATTATATATAGTTTATTATATTATATATTATATATCATATATTCATATATACTATATATATAAACTATATCTGTGTATATATATATATATATATATATATATATATATATATAGTCAAAGGAATTTTATGGAGAGGTCAAGCCTTGTAAGGAGAAGATATCTTGTTAGTATAAAAAAGATACAGTGAAGTTTGAAGACATATTTGCAAATGAGGGTGAAGGTGCTTGTCATGCAAGTTTGATGACCTAAGTTTGAGTCCAGAAACCCACATAAAGGAGGAAGGAAAGAATCAATTCCACAACGTGTTCATTGACCTCCTCCCACATATCACCATGCACACACACACTAACAATAAAAAATAAATAATGAATAAACTATGCTTCGTGACATATGTTACCCTCATCACGCACACTCTTAATAATAATAAATAAAAAAAGACTCCACACTGTGTAAATGTCCTTCTAGCCAAAGACAAAGTCGATTCACTATCTTTGGCTTTGAAGTGGGTTCCCAGGCTTCAGAATCAGCAGCCACCCTGTCCCCAGGGTGTGGAGGGCAAATGAGTACTTTCTGACAATCTGACAATAGGAAAGAATTATAAGGACAAGAGACAACCTGCAATACGGGGCAGGAACATCTAGGAAAGTAATATGCTGAAATACTGACTCTTCCAGCTGGTTGACTTTTACAGGCTTGAGTTTACCTTTCAGCACACACACACACACACACACACACACACACACACACACACACACACGGATGACAAGCTGCTTGATGGTAGACTGATGGATGATGCAGGAGGAAAATGCAGTACAGTTCATGAAACCAGGTATAACAGTTACTCTTAACAATGCTGTGAGAGAGCATTCAAAGTCAAACAACTTAAGGAAGAAAGGGAGATTTATCCACCTATGGTTCCAGAGGTGAGATACAGTCTTTCATGGAGGCGGCAACATGGCTGGTGGCTGAAGCTGGAGGCAGCTAAGTCACTGCAGACATCCAGTAGGCTAGTGGGTGATGACTGAAGGCTGGAGGATTCCTGGAAAGTCTCTCTTCTTCCTCTGTCTTCCGGTCTGTGGTTCCTTTTATCTGGTCCATTTCTGGGAAGGTTCCAACCGGATCTAGGTCTGGTCTTTGTATTGTAGATGTATTGATCCAGATAATCTCTTCAGGTGGTCTCAGCTGATCTTAGTGAATGCAGGTGTGTCAAGTTGATACCCAGGATTAACTATCACATCAGGAAACACTCAACGGGTGTGCCAAAGATCAATTTTCCTCCTTCTTCTTCCTTCCCCTTCCCATTAGCTACTCTCCTCATCACTGAGACCAGCTGTCCCAGTTACGCTTTCTGCTGCTACGAGACAACGCTCAGACTCTTAACTTGAGAGGAGAAGGGAAACTTACTTGGTTCACGGTTCCAGAGGGGAGATACTGTCCATTAAGGTGGAAAAAACGTGGCTGGCTGGTGGCAGATGCCGGAGCAGATTGAGATAGTAAGTTGTATAGACTGCTAGAGCAGATTACTAATGAAAGAAGTAGGGCAGGGCTATCCAAACTCAAAAAGACACTTCCCCTGTGTCATGCCTTCCTCCAGCAAGACTCTACCTCCTAAAGGTGACAATGACCTCCCCAAACGCCAGTGTCAGCTAAGTGTGCAAACACATCAGCCTATGGGGGAACAACTCACGTTCAAACTATGACACCAGCTAACTGTCAGACACGAGGTACGGGGGATTTATTCTGGCTCAAGCTTCAAGGGGTCCATCACGTCTGGGAAGGCAAGGCAGCGTTCACAGCAGCAGCAGATGTGTGTGGCCTGAGTCACTTTCATCTTGCTGGATGTCATAGTCTTGAGGACCAAAACAGCCTGGGGATACAAGGAGATTTTATTGTTACGATTCTCCCTTATAGTTTATAGTCCAGTGTCACGGTCTGAAATGTGAGTTGCCTCCCCCCATGAGCTCCTTGAATCTTTAGTTGCTTGGGAAAGTCATGGCACCTTTAAGAGGTGGAGTCTCGCTGGAGGAAGGCAGCAACAGGGGATGGGCCAGGAAGTAGATTAACCCCACCCTACTTCCAGGAGAGTCTGCTTTTGAGCTTGTAGCAGCAGCTCTCAGCCTCCACGATGTCTGCAGTGACTTAGGCCGCCCCCAGCTTCTGCTGCCAGCCACGCCTTCCCCGCCACAAAGGACTGCATCTCCCCTCTGGAACTGTATGCTGAATAAACCCCTCCCCCCAAGTTGTGTTTGATACTGTCTCACAGCAACAGGAAAGTATAGCCAGTCCAGCCAGCCTGACAGGAGAGTTCATAGCACCACCAGGAACTGAGGGAACTGGCCAGATCATATCCCCAGGGACTGCAGAAAGAGGGGCAAACCCCACTTGCCAGACTGAAAGTCTGCCTGAGTATTCGGACGAATGCCAAACTGCTGAAACAACTTTCTCCATCTTATCTACCTTTTCAGGGAAGGGTCCTATCCACTAGGGGTTGCATCTTCCCATATGACTTAGACGCTCCCCTGCAAGCTTGCTTCAGGAGGGCCTTAACTACTAATTCATCACAAATACTACCAGAGTGAACTTTCAGTTGTCAAGTTGACACCTGTTATCGGGTTACTCTTTTCTGTTGCTGTGAGAGAGCCCAAAGTCAAACAACTTAAGGGAGAAAGGGAGATTTATTCAGTTTATGGTTCCAGAGGGGAGAAACAGTCTCTCAGGGTGGAGGCAGCGCTGTTGGCTGGCTGAAGCTGGAAACAGGCTACTGCAGTCCGCCTGCATGGTTGCTGATAAATGACCATCAAACAGCATAAGGGAACAAGGGGTTTATTGTCTTTTATGATTCCTGGTTACTGTTCTCAGTCCAGCTTGACGGGAGAGCACGCACCAACACCAGGGCCGAGGGAACTGGCCACGCCAGAGATGGACGATCCTTACTTGCCAGACCAGCATGTCTGGCCGAGTGAACAGAAGGATGCCAGCTTCCTCAACCAGCTCTCAATATTTTATTCATCTGTTCAGGGCTTAGTCCCACCCACCATGGCTAGGCCTTCCCCATAAACTAGATAATCTCCTGCAGGTTTGCTCTGGGCTTAATTCAACCACTAATTCTCCACAAATGTGCCCAGAGCTCAAACCCTCAATCATCAAGTTGACACCTGTGCCCAACTATGACACAGGCTAAGTCACTCCCATCCCTGAGGCTGAAAGCTGCAAGACTCCTTGCTGTAAAACGGACTTCTCCTGGAGGTAGGGTGGGGATAATCCACCTCAAGGCCCACCCCTTGTGACCTTCTTCTTCCAGGAAGACCCCACCCGTCAAAGGTGCCTGACCTTCCTGAACACATGAGACTATAGGGGACACATTTCACACCATGACAACACCTGTATCTAACTAACTAGTGAGCAGAGATCTCAGCTGAGCCTTTTCAAGCTCTGCCCCTCGAGACCTGTGTGTCCATCAGCTACACGCCACGCACAAAAGTTCAACAGCATCATCAGCTGGGAACTATTTGGTCAAACATAGGACTATGAGAGGCATTTCACATTCAAACCATAACATTCTCCTTCAAGACCAGACAGGGTCTAGCTACATAGCCCAGACTGGCTTTGCGCTCCCCATCTTTCCTTACCCTCTCCAGTGTTGGTATTACGAATGTACTGACACACCTCAAATTTAAAGAAGGCGCACTGCTCAGAGTTTTAGGTAACTGATGGAGTGGCTACTGTTTTTAACCAATCCACGTCCATTTTTCTTATTTAGTTGGTAGCACCCCAGTTTTTTTTATTTATTATTTATTCAATTGTGCGTGTATGCGTGCGTGCACGCGTGTGTATGTATGTGTGTGTGTAGAACCACGGACCAATTCAGGAACCACCATGGACGCCTCCACCTCCTCCTTGTTTACTCTGCCCCGGGATTCACAGGCTCCGCCCACCAGGACCACCAGAAACGCAGGCCGCCCCCGCTTCCGCCCAGTGTCTCTCCAGCCCCCCCCCCCAGTTTTTTCTTACTTGGATGACAGTACATTATATTTTCTCTTCTTTCCTTCATGCATGTGAATTCGGGGTGCATGTACGTGTCTGTGTGTCTGTGTATGTTTGCATGTGGGTGGCTCACCTCAAAATGTCCAAATTAAATATTAATGAGAAAATCGAAACAAGTATGTGGCTCACACCTGAGACCCCTGTATTGTGGAGACTCAGGTAGGAGGCTTATCACAGGTACAAGACCAGCCTGGCCTGCATAGTGAGTCTCGGGCCAGTCAGGGACACAATGAGATCCTTTCTCAAACAACTGCAATAACAACAAAAATGAACTGTTTAGGGCCAGCAAGATCACATGGCGGGTCAGGTGACAGCATGCAGACCTTTAGATCCCCAGAACCCCACATGGTGAAGGGAGAGAACTGGCTTCCAAAAATTCTACCCATGTACTATGGCATGAAAGCACATTCTCTCATAAATAACTATAAATAGATAAATTTCGAAGAAATGGCCTCTTTATGAAAATGAAATAAACAAGAGCTGTATATGCAAGCCGTTTTTTCTATGAACCATGGAAATGTCTTCTAAGGACATGGTATTACAGAGTGTAGAAAAGAAAACAATCTTTCCTCAAAGAACATATAATCTTGGGAAGACAAGACCAACACTATAAAAAGAAAAAAAAAGTGAATTATAAACCCTTTAGGACTTAGCTGAAGGCAGCAATGCATTTAAGAGATCTGGTGGGGGTGGTAGCAGGGGAGGTGGGCTGGAGAGATGGCTCAGGGGGTTAAGAGTCTACCTTGAAAGCAGGAGGTCCTGAGTTCAGATCCTAGATCCCATGTAAATAATGCAGGCAGAAATGGCAGCAGCTTGCACTTCTGATCCTAGTGGGCCAAGCCTGGAAAATCCCAGAGTGAAGCAAAAAGGAGGTAGAAGCAATCCAGGATGATTCCCAAAGTCACTCTTAGTCCTCCATAGGGACACACAGTGCCCTCTGATAGACACACACACACACACACACACACACACACACACACACACACACACATACACATACACACACAAAAGAAAAATAAGAAAAAGTTAAAAAGATCTGGCTGGATATAAAGTGGCTGTCGACAAACAAAACCAGCCTAGAACCAAAGGGTTAAAAGTGACTTTAAACTCTTGACCACTTCCGTTTAACTCTCAACACAATTCTCATTTCTAATAATAAAATTGGAAGATCCAGATATAGGGAGTGAGGGGAATTAGCCGTGGCTCTTGGTCGTGATGGAATGTTATGAATTCATTAAATGTCCTGAAGGTGACCCAACGCCTGGGAGAGCGACATGACGTTAAATTCACATGTGCTGAGAGTTTTCCCAGTGGGGACCCAGTGAGCAAGTCCACGGTGCAGAGTCTATCTTCTTTGGTTCCCAGAATGTCCCTCTCTGTTCCAAGCCACCTCTCCGGATCCCCACTTGTTCCGCAGCTCAGAATTCCTCCCCCCCTCCTGCAACCCCCCTTCTTTGTCACTGGGCCTTCTCAAGGCCAGCAAGTGTCCACTGGCTTATCAGGTGTCTATGTTGTCTTATCTTCTTGAAGAGCGATTTCCCCCTAACATCCGGCGCCTCCTTCCCTGTTGCTTTCAGTCAGCTCTCTCAGGACATGTAGTTGTTCTTTTTTTTTTATTTCATAGATGGGGGAGGGAGGAGGAAGGGAGGGAGAGAGACACAGAGAGAGAGAAAACACAGAGAGAAACAGAGGGAGGGGAAGGGAAAGAGAAGGAAGAGAGAGAAGGCAGGGGAGAGAGAAAGGAGTGGAGGGAAGGAGAGGAGGGGAGAGAAGAGAGAGAAAGAGAGAGAGAGAATGGTGAATGAGTCTTCCAAAGATAATTTTCAGAAACCAGTTCTGTCCTTCCACCATGAAGTGGTGGCGTTACATGTGTGCTACCACACCTAGCCTCTAAGGTATTGCTAAACCCTGACGCCTTACATTATATTAGGTTAAGCCCCAAGCATCCTTGGGCCACTGCAACGGCACCCACTATCCTCACTATTTCTGGGCTGTGAAGTTACTCAGTGAGAGTCCCTCCTTTACCAGAAGGAACCATAGCCCCGTCCCCTTTCCATTGAACCCCCAACACCTAGGAGATAGATGTCTGGCACATGGGAAGAATTTCAGCCTCATTTAAAACTGCATTGAGCACAAACCTTGGAATTTTAGCTCCTTGAAGGCAGAGATCATTTTGTCCACAGTTCTAGTACACAGCACAAAGCAGTTTGCTAAAGGAGCCAAATGCTGGGCTGGAGAGATGGTTCAAGGGTTAAGCCTCTGAAGGTCCTGAGTTCAGATCCCAGGTCCCACATAAAAGTACCAGGCTGAACTTGTAGCAACTTGTACTTCTGGCTCTGGTTTTGGGCCGATCCTGGGAAATCCCAGAGTGAGGCAAAAAAGAGGTAGAAGCAATCCAGGATGATTCCTGAAGTCACCCTTGGTCCTCCACAGGAATACATAGCACCCTCTGATACACACACACACACACACACACACACACACACACACACAACACACAAAGTAAGTAAAGGAGCCAAATATGAAGTTTTTTTTTTTTTAAATCATTCATTTAAGAGCATAAAGACAGAAGAGCTTGGTTATTATTGATTAGGCATTCAGACGAAATTGGTATCTAAAGACTCAAATTTTCTCAACTTCGCCCCACTGGTAAGGCTGGAGGAAGTAATTTTCATTTCATTTCTTTTTTGTTTTCCTCTCAGGAGTACAAGGTAAGCTGCCCTTGCTGGAAGAACCCACGTAGAGCCAAAATTAGTCAGATGTATGATTTTGCCTCCCAATCAAGAGACTATGGTGTTCTGGTTCGGATAGTTAGGCGTTCAGGAACTGCTTCCCTTATCCCTTCCCACACCCAGCCAAAAGAGGAGTCTTTTTCCTTTCGCTTCATGTCTCATCTCTTTGACAATATCTCAGTGGCCAGAAGATGGATTAAAATACACACAGATTTATGAGTGAGCTTAATAGGGAAGGATGACACGGAACAGCCTGAGCAGAAAAGGTGAAAGTAGAAACCTTGCAGATGAATCATATCCAAATGTGTTGCCTGGCAACATTTTGTATTATTTATTAATTTATCAAGTCTCTCTCTTTAGCCCAGGCTGGCCTTGAATTTGTGACAATCCTCTCATCTCTGCCTTTCAAGTGCAGGGATTACAGGGAGGAGTCAACATACCTGGCTTTGGTAGCATTTTAAAAAATAAACTTGTCACTGGAGACGAGCGCACCATTACAAGCTCATTAGGGACCAACGTCTGCTTGTTCAGGACAAGGGAAGAGCCAGAATCAAATACAATGGGAATGGCTTGGTGTGAAGTAGTGGCTTTCAGATGTAAGGAGACAAAGAGAAATGAAAACTCTGAAGACAGCAAGATACCAACTTCCTTGAGTTAGAAGCATACTGTTAGCAAGTTAAATGACATCAAATGAAAACAAAAAGATGGGGCTGGAGAGGTGGCTCAGGAGTTAAGACTCCGCCTTGCAGGCGGAAGGTCCTGAGTTCAGATCCTAGACCCCTACGTATAGACACCCGGCAGAAGCGGGGGCGGCCTGCACTTCTGGTCCTGGTAGGGTGGAGCCTGTGAATCCCGGGGCAGAAGGAGGTGGAGGCGTCCATGGTGGTTTGCGAATTCGCCCGTGCTTCTACACACACAGACACAGACACACACGCGCGCGCATATACATATGCACACATGCACAATTGAATAAATAATAATAAAAAATTAAAAAAGAAAAAAAAGATGAATAGCAAAAGAAAATAGGAAATCTAAAAATTTTAATTTTCTTAACTTTAAAAATATTTTATTTATGGCATGAGAGAGGGAGGCAAAGACAGAGACAGAGGAAGTGAGAGTAAGCTTATTCCTGACATTGGGTGCATGTGGAGGTCAGAGGGCACGTTTTGGAAGTTGGTTCTCTCCTTTCACCATGTGGGCTCCAGGACTGAACTCAGGTCCCCAAGTTTGCACAAGGTCACCTTTGCGTTCTGAACTACTTCCCTGTCCAGGACAAGGAATAGAACTTTCAGAAGTCAGTTCTCTCCTTCTACCGTGTGGACTTCTGAAGATCAAACACAGGTGGCCAATTTTTTGAGCTTATCTACTGAATTATCTGGTTGGCCACAATTTAACTACAATACACACACAGTGCTGACACAAACATTAGACTTTGAAAAAAAGGCAGCTTGTTTTTACTGCCTCAACTAATGATATTTCCAGTGATGTGTAGAGAAAGAGAGTTGTTTTTGCCAAGACAACCCAATTTTGTCTAAAACTATGACATGATAAGAGAAATATTAAAAACATTAGCATAATTAGTATTAGATAAATGTACCTTAAAACTATTTCCCTTCACATTCAACAATTACAGTAGCAGGGACAAAAAGGGGGAACCGCTCAGGGTAGATAAGGAATAGATAAGGAAAGGGAGATTTACTTCTGCGTGTCATCAAAGAAAACTCTGAAGGGTTTGTTATGAAAGAACAAAAATGTACAAATGCAGCCATCCCATCCCCTAAAACTGTATAAACATTTGCAAAATTTTCCTTCCTCTATTAATGCATCCCCAGAGCATCAGCCCACACTGACCTGGGGCATTCGCATGTCAGAATATTCCAGAAGGATCTGGGAACAGATATTTTTTTGGCAGAAAGAGCCATTCAGTGTGAAGGGGAAGACTGCTCATGAGAAGATTCAGGGTTATAGACTAAGTGAGGGACTCTTTGCAATGACAAAATGCTTAGCGCCAGACTTTATGTCCTCTTAACAACATTCAAATCCCATGATGTGGTGCTGGGAAGATGGATCAGTGGCTAAAGCCTTCGCCTCAGAAGCAAAAAGACCTGAGTTTGGATCTCCAGACCCCATGTAAAAAGCCAAGTGGCTATGGTGGCCATCTGAGATTCCAGCCCTGGAAGAACTATGCAAGATGATTCCCAATGTCACCCTTGGGGCTCCCAAGCACACTCGTTTATGTGCCCTCTTTTTTTTTTTTAATATTTTATTTACTTATTGTGTGCATATATGTGTATGTGTGTGTATGTCTGTCAGAGAACACTGTGTGTCCCTGTGGAGGACCAAGAGTGACTTCAGGAATCATCCTGTATTGCTTCTACTTCCTTCTTGCTTCACTCTGGGATTTCCCAGGCTCCGCCCACCAGGTCGAAAGTACAAGCGGCCATCATTTCCGTCTGGTGTTGTTATGTGGGACCTGGGATTTGAACTCAGGACCTTCTGCTTTCGAGGTAGAGTTTTAACCCCTGAGCCATCTCTCCAGCCCCTATGTGCCCTCTTATATACATGCCTGTGCACACATGTACAACCACCCAAATGCAAAATAAACACGCACATGCACATAGCCCTGTGCAGGACATGGTGGATTTTTGAGACGAGTGAAGCAGTTCTTGTCTTGCATTTCTTGTTTTGCCATAAACAGATGGGGAAGAGGTAACAGATGTGGCCTAAAATATCTTTTCACAGTAAAACGGCCAAGCGTTAGTGGCAATCAACGTCCGTGATCCCAGCATTGGGGAGTGGGGAGGATGAGGCAGAAGGGTGCCAAGATTGAGGCCGGTCTACGTTGTACGGGACGACACTGAATACAAAGAGAAAAAGTCTACCTTAGCAATAATAAAATCAACTTGACTGGATGTTGGACAGGTGCTTCACGTATACTTCCCCTTTAAATTTCAAACTGAAGTGGGCAAAGGAGATCCGTGGGCCCAGCACTCCAGAAGTTGGACAGAAGCATCGGTTACATCCAGAGGTCAGTGTGGACAACGTAGGAGACTCCCATTTTAAAAAATATAGCAAAGGGGCTGGAGAGGTGGCTCAGGGGTTAAGCCTCCGCCTGGCAGGCGGAAGGTCCTGAGTTCGGATCCCAGATCCCACGTATAGACGCCAGGTGGAAGCAGGGGCGGCCTGTGCTTCTGGTCCTGGTAGGGCGGACACAGACACACACACATGCGTGCACAGTTGAATAAATAATAAAAAAAAATTAAAAAAAATATAGCAAAGAAGCTGTGGTGTGAAGAAAAAGGAGGATCAGGGTCAGAAAGATCTGAGCTCAACTTTTACCTTTTCGGTGACTCATTTTGCTAACTTAGGCAAGTCATAATAACCTCAAAACCCCAATGGCTTTGTTACTAAAATGGATATAATACCTATATGGCAAGATTGGTTCTAGTATTGAAGAAATGAAATACTTAAGTGTTTATCATATTGCAGTGGAAATAGTTGGCATTCACAGTTAGCTGTAGAGTTAACAATAGTTAGTTTTCTAGCAAAATCTGTGACATGAGCCAAAATTATTATCTAAGGAATAAAAAGGACAAGACACTTTAAACTAAATATTATCTAGGTAATCTTTCCACTAATTATGCAGTTAATATTTAATAAACATTAGGTTTATCAGCATTATTCAGGTATGACACAAATACTAAGTCCATCCTTTCTTGTAAGAAGCATTTTTATCTTGTCCACTGGTTTAGCAAAAGACATTACCAATACTTATATTCAGATTATTTTGTTATGGTCCATCAGAAAACTCAAGTTCTTTTTGAGGCACACAAAGTATAGCTTTAATTTTGGGGGGGGGTGTTTGTTGTGTTTGTGTGTGTGTGGATGTGCGTGAGCCTGTATGTGTGTGGTAGAACGCCGCTGGTGACTTTTGCCAGGAAATGCTCTACCTTGTCTTTTCTGAGACAGTTCTCTTTGGTTTGTAACTGGCCAAATAGGCCAGGCTAGGCTAAGCTAGGCTGGTTGGCAAGTCCCGGGGATCCACCTATTGCTGCCTCCCCAGTGTTGAAATTATAAATGCAGCTCACCAGGGCGCCTGCCCTTCATGGCACGCAGTATCTGGAGCCCGTGAGTTCTTTTCTAGTTCCTTGCCCTTGTTGGATTCCCATCCCTGGAGTCCATGAATTCTAGCCCCTCATAGTATTGTGCATCTGGAGTTCGTGAGTTCTGTTCTTTCTTTCCTCTAATAAACTCTGCCTTAATTGTCAAAAAAAAATAATAATAAATGAAGGCCACCATAGCCAGCTGTTCTATTCTTCATGAGTATGTGTGTGGGGTGTATATGCACGTGTGTGTGTGTATGATGAGCTAGCATGGTTAATCTTGTTCTGGGGGTCCCCCATCTTCACCTTTCAAAGCTAGAATTACAGGCAGGTCACGTGTCCTCATGATATTTATGTGACTTCCAGGGATCTGAATTCCATCTCTCTTGCTCTAAGGAAGTGCTTTATCCACTGAGTCCTCTCCCCAGTGACCCCACATCCAGCTTTTTTGTAACATTGGTTCTGGACATGGAACTCAGGGTCCCCCAAGCATTTTTGTTAACTGAGCTGTCTGTCCAGTCACCAAATTGGTCCATGAAAAATAGTACCAGGAAGAGATGCAGTAAAAAGTTAAAGAACTTGTCGTTCAGGAAGGAGCAAAGTGCTTGTCATGCAAACATGGGGGCCTGGTGAGCTCCAAGTTCTAGTGAAAGACCTTGTCTCAAAACATAGGGTGAGTGGTCTTTAGGGACCAGCACTTGAGGATGACCTCTGACCTGCACCCCCCATAGGATTTGTTTCTTCTGATGAGTACACTTCTCCTTGTCTCCTGAACCTCCAGTATGGATGCCATTGAGGTCAGCCCTCTAAAGAGTGTTTGAAGTTGCAGTAAACACGGGTAGCCTAGAAACCGTCCTTAGAAGATAGGATAGCCTTAGAGATAGAATCAACAGTGGAATCCAAAGCTTCAGAAAACTTCAGCAGTATACAGTCATGTCTACATGCATTCCATGCCTTCTTTTTTTTTTTTTTTTTCCATTCAGGAACCTGCTCAACTACTGCTTCCTCCCATAAGTCTCCTCTGCTCATCTTACCCAGCCAGAGGCCTGGCCCATCAGTTTGCTGTGAAGTCTCACTACAATCTGTCATTACCGCGTTTATCTGCTCAAGTCCATCTACTGATTAGAAGGTAAGTTTCCCAAGAGCAGGATGTAGTCTTCTGACACCTTGAACCTGCTGAGCTTCTATAGATATTTTTGGAATGGCAGAAGGACCACACCTGTACTTTTTTTTTTATATTTGTGCATGGGGTAAGTATGTATGTATACAAGTGCATGTGGATGGGTGCACCTGCCCATGAGTTCACATGCATGTAAAGGCCCAAGAGTATTATCAAGAATTATCTAGTTTTCACTCTTCTGCCTTATTCTTTAGTGTTTAGTTAAACCTATGAGTATTCCATTAGGGTTAGTCTGGCAAGCCAGCTTGCAATTTGGATTCCTAGGTTCTGTTTTCCTGGGCTGGAATTAGGAGATCATGTCCATCTAGCACTTTCTGTGTGAGTCAGAGATCTGAATTCTGGTCCTTTTGATTTCACAGCAAGCATTTAGCCGCTGAGACTAGGTTTCTGGATCAAACCCAGAGCTATGTTTGTTGGGCTCAACTCGGAGATTTCACTGTCTGCCTTCAGTGGCTGGAATTACAGACAGCTGCCACGCTCATCCTACCCTGGGGATTCCAACTCTTGTCCTTTGGCTTGTGCAGCAAGCCCTTTAACTGCTGAGCCATCTTTTCAGCTCCCATAACTTACAAAATTAAAAAAAAAAACCCAAAAGATTCTAATTTCTTTTTGCCCCCATTCCAGCAAGCATTGTGTTCCATGATTTTGTGACAGGGTCTCATGTATCCCAGGCTGGCATCGAACTCACGACGTAACTTTGAACTTCTAAATTCTCCTGTCCGCACCGATGCAAGTGAGTACTGTGCTGAAGGTCAAATCAGGACTTCGTGCAAGCCAGACAAGCACTGAGCAGGCGGGCGACATCCTCCGCTGGAAATCCTCTTCAAAGCGGGCAGCTTGGTGCTGAAAATAAGGCTGGCAGCGCTTCAGCCCCGCCCACCCTCCACACCCATTTCCCACGGTCTCAGCCCCAGGTGCGGCGCTTGCCCCAAGCCCACCCACCGCCGCGCGCTCCCGCGGGCAGGTGTAGAGGTGACCAGGAGAAGGACAGACGGTCCTTGGACCGATTCTCGGGGTCGGCCCGCCCCGGGGTCCCAGCTACTTTCCCCGATCGCCCCGTCCGCTCCATCCTTCCGCTTCATCCCGGGCTGCCGAGCGGCGAGCGCGTCACTGGCTAGGCCACGCCCCTGCCCGAACCGCGCCCCCTCCGAGCGCGCCACAACTACTTCCGGGTGAGCGGGTCACCAGCCGTAGCCCCGCCCCTCGGCCCCGCCGCCGCCGCCGCTGCCGCCGCTGCCGCCGCCGCCGCCGCCGCCGCCCGGGCTGCGGCTCCTCCTGGCCGGCTCGGCGCTGTCTCGGGTCGCGGCGTGAAGCCAGGGCACGGCCGGCCGCCCGCGCCGCGAGCCACCGCGGCTGCGCTGCTGGGACCCGCTGGACGGCCCGAGGGCACCGACGGCGGCCGCCGCGCTCCCGCCCTTGCCCGCGGTGCCGCCGCCCCAGCCCGCGCCCCCGACAGGTAAGGGCCGGCGGGGCTCGGACGCCGCCTGCGCCCGGCGCGGGGCGGGGCTGCCCCGGGGACGGCTCCCGCCCGGGGTCGCCTGGCCCGCCGCCGGCTCCCGCGTCCGCCCCGCGCGGGGACCCCGGGGTTACGCCCCTCCAGGAGGCTGCGGGACCTGCGGCTGCTGACCCCGGCGGTCCCCAAGCCCACCCGGCCTCCGATCTGTCCCGGGCGCAGCACCCCCGGACGCTGTCAGGCTGCTGGACGGCGTAGCTCCTTAAAAATTCCTATTTGTAAAAGGGGGTTCCCCTTCCCCTCCCGATCTCCTCCTCCTCTTCCTTCTCGACCTGAGCTGCAGCGCGCGCTCCGGCCGGGCGCCTGCCCTGCCCGGGGTTAATGCTTGACGAATACGAGGCGTTCTTCGCACCCAGATTTGCGTTAGATCGCTCCACTCGGGCCTGGTTTCTCTTCGCCGGGGACCACCTTAAGAAAGCCCGGAGGGGGGCAAAAGAACCAGTTTGAGTGTTCGCTTTATTCTTATTTCACTGTTTTTTGTTTTGTTTTTGTTTTTTTTTTTTGCACCCCGGGAGATGGCAGATAGCATTCTGTGGTTAGGGGAGCTTCCCCCCCTCTTTGATTTTTTCATTTAGTGACTCAGCATTTCTGCTATAATATACTGTATTGTGGCTTGATTGATTGAAAACGCTATGTAAGGATAGAGTGACTCCCAACTTTTTAATGTTATCACAATGGGAGGGGTTGGACCAATGGACGGAGGAGGTGAAGCGCAGAGTATATGGATAGATGTGTCCTTAATCGGTGTTTAATATTTTTTCCTCCAAAATAGCATTTTACGTAGTGACTAGATAGGAAAAAGTGCAGTCATTGTAGAACACATGGGTGAGTTGGGAAGTATTCTAAGTTTGAAAGTCTTGAAAAGTCAACCCTGTTTCAACCAACTTGACGCTCTTTTAACAAATGCGGACATGATGACTTGGTATTATAACACACTCATAGCGAGTAAGAATTTCGGAAAGTATGACTTATTTAGGAAATTATGTCACTCTGTGAATCATTGATACGGATCTTCTAACTGAAGTGAGCTGTTTTGTTTCTCCTTGTTGGATGCTTTTGCTCATTTTATAGGAAGAGCTGCATAGCGTTTTCTTAGGTTTCGTAGCTGGGTGGTTATTATGAAGTATGATGAGGAAACAAATTGGCAGAATGCTCTGGATTGTTGTGATTTTAATTATTCCCCCCCCCCTTTTTAACCAGATGTGAGAAGATAAATGAAGGAGTTTAGAAGCCAGGTAAATGTCAGTGGAAAGGAGGCTGCCCATCACTAAGGTAGGAAAAAGGACTTTGCAAGAATGTGTTCTGTATAAAACAGTTTTTCCAGTGAAAGACTTAGCATTGTTTTATTCTGTCCTTAGGAGAGCAGAACGAGATGGTACCGATCCATATTCTCTGATAACGTGTACTGAAGTTATGGTTTATTTTTGGAATTGACTAATTTCAAACTAGAAATAACTTTTTATTACTGCAGTGTAATTCAGTCATCTTAATCTTTCAAATGTGAAACAAAATAACTTCAAATCTCAGTGTTCTTGATACGCAGAAACTTTTCCTTCTTTTCAGAGTCTAGCTTATTTTGCTTTGATTGACAGTGCTAAAGAAGTTCTGTTGGTTAGTTAAGAATAAATGACAAGTTTATGCTATCAATCTTGCTGAAGATTTGCCTGTAATTCTTTGATTGAATTTTGGCCTTTTTTCCTTTTTCACTTTGGATGTCCAGTCTTGTAGTCAGAGTGTTCCCTAATGTTGCTTTTGATTTTAGTCCAGCTCATATGATATTGACTTAGGAGTTTCTGTTTCTTGTAAACAGAGATTCCCTTTTGGAAAATCCCTTGTGGAAACCACCATGACAATCTTGCTACCTAAACAGGCAAGAGAAATCTTATGTCAGCTCCATAATGAAGGGAAAAAGAGGAAAGTATACTTTGGCCAATACAAGAGCACACTTATTAATCTAGGGAGCAATTTCTTGTGAAAATCTTTGTGGATTGACTTCCTGCTTCTAGTGTGAAAAATGAGTTGTTGATGGGGGCGGGGTCTGTCTGCAGCACAGTGGAGATGTAGATGAGGATTATTTAAGAGGAAACAAGATGCTTCTGTCCTCATCCTAGGAGTGCACCCTGCTGCCTGCACAAAGTGCATTTCATGGCTTTTTCCTTTTCAGTACTTGCCTGTTCTCTGGAGGATCTGAGTGAGAGATGGTCCCTTGAGTGGGCAAGCAGCCCACTTATACAGTTTGCAGAGTGGACTCTCACCGCCGTTCAAACCAAGCTTTAAAAAAATATAATTGATTTATTTGAGAAAGGAGAGGGTGGGCTGGGGAAGGTCAGACAATCTTTCAGAAGTCAGGTCTCTCCCTGCACCATGTGGACTTCCAGGGATCAAACTCATGTCTTAGGTTTTCGAGCAGGCGTCTCACCTGCTGAGCCATCTTGCTGTTCGCAAACCAAACTTTTAAAACTTAAGAAGGAAAGGGATTGAGCAGAGTCTGCCTTGTCAGTGAAGTCATTTTGTCCTTTTCTCCATTTGCCTTTGTCAGTAGTAGATGGGAAGAGATCTTTGGAAGTAATTGTTTGGTGGTGCACTTTGCTCTTTAACTTTGGAAACTTTTTGATTGGCACTGCATTAGGCTGGACTTAAAAGCGGTCAGGTAGAAGCTGGGCTTGTCGTGTGCCGTAGTTTTTTATTTGTTCTTGTTCTGGTAATAGGAGTGCAAGAGAGAATTCTGTTTTTTTGGATGGTCCATGCGTGCATGCTTTTGTTTTACTTTTTAGCAGTAAGGAAAGAAGTAGGTGAAAGAGAGAAGAAATGGTGCTCTTGAAAGGAGAAGCTGCCAGTATGGGTTCAATAACATCTGTGACCTATTTTCTTTTTGCATTTGTGTAACTTTTCAAGTTGATAAACTTGTAAATGTTATATGAGGAAAAGTAAGTTTACTTTCTACCACAAATTGCTAGCCTTTTGTAACCCCACCCACTAGACCAAGCCTCCTCTATTACTGGTTTCTTGCATTTCCTCCAGATCCCCAAATACATACACAATTACATGCATTTAGAAGCACCCTGCATCTTTCATTTTTACCCTTGATATGTCTTAGAGCTTTTTCTATATTAGCACGCTAGTCCATCACATTTTATTTTAAAAAGACCGGATGTCCTGCCTTGTGTAGATGAACCACGACTTGTCTCTTTCCATAATTTGTCATTCCCTAGTAATAAACATCAGGCTGTTTTTAGCCTTCTGCAAACACTGCTAAAAAGAAAAGTCTGTAAACCAGGCTTTGCACTAGTTATGAACATGGAATGAAGTTTTGAATATGTGATGGTGAGTTTTGAATGTGTGATGGTGAGGCTGGGACTTCAGTTGTGAAAATTTATTTCAGCTCTTTATTGGATCTTTTAAAAATTATTATTACTATAGGAGTTAGCATTTTTCTAAGACTTGTAGAAGGAGAGAGGATTTTTAAAAAAATTACTTACCCAACTCTGTGTTTGTAAAAGTATAGTGAGTTGGGCTCCCCTAAAATCATATCACTTGGGAGGCTGAGACAGAGGTTGAGAATTTGAGGCTAGCTTGAGCTATATAGCACACAATGAGATGGTGTCTCAGAAAACTAAATTGCAAATGTATTTTATTTTTACTTATTTGAGGGAATTTGAAAGAGAGAGGGGGCAAAGATAGAGCATGCACATGTACTGTGATGTGTATATGGAGGTCAAAGGACAACTTTTTAAAAAAGATTGTTTTATTCTTTTGGAGTTCATATGTGAATACAGTGTCACTTTCACCCCATCACCCAATCCCATTCTTACTCCTTTTCCAACTGTGTGCTGCTTACTGAGTTTCCTCTGGTTGCCCGTATTGGCACGTGTCTGAGCACTTGCTGGAACACGGATGATGTCAGTGGATGTACCAGAGGAAGGAAAGTGGCGTCTCCTTCCACCCAGTCTGGCATGAAGCCTCAGTATTCACCTGGAAGGTGAGGAGCCTCTTCAGATCCGGCCCCTCCCTGGCAAAGTGTTGACAGGACGCATCTTGTGCGGGTCAGTGGAAGCAGAGCAGCTGCAGTGAGTTGTTGGATGCAGCAGCCCTGTCGTGTCCAGAAGGTTCTTCTGGCAGCGCGCCTCCCCACCCTCAGATCCTTACATTCTTGCTGTCCCCTCTTCCATAATGATTCCTGAGCCTTGGTGTGGGAGGTGCTTTAGATGTCCCATTTAGAGCTGTACAGTCCACTTACTTTCTGCCAGTTGTGATTCTCTGTATTAAACGCCTTCCATTGCAAAAGGAAACTTCTTGATTGTTGAATGTTCTTCTAAACTGTGGATACAGTGGTAATTGTTAAGAGGCAGGGTGATATGTCCTTAGAGCTAAATCTTACTAGTTTGTTCCCCCATAGGGCTCATGGCCTCCCTTCCACAGGTGCTGGCCTCCGTTACACTACCAGGCAGGTGTTCCCTGTTGAAATGCAGGTCTTAACTCCAAGGGAGAAAGCCGGAGCTGCCCACACATCATTCATGCCGCCGTTTGCCAATGGTAGGTTGTGGCTTGCAGCTTTCCTGGGGTGAGACGCTGATTGCTTTGCTCCTCCAGCAGCTTGCATAGAACCTGGTCAGCAAGGAGGAAGCTTCCAGATCAGTGCCAGCTTGTTTTTTTCCATGCAGAGGACAACTTTTGAAGTTGGTTCTTTCTTTCCAAGTAAACTTGGGGATTGAACTCAGGTCCCCAGGTTTACATACAGGTGCCTTTACTTACGGAGCCATCTCAGCAGTCTTGCCAATGTGTTGTGTAAGTCAGTTTAAGACTTGGTTCTGTGAGCTGTTGAGAGCCGAAGGGAGGCTTACATTTTTAATTCTGAATTTATATAGATGACTCATAGCTAGGAGGAGGTTCAGAATCCTTTGTCCTTTTGAAATGGGACAGGCCAGAGGGAAAAGTAAGTGCTGAGAGGCTCAAGTATGATGAGCTGGAACTCATGAGCGGCAGTTTTCCCTGGCTGCTGCCCAGGGTCTATTTTGAGGCCTTGTCAAAACTTGCCTGACAGATCCTACCACATAACTGTAATCTGGCCTGGCCCCGCTGCGAGTCGGGGAGGCCTGCGGTTTAGGAAGAGGGCAGCTGCAGAGGGGGAGTAAAGACCATTTGCCCAAGATTAAGGCCAGGTCTGGCGTAGAAGAACCCGCTTAGCATGTCTGTCGCACATCCGGGCATCTAGGTGTTTGTCATTTGTAGTAGCATCTCCGTTTCTGTTTCCCCTTATTTATTTACTTTGGAAAGTGGACAGTTAAGGAAAACTAAAGAGGAAAGTTTTTCAGAAAAATACGGCCAAGGAGGAGCAAGGCCCCAGCATTGATGCTTCACCTCTGAGTGCAGGAGCGCTTCGGAGAATGTTTGACAGCTGAGAACAAACATGGAGGTGGTCGGTGTAGGAGGCCGTCTGTCCGCGCCCCAGCTGACATGGCCCATCCGAGTCCTTCACTTTTGTCTCTGGGATGCTGGAATTCTGCCCTGTTGCTCAGCACTATCTGGATCATTAGCTTCTCATTCTGTTTTCCCCAGGAAAGTGCTGAGTGTCAGGAAGCGTCACGAAGTCGGTTCTATAAACTCCGCCTTTAACCCTGGCTCCGCCTGTGTGCCTCTCGGACACCCCAACCTGCTGGATTTCACTTGGGTTTAAAGTTCTTGAGCCGATCTCGCTTCCTAGGCTAGAGGGCTGTTAAAGCACTTAGTGTCCCACCCTTTGGCCAAGGGTCACGCCGCCTGTTAACTGACTTGTGTTCCTGAAGAACTTGAAGATCTAACCGCAGACGCAAGTCTGCAGGTGGCTTCCCCGGTTTCTGGATTAGGTCAGGTTGCTACACAGAAAATTCAGTTTTCCTTGTGCCCAGAAATTGGGTTGTTAGCATTTTAAGTGGTGTCTTTAAGATTTATTGCGGATAGAACAAAATAAAAAAGGTGTTTTCCTTTCTTGACTTCTGTTACCTAGTTTATTCCTCTTATCCCCCCTGAGCCTTTCCCTCACAGAGAAAGAACCCTGAAAAGCAGAGATAGACAGAGGATGACTCAGACCAAGACAACCTTACAGTCCATATTGGGCTGGTTTTCTATTTTTTAAATTTTGAGAGAGATTAATTGTTACCCCTCCCCTCGTCAAATGAATCAAAGTTCATTTTTTTTTCCATTTGTCACTTGGAACCTTGTATTGTTTTAGTTTTTCTTCATATGAATACCACATTTTAACCAGTTTTAATATAACACATCTTGTGTGCTTTGGGAAACATTTAATTTTTGAGCCACTGTGAACACTGTGTTGTTCTTTCTGTAGCCTGCTTTCAAATGGAAACATTTGTACAGCTAGGAATTAAACAGTGTAGTGTCTACAGCAGATTAGATTGTTAAGATGCTTATTTTCCTGTTAAGTGGTTTAAATTATCTGTGTCTGATTACAAACTAGATTACAATTAGCAAATACACATGCTGCTATTTAACAAAATTAAGTATTCTAACTAAGCAGCTGGGTGATAGTAGGATTAAAGCTAAAATGCAACTTGTTGGATTTTGCTGTATCTGTGTGAACACTCAAGAGTGACAATGAGGTCATTCCCTTCAAGTTGTCCCGCCAAGTTCACCCTTCAAAGCCCACCCCACTTTTTCATTTTTTGATTGTGGTAAAATGTAAATAGCATTACCACATTGATTTTTTTTTAAATCATGGTAAAATATACAGCATATAAGATTTAATTTTTTTTAGTTTAATGCTGGGGTCTATAAAACCCTCTACCCCTGAGCTGCACTCTATCACTTTAAGCTTTCAGTCTGTAATTGTATAATTCAGTGTCATTAAGTATCCAACCTTCAGTGAGACCTTCACCAGCATGCATCTTCAAAGCTTTCTCTTCATCCTAAACTCAAACATTGCCCTCAGACAGTGACTCCTCACTTCTGTTAGCCCTTCTCTGAATTTGGCTGCTTTAGATACCTAGTGCAGACAGAATCACAGGATGTCTTTTGTGTCTGGCGTACTTCATGTCGCTCAATATCATTAAGATAGTTCATGTAATGTGTTGATCATCTACCAGTGGACATTTAGGTTTCCATCCTTGGCCGTTGTGAGTAATGTTGCTATGAGAATGGGCATACAAATACCTAACATCCCAGTTTCAATTATTTTGTGTGTATATGCAAAGTGGAGCTGTTAAATCCCGTGGTAATTCTGTCTTAAGTTTTCAGGGAACTGCTGTATCCTTTTCCATAGCAGGGACGCCATTTTACATTCCATCAGTAATGCACAAAATTCTAAATTTTCCACATCTTTACCAACAATTTGTTATTTTTTGTTTTAAAATGTTTTGAACTTATCTATTCATTCATTCATTCATTCATTCATTCATCATCTATTATGAAAGCCGCCTTAATGGATGTGAAGAGGTATCCCATTATGGTTTTGTTTTAAACATCTTTCTGTACACTTATTAGTTACTTTTGTAGGAAATTCTAGTTTTTCTCATTCCTAATTTTTTTTTGTTGTTACTTAGTTTTGGTTCTTTTCAAATTCTGAATGTTTTGCTTCATTTCAAATTCTGGATGTCAATCCTTTATTTGACACATGACTTACAAATATTTTCTCAAGTAGGTTGCTTTGTTGATAGTAAATGTTGATATACAGAATTTTAAATCTCCATCTATTCATCTATTTTCTTTTTGTTGCTTTTGATACACACACACACACACACACACACACACACACACACACGGTTACAGTTCATATGTTCAGGCTTTATTGCATCTTGACTTAACTGTTGTTATGACATGTGGGATATGAGATAAAGGTTAAACTTCACTCAACTGTGAAGTTCCCAGCACCATTTATTGAAAAGACTATTCATTCTTTTTTGAATCCTCTTGGCATCTCTGTTAACCATCATTTGACTGTATACATGAGGATTTATTTCTGGGCTCTGTTTATTTTGATGGTCTCTGTCTGCTGTTATCTATCTAACAACACACTGTTCTAATTACTGTAGCTTTGTAGTAAATTTTGAAACTAAGGGGTGCAAATTTTTTAACTTTATTCTTGTTCAAGATTGTGTTGAAAATGCAAAGCCCCTCGAGATGTTAGATGAATTTTATTTGCAGTATGAGTTTTTCTACTTCTGCAAAACAAAATAAAAAGCTCCAATCCTCAAAAAGTTACTGGGGAGCTGTCAAGATGGCTGTGTGATAAAGGTGCCTGCTGCTAAGCCCAGCGACCTGAATTTGATCCCCTTCTATCCCTACATCCCATAGTGCATGTCTTCCTGTATACACACAGACACACACACACATAGGATAAATAAGTAAATGTAAACAAAAACCCCCACTGTGTCTTTCTGTTTGTTAGGATTTGAATCCAAAACCTTGGGCATGCTAGGCAAATGCTGCACTATTGTATCAGCCCTAACTTTGCCACTGGGCTATTGATGGATTGTAGATTGTTTTGGCCAGTTTTGCTTGTTTAACAGTATTGTCTTCCAACCCATGAACAAAGACTGTCTCCCTTTTTCTGTGTGTCCTTGATTTCTTTTTACAGTGTTTCATGCTTCTCAGTGAATAAACCTTTTGCTTTCATAGTTAAGTTTACGCCTACGTGCTTGATAATTTTTGAAGCTATCATAAATGGAATTGTTTTCACAATTTCCTTTTCATATTGGTGGTATCTAGAAATGCAAGCGTGTGCGTGTGTGCATGTGTACATGTTCATTTTTGTATCCTCAGGTTTTGCTGAATTTGTTCATTCAAACTTTAAAGGTTGACTAATGTTCTATGATGTATATATAACTAATTAAACAAACTTTAGAAAAAAATAATTATTTGAGAGGGAGAGAGAGAGCAAACTCATTTTCAAACACCCTCTTACGTGCCATGGCGCACAGGTGGAGGTCAGGGCAACTTTCAGAAGTCAGTTCTCTCCTTTCACGCGTGGCCCTCCAGGGCTCCACATTCTGATTGGATTTCAAGCAGGGATTCTACAACTCTAGTGCTTAGAGTGACGTGGGTTTCATTGCCTCTGCTTCTGGGTGGCAGGAGTCCGAGGGTGGCTGAGCTGTGTCCTCTGCTTATGGTCGCAGTGTGTGGAGGCTGTGCTGCTGACTTGCCGAGTTCCCACCAGGGACTTAACCGTGGGCAAGCGCATGAGGCTATTGTTGGGACGACTTTTCTTAGTGTCTTAGCACTGGGGCGTCTTCCTCACCCGAGGTCTTAGATGGCTCCCAGAGGCAGGCAGTCTGCTGTAGCGCTCGTCACTGTGGCTTCCTCAGGCCACCAAAGCCTTCAGCAAGTTGGTTAGCAGAGATTGGGCATAATGTAATGTAGTCGCAGAGTGCCATCCTGTGACCTCTGTCACAGCGCGCTGGCTAGAAGTAAGTCACGGGTCCCACCCACACTGATCAGATGCTGTTTACACATGGTGTGAACACCAGAAAAGGTATTCAGGGCAGGCACCTTGAGTTCGTTTGCCTTAGCTGGTTACAAAAGAGCACATATTTTATGTACCCATTTCTGGTTGAAGAGAGACATTTGTCATTCAGCGTTACTGTCTTCAGATGATGGGAATTACTCCTTGGTCATTATTTTGCATTTCTCCGTTTCTCTTCATTTGCTTCCCTATAACATTCCTGTTGTGAAATAGTAAGTCAATAGTTGATGTTCTCATTATAACTAAGTAACTATTGTTTATTGCTCAGTGAAGTATTGTTTTTGATTGTTTCTTTGTTTAATTTTCATTTTTTTCCCAGTAGGTTAAAGTCCATTTTTTAAAAATTTCATATGTTCTTATTTATCTATTGCTTCCCATCCACAAGAATTTCTTAGCCTTTTCTGCATATATTAGCATATTTAACAAATTTATGTTTGTTAAGATTATTTTGAACAAAATAACTAGTTTGTGAAATACTGAAATATGTAAAACTAGAATAGTAATGAAAAGAATAAAGTGAGCAACAGTACTCTTAGTAGAAGGCCAAGAAATTATGATAGATACCTCAGAAATTCTCTGAGGATACCTTTCTGGATATCTCTTCTCTGGGTTCCGTTGTCCACCCCAGTGGACATTGGTGCCGCCCTTTCCTAAATCCTGCCGTCTTCACACTTGTAGGAATATTCCTGGTCAGCAAGTGGTCACCTGGGCCACCTTTTTGGGTGCATTTGTTAAGGCAGGCTAACTGCTCTTGTTGGGGATTGAACCCAGAGCTTTGTGCATGCCAGGCTAATGTTCTAATGCTAAGCTACTTCCCCAGCCAGGGAAACTGTAACAATCTCTAAGTCCCAGTAGTTTAATGTGCTCAAAAGATGAAAGTTTTCTCTAACGTCCTTGTCAGTTGTAAGTTGGTAGCGGAGGTGGCAGGGGTGTGTGTTCATGGTCACTGAGGGTCTCTATTTTTACCTTGGGGTCTTGGAGACCTTCACAAGTGGTCTGCATCTGAAGGCAGATGCCAGGACAGAGAGGGAGTGACTAGACATGGGGAAAAGTTTGATGGCCAGGCCCAGACTGAGAGCAACTCATGGTTGCCCGCACTGGAGCGTCCAGAAGGGCAGTGAGGTGGTAGTACCTGACTCCAGGGACGGGCAGTGTCCCCAGAGGCTCGGACAGAAAGGGACACGGCTTTGCCGCAGGGCGCCGCCTTACATGGGCACTGCTTGGCTTTGACAGCGGGACAGCAGGCGTAGCCGAGCTATGGGGAAAGGGCCACCGTTGGGGAGAAAAGAGTCTGAGCGATTGCTGGAGCCCTGTGTGGGTGACTTATTGGGACGATCTGTTTGGCTCTCAGAAAGCCATGGCTCCCCAGAATCTCATCATCCATTGCCAAGTGTTTAGAAGACAGTGATACATATCTAGGAAGGTAGAGCTGGGGAAGTAACTGCCTCGTGTGTTTTTGCTTGTAGGCTCACGTCTGCTGCTCAGGAATGGCGGAAAGTCAAACAGTGCCCCGAGGGTGGGGCCACGGGGAACCACCCGTCAATGCAGAGTTAAGACAAACTGAATTTAGACGAAAACTGGGCCAGGCCACCTCATGTTCAAGGGGCATCCCAAGGGCGGTGGGGTCTTGGTGATGATAGAGTGGGCTTCCACTGTGCCTTCCGAGCCACGGTGTCTCCACCTGTAGGGTTCCCCTGGATATCAGCATCCCGTCCTGTCTTTGTGTTGGGTTTACCTACTCTATGCGCTGGTGTTGATTTTTCTGCATATTTGATGAAGCATTTGAGTAGCTAGATGCAAGGGTTGTAAGAGAGGCAAATTTTTGAGCTCTTACATGTCTTCAGTAAACAAGCCTGAGAAGAGCAGATTTAGTAGACTTTATTTAAGTTTCCTGTAGCCGTCCTTCATGAGTCTGTCTTCCTGTGTCCAGGACTATTAAATCCTCTGGATGATCTCCATTCCTGGGACTTGTAGATCTCTTCGTTCCCAGGGTTTGAAGTCCATGGAGATAACTCACTGGGACATACCTTGGTGTGAACTGAAGACTGTCTTTGAACACTCTCCTCTTTGATCTGGCAGCCCATGTCCTTAACTTCTAGGAACTTACCAGTGCTTTCTCTGGCTCTCTCCTTCCCCCTCCTTCCCTCTCTTCTTCTCCTCCTCTCCCTCTTCCTCTCATCCTTGAAAGTGCTGGAATTATAGCGAGAACATGGGGAAGGGGTGGATAGGCCAGTATGGGAATGCGTTAGTAAACTTCTCTTTATTGTTGTAATCGGGGTGATGACACACATCTGTTATCTGAACACTTGGGAAGATCAAGAGTTCAGGCCGCCCTGGCTCCAGAAGGACATCTTGTCGCAGACACCCACAACTTTATTTTTATAAAAAGGAAAAGCCACATGCTGGTGGTATTCGGCCTTCTGCCCACAGAGGGAATGCTCTCCATTCAAGGGGATTGTTTCCAGGATTCCTGTGATACCAAAACCCAGGAATGAGTAAATCTCTTATGTGAAGTAGCATAGTGTTTGCATTTGCCCGTGCACGTCCTCTTGATATTTAAGTCACCTCTAGATCCTTTACAGCACCCAGTGCCCGGTAAGAGCTGTGCGAATAGTTGTGCCGTGATGTTCAGGGAATAATTTAATTGCTGCAAGTATTTTCTGTCCACACACCGATAAATCTGAGAGTGTGGCACCTGGAGAGAGGGAGGACTGACTTTTGGGGGGGGGAGTCCACAGCATGTGCACTTGGGTTAGCAACTCACTAAGACCCTCATAAACATTGTGCCTATATTTGTGCTGTATTTTATGCACAGAATTGACTTTTACATTATGTTCTTAATTTTTGTTCACATTAATTACTATGAATATTGTCAAAAAAAGTTTATTCTTGGTTAGGAGAGTTCAGCTATGTTTCTTTTGACAAACATTTTATTTATGTGTTTAGAGGGAGAGCAAGAAAGAAATGGAGCCCAGGCATGTCATGGCCCAGGAGGGCAGAGAGCCGCGTTCAGAAGTCAGTTCTCCCTTCCACCTTGTGGGCTTCCAGGGATCATACTTAGGTTTCCAGGTTTCAGTCAGGCATTTTATACTTGGGCTGTTCCACCAGCCAAGAGCTTCAGTTATAAGGCTCTTTTTCCTTTGGGACTTAATTCTTACCCCTTCCGTTTTAGCATTTGCAGAGGTTAGTTACATGCCTCTTAATGTGTGTTTTGATTTTTCAGTAATTCCTACCTGAGGATAAAAGCATCTGCTTGTACCGTTCAGTAAGAAGACTCTAATACTTGGTAGTATTGTTACATAGCTTATTACATAGTTATTAGACATAGTGAAAGCAATGCACAGGTCTGGTATTTCTTTTGCAGTGGAGTCTCACTTTTAGCCTAGGCTGGCCTTAGATTGCCACAGTTCTGGCTCAGACCACCACCATTTCTGCTTAGTATTTTTACGTGGGATCCAGCAGCTGAACTCAGGACTTCCTGATTGCAAGGCAGAGTGACTTAAATCCTGAGCCATTTCTCCAGCCCCCAGCTTTTTACTTTTGAGACAAAATTTGCATGGAATGATTTGCACAGATTTTAAGGGTATCATTTAACAATTTCTTTAGTTTTGTCTTTGTAAGTCAGCTGTTTTCTACTAAGGAGACTAGTTCTGTCCCCAAACTTATGTATTTTCTTGCATTTTTACCAGTAGACTTTATATGTCATAAAATCCTTATAAATGTTTCCTTTAAATTTTGTTTTTATTACATAAATGTCCTTCACAGTAAATCAGTACGATGGTGACTGCTGTCAATCTAATAGGTAGAAGGCACGCCTCCAGCCCACCTGAGAGGGAGTCTCTAGGTGAAGGTTGGACATGCCTGGAAGGATTGCTTCAGCTGCATTAGTTGATGTGGAAGCTGCGCCTGCTGTGGTGGGACCAGTCCCTGCTCTGTGTTGGTGACGAGAGGGTCTTGTTCTATTGAAAGGGTGAAGGTTGGCGCAGCATTGGCAAACACGCACGCATTCTTCAGTTGCTGCCTGCTCTTGTCTTGGGTGTGGTGAGACCAGTTTGCTCACGTTCCTACCACTGTGACTTCATTACCATGATGGACTATAACCAAAATTTGAGCTGGAACTTTCTTAAGTTTGCTTCTTTGTCACAGCCCCTAAGATAAGTAACCAGTCCGGGTAGTTATGAATCATTCTTTCTTCATCAAAGGTTTCAGCAGGGCTAGTAGTATTGTTAGCTGAAGAAAACAATCCAAGAATAGCTTATTTAGTTAAAAGTATAAAATTGTTGCCAATATTGGTACATCATCAGAAACCCAGATATTCAAAGTAATGAGTAACATTTTTGGGGACCCCATCTCAAGAAATAGAGGGAGAGGAAGGAAAGAGGGAGGGAGGAGAGAAGACAAAGGGTCAAACGCGCAGCTCAGTAGCATAGCCCCTCTCTCGGGAGCACGCCCACTGGATTCCGCCCCAGCACTAAGACGCAGTGTGAAACTAAAGAAAGATAAGAGTTGCCCTTTTGTTGCATATGTAAAGAGGTAATTAATTAAAGGCACTTTAAATATTTATGGGCTACTTAATACTTTATTAAATTTGTTCTAACTCACTTGAGCCCTCATGGAGAAAGATTGGAGACCTCTGGGAAAACTCCTTTTCAGGAGTGGTCCTGGTTTGTGACTGAATAGGGTGACTCCTGCTTTCAGAGGTGCATGTTTGCTCGTTGCTTCTATTTAAGTTCTTTTCTTGGTGACACTGCCCAGATAATGCTTTCTGCAGTGAAGTGATCAGCTATCCCCAGTCTTCATGTTGATGAACAGGCTTAAGCCAGTTCCAAGTAGTCAGAGGGTGTGTAGGATGAAACAGACTTGAATTTTCACTGGAGAGGCAAAATGCTTTTGGAGGAGTACATCTGCTTGTTTTGCTTGGGTCAAGTAAATTCAAGTACATTAAAGCCGTGTCATTTTCTTAGAGCCACTCTAATTGGGATAAGCTAGGAATTACTTTGTGATTTACATTGTAATGAAATGTCCTCAGCTTCAATAAAACTAGGATTTTTTTTCAGAATTACTGAGTTCCTGGCTAAATGAGATGTGTTTCTCAGAAGTCTGTCTGGAAGAAGGGGAGTTCATGCAGTTGTGTATTTTGCACTTTATTTTGGGGGGTATTGGAGCCCGATGTATACTAAGTATGTGCTGTGCCACCGCGGGGCACCCCTGCCACAGAACTCCAATGTCAGGCAGGGCAGCTCTCCGTTGGCATGCCATCCTGGCAGAGGAATTTGTCTTTTTTCTCTTCTGTAAATGGGTCTATTTAGCAATAACTGCTATAATAAACCCATAGACATAGTCTTTAAAGATAATTCTTTTTTCTTCACAAGGCATATGAACTTGAAAATAGATTATTGATAATGACAATGAAGACAATGTTTCAAGAAAAACATGAGGAGGAAGAAATATTTTCTAAAAATAAAATAGATGTTTTATTTAGAAAACAAGTCAGCCTCTTATACAAGGTTTTTTATCTATCTTACCCTGTCAATCACAGTAGTATCTTAAATGCATTGAATATAATTCATTGAATGTCTTGTCATTATTTTCTGTCTCAATTTAGAAGACATTGGGTTAAAAATATACATATACAGTTCCATTCTGGTTCACCCTCCCTCCTATCCTTATATTGGCCCATTTTTTTACATTTCAGTAAATATAATTCTTATTAGTATATATTCTCTGTGCATGATAGTAGGTTTCATAGGATCATTATCTTAGATGTATACAATGTATGTTGACCATTTCCCCTATATTTCCTCTCCTATCTTCCCCTAGACAGCTGCTTCTACTTCACATCATGCATTTATGCACAATTTAATGCCACAGTTACATTCTTAATTTTTTTTTTAACCCCAGTTTCATTTGTCACTATGTTCAACATCTGTTTATCTACCTGGCAGTAGTCAGCACTCAGATATTTACTGTATGGACACTGGCGGTTATTATTAATTGCAGAATGACAAACCTTCATTTGTTTTTTCTTTCACATGACTAATATTTTTTAGGATTGCTGTTTTAAATTACACCAAAAGATGAAGTTATCCCCTTGTAACTTTAAAATTCAGTACTAAAACCTCTTGAATATGTTCTTTCATAACTTTAAACTGATATGTTTTCTGAGTGTTTTTCATTCTGAAGTGGAATTAGATTTTTGAATATCTATATTAATTTTAAAACATTAGGTACAATTAGTGATTAGTTTTCTGAAGCTAAAATAACACATTCTCATAGATCGTTGTGCCTGCTAGCATAGTGACGTTAGCAAGTTGGTAATTAATATAAATTTAAATATCCTACAATTAATTGGAATAATTTTGTGGTGAGAAAAGGAATTTGGTCATTAATTTCTCCGAGAAGAAATAAAATTGTTCTGCGAAGGTCGAATAATTAAGTAAGCCTTATAACTCCAGAAAGAGAAGATCCTAAATTGCTGTCCTTCTGTTCGTTTCAGAGCTGAGCACAGCGTGCAGTCACTGTCCCAGAGGAGAAGGGCTATCAAGAACACAGGATGGGGACTCCTGGTTCTGGAAGGAAAAGGACGCCGGTGAAAGATCGATTTTCTGCCGAGGATGAGGCCTTGAGCAGCATCGCCAGAGAGGTGCGGTTCAAATCCTGCCCGGTGCCAGGCTGGCCGCTGAGATGCTCACTGAGTGGGGCGTGGGCAGCGGGCAGACACGGTTCACTCCGGTGTTTGTTCTGTCTGACCCTCAACATGCTATGTTTGAGTGAAATTCCTTGCATATGTATGCAACTACCTGAAATTCATTATATTTCTGTGGGTTGCTTGAGTTTCAGGTATTGTACTAAGGAGTTAAAATTGATGCTCATCTTCAGAATGTAAACTTAGGGTACTTAGCACATTATAGCTCATTAGGTTGCATAGTTCCCAGAGATGGTGTGTGAGTATTGACAGAAAACAGTTCTTTCTTGGTCAGAGTCAGAATCTTAAATTGCTCCTTGAAGCATTGCTCTCTCTCTCTCTCTCCCTCTGTATATATGTGTGTGTATATATATATACATATATATATATTTTTTTTTTGAGACAGTTGCATGTTGCCCACGTTATCCTCAAGCTTGCTGTGTAGCCAAGCGTGACCTTGAGCTTCTGATCCCTGCCTTCATCTCTCAAGGGATCACAGGTGTTGGCCACGTGCCGGTTTATGTGGTTCTGGGGATAGAACCGTGCTAGGCAGGCACAGTACCAGCTGGGCAGCATCCCTGGCCCTGCAGGGGAATTTTAGGTTTAATTCTTTCAGATCGTAGCAGAACCACGGGGCGTTTTTGTTTTGATTCCTTGACAGCTTAGAGCGTGGAGGAAAGTATGTCACTTACTGAACCTCTGGCAGCACATCTGGGGTTTCTTGGTGAAGTATCAATTTTGTTTCAGATTCTAACTTCCTAGCTATGGGCTCTTTCGGTATCACGGGCTTTCCTTTTTATATGCAGCGCAGTCTTCTTTTGGTTCAATTTACTGTTATATTTCTCCTTGAGAGCTTTTAGCCTTGGAATTAGAAGTCAAATTTTATAGGAGAATCCTTGAAGCAAAGTTATGTGAAAACTGAGTATAAGAGTATTGAAGTAAAGTTATCTAAACCCTGATGATAAAATGGTGACATTACTCTAACAAAATTACTTTTAAAATGCAAGAGTCATTTTTAAGTGTTAAAGTAGAAGATACTGTAAAATGAAAAGATGCGCCTCGTAGCGCTCTAAAAGGGGCTGCCACCTGGGCTTGCCCGGCCCTGGGAGCATCTGCTTTCCCGTGCCGCTGCCAGGAGAGGTGCGCTCTGGGCGTGTGCAATCAACGCCTCGAATTCTGCTCTGCCTCGGGCTGCTGGGATGGTGAGAGGTGGCAGTGCGTGGAATTTTCACCGTTAGCTTGACAGCAGCCTATTTTATTGCATATTAAGAAGTAGAAGCCAAGTTAGAAGACTGCTGGAAAGGTAAATTTTTAAGCTAGGTGTTCTCAAGCACACGGGGCTGCACTGTCTCACCCGAAGCTCTGTCAGCCTGCAGTCAGTCCTGACCCCACTCCATGCCCGCCATGGCTACGGCTGGGCTCCCCTGGAAAACTGAACTAAGCCCCTTCTCTTCCCTCCCTTCTGAGGCTTCCGGTGGGCAGTCCGGGTGGGGAGCTGTGAATCAGATCCACAGGAGCTTCCTCTCTGTGCGCTCAGCTCTTTATAGGCTGTTTTCTTTCCCGTATGCTGCTATTTTGCTGTGAGATAACTGGGTGTAATCTAGCTGTCATATTAGAAGTTAAATTAAAAAGTAATTTTTGTGAAAGGATGTAAAAAGACATTATTTGTAGTTATTCTCTTTTCAGAGTTTGAATCTGTACACGTCACCTTTGCTAACAGACTCAGAGACTCAGCTTGAAACACGAAAGGCCTGGCTGACTTTACTGAGAGTCAAGGTTGTGTGCCGAGTGCCCGTGTGTGCTACGGCAGTGTGAAAGCCCTGGAGGACTACGGCAGCAATGCGGGCAATGCTTTTATGTGCACGTGTGATTCTTCCTCGTGCCTTTTTTTTTCTTCAACATTTTCACAGTCATTCATGTATGGTCCAGTCTGTATATTGGCAGTGACAAACACCTGACAGAAGCAGTTTGCAGGAGGAAAGGCTTGTAGTCATAGTGGTTTCCGTCCATGATCAGCTAGCTCCATTGCTTCTAGGCCTATGGGAAGCAGAACCAAGAAGGAAGGAGTAGGCAGACACCTGACACCCTCTCTGTGCACACAGCACTTGCATGCGCACACACAATAAAACTTGTGGTAAAGTACACAAAACATTGACCATCTTAATCGTTACGCGTAGGATCAGGTCTGTGGTACCATACGCTTTACCCTGTGGGTACCTGGCATTCCCCTCCCACTGCCCTCTGTCTCCACAGTTCTTCATCTTGTACAACCTGGGTACGAGGCTGTGAGATGGCTGAGCCAGCCAAGATTTTCGTGTGGGCTGAATGGTGAACTTACATGTAAGCATGGATGTACACGCCTGCTTGTGATTATAAGAAGGGAAGGAAGTACCAAGGTTGTTTAACCTTCATGGCCGCCGAAGCGTTCAGGTTTCTTTTCTAAGCGTCTCATTCGGTGGCACTAACCTATGCAGTGTTGTGCAACCATCCCCGCAGCTGGTCTGCAGGATCATTTCCTCAGAGAACCGCCACTCATCCAGCCTCTGGTAACCTTTAGTCTCTAAATATTCTAGATGTTTCATGTAAGTGGAATTGCACAATATTTGTTCTTTGCTTAACATAGTAACTTCAAGATTTATCCATGTTGTAGCAAGTATCAGAACTTCAGTTCTTTTGTTTCTTTTACATAACTCACTCCTCAATAGCTGGATAATATTCTGTTGTGTATATATTCTATCTTTTGATCATACATTCATCTGTTGATACATACTTTATTGAATTACAATATATTGCTTAAGTAGTTAGAAGCTGTTCCAGGCATCTAGGAGAACCAGAAGCTTGTGGGGTTTGATTACAGATTAGCAGCCTGAGGAAAAAATTACAAAGAGATGAATTGTGCTTAGTTTAACAAGATACTTTCTGGTGTTACTTCTTTTTGGGATGAGAACTGTAGTAGTTTGTCAGAGCTCATGATCTTCTTGGTAATTGTGCAACTCTGAGTAATTTATTCATTTCTAGTCATGGAAAATAAAATAATTTTTGGCAAAGACAAAGGCTTTTTAAAAATGTGAGGAATTACCACAGTCAGTAATAATTATACTATTAATACCAGCTTTCATTTTGAGATAGTTTCTTTTTAAAACGAATGTCAGTAAGCTGGGTTCATGACTCAGTGAGCAAGAGTACTTCTCTGTAAGCATGAAGACCTGAGTTCAGATCTGTAGTGTCCACGTTTAAGAAGCTAGACATGACTGTGTCCGCTGTAGCAGCAGCATTAGTAGGCAGAGACAGGCGGGTCCCGGCGACTCTGGGTGGCCGGCCTAACCCAAAGAGGGCGGTTTCCTGTCCACTGAGAGGTGGAGTCTCAAGGCAACAGATGGAGAGTGAGAGGAAGACACCTGAATACCCTGCCTGACCTCTGCAGGACACACTCTTCCCCCACCCCCATCCCCACCCGCCACTGTAACGAACTTTTTAAATTGTTCATTCAGTACATGTTTATTGAGTACCTGTTCTGTGCAGGTGTGTGCTGCGTGCTGCGTTTGGAGGATGTAGAATAGACAAGACTAGTATGGTCTGGAACTTAGAGTCTAGACAGGAAAAGACCAAACATTACACAGCATCGCCTCTTCAAATGTCAGATGCATTTGCTGTGATAATTCTCTTTTGTCTCAACAACCATGTATGTCACAATCTCTGGAAGAACTGAGGAAACAGTCACATACGTATTTATAACTCTGTTAAGTGCTTGGAGAGGACAGTAAACAGCTTCATTCAAAGATGTGTCACGGGACCGCTTTGGAGGGCCCGAGTGCTTCTTTGAAGGAAGTGCCCTTTCACCTGAGTTTTGAAGAATGAGGGAAATTCCCTGAAGGAAGGGAGTCGTCATGACAGAGCTTTCTGCTTTCTAGCCAGAGGGGATGCAGCCTACTCCTGAGCTTCAGGCCTAGCAGTGGCCACTAGCATCTGTTCAGCTCCTAGTGCACATACACCGCACTGAGCTGCTTCAAGGGAATGAATCCTAACAATAGCCCTGTGGGCTACTTTGCTGTAACGTTTCATCACTGATGATGCAAGACATGGACGCTTCAAGTAACCCGCCCAGGTCCTAGGAAGGGGTGGAGCTGAATTTCCAGTAGGTTCTTCCCTCCTAACTGTACGGAGCCTCCTGTTGCTTGGATGACGCACCAGGATAGCCAGGAAGCAAGAGTGGCTAGAGAGGGCTAGCTAATCAATCAGCCCTTAGCAACCGGGACCCATTTCATTCCCTAAGGGATGTTGGGCAATACCTGGTGACATCCCCGTCTGTCTCAATGAAGAGGGTGCAGGGAAGATTGGGCCCCAGTAGTTGTGGATAGAGGCCCAGACTTCTGAACCTCCAGAGTACAGCACAGCTCCCACAAGTCTGGCCCCATGTCAGCAGGGGTAAAGATAGGGGCTGCAGACTGGTGTTAGGATTTTGGTCTGGGTCTGGAACCAGTGGGCAGACGTTGAAGGTTTCCAGGCTTGGGTTTGACAAGATCAGATTTGTATTCTGAAGGAGTGACTTGCTCTGTTGGATGCTGTACGGTGGTACAGCATCTCGGATGCAGGAGGTGGCCATGAGCTGCAGAGAGGTGATGGTGGTAGAGATGGTGGAGGTCCTTGGGGCAGAGAGGTAGCTAGTGCTCTGTGAATGCAGCGAGGGAAGCAGAGACTGGACATTTTTAATTTTTTTTATTATTTTATTCAATTGTGCATGTGTGTGTGTGTGTGTGTGTGTGTGTGTGTGTGTTTGTGTAGAACCACAGGCGAATTCGGGAACCACCATGGACTGCCTCCACCTCCTCCTTGTTTACTCTGCCCCTGGATTCACAGGCTCCGCCCTACCAGGACCAGAAGCGCAGGCCGCCCCCGCTTCTGCCCGGCGTCTATACGTGGGGTCTAGGATCTGAACTCAGGACCTTCCACCTGCAAGGCAGAGGCTTAACCCCTGAGCCACCTCTCCAGCCCCGAGACAGGACGTTTTAGAGTGATCGTCTGATGGATGGCGGGGACCATCAGAGCAAGAGAACAGATCATGAATGGATGTTGGCATGTTGTGTTTCATGTGTCTGACAGACAACTCCATAGATTTCAGAAGGATGTTTTGAGACTATAACCTGGAGCCCAAACGTGAGGTCTGGGATGTAAATAAATACTTTATATTTTTGGCATGTCAAAGTAGTAAGGTAGACATCGTCATCTGGGGCGACAGTGGCAGTTAAAAATGACTGCACCTTTACGAGTCCTGACTCTGGGTCAAGCCAGAAGCTTCCTGACTTCTGTGCCTTTTTTATCATCTTTTGCTGGTGCTGTGATTGACATCTTCCTTTGGCGAGGTTACGTCTTGACAAATGCAGATTTCACTTTCCATATCTGTCCGTTTATTAGCTTGTATGTAAATCTCAGTAGAAAAGTCCTTAACTTAGATTTCCCCTCTCTTAGGAAAGACTGTTTTACTGTTAACAGTCTCTAATGAAAGGGAGATACAGTTGCTTGACATTAGGAAAAGAAGAGATCGAACCCCCCCCCCTGGACCTTATCTAATACATGTTGGTGTGTATGTTCAGGAAAATTTCAAGTATTTGTCCTCAAGTATCAAAAGTTTAACTAAAGTGGTTAAGCACAGTACATTGTGGGGTCTAATTAAGAAAAGTGCTCCTTCAGATTTTGAACTAAAGGGAAGTCGCTGGAACATGGAGTAATACTTTTTATCTGCTAATTTGGAAACTATGGCAACACAATAAATATTAGGTCTCTTAATTTGTCTTTCAGTGTTCCTTTGGCCTGAGCGCCACGGAAGAGTAAACAGAAGTAAGCACAGTAAACTTCGAGTTCCAGCTACCTGAGTCAGTCATTCTTGAGGGTTCCCGCGTGCTTTCTTGAGTCAGGGTCTCTTCACAGCCTTGCCTGCCCCACGCCCGGGTGCCCCACGCCCGGGTGCCCCAGCCACTGCTACACCTTTGAAATGTTTGTATTTCAAGTTTCTTGAGGTGAATGTGCAGTGTGGCGGCACCCAGGCTTCTTTCCCACACCAGTTGCTGAGGCTGTAGGATGTGATGAGGGTGCTGGGTGATACTACTGAGCCTCCTTGGCTTAATTCTGGATGTTTCTATCAAAATGGAAATTTTAAATTTGCTTCTGTTTAGAAGTGTTACAAGATTGCAGTGGGCTAAATGTTAAAAAGTGTTCTAGTGGTTGCTTTTTTGGTTTTCATTTTTGTTTTGTTTTGTTTTGTTTTGTTTTGAGACAGACTCTCAGTGTAACCCAGGCTGCTTTGCCTGAGCTCACAGCTCTCCGCCTCCTCCTCCCAAGTGCTGGTGTTCCAGATGGTGCCATCGCACGCAGCACAGGGGGATCTTCAAGCTCAGGCACGTGGCTATAGCCTCAGCCTTCAGAGGAGGAGGCTCTGCAGAGCCAGGTCAGCTGCATCATGTCTCACGTACCAAGGCGTGGCCATGCATCTTAGCAGCGGGATGCTTGTCTAGCATATACAAGGACAGTTGCATGCATTTGTAATACATGCATACATCATAAATACCTGGAGAAATTCTGTTCTTTTAAAGTGATCTGAGGATATATTTTCACTTAGTATTGTTTTTAGAAAATATTAAATATGGAGAGATTTTGCTAAGTACTTGTGAATCTAGCACTCACCATGAACAAACATTATGAGCTTCGGCCTTTTCTTTAAAAGGCTTTTGTTTCATTCCTCAGTCCTGTCCCCTCATTCCTTTCTCATGCCTGGAAGCCACTGTAATAAGATCAGAAAGTACTTTTTCTGCACATGTTTAAAAGAGCCCAATGCGTTTTCCCAACCATTTGTGCTTTGTTTTATTACAGAGTATCTGTACCCCAAGCTGGTCTTGAAGTCATGGCCACCCTCCTGCCTCAGCCTCCCTGGATTTTTGTGTTTATATATTGATTGTAATTGCTGTATAGGCAAAAGCCATGTGGGAAACTGATGGAATAGCAGCTTGCGATGGAGGGGAGTGGGCGCGGAAGGGCGATGCTGGAGAGGCAGTCGGAGCCAGTCAGGAGAGGATTGTCTGTTGAGGAGTGAGAATTTAACTTTGGAGGTTGGAGGAAGTCACCAGAGAGTCACACCAAATTGAGATTTGTGTACTTGCCACAGCCCCAGTGCCGAGTGGCTGGTAGAAAATGAGAGAGCTGTTGTGCCCATTCCAGTGCGAGGTGATGGAGCTCAGGGAAGAAGGAGGAAGTTTAGATGGAAGATTGGCAGAAAAGATGGGAGTGTGATGGGAGCTGGATGGTCGGGAGGGCTGAGGGAAGGAGCAGGAGGGGGGCTGCATTTCATGTTTGTGTAGCGGAGCACTTGTGACGAGTATCTAGAGGAATAGGGCATTTAAGGGAAGATGAAAACTAAAATTAGCTGTTTACCTAGTTGAGTTCATGTGGAGCAGCCAGTGAGATCAGAAAGGTGGGAGGGAGGTCTGACTCAGACAGAAGGATTTGCCGACAGTCACTGTCAGCCAAGGGAGAGAGGACAAAAAGAAGAGGAGATGAAGCCTGGGAGCCCTGGTTCCGATGGAAATGGCGAGCGTCAAGTAGAGGCTTGTGACCCTGCGGACTTCTGAAGGAGGGAAGCAGGAGGCATTGGTGTTGGAGAATACCAGGAGTCGAGAGGCTTTGAGTAGCGAGTGGCTGCTGATGTCAGACATCCAGGCAGAAACGAGCTAAGACACTAAACATTCCACTGGGGCTGGTAGTCAGAGGTCGTTAGTGACCTTTGCTTGAGTAATTCCAGTTCAGTGATTGAGCAGAAGCCAGCTGATAAGCAGGAGAGGAGTGTGAGATAGCTTGGCTGTGAAGGAAAGATGTGCAGACCCAAGCTGGTGTGTGTGTGGGGGGGTGTTGTTCACTTTTAAAGATAGGAGGAACCAGGGCATGGCTCAGCAGGGTAACCCGAGTTTATGCCTGGAGTCCACATGGTGAAAGGAGAGAACTTCTAATAGTTGCAACCATTCCTATCACCTCCATTCACCTCTCTCTGTCTCTAATAATTGTTCAAAGGATGATGGGAAAGACCGTGAATGAGGAGAAAGAATCAGTAGATAAAACTAGACTGCAAGGATATTGATAGTTGGGAGAGGCCAGGGGTTTGGGAGCACCTGGGAGTCTTGAAGTAGTGTTCGACAGCGTAGAACAGCTCTGAAACAAGAAGGGCAGCTCTTGAGCGGGACCCCAGAGAAAGGAAAAAAGGAAGGCGTTGAGACTGGGGAGTTTGTCTGTGGGTGGGAGGATGTGGAGGCAGTGCCTTCTTCAGGCCACATCCTGTATCCTGTGTCGTACTACTCCAGGTGTGAAAGCATATCTGCAGGCTTGTATGGAAGCGTTCTTCTGTCACGAGACAGCGTTGGCGTAGGAGGACAGATACTGCAGGTATGAGAGCAGGTGGAACAGTACAGAATGATAAGGTTGTCAAACTTTTTCTGTTGAGAATGAAAACCATTTCCATTATGTTTCTTGGAACTAAAAACGGGCTACTTATTTTGGCTGTGACACAGTGTTGGGCGGTACTGGTTTGGTCTCTGAAGCCTCGTGGTTCATTGTATGCTTAGAGTACATTTATCCTTGAAAGAAAAATCCGCCTCTTATTCGTAGCTCACTAGCATGGTACATTGCCTTATGGATCTATCCCAGTTTATAGAATGGTACTTAGGACTTGTGGTTAATGCTCTTGCCTCTGAATCGTGAGAGGATGAATTCAGACTGTTGTTTTTAGATAAACATTCCTTTGCTTCCTGCCAGACAGTAGTCTCAAGTGAAATTCAGTGCATGGAATTTATATCAAGTGAACAATGAGCTGCGCCCTACAGACCTACTTCAAGTTACAGTAGAAAGTGTGGGATTCAGACGAGTCTGTGATTGGAATGCTGTTGGGAGATGTCACAAATTCCGCCTCTTTCCTCATGTTTACTGAACTGAAACAGTTACAGAACCCAAACTTAAATGCAGAAAGTTTGGAGTGCTTCAAAATATTGGACCCCATAAAGGCTGGTCATAGTTTATCATATGAAGTTTTACCTTGCTTGTTCCTTGGTTATTTCTGTCAGTTAACTTGACAGTATACAGCAAAGTGTATAGAGAGTCACAAGGAAGGGAGGAGAGTTGGCATGGAGAAGCTGACATTAGAATCAGGAAGCCAGGGAGCTCCAGGTGCAAGAGCTCAGAGCCTGTGGGAAAAGGGAGAATGTGTTGGAAGGAAGCAAAGGATGGACACAGGGATAACAATGGAAGGGAAGTTTTGGTGAAGTAGGTAGAGGGTCCAGAGCCTTGGGTTAGAGATTGGAAATTGAAGAAGTAAAGCCTATTGTCTAGAGAAAGGCATCCATTAGATGTTAGAAATGGAAGCTGTAACTGAGATCATAGTTTGTAATTGGCCGATGGTTGAAACTGGAATAAAAACTTGTCTGCGTTTGGTAAAGGAGTGGTCAGAGAACCAGAGAGTCAGGATAGTGCAGTTCCAGAAAAGAGTTGGACTAATTTGAAAATCATCTAAAGCAAACTTGTGTGATTTGTCCGATGATATGCTGTCCTTAGAGTATAAAAACTGGAGTTGTAGCCATGTGGTTGAGAGAGCACTAGGTGAGATTCACAGGACGGGATCGTAGCTGCAGTGTGGCTAGTGAGGGATGGAGGAGTCATCTGTGCCTGAGAGATTAAAGCAGCAAGCGGCCAGCCCCCCTCCTCACCCCCAGTAAGTGCGTGCATGTTGGCAGTCAGACCAGTGCGAGGTTCATTTCCACTTTTCAAAGTTTGCTGCTGCTGTGTGTGAAGACAGGGTCTCCTGTGTTCCCCTAGCCTTAGCCTCCATGGCAGCTGGAGTCAGACCCGTGCCACCAGGCCAGGTGAAGCTTTGGGTTTTGATTGCGAGGCGATTATTCTGATAATAGTGTTTACTGTTAGGCAAGGTTATCCCTTAGTAGACTTGGTATAGTTTGAATTGGATTATGATATGTTTTCATAAATGTGTTTCTCAGACTGTGTTCCTGGATCATGATAAAGAATATCTTAGGATTTTCTTTAGTAATTGGTTTAGTCTGAGAAATGCTATATATTCTGTTCTTTTTTATGAGACTCAAAAATGTATATTGTTGAGAGTTCTGTTTTGAAAAGATCTAAGGTCTTCTCTCTTCTATTGTATACATTAAATTTTGCGAACTAGGTTGGGGGGTGGCTCAGTGGTTGAAGCACTGGCTGCCCAAGTAAAAGGACCAGCTTTTGGATCCCCAGATCCCATGTAAAAATACCGGGTGGGTGTGGAGACCCACCTGTAATTCCAACACCAGAAGGCAGACAGAGTCTGGGAGCAAGCTGGGTAGCCAGACTAGCCCTAATGGCATGCTGCTGTAAGTTTATTTTTTTCTTTTTTAGAGATTCAGGCTCAAAACAGTAAGGTGGAAAAGTTACTGAGGATGATTCCCAGTAGTAACCTTGGGCCTCCATGAATATATGCATTCACACACATACATACCCTACTACATGCATACACCCTGTACACACATTCTGTATACACACATGCACATGAAAAATGGAAAAAATTATGGACTGAAGTTTCATATGTTGAATATTTAACTTAAGCTACGTGTGTGTATGAAAGAGAACAGAGAGAGAGGCAGAGAAACAGAGACAGCAAGACGTAGAGACAGAGAGGCTCTCCTGTCCTGCAGTCTAGGCTGGCCTTGAACTCAGGTATAACCAACGATGATGAACTTTGCTTCTTTTCTTAGCTTCCTAAATGCTGTGATTATAAGTGTAAGTCAGCACTTCCAGCTAGCTTCATTTTTGTTTTGGTGTACTGTCTTATCTATTTAAGAAAATTTGGGGCTGGAGAGGTGGCTCAGGGGTTAAGCCTCTGCCTTGCAGGCAGAAGGTCCTGAGTTCGGATCCTAGACCCCACATATAGACAACTGGGTGGAAGCGGGGGCGACCTGCGTTTCTGGTCCTGGTAGGGCGGAGTCTGTGAATCCTGGGACAGAGTAAACAAAGAGGAGGTGGTCCATGGTGGTTCCCGAATTCATCTGTGGTTCTATACACACACACACACACACACACACACACACACACATGCACAATTGAATAAAAAAAAATTTAAAACGAAAATTTGACTTGAGATGTAATTCAGATATAAACAAATTTACCATCTTTAGGGCATTATGTGGTTTTAGTCTTTTTATTTGGTAGTACCATCAGTTTATATTTTGTAGTTTAGGTGATTACAAAACAGTTCATCAGCCCAGAAGAGCTCCCTTCTTAGTTTAATAGTCGCTCCTCACCTTCCTTCCCTGGCAGCCAATAATCTAGTTTCTGGCTGTATGTATTTGCCTGTTCTGAAGCTTTTGTACAAATAGAATCGCATATGTATCCCCTTTTGTGTCTGGACTCTTTCACTTAGCAAAGTGTTTCTAGGTTTGTCCATGCTTCAACCTGCATCAGTGTTGCATTTATTTTATGGCAGAATAGTATTCCATTGTATGGAAAGCCCACATATTGTTTTTTCTATCTTCACTAGATATTGCAGTCACTCTGTGTGGTTGCTGGTAAAATCACTGTCAAATGGCTTAAAGGAACAAAGAATTTGTCCTTTTAAGATTGTCCTGTTACAGTTCTTGGTCCACCTTGGCAGGAGAGCTCACACCAACACCAAGTTTGAGGGAACTGTCTGCACTATATCCACGTAACAGTTTGAGAGAGGGACAATCCTTGTCAGACCAGCATGTCTGGCCAAGTGTACACAAGGACGCCTCTTTCTCAAACAGCTCCCTCCATTTATTCACCTGCCCAGGGCCTAGTCCCACCCACCATGGGCTGGGTCTTCCCCATCAGCTAGACAATCTCCTGCAGGTTTGCTCTGGGCTTAACCCAACCACTAATTCTCCACAAATGTGCCCAGAGCTCAAACCCTCAACTATCAAGTTGACACTTGTGCCTAACTATGCCCCAGATAATGGAAATAACAGTTGTTTTTGCCTTTTGGTTGCTGTGGGCAAGGTGATCACTGGCTGCTGCGACTCCTGTATTCATGTTTTCACTCCCTTAGGACGAGGTCTGGGGTGGGCGCCGGGTGCTCTGACACCTGTGTGTACCAATGCGCTCTCCCATTGGACATTTCCAGCAGCAGTGTGTGCGCTTCTGTCTCTCCTTCTTGTGCCAGCTGTAGTTACTTTGAGACAAGCAGGGATTCATTTTGTTGTAGCCAGCCTAATAGATGTGAGAAGTATCTCACTGTATGTATGGCTTTGTTTGTTTTTCTTTCTCACTAAACTCAGTTTTAAGGAGTAAAATTTACAATACTTTCTTGGTCAAATACTGATTCAAAACAAAACAGCACTAATGACTTAGCAGTTTCACACATACACAGAAGCATATGGTCCACATAATGGCTTGCTCCTCTGAAGGTTGCACGATGCAATCTTCCACCGATTGATTCTGGGGTGGGAGACACTGGAGTTGATACTCAGCCTGTCTGAGCTCTCGGAGCACATCTGACTTTCCAGACCCAGCGGCCTCCTCATCCTCCCTTCATTCTCCTGAGAAACCCCCAGAGGAGCGTAGTCGGCAGCTTCTCAGCACAGACGCTGCCAGACCTGCCTCAGCATGGCAGCTTCACCAGAGTCAAGGAAGTAGAGCATCCTCGAGCTTTCCAGAGCAGCCGTGGGTCTTCTCTTGCAGCTCATCAAACCTGTCAGCGGCGTGGGGCAGTGCGGGGCAGTGCGAGGCAAGGTCACATCCTGTTCTGGCTTGCCTGGATGGTCTAGGATCATCATGAGACGCAGTGACAGAATCTTTGACAGACAGCTCCCCCAGGTGGAGTGTCATGCAAAGTTGCACGGTGCCTTTCCACACACTATTTACTTCAGTTGTGACATTGGGTGGAGAAAGGCGACTGGCATATGGATTTAGAGTCCTAGTTTCCACTCACCTCAGCGATGGAATCAGGGCTGTCAAGTTGGAAGATGTCCTAGGTGGGCAGACACAAGGGGTTACGAGTTGGTGAGATGCAATCAAAGCTTCAAGCAGCATGATTCCACTGGCACTGCCACTTTCATGGGCGACTTTCCATCCCTTGAGCTAAGGCATGTTGGCACTTGCCTCAGAATACTGTCCGTTCCAACTAGGAATTGGCACAAAAGCTACAGTGTGTGTGTGTGTTGGGGGGGTAGTTGTTGCCAGTTTGTCTAATATAGGTTGTCATGTCCTTAATAGTAGCCTTGTGTGTGTTCTGGTTGTAGCATGGTTCAGTGGAATCCATGTTGCTAATTAGTCATAGTCATTTATGTTTAGTGTGTCAGCCAGGAGGGCATTCTCTTGATCTGCCTGTTCTTGGAGATGCCAGCTTGAAGTTCACCAGACCCAATGGCAACAGTCAGGACAGCTCAGCCAGCCAGTCGTGAGGTCCCTGTGGTCATGTTTTGATGAAGCCCTTTGCTCTGGGCACTCTCTGTCTCACGTGTCCACAGGAGATGTCAATGCAGTGGCCACTCATGCTTAGTTTTCACTTTATCCAGGCCCGAGTGTGCTCGAGGGAGCCTTTTCCATCTCAGCAGCCTCTGCCAAAGTTCTCGATGCCTTTTTCTAAATCGCACCACAGGTGCAGACCAGGTGGGCAGTAGATGAACCAGCCCGAGTCTGCGTGCCCACTGACAGGGATGTTGATAAATGAGCTTCTTCCTTGTTCATTTTGGCTAGTGATGGCTTCATCTCAACCTGTTTTCTGGTTGCAAAAGTATCAATAAGTGAGTGTTGTACAAAGGTACTGGAGGGGGTCTCTCTGTTGTTTGTGCTCGGGGTCCCAAGCTCAGGTGATCCTTCTGCCGTAGCCTCCTAAGTTGCTGGAAGCAGCTGAGGCTACAAGCGCACGCGTGACCCTGTTCTCTCTGGGTGTTGTCATTGCTTGAGGCAGGATCTGTGCAGCCCAAGCTAGACGGAAATCTACTCTGCAGCCTAGGCTGGCTTCAAACTGCCCCCTCAACCTTCCAAGCGGGAATACAGGCAGACACCATCTTGCTCCCCAGAGTGATTTTTTTTTTTTTTTTTTTTGTATGTGTGTACAAGAGGTCACTTGAGTGTGTGTGCCTGTGGAGGTTCAAGGGTGATACCAGAAGTCACCTGGATTACTCTACTTCCTTATGCTCTGCTCTGGGGCGTTCAAGCTCACCTTCTAGAGATTGGAATGCAAGCTGCCTGCATTTGTGTGTGGGGTCTGGTGATCTGTATTTAGTTCCTGTTTGTTTGTTTGTTTGTTTGTTTGTTTGTTTGTTTGTTTGTGAGGCAAACCCTTTAACCCTTGAGCGATTTCCTCAGACTTTGTATTACCATTTTTACTATACTAAGAATAAATCTCTGTGCAAGTTTGACTGGTTGTTGCATCCTTTAACCAGGGGGCTCATATTGGAAAACATAGTACCCAACATCACTTTCAGAAACTGAGTCTGGGGTCTGTGATGACATTTCTGAGCCTGAACTTCTAGTTCCTGACTTTTTAATATTAAGAGTGCATATGGGGAGTCCTATTAGACTAAAGACCTATGAAAACATGATCGATTTGAACTCCCAAGTACTTGTGATTTCATGTCTTTGGCTAGCTTTAAGTGTAGGCAACTCTTTTTTTGGTAAAATATATGTGACATAGAATTCCCCATTCTAGCTGTTTCCGGTGCACACCCCTGTGGCATTGTGGACATTCATATTGGGTAACTTCACCACTGTCCTCCTGCAGAACTTTTCATCTTTGACTTGTCAATGTGTAAGCTATTTGCTATCTGCTGAAGCATAACTCACCTGTGAGTTCTTTTTCCACAAACAACAAAGTGATAGCTACTCAGTCCAAAGGGTCAAGAACTTGTGCATCCTAAAGCAAAGCCTAGGGGTGTGTGTGTATATGTGTGTGTGTAAATGTAAGTGTGGGCGAAGACCCAGTGTCAATGTTGAGTATTTTTCTCAGTCACTTTTCACCTCTTTTTTTTTTTTTTTTTTTTTTTTTATGGAGATGAAATCTCTCACGGAACCTGGAACTGACTAAGTTAAGACTCGCTAGTCAGCAGGCCCCACGGACCTGTGTGTCTCCTTAGTTTTCTATGTTAGTGCTGGAGGTCTGAACTTCCCAGCAACCCTCTCCACAGCTCCAAGAGGATACAAGGGCAAAGGTCAATGTAAAACTCTTGGGAGAACACTGGTTGCTGTGGACATGACCGATTGCAGTGAAAACCTTTAGGTTATAATTTATTTTGCATATTTTTTGCTACTGAAGGATTAGTTGAACAGACTGGAATGCCAAAATGGGGACAAATATGAGATCACTATTAAGCCGTCTCTTGCTGGGCAAAGCTAATTTCTCCAGCATGTTTCCTTTCTTGTAGCAGTGATTTTTTCCTCACATGTGAAGGAAAGTCGAAGAGGGCAGGTCGCACTGTACTTTTAGTTCTTGCATATTGCTCACCTGTAGTAGATCCTTCCAGGCACCGGCCGAGTCTCTTCGTACATGTGTGAAACAAATGATAACACCACAGGAAGAATAATTCTTGAAATTATCAGAGGGACTTACTGATTCAAAGTAAGGATGTGGCCAAGGACTACAAGGTAGAACTCAGAGATTCTATTTCCTAATCTTACTTCCTTGACACCCATCCCTGGTCCATAGCATGAAATTGACTCATTTATTTAGCAGATGTTGAGTCATGAAAGGTCTAAGGTGACAGAAGCATTCAGTTTTCATTTTAATTTTTTTGAGCTATGGCCTCACTGTGTAGTAATCCTAGCTGTCCTGGAGCTTGCCGTGTGGTCCAGGCCTCAACTGTGGCGGCCCTTCTGCCTGTGCCTCCTGACGAGGGAATTACAGGTGTGTGCCGACATGCTTCGTTTGCAGTTGCAATATACCGGAACAAAGCCAGCGTGATAGGGGCACGGGCCTGGCATATTTATGCTCTGAAAAGGGACATGGGGTAATATCCAAAGCAGCACCAAGAGCGTGGAGAGCACTTCCTGCCAAGCAAGTACCTGTGAGAGGCTTGGCAGAGAGCTGTGGAGCCCAGGCAGGGAGCGCCGCCTGGACCAGGGGGCACCGCCTGGACCAGGGGCACCGCCTGGACAGGGGCACCACCTGGACAGGGGCACCGCCTAGACAGGGGCACCGCCTGGACAGGGGCACCGCCTGGACCAGGGGGCACCGCCTGGACAGGGGCACCGCCTAGACAGGGGCAGGCTGACTGAGGAGCCTCATTTGTCTTCTTGCCTCTTCTCTTCTTCCCTCCTTTGGTGCTGTTTCATCAAATCTTTGCTTTGTGCATTAGTAATGGGAGCCCTGGAGTATTTTGAGCAGCTGAGTGACGTAAGAAATGTGTCGTAGAAGACCAGCATGTCAATTGTACAACCATGTAGGTGAACTGAGATGGATTTTGGAGGTCGTAGTTGTCAAGTAAGAGATGCAATGTTTTCTTGTGACCCCTTGCGTATGAAAGGTGCCAGATAGGCATATTGCTAGAGTAGTGACCTCTAGGAGGTGGGGGAGGGATAAAGGGGAGTGATTCTTGATGCATGCGGGGTTTCTTGTGGTTCTCGAGTTATACATTCTTATGAGTATACTAAAATGAACTGAATTTTACGTTTTTCAGTGGTGAATTTAATTTGTGAATTATGTTTTAATGAATCTCAGAGGAAAGAGGAGAGAAAAGGGAAGAGGGATGGAGAGAGAGACAGAGGGAGAGCGAGAGAGCGAGCGAGAGAGAGAGAGAGGGAGGGAGGGAGGGGTAGAGAATTAACAGTACTTGGCAATGTCCACAATGAAACAACAGCTGTTTCTGAAGCTTTTCCTCTGTGTGACTGAATCGATTAGGAAAGAATTGAACCGACTAGGAAAGAAAAAGAACAAGTTTGGGAGAGGCCCATAATGAAATAAGTGAAATGTATATTGAAGGTGGACAGTTATAGAAATGGCCCTGAATTGAAGCGAGACTTTGAGACTAATGAAAGAAGTGAATGTATGGAATCCCATCAAAGTCAAACTTGTTGCTAGATAAGATTTTGTCTCCTCAGCCTCTTTGGATGATATATCCTGTTGTTCGTTATCTTTAAGTCTGGGGTACAAGCTTTTCTGTCTTTGCTTAGTAAAGCAGAATTGTCTATTATTTTCCAGGCAGAAGCAAGGCTGGCAGCAAAGCGGGCTGCCCGAGCAGAAGCAAGAGACATCCGCATGCGGGAACTGGAGCGACAACAGAGAGAGGTAAGTCAGGGGACAAGACCGAGGCAACCTCACTACCCCCAACTCTATCTTGGGGCTCAGCGAGCGCAAAGGGCTCTTGTGGGACACAGGCATTGTGGTGAGACCATGGTGGGGAGACAACTGCATTATCTTTACTGTGTGCAGAGGATGGATCTTAAGAGACTGGGAAGGGGGCGGACTAAAGGCCCAGCTCGTCACTGCCCACCATGAGTGTCCTCTGAAGATGGCTCTTGGAGCTTCACCACACATTGCTGCAACCAGTGCTGACCCAGCAATTCAAGCGAGCAAGAGTTTATGTGGCTGCAGTCACAGAAGCAGGAGTGCGAAGCGAAGCGGCAGGCCACAGGGTTTCAGGCAGAAGCAGAGAGGAATGCATTCCTGCGGTCAGCGCGCTCAGCATCTAAACTGCAGGTCCTGGGAATGGTCCTGCCCATCTTTAGGCTGGGTGCACATCAATGAATGCAATCAAAACAGTCCCTCCCAGGCATGCTCAGAGGCGAATCATAATCTCGAGAATGTTCTGGTGGCCTAGAGGCCTGCCTGCCTCCTGGGGTCAGGTTGACAGTTAATACAGCCACCACAATGACCAGTCAGCGAGTCTGTTCTGGGCGTTTTTCTGTGTGGTCTCACTTGCAGTATATACATGACCTCTACCTGCACCATCATATTCCTTGCTGTCGGTCCTTCATTCCACATCCTGGCTTTGCAGAATGGGCGCAGAGCTGGATATTTTACAATGGAAGATCCAGGCAGAAGCATCGCAGTGGGTCTGGACCTCCTGCAGCTGAACTTAGCTGAATCCTCAACCTTACCAATTTGAAGCATATTTAATAATTCAGGAGAATATTCATTAAAAAATGGAAAAACAGCCTTAAACTACCAAATTGGTAGAATCTTGTTTATGTTAAAAAACCAGTGTTCATTTAATGGATCAAAAAGAACTTGGGTAATCAATACTTTGGTTTAATTAGGTTTTGAGTTATAGTTATACTTTCTTTTTACGCTTTTACAGACTTTTAGTATGTATTTATCATCAGAAAAAAAAAACAGGATTTCTTTTTTTATCTAGGCAAATGGAAATTGGGTTAAGCTGAAATACTTTTTAATTTTTTCTCTCTGACATGGGCTTCTCCCTGAAATGTTTTGATGATATAGTAGTACAAAGGGGGAGACGTCTGTTAGAGTGCAGTAAGTAAGCACTTCATTTTGTTGTTGGTAGTAGACTTTCTGCTGGCAAGTGAAAAAGAAATTTATGTATTTGTGTGCAGCACTGATATTAATCCTCCTAAATTTCAAATGTTACATATAGTTCTTGAAATGAATATTTGCAAAGCATTGACTTTGTACCCATAAGGTTATATTGAAGGGTAATAGAGGAGACAGTTATTAATGTAATCTATTGACGATCCCCTAAACTGTATCTTATTGTTACTGAAGGTATTTACCTTAGTAATTTCTTATTCTTTGTTTTCAAAGTGTAACTTTTATCTATCATTGTTCTTCAAAGGCAAATGCATATGATTAAGAATTTTTGGAGAATTCAGTATGTTGCAAAGCTTCAGTTTACAAAACTTTTGTATTTTTAGCCCTCTCATCATTGCTTTGACCGGAAATGGGGACAGATTCAGAAGTGGCTGGTAGGCCAGGATTGCCTGTCCTGCATGTTGTGATCAATTGCTGAACTAATGCAGTATTGAAGTAAACATTGACTAATAGTTTGCAAAGTGGGAATGTTTGCCTGTGTGAACCTGAAGGTCACAGAGAAGCCGTTGTCAGTAGTGGATCAAATGTGCCAACCATTTTCTTTTATCATCCGTAGCCTCACTTTCAAGTCATTAATGCTCCGCTCAAGAAAGACTGAGTGAACGAATGTGTACTTTCTGCTTGCCGGTTTGTTCTTTTCCCCTAGGTTTCCCGTCCCTCTCCCTCTTCCCGTCTTTAAAAACTAACTCCAATACCAATAGGATGACTCAGCCAGTGAAGGTGCTCAACACGCTCAGCCATTTGAGTTGATCCCTGAAGCCCACATAGGAGGAAGGAGAGAAAGACCACACACACACACACACACACACAATAACAAATACATTATAAAATGAACCCACACACTCTTTATGGGAGATGGCCCAAGCCGATCTTTCATCTCTGCTGCTTTTCACTGAAGAGCTACAAAAGCAAGTCTCAGAGCAGCGGAATGTTACCGTGAATCACTCCTAACTTTGAACCTGAATTAAAGGCTCCTTGGTTGTCTTCTGCTGTGCGTTCTTAGTGGCATGGTGGCAGTGATGTGTGACTGGGCTTGGGAGGTGACGGAAACAGCCTAAACTGCTACGCAAATATTTGAAAGTGTGAGTGAGTATTTTTATGGGAAACACCCAGAGAGGTGCTTTTATCACCAACTTCAAAAAGAAACCAGGGCCGGCAGTGCCACTGCACAGCAGCATCCTCACAGCAGCATTAGCACAGCAGCATTAGCATAGCAGCATCCACACAACAGCATCCTCACAGCAGCATTAGCACAGCAGCATCCGCACAGCAGCATTAGCACAGCAGCATCAGCACAGCAGCATCCGCACAGCAGCATTAGCACAGCAGCATTAGCACAGCAGCATTAGCACAGCAGCATCAGCACAGCAGCATCCGCACAGCAGCATCCTCACAGCAGCATCCTCACAGCAGCATCCGCACAGCAGCATTAGCACAGCAGCATCAGCACAGCAGCATCCGCACAGCAGCATTAGCACAGCAGCATCTGCACAGCAGCATTAGCATAGCAGCATCCGCACAGCAGCATCTGCACAGCAGCATCTGCACAGCAGCATTAGCATAGCAGCATCCGCACAGCAGCATTAGCACAGCAGCGTCAGCACAGCAGCATCCTCCCAGCAGCATCCTCCCAGCAGCATCCTCACAGCAGCATCCTCACAGCAGCATCCACACAGCAGCATCCGCACAGCAGCATCCGCACAGCAGCATCCGCACAGCAGCATAAGCAGATTCCGCCTGGAGCAGGCTCAGGATCGACCAGACGGTGATTGCTGTGCTGAAGAGCTTAGGACCTTTTCATAGTCATGTTTCTCGTCATCTTAGAAAACTCACAGAGATGCTCATAACTGAAGTGGCTCCTTGCCTTTGTTATTTAGAACAGAGTCTGTCCCTTGTCACTGACGGCAGCATCATTAATTTTACCTGATGCATCTTCAGTATGTAAGTGGAGCATATGATTAACGAAGCATTAAGAATATTTTGATTAAATAATGGAAATCATTTTATTTCCTGTGGAAGTATTTTTTTAAGCATGCATTACAACTTTTAATTGCCTAACATTTTAATATCTTGAGGCAATCCAAAAAGCATCAAATAAAAGCAAAAGTATATACTAGAAGTCTGGTATTATAATTTCTGTGTTCAGGGGCTGTGAATATAAGCAGTAATTTAAAAACACTGCAGTGTTATATATGTAGTGTAAGTGTGTTAGATTCACACTTCAGTTCAGTTAGTGACTGATACAAGTCCTGATCACTAGTTAGGGTGTGAACATACGGAGAGGATAGGAATTGGTTTCAGACGGAATAATTATCACTTCTCACCCTCTGACAGTGACCGTTAGTCCTTTCCAGCGGACTCTTCCTCTCACCTCCTCTTTCTCTGGCTCCCTGTGAGTCCACAGGTTCTGTGAGGTTTTCCTGTCCCCTCTGGTGCTGGTGAGTTTTTCAGGAAATGAATGATGCATGTACATAAACAGGACTGCCCATTACTAGAAGATTCTTCTCATGTCAAATATTTCCTTAATTCTGGTACTTTTTTGTGCCAGGCAGATTTGTTGGGGTGTGAGTGGAAAGTGCACAGGCAAGGGGCTCGGGACAGAAGAGGCCATGGTGTGCCAGTGAACACTGGTGCTGCCCACCTTGGTTTACAATTCTCCATTGTGTAGAAAGAAAGGATCTGCAGCAAAAGGAGCCTGCGTGGTCATGGCAGAGCCACGATTCAAGGGCTGAGCCGGTGCCACAGCTGCTAATAAGGTTGGGAGCTGAAATAAACAGGGAGCAGGTTGACATCGTCTTGGGCCTCCTCATGGTTGCAGTGTGACCAGATTTCCTCAAGCCCCTGATTCTGATTCCAGCTGCCTGTCTTCCACCAGGCGAGCAGTACATGTTGATAGCACCAGTCAGTATTGACCTTCACAGCTTTACAGTACTGGCTTGCTTTTTTTTTTTTTCCTTTTGGTGATGGTGAGGGCAGTGCTGGGGAGAAACTACTGGGGTCCCACCTATGCTAAGCAAAGTAGCCTCAACTCTTGTTCCTTTCTGGGACAGTCTCACTAGGTTGTCTCTGGTGAAGTGGTCAGTGGCTCGTGAACCTCCTCATCTGGATAGTTACTTATCGTTCATGTTAGTGGCCAGTTCTCAGGCAGCCAGGGGGAAATGACTGGAGAATTTGGAATAAATATAGCTCCATCTTTATGGTATTGTCCTGTTAGCATTGGGCTTTTCAGTCCTAATAAGGACTTCTAGAATTGTTGCAGTGGGTGTTTTCCTTGTGGAAGAGGGGACTACTCCATTTTGTAATTGGTACCAAGAACACAGTCTGCACTAATGTATTTATCAGTTGGCGCTCCTACTTCTGGAAGAGCCATTAGCAATGTAGAGCATACTGCATAGTGCCTGGACCCATCCCTCCAGGGAAGGAAGCATCCTCCCCGCTGGTCATTGTTGCTGTCATGGCAGTGAGGGTGGATGCAGTTGTCTGGTGAGTTCAAGGATCTGAATGCTGATCCCAGCGTTACGACCACGCAGATGCCTGCCTGATCCTGCTATGCGTAACTTTCTACACTGTAAGTGCAGAGAGCAGATCAGATAGTCTCTGAGGACCCTGGGAGTTCTCGAAAGTAATTGTGGAGCCTTATGTAGGTTCTTGCCTCTAATCCTGGCACTGAAAGGCTGAGGCAGGAGGATTGGCAAGAGTTTGAAGCCAGCCTGGGCCACATAGAAAGTTCATGGCCAGCTTGGGTCACAGAGCGAGACTCCGGTCTCAAAAGCCAAAATTCTGGTGTTGGTACCAAGGTCTGTTTCCTCGCATTGTCCCTCACGAGCACTGCTCGAGGCGGGAGGAGTGAAGGCCTGGCTCCTGCTTGCTGCTTGGCAGTCTCCGGAAGTGTGGTTTGAGCATGCTCTGGCATGACATTAATTTGTTTTGAGATTTCCTTAGTATTTTATCCGAACATTTGTTTTTCAGGTAGGTTTAGAAAAATGCTGTCCTGATGGTATAATTAATTTTAAATTAACTAAAATTAAGTAAAATTTGGAATTTCAATTCTCATTTGCATTTCCAGCATTTCAAGTGCTCAGTAGCCACATGCATCTAGTAGTTACCATAGCAACACAAATATAGCCTGTTTCCGCTTCACAGAATGTGCTTCATTTCCTGCAGATTATGTGTGTGTGTGTGTGTGTGTGTGTGTGTGTGTGTGTGTGTGTAGAGATGAGAGACCATGTTGTAATTGAGTGGTAGAATTAGGTGGTGCTTCTGGATTTCTGGGATGCAGAAGTGCATGTCAGCGAGTATTGCCTTTGGAATTACACGATGATCGTGACCAGTCTAGGCTTAAGCTGCGGCCTTGCGGTGGAATCACTGTTTCCGCTTTGCACTGCATGGTTGGACACAGCCCACGTGTTGGTCTCATCTGCTCGTTGATCCTGCTGGATTGCTGGGGCTGTGCCGCTAGGAGACGGATCGTGCTGGCAGCAGTGCACCAGTCAGACCACGTGCAGCCTGTGCACAGTTGCAGTGCAAGTAGATTTTGGCCTTTGAGATTCTGAAAGATGAGAGATTCTGTTGTTTTAGGATGGTATTTTGGGAACTCGATTTACCAGGCTCAGGCTTCGAAGTTCTGTTGCCAATAGCTGATCGGAAAAGTTTAGAACCTCACATCACTCTTAGACTGTTGGCAGTCTTTTATAAACAGCTTAAGGCATAATGTCACTTGATCAGCTCTGAAATGTTTGTGTTTTTTCTTCCGAGTATCTTTTCATATTAACAACATACAGTGTGTTTCATTAATTCTTTTCTTCTTCAGTTAGAATGGCAGAAGGAAGAACAACACTTACACCATAAGCTCAAAACTATAACCCAAATATTTTTGAAGCAATATATAATGATACATCAACAAAGTAAACATTTTTTCTTGCCTTGTGTAAAACATTTACAGTGACAAAATAAACATCGACTGAATGTTCAACTAACATCTGTTTGCTAAGTATACATGACATGTTTTCATCTCTGTATATGAACTCTCCAGGCCATATGTAAATAACTTCCTACACATGCGCAGATACGTACACCAGCTATAATGAAAATAGTGCCAAGATCATTTCTACCTTCTTTCTGCTTAAAGCGTGTGACTGTACCTAACTCAGCTTTTGGAGCTAAATTGTCCAAGCTGCTTTCCTCCCCCCCCACCCTTCCCCTGCTCTCCCGCCTCCTTTGCTTGGGGAAGCAGCTGTGTGGTGACTGACCCTCCTGTCCTTGCCTCTTTCCCAGGAAGACTCGGAGCGGGCCAGGTCTTCTCGCCGGTCCACCCATCACCGTCCTTACCTGGTGTGTAGTGACTGTAAACTTGCCCCTAGTGCTCTTCCTCCCTGCTTCATAGAGTCACGAGCTTTAATATGTTTGTCTTTATTTTTATCAGGGAGTTGAAGATACATTGTCTCTTGGAGGTCTTGGCGGTCACAGGGTTGGTAATTTTAAGTTGTTTGAACTCCGTAATAGGAGAGCTTCTGAGTGTGCGCGTTCTTCAGCACTGATTATCTCAACAATCTGGCGGTGCTCAATTCCTTTGTATTGCTTTAAAAAGATGGAAAATATCGATGAAGTTCTGTAATTGGAAAGCTGTGCTTTAAATTATGACTATAAGAAAATCAGTTCTAAAAATCTAAAATGTTGATCTTAACATGTCTGTGTTTTTTTTCTATCATAATACCTTTGATTTCAGAAAATCTTCAGAGTTGTAAAATTGATTGTGCAGCGTAAATCTGCCTTGTTCTAATTCATAAGTTTCTTTTACTTTCATTGCTTTAGAGTTTGCCCAATTAATCATAATTTTATTACATGCAAAGATTAAACTATTGATTTGAATGATTCTTTTTTGTACATGTAGGAATTGTGCTTTTAAAGCTTGATTAATATCTTATGGAATGTCCTAGCTTCTTTGCATAGATCAAGATAAATGAAAATTGCTCCCTAAAATCTTGCATATTATGTTGAAACACTGTTCTCTCTTTTTTTATTTCTTAAAAATAAATTGTGCTTTAAACTTTTGAAGGAATGCTTGTCATTTGCACAGTGGAGTGCTGTAATTATATTTACAGTTTTAAGCGATGTTTCCTATTAAGTGATTTTTTTCATTATTCCTGTCCAGTTTTCTACTTTGTATAATAAAAATGCACTATAGTAAACATTCTAGTTATTAACATTTGTATTCATAAACAGCCCATCTCACTGGTTATTTTCTTTTCTTAGATGCAATCTACTGTTATTTTAAAATGAGTTTGTAAACTTGTTTTGAATCATATTTTTCTTAATTACAAACCATAGATTTTTTTTTAAGGAGTAATAATTAAACTTTAAAGAACTCTAAGATAATCAGTGGGTTGAAAGTTTTTTTAAAAGAGTTAAACTTTTAAAAATTTGTTGTACTTCTCACTGGAGGTACTTCATGTTTTTCTCTTTAAAATACTTTGAAATTAGGCTGTAAAATATCACTTTTTGTTTATGACCATTTTCTTTGCTTTCTGTTATAATATCACAATGTGAATTTTTACACACTTGTTATCAAGCTGGGTAGTTGTAGATTCATTTATGACATTAGGGAAACTATATTATATTATATTAAAGGCAAACTGTAAGTTTGACCTAATTTAGGGGCCTTTTAATCAAATCTCTAGATAAATAAATCTGCCATTAAATGGATAAGGAACTGTTTACCTACAGTGTGTGTAGTCATGAGACTGATTTTATTTTAATGGCATGTGTATCATTAAACAAATTTAAGATATAATTCTAACTCTCCTTTTTAAAAAAAATCTTTTGGGAACTCTAAGAAGTCAGTTATCCTCTTCCGTCATGTCGACTTCCAGGGATGGACTTAGGTTGCCAGGTTTGCAAGCAGGTGTCTCTCCTACTGAGCGGTCTCACTGCCCCTGATACACTGATTTTATGTCAGTGCTCTCGGTGAGCTGGCACCCGGGGGCTGTGCCCTGCTGGACAGACTCTGCCACTCGGCTGCATCCTCAGCCCTCACATTCTGGCTTTTAAAGTGCTGTTAACAGATCTGTGAAACTGAGTATGTTTGACAACTTCGTTCTCTGTAACAGTAAATAACATGGTCTAAGATGGCATCTTAAGTGCTCTTTGGTTTGCCATATAATTTTGAGGTTCCAGTCTTTCTTTGTCAGCTATTTAATTTTTTTTTTTTTTTTTACTTCTGAGCTTTGTAAAAAAAAATCTCATATTTTCTGCAGATTTATTTGGAATCTAGACATTACGAATATCTGGGCATGACTAGGTGCATTTATGGTTTTATTCTTCATTCTTAGAACTTTGAACTTCCCTTTCTCCATTTACCATTACCACTTGGTTGAGTGGCGGCTTGCCAGAAGCCACTTGGACTAGGAATGCTATACATATTTGTCTGTAAATAGATAGAGCAAAGGCAGTTCAAGAGTGGATCATAGAATTGGAGCAGGGAAATATAAGAGGAAGCTCTGAACCAAGATTGAAACCATCTGTGTCTGCTTGTTATGCATAAGTAGGTCATTAATTATGCAGAAGATCAGTAGCTGCCTAAAAAATACTAGAATTACTTGATTAATAGTTTGTGTATTGAATACAAGTAGAGATCTAAAAATCGGAAAGCGATCTGGAAACAGTAGTAGTAAGGATAACTGCCATTTCCCAGCCCTAGGGGACCTTACTGTTTTCTGGTTACTGTTGATGGTTCTTATTTATGTATTTGTGGCCTTGAAGCATTTTCAATGAATTCCATTTTGAAGTCATTCTTATACTTTGTCTTCTGTCACTTACTACTGTACTGTTTGATTGCACTGAAGAGTTCATCGAAGGATTTTCCTGGGACACATTGGAGCAGAACCAGTGCGCCCAAAAGGAGAGACACTGTGGTGTGTAACCAGGGGTGTGGGGTTGAGTTTCATGCTTTTCTTGTGAAGTTTGGGGTCGTGGATATTGGGGTAATAGGACAGTCTCGAAAAACTTGATTCTTTCTCTATGAAAACTTTCAATCCAGTTTCTCTGAAAGTGAAGTCTTTTTTTCTTCAAAATAGGTTATAATAGCACATTTGAAAGGGTTCAGCTGGAGCCCTGTGTTCTCAGTAATCACTTGCTTTTTAGCAAAGTGACGGCCACTGCCACTCATCAACAAGAGTTTGTTCACTTGCTTCGTTGTGATGATAGTAGTAGCTGATATGTTCATCTTGTCAATTTCTTTACCAGATAGAGTCAACAGGTTTTTCTTTTAAAAAATTATTTATTTAATTAGACGAGAGGAGAGAATTTTTATGACCCAAAAGCCCCATAAAATGTGTTATGGAGACTGGGGGATCGGCGCAGTTGGAAAAGCTCTTGCCATGCAAGCATGCAGACCCCAGTTAAGTCTCACTGTGTGTAAAAGCCGGGCATTCCAGCACACGCCTGTCCTCACTCCAGGGAGGTGGAGGCAGGAAGACCCCTGGCCCTTGCTGGCCGGCCAGTCTAGCTGAGTCGACAAACTACAGATGCAATGAGAGGTCCTGTCTCAAAAAGAAAAGAAAAAAAGAAAAGAAAAGAAAAAGATGAAAAACAATTGAGAAATACACCTGACATCAGTCTCTGGCCTTCACATGCATGCGTAGATACATGGACACAACACACACATACATGTCTGTATGCACAAACATAATGTATATATGCATATAGCTATAATATACATATTTTAAATAGGAGCTCAGTAAGTATTCTAGGGCTGGCTTTGAATTTAAGATCTCCTGCCAGAGACCCTGAATGCTGGGATTATAGACATGCGCCACCACGCCTAGCTTCATAAAATAGTAGCTCTTTCTGTGCACATTATTCTAATATTCTCTTAAAATTCTGGTCAAACTCATTAAATTGATTTAATTTAATTTTATCCTAAACTTAGGAAAACATGATTTTGGATGAGGATTTTGAAGAGTGTTAACTGAAATCCTAAATGGCTATATGAATGCAAAAAAAAAAAAAAAAGATATTTTTACTGAATTAGTATTTAAGCCCTCAGAAGAATATGTTTGTTGTTATTATATGTTTTGTGTGTTGACCTTCTAGTAAGATAGCTTTAAAATGTAAGCTATGGTGCTAATGAAACATTGTTAGGACACTATGAATCTGTTACTATTTTATTCATGTTCTTGGATTTGAAATGACATACATATTAAAGGGCCTTATATGAAATGTGGGTTTTCTAGTCTTATCATTAACTTTGGATGTTTCTTTTAGTTATACTAAATATCATTTGTTTGTTTATTGTGCGTTCCACATTTGGGATGGCCAAATTTTTCATTTTGTTCAGCATTTTCCTGAGGAAAAAAGGTTTTCTGAAGTATGTCTATCAGCAAGCCCCAGGAGGTGCCCGTTTTGCTGATGAGGCCCCTTTGCAGGGTGGTTGTACTCCTGGGTGCTCTTGTCCCAGGTCCTTGCTTTTGCCACTTTTCAAACAACCATGAATGATTGAAGCAGTCACCGCAGCAAGGAGGAATGCTCTCCGTCTTCAGATTGCTCGGTCTTTCCATTTAATGTGCTGTGGTTGTGTAATCTTACCATGCCTGAGCTTTATTATTGGAAAGGAAAATAGGGGCTGGGGATGTATCTCGATGCTACAGTTTAGTGCTAATCTTTACTAGAAACAAGTCAACAATATAGTAAAATGTAATTGTTTTTGTATTTAATAATTATTGGTTTTAAATTAATGTTGGACTTTTAATAATTGCAAATGTTGTTTTTTTCCTTGCCTATATTCCTGGCTTTGGAAATACCACCCTGCTCTCCTGTTTTCCTGAACTCCAGTACGATTCTCTCAAGGACCGCTCCTCAAGAGTTCCGTCATTAGTATGGCCTGCGTGACTGGGCGTTCAGCATGGCGTTTCACTTTGTTTCACTTTCTAAACACCCGTTGTGCTAATTGTAGATTGTGACTAACCTTTGTGGGTTTTTTATGATCTTTTGGGAAAAACATATAACAAAGCAAAAGCAATCGTCTTGCAATAGTGGCATAGTCTATCATTTGGATGATTTTTTTTCCTTAGAATTCAAGAGCAGGGGTTGAGGGTGTGGTCAGCATTAGTGCTTCCCAAGTATTAGCAAGATTAAGGATTTGATCTCTAGCACAACAAAAAGCTGCCTCAGGTAGGTAAAGACTTAATGTGAAAGCCAGAATGTCAGGGTCAGTTGAAGATTACTTGCTTCCCAATTGCAGATTTAGTTCCCTTGTAATATCTTTTTCTAAATGAAGACCTGCACCCACTTGGTACATCCTGCTGCCCTGGAAGGAAGGCAGGCTTCTCACAGTTTGCCCATGTTTCATGTTCCTGTCTAAGCTAGCAGGTCACGAAATGAAGTGTTCACCGTGACAGGTGACACCTGTGCTGTCTGTGCATTTTGGCTAGAGCTGGCATGTCAGATCGGCTAAGAAAGTTAAGCTGTAGATTGTTTTCCATGGGTTAAGGTGTCAATAGATTGCCCCGGTTTCTAAACCACATAGGCATCTGGAATGCCCACAATAGAGTATAAAAGGAAAGATGCACCTTCCAAGCAGGAGAGGGAGTCCTAAGGCCTGACTCAGGTTCCACTTGTACTTGTGAGATGGTTTTTCTAGAACAGTTTGTGTCTCTGACTGCTTATGGGCACTTGCAGCTGCTCAGCCTCACTTCAAGTGAGCACTCCTTACCGAGACCCAATCTCGTCTGCCTGTTGATCTGTCCTTTCTACATGCTACATGTGGGAGGAGTAACAGTTAGAGTCTTGTTTTCAGAAGACCCTTGTGTCAGGTGGTCATCAAGTGCATCTGTTCTGGCAGTGTCCTTCTGACTAGAACGTACCACGGGCCTCTGACTTAAGAGTCGTGTCTGAAGCAGGGAAACGTTTTGTTCTCTGTGTTCTCTTTTTGGTTGGTCCAAAAGATTGATTTTGGCCTTTAGTTAGGAAGATTCTAAAAGGAGGTTAACTCATAGGGCGTCATAAAGGAGGAAAAGGGATCGAGTGCAGCACAGTGAATCCCCACGAGCAGCCCATCTTACTCCGATTCCTAATCAAGTCAGCTGGCCAGACCCCACACTGGCTGCTGGACACAGGGAGAGGTGTGGGGGATGATGAGTGGCAAGGCACACTCTCAGAGTCATTTACTAACAGGAAATGGGTTGCGTGGATACTAACAGTGTTTCCTATAAAACTGCATTAATTTGAAGATGTGTTTATTATATGAAAATTTCACCACATAATCTTAAACGTTAACGTAAAATATTTGCTTCCAGAACCATTCTTATAGCCACTCTTATGGGATGAAGAAGAGAATTTCTGGTTCTCACAAAGACCCACTGGTTAGTTCTATGTTAGACATTTGACTTTTCTAGCTAGTGTGATGGACAGCTGGCTCAGATGTCCTTCTCAAAGTTTGTTCTTTGGGAACGGGAAGGCGTTTCTGGTAGAAACAGTGAAGTGTCATGGCTCAGTTTCCATTTTGCCACGAACTCTTCACCCGTGATGTAACTCATTTAGAAGCCCTGCGCCTTCCATTCTAGCACCCACCAGACAGCTCCTCGGGAGTGGGGGGCAAATGTTAGCGAACGTTCATCTGGGCGCTAGGACCATGTCCGCTGCCGCCATGGTACTGCCCCCAATGTAGTCGCAGCTCCCTGCTGATTCCGAGCTCCACTGGGAGACGCCTGGAAGAGGGAGCTGGGAGGGAGAAGGGGGGCTGGAGAGAAGTCTTGGAGGGCAGCACACTGGGCTCTCCCGGAGGCGAGGCGTGCCGCCCCACGGCAGGGCACGTCACAGACACTTGCGCTCACCTAGATACACACAGATACTCCAGACAATCCATGTTTGGTCATGTTTCTCTCCCTCTCCCTCTTTCCTTCCCACACAATTTTCTTTCCTCTTTCCTTCCTTTCCTCTCATTTGATTACTAATTTGACAAATAGTTGGGCAAGAAAATTGAAACCAAATGGATTATAGAAGTGGTGTTTATTCACCTGGGTTTTTCTAGAGATTTCCTGAGTATACCATGAGAATAACTTGGCTTAGTTCCATTTCATTTTACTTGAGGGCTCATTGTCTAGTTTTGAAAATAATAAAAATTAGTATTAACTTGGTTTGAAACAGTTACATTTTCATACCAGTTTTTTGTTTGAATGTAATTTGAAATAAGTGTTATTTGAGCTTTTCTTCAGTGTGGTCCAGCTTTGGAGGAGAGGGACTTTGGCAATATCAGAGTTTGTCTGTATGTGTTTGAACTTTGTCTTTGTGTGTGGTTTGGACAAAAACATTCAACCTAAGAAAGTGTGTTTAATTTTGCTTTTTGCAGAGTGGCCTGTACTTCGACCAGAGAAACTATAGCAGTCTTAGATATAGCAAACCCACCTCCACCTACTACAGTCGGGTTTGTCAAAAGTTTTTTTGGTTTTATATATCAAATCCACTTTTTAACACAATTCTAACTCCCATTTTGCATTTTGACTACTCGTAACTAATCTGTGAATGACTTTGTATACACCAGTTTTGGAAACTGATTTAGGATGGTGAGAACTATTAAATCCCCTTTTGCATGTAAGCACAAACTTTCAGTGAAAAATTTCTAACAAAAATGTTTTCAAAGAATTTGTACAATGAGCATCACATATCTACCACTTAGATTTTAGCTTTTCCCTTTCTTGCATAATTATTTGTTCACTCACCATTCCGCTTTTTTTTTAAGCTTTAGTGTGTGTGTATGCGTGTGTGTGTGTGTGTGTGTGTGTGTGTGTGTGTGTGTGTGTGTCTCAGAGGGTACTATGTGTCCCTGTAAAGGACGAAGAGTTGGCTTCAAGAATCATCCTGGATTGCTTCTACCTCCTCTTTTGCTTGGCTCTGGGATTTCCCAGGCTTTGCCTACCAAGACCAGAAGTGCAGGCCATTGCCATTTCTGCCTGGCATTTTTACATGGGATCTGAGGTCTGAACTCAGGACTTTCTGCTTGTGAGGTAGAGTCTTAACCCCTGAGCCATCTCTCCAGCCCCGTTTCATCTTTTTGAAAGAGGACCACACCACGTGGTAGCCCAGGCTCAACCTCGTGACTCTTCTGCCTCAGTTTTCTAGCTGCCGGGATCATAGGTGTGTGCAATGATGTCCAGCTTTTAGCTTCTTCGTTGCATTTCAGATTAAGCTATAGGCATCTGCACACTTCCCAGAGGGCACCCTTGTTAAGGAGAAGAAAAGACCTGGTGAGATAACTCAGTGGTCAGGTGCCCATGACTTGAATTTGGTCCCTAGAAGCCCACATGGTGGAAGGAGATAACTAACTTCCAAACGCTCTTCTCTGATCTCTGCATGTTGTCGTGGTGTATTCTCTCTGTCTCATCCATAAATAATATACTTTAAAAGTCCTTTATTTTTTGCGCGTCTGTGTGCACACCTGCCGTGGCACACGTGTGGAGATCCAGGGACAAGATTTGGGAGTCTTTTCTTTCCCTCCACCTGTGGGTTCCAGACATTTCCAGTGGAAAGAACTTTTTAACCACACATTCAGCCATGTCACCAGCCCGTGGCACCGTTTAGGAAGTTTACACATGAAACAGTGTAATCATCTGCCAGACCATTTCTGCACTACCTTCGGTTTTAGCATTCTGAGATATGGTCTGTGTCCCAAGGCTGGCCTGCAGCTCAGGTCATCCCCTGAACGGCGGCAGTACTACTACACGCAGCTGCACTCTCCTTTTGTGTTTTCAGGGCACTCAGTATTTAAAGCGTGACACCCAGTACATTTAAAGTCCTGCAGGGTGAGGAGTGGAGCTAAGTGGTAGAATGCTTACTTTGCACATGTGAGGCTCTGGGTTCAATTCCCAGCACTGGGGGAAAAGTGTACTTGATTTATGCACTTACATCTGCGTAGGTTTGGTGGAAGAGAACTGAAAACTGTCTTCTGCGACATCAGTAAAGAGGTTGCAAAAAATGCTGTCGTTTCAGTTCATGGACTCATGTGACTGGTACAGTTTATCTGATAAAACTCATACAATTTGCCACGGCATGTTTTGATAGGCAGTTTTTCTAATCTGTCTGGAGACAATATTTATAGTAGTAATTCAGCTCTCACTTATCTGTTTCCCTACAACCTGTCTGGCTCAGCAGGAGTCTGTTGTGAAATCATTGCAAATGTCACAGCAGCTGCCATTAGCTGGCTTGCGGCCACCGGGTGCCACACTCTGCGTGGGGCTCTTCTGCTTTCCCGGGTTCCCTGATGGTAACATCCACGTTTCTCGATGACCACTGTGTGCTTTCTCTTCCCCCAAACAATTGGCATGCAGAAAGCTTTTCTAATGACCTGTTTTCTTTTCGATGTGTTTCTAAACTGCCTTAGGTACTCAAAAATTGCTATTGAAGCTCAGAATCTAAACTTACAAATTGAGTTCTTCTTCCTTGTGTTTTACTTATTTATAGTTTTATCTTTCTTGGCAGCCTTCCTCTCTGTGCAGCGACCCTTTGGCGACATCTAAGAGTAGCAAAAGGGTTAGTACTTTCTGAAGAGTGTGTTGTCTGCCATTATCCCTCAACTTTCTGTAGGTTTAATTGATATACTTTTTTCATAGGCCTCCTCTATTTCAAATTCTGGTCTGCCAAGAAGTACCAGTCTGGTTTGTATTTCCTCCTGGTGTGCTTACTGGTGTGGCCACTGTCAGGGTCACACCTGCGCTTGACAGCTCGCTCCAGAACAGTCAAGAACCAAGGCTTTGTGCCAAGTGTGCTGTAGAATACACAGCCTGTGCTTCAGACGCAAAGCTTTGGGGCGTGAAAGTAAGCCCGCTCTCTTCACGGAGGGCAAAGCTGAGCACCAGGCTCATGCTTAGACTTCGTTTCCTACAGAGATGAGTTCGTGCGGGTGTCACACACACTCAGCACTTCAGGGAGGGTGGCTGGTAATGCAACGAGGTCATGATTCTGCACAGCTGTACCACGGGCCACGGCTGTCTAGAGTCTAATGAGCCGAACAGAAGAGAAAGGCGGCAGCTTTGTGCAGTGTGCAGTTTGTGGGCTACTTCCCCAGTGTGGCTTGTCGTGCCGCGGGCTGGGACCTCTTCGCTCTGTGCCTCAGTGTCCTGTGCTGCTTCGTGTCTTCTTTCGAAAGAGTAAATTGATAATTGTTAGTTTTACAACATGGTGGTGAAAGAAGACGGTGGGGATTTTAACCGCGTGTGTTCTTGACATTGTCACGAGACTGATGCCACTAGTTGTGCGGATGAGTGTCCACTTTCAGAGGTTCCCCTGTGGAAGCCAGTGCACTCAGACTGTAGTCCCCAAACTTTCTGAAGCTGTGACTACACACAAAAAAGATCTTTTCAAAGTCGCTTTGATGCTTAATAGTTAAATAGCATTTCTTTTGTTCTTCAGGCGTCTTTGTATGATGGTGGATTTTATAACCCGTATGGTTCTCGAACCGTAAGTCTAAATGGGGAAAACGAAGAGGGAAGGAACAGGAGGGGACTGCTTTCTTACAGAGGAAATCTTTTAGTGTGACCCGATTCAAGCTGTGGCCCATTCCTTCAGCTGCCCATGCAAAGGTTCCTCAGGAAATCATGGGTCAAAGCATGCGGGGCATCAGAGAATCCTCTGGGGCACCCCTCCTCTTGACAAGGTCTGGCGAACCTTCAAGGGTGGGCATGGAGTACAGTGGTAAACCAGGGCGTTAAGGTCGAGGAGTTAGCTGCACCCCAGGAGTTGTGGTCGAGGGTCTAGGGTCTGCGGCTAGGATCACTTAGGTATCCCCAGTAGAAAATGGGTCTGGTTCTGGCCATAAGCCTTTCCTCTTGGGACCTTTGCAGCCGTCCGAGTACAGTTACTACTCCTCGAGAACAAGCTCCTCCCAAAGCAGTCCTGTGGTGAGCCGTCCGTTCCCTGCATGCCGTGGGACAGTTGGTTCTCAGTAGCGAGTGTGTGTGTCTCACTGCCTTGCTTGCGCATGGATTGTGATGCTTCACCAGTCTCCAGGTCCAGCCACTAATTTGGCTTATTGACAGTTTCTGTGTGGAGTGAATAACTTCTTTGCCGAGTCTGAATCTTGGCCATTAGACAGTTTTTCTGTTGTCACTCATGTGACCCTGTTATGTCCCGTGGCGATGATTCGTGTTGGCCGCCCTCGGCTTTCTCCTGGATCTGTCTGCATTGCGTCATCTCACTTTCGGACAGTTCTTCTGTCCAGGAGGTGGTGGGAGAAGAAAAACAAGCCCATGCATAAAAATTGTTACATGGAAGACAGCTACTGATTTTTCTGGAATATTTAAACTTATTTTTCAGTATATGCAGGTAATATTTAAAACAGAGCCTCTGTTATGCACCCTTCCCAAGATTTTTCATGAACATATGGGCTTTTCACTTGATTACACACAGACTCATATCTACTACAGTCTGTCTTCTTGTTTTTTAATTCTTTCACAGTTTTATACATGAATACAGTGAATTTATGGTATTTTCCTTCAATTTCTTCCAGATTTCTTTTTTTTTTTTTTTGGCATTAAGTCTTTTATAACAAGTAAGTCATGCCTCTTTCTATTTAATGTGCCTTTGTGATAGTCTCCTATTCCTCCGTCCTCCTTAATTCCAATATACTAAGGCATAAACAAACATTTTCACCATCATTCCACAGTTGTGGACATTTAGGTGGTCAAAAGTTTTGTTACTACAAATGTGTGTGATGAACGTTCTTAAGTATACACGTGTATGTGTGTGTGTGTTTCTAGTGTTCTTAACATTGGTCGACCTATAAGATGAACCACAAAGGACTGAACAGATAGCTTAGGGGTTAACTGAGCCTCACAAACAGAAGGTCCTTAGTTCTGATCCCAGGTTCCATGTAAAAACTCCAGGCAGAAATGGCGGTGGCCTGCACTTCCAGCCCTGGTGGGCAGAGCCTGCAAAATCCCAGCACGAAGCAAAAAAGAAATAGAAGCAATCCAGGATGATTCCCAAAGTCACCTTTGGTTCTCCACAGGGACGCACAGTGCCTTTTCACACACACATACATACACACACAATAATAAAATAAAAGATGAACCATGAAGCCGTAGCATGTAAGAAGAGCACATACGTTTGAACTGTGGTGTCTACCATCTTATCAATGACCTGAAAGATGGTCTCTGTGTCCTAAGAGCATGTGTTAGCTTGGAAACTAGCTTGTTATCCTTACCATGTCCAGCTGGAAGAGCTGCAGGCTGTTTCCTCTGTGATCTTAAAGGCTGCTTTCTTTTGCACTGACATTTACAGTTCTGTCAGTTCTCAAAAAAATGCCACTCCTTGACAAACGACATGAGGATATTCAAGGATGTGAAGGCTTCTTCACACAAGATGGAAATTTGCTTTTAACCTACTGTGTAGTGAAGTTTTTCTTTGCCATTTTCAGACCAAATGGCATTTTTCTGTCACATGTAGCCCCCTTACAAACAAAATCCCAGCAATATGCTTTCAGTGACGGGCCTTGTCCCTGTGAACTGGCTTGATTCTATTTCATTTGCACCTGGGGTTCAGAATTACTATTTTAGTGACTCCAGAGTGGCTTCTTGTGACATCAGAATGGAAGTAAAGGGCAGGTACCCAAGATGAATCTCTTGCCAGTGAAGCTGAAATAACACTGCCCCATGTGGGGCCACCTGGCACCATCTCCACTAACCGTGTCGGAATGAGGCGGGGAAGTAACGGGCAGCACGTCAACATCTCTGCTGGTAGGAAATTCTGTCTTGGACGTATGTCATTTCATTTTAAAACACCATTTCCTTCCCAAGCCAAAACACCTGAAATGTGTCATTGACCCCATGGGATTCTGAGGATCTCGAGATCTACAAATAAAGCCCTGACCTTTCCAGTTGACCTTGTCTTGTTTACTCCCATGTCTACCCTATGTTTAATGTAGATAGAAGATAAAATTGTACTTTATTCTTGGCACTTTCTTGGAACCATGTGTCGATTAGTAGATAACCCATGCCTTCCAGCACCTTCCTTTAGCGGTGCACACTGGAGTGTGCCTGCTGCCGTGTTTACATGGGCACAGCGTGCACGCATGCTGCCCAGGCGATCCTGGTGCGCTTACACGCCGAAACCTGTGGTTCAGCTCCGTCCTTTTGACTGTCTGCATTTCCTGTCTCAGTCCATCGACGATGACACCGCAAGCATTGCTTCTTCTGATCGTGCCAGTCGTGGGCGAAGAGAGAGCGCGGTGAGCATGGTTTGCGTGTAAACACATACGGCTTAAAATGACCATGGTGTGTACTCTGTGAGATCTACTGAGAAGTGAGATTTGCATTGGACAAAATGAGCATTTTGCTTAAGTAAATGCAGTTGACATGAATAACTTTCTTTGCCATGTGGTCTTGAGGTGAGTCATAAGCTCATGTCACCTAAGTACAAGCTTTCATTGACGGTCTTCACGTTGATCCTGCTGTTATGCGTACGAACTGTTCATTTCTCCAGCAGAAACGTCTTTCCTCCGTGGTATAGCACTTCTATGGATGGATCGCGGTCATCTCTTGTCGCTTGCTTCCTCTGCAGTTGCACTTACGTTCAGCTGGTGCTCAGCCAGCTCACTAAGGCCTGTGACTTTTTAAGGACTATTCATGGCAAAGTAAACAAATTAAGTTCGGACAACTCTACCGTTTTCAGAGGCAGATGCTATATTACAATACAGAGGACAGAATTTCACATCATTCTGAAAGGAAACTGGAAATTTTGCATAGTGTCAGTGATATTTTTGTTGTATTTAAGGGACTGATGTGGAAATAACATTGTACAGAACAGTCAGCTTCGAGCTAGAACAAAGAGAACTGCAAAGCCATAATTCCTTCCAAAAAAACAGTAGGCCATTGAATGCAAGTCGCACTTTGTGACAGACTGTAAACCCAAAGGTTTCACAGAGAAAGGGAATGCCAGATGTTTGTGTGAGAGCTGTAGCCAGAAGTGTATTTATCTTCTTGAAGCCAGCGACCCCAGCCATTCAGTTAATGTGCATGCTCAGCCCGGAAGGAGAAAGAAAAGCACTAGGAGAGGTGGGGGCTGTGGCTGGTGGCCTGGCCTGGCCTCCTACAGCCCCCTAACAGGCTCTTTGAAGTGGACATGTTAATGCCAGTGTGCTCTGTTGTCACACTCAGTGTATGGAGCCAATGAATGACTGACTGTGTGAAAAGTACCTTAAAACTCCAAGGCAGTAGGTGTTATAACTACTGTTATAAATCCAAGTTGTAACACTGCTTTGTGATGAAGTATCATTGCTTAATTGTATTGGCCTTTAGTGAATGTTGTACTTTTTAAAGATTATTTTGCCTCTGGATGGATCTCTGAGTCCTTTTGGAGAAGAGTTATGAGTGAAGTATTTTCCTGATCTGCTGGGTGTTTAGGGAGCATGTGTGCACATGGAGCCCTGTGCTTCACAGCAGTGATGATGTGTTAAACCGAGGAGAGCACATTCCTTGTGAAGCCTACGGCCTAGTGTGTGAGAGAGACAGAAGTGAATAAAGAAAGGAATGAAAAGAACGAAACCTCGGGGTCGTGAGAAAAGCAGGCGGTGTGGTAGAGAGTGGGGTAGCAGTGTGTGGGTGCCCTTTAGCAGAGCGTGGGAGGCAGGGAGCCCACGGAGAGGGTCTGCTGTTCGGAGATGGAGGAAGTTTTCCAAGCCAGTTTCCGGGTCTAGGAGAAGAGCAAGGGCGGGGCTGTGCTTCTCTTCTTTATTTTGTCCCAGCACTCCTGGTTTTACAGACTGTGGTTGTGGGGTGATTCTAGGAGTCTGTATGTATCCGAGCTCTTGTGTTCGAAGCAGCTGAAGATTGAAACCAGAGCACGCATAGAGGATTAAGGCAGAGTTCACTAGAGGAGAGAACGGAACTCTGGGACTCTGGACGTGGAGTGCCGTGAGGGGCTGGGGTGCTGTCTAATGGCTGCCAGGGTCAGGTATATTTGTGTTCTCAGGTAAGGCCGAGAAAGATGGCTTTTCCCCATTGGTTAGCTCCGGTTTTTGTAAACCTGATGGAGCTTTTTGATCCTCTACATCTCATTGGTCTGTTCACTGTAGGCTCAACCCAATCTTTTGGTGGGGCTGGAGATCAAGTTGTTTCTTTGATGGGCTTAGCTGATTTAATATGGGGAGCTCATCTCCACTATGACTAGAAAGAAATTGTGAAAATCGAGTATCACCAGAGTCCATAGCCGTAATGAATTAAAAACGCTGCGAAATGCAGTGGCGGTGTCAGGAAGCAGCATCTTGGCGTGTCCCCTGCGCCTGCCGCTGCCAGGCAGCACGTGTTCAGTAGCCAGGCTGGAGGCGAGAGCAGCGAGCCGCCTAGGAGCTGTGCTTTCCAGTGAGCACCTCCTTTCTGTGGTTTGAAGTAGGCGAATTCCAAGTTTCCTCACTTGTGGTACTTTGCCTTACATTTAATTTAACTAAGCAGGCATTTTCTCTCCATTAGCCAATGATCTAGTCTTTTTCTTGTCTTTTCTTAACTTTTAATCTTCTTTTCTGGCTGAAAGGTTTCCACTGCTGATTATTTTAGTCGCTCCAATCGTAGAGGGAGTGTCGTCTCTGAGGTGGATGACACCGGCATCCCAGATTTGAGCAGCGTGAGTGTCTTGCATGGGGTCATTCTGTGTCTCAGGAGTGTCACTAACATCCTACCAGTAGCTATTTTTAAAATTAAGAGCTTAATTTGCTTCTCAAAGTATTTATTTGAACATACTAGCACAAAATGTGGTTATTTTAGAATGTATTTACTAATAAGTTCCTAAATTTTTTTCTGTAAAATTTTTCTCATAGAATTCATCAATAGTCAGTATAATGTGAATTTTGTTTTATTTTTTCTTACTTCCCATCCCTGTCCTTTGTAGATACTTAGAGCTCTTCCAACACATCATAGTTCTCTAAGAGGCTCAGTGTGCAGATCACCCTGCACCTGCTACGCCTACTTCCAACACCCAGTAAAACAAAAGAGGGATTTCCTCAACACCAGGGCATCTCAGCCCATACTCAGATGCTTCTCCTCGGCCTTGTGGTTTTGGACTTTAAAAGTTGGGTAATAATAAAACATGTTACTTAGTAAAGTGCCACTAATTCTCATTAACTGGAGAAAAAAGCTGAAAAGGTTTTAAACACTGTTTTGAAGTAGCTTGCCTCCTACAGAGTGCCTGTCACTGCATCCCGCCCACTGCATCCGCCCACTGCATCCGCCCACTGCATCCCGCCCACTGCATCCGCCCACTGCATCCCGCCCACTGCATCCGCTCACTGCATCCCGGCCACTGCATCCCATCCACTGCATCCCGCCCACTGCATCCGGCCACTGCATCCTGGCCACTGCTTCCCTCCCATTGCATCCTGGCCACTGTATCTGTCCACTGCTTCCCGCCCACTGCATCCTGGCCACTGTATCCGTCCACTGCATCCCATCCACTGCTTCCTGCCCACTGCATCCTGGCCACTGTATCTGTCCACTGCATCCCGCCCACTGCTTCCCGCCCACTGCTTCCTGTCTACTGCTTTCCATACACTGCATCCCATACAGTACTTCCTTCCCACTGTGTCCCATGCGCTGCTTCCCATGCACTGGAAATGGCGTGGAAACTCAGCAGAGGCACCCTGCGCAGGGCAGATTGCTGAGGTCCTGGTGGGCACAGTGTTGTTTTGGCCACAGACAACCCTGTCCTGATGGTGCTTGGGAAGGGATGAGAGGCAGCATTTTTCTGGCAATGCAGAGACCATTATTGCAATTTATGTACCATGTTAAACAGATACTTTAATATCTGGAGTGTTTTAATCCTAGAAAATAATTTTAAGTGGTTCATAGTATTCTAGATATTTGGTCCTCATATTTGTGTGTGCTGTAGTCTTGTTTGCCATAGGTCAAATCAAGGACTGTATGTACTGTGATTTCCCATTTGTTCCTCTGAGATAAAACCCCTTTTATTAACCAGCTAGTATTTTCTGTAGGTATTGATGATCGAGTTTACTGCGTGTTCCTGTTCCCTTGACAAATTTTGTTTCTGTCACCCTCCAGTTCCTGATGTCCAAATCTGTGGTTATGTCCTCCTAACATTTCTTTTTTGGCAATTAGTAATCCAACAGAAATGAAAAAGTTTCCTTCCTACTGCCTTTACTAATTAAATAGCGCTTTAATGAATGCAAGAGTCTGTAGAACAAGGATTTGCAAGTCTTCTCATTATTTTATGCCTGCTGCCTTTGACTTTTCTATTTAAATGGCTATGTGAGTGGCTACTAAGTGGCTTTAATTTTGCCTTTTAGGAAGCTTAAAGTATTTACAATGCAAACAAATAAGGTTCTCTCTTTCTCCGTGCACTGAATAGATGGAAAAGGGACCTGGTTGGGTAGGTCCTTTCCTGTGCCCCAGCCCTGCCTTTTAAAGCTGCCGTCAGCTACCACGTGGTGGGCCACACGCGCTCACAGGCTGCTGGTCACTGTCCTGTGGCCGGGCGTGTGGGCCTGCAGTCTACGCAGCCGTGGTGGCCGCAGCCTCGTCCTGCTTCCTGGGCCTCACTTCTGTGTGTAGATCAGGCTACAACACCGGACAAGTGCAAGTGTGGTAAATGCTGCTCATTGCTAATTGCACCCATTTCTGAAGGAAACCCTCAGCCAGATTCATTTTCGGAAGTGATTAAAGTTGATCATTTTCTTCACCTCTGTTGTTAAGGAATCAGACCTCTCTTCTGTTTTTTTTTTGGGGGGGGATGTCAGTTTTTTCCCAAACAATTTTTGGGTAGCTTTGACAACCTGGGCCGAGCACTTCTAACACAGGAGTCCCACGTCTGAACTGTTACAGAATGTGGAAGGTGAGCACGCCACGATGCTGCAGCCCTCACGACGGGTGAATGGCAGCCAGCACTCGGCATGCTGAGATGATTGTATGAAATCAGCTTCCACCGAGGCATATGAGGGGTGAAATAGAGGTGAATTCCTGTTTAGGCTTGGGTTCCTCTCCCGAGATACCTCAGTGCGTTTATTTCCAGGCCTAGAAAATGTCCCAGATCTGGAGCACTTCTGTTCCCAAGTACCTCAGACAAGAGGTTTGCAACTTGCGTCTGTAAATTAGAGGTTAGCAGAAGGTTGGTTTCTAATGTCTGCGCGGAGCGAACGCCAGCCTAACGCTGCACTGCAGCGTGTGTGAGCCGCAGCACATCTAAGCCAGGGAGACCCCAGCATCGGGGCGCCGTAGCATTAGCTCGTCATCGCGAGGCACTTCCACAGACTCCCGACCATTGCAGGAGGCCTCAGAAGGAAGGACCAAGGAATCCCCGGCCAGGTCACTGCAGCCAAAGTAACCGGACTGCGGCATAGCTGCTCTCGGCTCTTTGTGCTGGCTTAACAATCCCTGGGGTTTGGCGCGTGACCAGATGGGGTTGCGACAGCAGGTATCTGTCAGAACACAGCAAACACAGCGGACTCATCCCTGGGATGGCCTGATTCTGTGGCGCAGCTTCGGAAATGTAAGAGTGCTCCAAGGTGGCGGCCTCTTGAAAGTGGGTAGGTTTGGGGGTCACTTCTGTAAGAGAGCGACAGAGAGATGAAGAAGCATTTCAAGTAGACTGACGATATTTTAATTTGAATGCTTCTTGTTTCTCTCTTTAACTGACTAGCAGATGGGAGTTGGGAAATATACAGGAAAATAAGGCAGTTTAAAGTTCAAAGAATAGCATATTCAGCATTAGGCAATGCATTTTACTAGTATAGATCTGAGGGATGATTCTTCTCTCTTATAGTAGTAACTGGCAGTTTAAAATCTCAACTACAGTCATTGCTTGCTTGTTGTAAAACATTTCTTATATTGTTTTGGGTAGATCTAAATAAATGAAAATAGATTTATTTTTGGAACCATTTGAAAGCAGAAAGTAGCAAAAAAGTTAAATATCAAAACCAGTATTTATATTATTGATACAGTATTTATTAAGTAGAAAGAATTTATAAAAATATACACTAATAGTGCAGGCTAATAAAAACACATTAATAAAAATATATTAAAAATCTTTTAGATAGGGTGACGTCATCTGAGCAAATCCAGAACTAGTGACATTTTGGATTTTGTGAATGACTGAGGAAGGTTTTTACAGCCGCTCTATAGAGAGGTCTGGGAAGCTGGGTCTTGGAGGTCAGGACCTGGAGTATTATTTTCACTTAGTTAAACCTGTCACATACCAGCAAATAATGAAACACTGCAATTGATGAGATTGGTATTTGTATCCAGCTGTGGCATTTAGTAATTGTTTAGCCATCAGCAAAGTTTTTCATCTCTGGATTTTTTTCCCTTGGCTTTTATAGTTTTGCATTAGATTTTTAGGTGCCTTCCTCCTTGAAAAACCTCAAAGGCTTATCAGCAGAAACTTAGTTCGCTTCCTTATGGCCTATGCAGAGGGTGCCACCATGAAGCCATTCAAACCAGTTAGGGAGTCTGTGAGTGCAGCTGGGGTGCAACACAGTTGTTTATCCAGGGGATCCTTGTATGCGAGGTGCTGGTCTTTGTTCTAAGGATACACAGAATAGCTTAGGTATAAGTTTGTGCTACCAAGAGAAAGCAGACAGTAAACACATGGTTAAGTATCATATTGTCAGGATATAATAAGTGCTGTGAAGAAAATTGAATTACTCACAAAACATTGAGACTTGATAAGGGGTAAAAGGAGATGTAGAATGTATCTGGAACACTGTTAGTTAGGGTTTTTAAACACTTGAGATTGATTTCCCTGGGTGATGGTAGATCAGAGAACAGCACGGTCAGGAGAGGCCCATTTCTCATACTCTATGCTGTTTGAGTTTGCCTTGTGTGCATGTATTAATTTCTTAAAAAGCAAAATATTGCTAATGATGTGAGGAATATAATGCATTGATATGTTTAATGTGATTTAGGCTAATCTGGACTTTTGTGATTATGTGTGCAACTAATCTCATCTTTGTGTTCTGGGTCCTAATGATGATTAAAATTTTTTGTATTGACATTTACAGTGCTGAAACTTAAGTTTATGTCATAGTTTTTTTTCGATGTGTTTGAAATGTTGTGAGAAGGAAGCTAAAGGCTTCCAAACTTTGTGGCAGATGCAGCCTGAGTCTTGCCTTCTTCCATAAGCTGAGTGGAAAGTTCTTGGTACTTCGTCATCACTTTTATTTCAGTTTTAACGTTTGCTTTTTAGGTTACAGACATCCTTGAACTTGGGAAATTCCAATGAGATTACTCTTTTTCCCCTAATACAAAAATTAGCAGGCTAAACATATTTTCTGATTTTTATCTCCTTTTTTTCCTAGTTGGATGAAAAATCGGACAAACAGTATGCTGAAAATTATACAAGGGTGAGTATGGAAGCTCCGGAGAGAGTTGTCTGGAGGTCACTTCAGCTGGCCCGTGTGACTGTCGTCCTTTGCTTCGCGGTCATTGCTCTCAGCCGTCATCCCCCCTTTACTGCTTCCTGCCCGTGACCTCTCAGAATTCCTCTGCCGTTACATCATGTGAAAGCCGGGGAAGAGCAGAGGCTGCATTTCACTTCGAGGGTGCCCCCTCCTCGCTCGGGCTGCTCTTGAGTCCCACTCTGTAGAAACTGACCTCCAGAAGCCATTTCCGCTGAAGATGGTGTCAGGATGGGGGTCTGGGAGCTTCCTGAAGTCCAGTAGCTCCTCCTTTCTGGGGGTTGCTTTTGAAAGTGTGTTTGAAAGTCAGTTAGGGAAATGATCTGTTGGGTTCATTTTATGTTATACCCGAGAACGGTCAACTGGTCTATGGAAATACAGTGAAGGTCAGAGCTCTAAGCCTTTAGAAGTTTAAATGTCTTATAGCCTATGAAAAAATTTTTTTAAAAAATCAACATGCAATGTAATTTTTTGTTGTTTTTTAGTTTGTTTGTTTGTTTGGTTTTGTCGTGTTGTGTTGCCTACCATGTAGTCCAGGCTGGCCCAACCCCCCTGCCTTAGTCTCTGCTGGGATTGCAGGCATGCACCGCCATGCTTGGCTGAAAAATTATTAACGTGATATATATTTCACTTGTTTTCAACACTAAGCCTTCAAAATTTGGTTTATATTTTGTACTTACGTCTTGACTTGGATTAACACATCTCAAGTGTTATCCACATGTCTCTTGACTAGCATACTGGGTTGCAGAGGTCTCTGCTGTCAGAAGCATTCTTGAGAGAAGAGTATTATAAAGTTACAGTGATGCATGCTGTTGCTCTCTTAGCTGCAAGCAGAATCTTCATCTGGATCAACAGAGAAGAAGAGACTCTTAAAGCAGTTTTAGTAACTGAATAGGGAAGTATTAGCAGGTCAGTTATAGAGTTCTAAAACTTCTCCAAGATAATCTAACATTAGCTCTCCTGACAGGTCTTTGAGTAAGTATGCAGAGATAAACTTGAATATAAATCACTCCCATAAGAGCTAATTCTGTTTTGGATTTCGAATTCCAGGGTTTGATATAACGCGTGAGTCAGTGCGGTGGGGCGTTGTACTGCCGGCCTCTTCTGGATGCTTCCTTTCCCCAGGCCAGTGAATCGTGCTTGGAGCATCTGCACCGCGCGTCATTGTGTGCATCTGAGCTCTGTCTGCTGCTGCCACCCTGCCCCATGCCTGGTGTTCATAGCAAACATTTTTAAAGAAACAAGATTAACATGTGTTTTACTTCTCTTTCCAGCCGTCATCTCGAAATTCTGCCTCCGCAACAACCCCTCTAAGTGGAAACTCATCCAGGCGAGGGAGTGGGGACACCAGCAGCTTAATAGACCCGGACACCTCATTAAGTGAATTACGGGTAAAACCTAGCTTCTGGCCTGCAAGGCAGTGTTTGTAGTTCAGTAGACCTTTCGGCATTATTGTGACAGCAGGAACAAAGAATGTGATTTGTAGAAAAGAACGATTCGAACAGCTCAGAAATTCTGCATGAATTTCTCAGAGCCCCAAAGGAAGGAGCTCAGGTGTTCTTTTCTCTGTTCTCTCTCCTGAAAGTGTGTTGGTATTGGAATGAATTCTACCATTGCCAAAAAGTTTTGTCATGTATATGAAATTCTTTCAGAATAAGTTTGCCATATTTTAAATGGAAAATATTCGTATTTGCAAAGAACTATAATTATTAGTTTTATGGGCCGTTATCTTATTACTTAGTTGATTAAATATAGTTATCTTAGTTTTTTCATAGTAATAAAAATATAATGCTTGGCTAATAGAAATACCTGAGAAAATGAAAAGCAATACTTTCATCTGGAAGATAAAAACTTTTTTTAAAGATATCTTTGTTTATTTTTAAAATATTTATTTGCGAGAGCAAAAGAGAGAGAGCACGCACATGAAGGCCATGATGCTCAACTTCCAGTTGTCTCCGCCACCTTGTGGCTTCCAGGGATCGAACTCAGGTTACAGATCTGCAGTCAGGCACCTTACACAGTGAACTGTCTTGCGGGTCCCAAAGTCCCAAACTTGACTGTCTGCTGCTTGAACTGCTGACTGCGAGAACGGATCGAGGTCCTGAGAACCTTCCTTCCCTCCTTCAAAGTGTTTTACACACTTGGCTCTGAGCAAAAACACATCTGGCCTCATCTGTCTCATTGAGAAGATAGAGTGACCCAAAGCTGCTCCGCCCTCGATGTGACACAGTGACAGGAAGGACAGGTCTGAGTCGAGTCAGAAAGGAAGGACGAGATCGCAGAAGCCGCCTTGGAGAAGGCACGCTCAGAGCTAAGACTTGAAGGGAGCCTAAAAATTAATAAAGCGAGGAAGCTGAAGGGAGACATTCCAGCCGGATTCAGAGAACCGGAGCGTTATCTGTGCGGCCCAGCGAGAAGGAAGGAGCAGTTGCGCTTGAACGACAGAGCAAGGGGTCGACTCCCAAGCTGTCTAGAGGAATTCACGTTACTCAGGCAGCTGTCCTGAGCTAAGCAGAAAAGCAATATTGCAAATACCGATTTTGCAAATGTAAAAAATTGGTTCAGATTCTTAAAAGTAACTGTGGCCCCAGTTAGGAGGCAGCCCAACTCTCAGGGAAGAAAATGCAAGAACCTCTCTCTGACGTGAGTCTAAGCCCAGCACAGAGGCAGAAGGTTCTGAGCAGACTTCCGCTCTCTGAAAGTTGTGGCTGCGGCATGTCCGTGTGCTGGCTTAGCCTCTGGAGATGGGGGGGGGGCAGCCTCGCTCAGTGCCTGAGGCAACAGAGATGAGCCTGGAACAGCGGCACAGGAGAACCGGCCCAGACCACTGTGGCCGGCGGTGAATGTCGGCGTTTATTGAGCACTTACAGTTTCCTGTGTCCAAGTGCTGGGGGTACAGAGTTGAATAAGGCAAGTTTTGCCTCCAGATGCCACAACCAAGGAAATAAAAGTCCACAGAGACAGCTCCTCAGGCCTCAGCCTGCTGGCCCTGGCCTTAGCCTGCTCGTAGAGACAGCTCCTCCCGCCCTTTATAGCCTCCTTGAAGGAGAATTTGGCATCTTAGCACTAGCTTCTGATGGGTCCCCCAGTCAATGTCTGTTGAACATATCAGTGAGCAGCAGACACTTCCCACACAGAGAACGAGCTAGGCAGGGAAAGCCCCACCTACATCAGAGGTCAGGCGCTGCTTCTCGTGGCTGCTACGGGAAAGCAGCAGTATTTATTTTCCATTTAAATTTGGCCTGCTTTACCTCTAATAAAAAGGATTATGGGAACATTTGGAACAAATTATTTTCTCATCGCAAGACACAGCATCTTATTTAATGTTATATTCACAATATTTGTGTTTAACTTCCTTCCCTTTTTTCAAACTGTGATCAGCAAGCAAGTAATTTGGAAGGGACTCTGTTTATGTGCTGCACACTGCACTAGGCGTACTTTACATTTATGCATGGATAATGAAACGTGCTTCCCGCTAACTTACTGTTCATTTACCAGTTGCAAGTAAATCCTTGTACTAAAAATTACCTATGATTTTATAGAATGTAAAATGTCGTACTTCAAAATGCTTTCCATATGTATTGGCCTGCCCCCACTCGCTAATGCTGTTTCCAGCAGAATTCAGTGCCAAGAAAATATTTGACATGAGATCCAACTGTGAACGTCACTGTTTGCCCCTTGCAGTGGTTTGCAGTGGGAGTTGCACTTTTGTTTGGACTTCTCTGATTTTCGTCAAATGTACAAAACCAAGTAGAATTTCCATCTGATTCCTTTTCGCCTTAAGATACGTTTGTGGATGGTTCGTGCAATGATTCATTCCTATGTCCTGCAGGATATCTTTGACCTAAAGGACCAGATACATGATGTAGAAGGGAGATACATGCAGGGACTTAAGGAACTGAAGGTACAGGACTCACCGTGCAGCCCAAGCATGCTCTGTATGCACAGTTGTGGGTGATGGTTGCACGGGTTCTGTTCATCCGCTGCACATGGCTTTACTAACAGTGTTTGTCTTTCGAGCATGTGCTTAACCTGCAAAGCACAAGAAAGGGGTACTTCCACCTTTGCTTATGTTTACATGTTGAGGGCGGGTTTGGGGTCAGCAGAAAAGATTATAGCTCATGGTTCTTGTTTTTTTGTTTTTAAAGGATAAGCTCTCTCTGTGTAGCCAGGTCACTCGTTCATGTGGCAGCGTTTGCCTCGCGCAGACAGCATACGTAAGGTGTGCACTTTACCCAGAAAGCACCCAGAAGGACTACTGAAAACACCGGCGATCACAAAGATCCTGGTGATTCTGTGAAGGACTACACTTGTGAAGCTACTAGATAGCTTACTTGATACCCTGATGAAATGGCAGCCGTAAATAGAGGAGCTTAGGAAGTCTGCTCCCAGAGAGTGGGTGCTCTCCAGCCAAGGAGCACAGGACCAGGCCAGGTGGCTCCGCCCATGAGAGCCACCTGCACAGGCCTGGTGACCTGTTGGATCCTGGATCCCACGAGGTGGCAGGAGAGGCCCCCTCCTCGGTGCTCCTCTGACCTCCGCGCGCACACGAATGAATGAATGGATGGAAGCTGCACGAGTGTGCGTAGACACATAAATAACTAGGAGAAGGTGGAAGGTCCTGTCCCCCCCCACTGGCGCCTCTGGAGGAAGCACGGTCAAAGATCTCACTCTGTCTCTTTTTTCTCTCAATGAAAATCTTGCCATATTTTTGCTTAATTATTTTTAATAAAACATTGTTAGCTGGTGGACAGCATTTAGGAATCATTAGAACATGGTTTTCAAACCTAGTGTTAAACAGCCCCGGGAAAACTTAATCCATGTGTTCTATAGACCGCAGGCACCAAGGACAGAGCAAAGGAAGGATTCTACCTAGGCTAGTTCTCACCAGTGAGTGCACTGGGCGTCATCCCAGCACAGATGAACGCTCCTCACAGCTGCATGTTCGGATCCTTGCTGTCCGTAGCCTCCACACTCCACATGCTCTGCGCCCGCCGGGCCCACGTGCAGCTGGAGCAGTTACAGAGAGCTGGTAGGCAAGTCAGGAGCAGGCGGCTGGACTCTGAGGTGAGGGTCTGCTGTCTTCTCCTGCCCTCCTCCTGCGAGGGTCTCCCGCAGAGCGTCTCAGCCGTTCTGAGATGTCGAGGCTGCTACACGTGCCGTCCAGACAACCGTAGGTCACTAGTCTCCACGCCAGTATCGTGTGTGGGCCAGGGAGGGCCGTACCTCGTACTGCTCGATAGTGACCTGCTTGAAGGATTGGCTGTGCTATTCAGGAAGCGCAGGAACTTGCTTATTAAATGCTTTTTAGTATCAGGTATTGTTACGACGCAGACTACTTGAAATAGCCGTGCTACCGCTAGCCAGCCCCTCGCATTTGTAGCTGGCCCCGTGTTCCCTGTCTGAGTACTGACCTCGGAGACACACTGGGTCTCCAGACGGTCATTACTGGGCTCTCTAGCACGGCCCTGTCACACTGGCTATTTGAATTTGTGCCTCCATACATTATAAAATATTTCATATCACATTCGTTGGGTGTCATGTCCCCTGCTTGTAATCTGAGCACTTGGGCGGTGAAAGTAGCCAGTCCCCTGCCTCGAAAAGTAAAACAAAAACCTCTTGGCCAGAATCACAATCACAAAACTTCAGAATCCACTCAGTGCTTCCTCTGTCCCTCTCTCTCTCTGTCCGTCTCTGTCTCTATCCCTCTCTGTCTCTCTCTCTGTCCGTCTCTGTCTCTATCCCTCTCTGTCTCTCTCTGTCCGTCTGTTTCTGTCTCTCTCTGTCCCTGTCTATCTCTCTCTCTGTCCCTCTCTCTGTCTCTCTCTCTCTGTCCCTCTGTCCCTCTCTGTCTCTCTCTGTCCCTCTCTGTCTCTCTCTGTCCCTCTCTGTCTCTCTCTGTCCCTCTCTCTCTCTGTCCCTCTCTGTCCCTCTCTGTCCGTCTCTGTCTGTCTCTGTCTCTCTCTGTCCCTCTCTATCCCTCTCTCCCTCTGTCCCTCTTTGTCTGTCTCTGTCTATCCCTCTCTATCCCTCTGTCTCTCTCTCTGTCCCTCTCTGTCTCTCTCTCTGTCCCTCTCTGTCTCTCTCTCTGTTCCTCTCTGTCTCTCTCTCTCTCCCTCTGTCCCTCTGTCTGTCTCTGTCTATCCCTCTGTCTCTTTCTCTGTCCCTCTCTCTCTGTCCCTCTCTGTCTCTCTCTGTCCCTCTCTCTCTCCCTCTGTACCTCTTTGTCTGTCTCTGTCTATCCCTCTCTGTCTCTCTGCCTCCCACTCCCTCCTTTTCCTTCTTTCGTTCTCCTCATCCCTGCTCTCCCTCTCTCCTCCTTTTCTTTCTTTCCTGGTCATTACTGGGAACTGAACTCGGGGCCTCTGACATGGTAGATGAGCACTCTGTCACTGAGCTACACTCTTAGCTCTAGTCTTGATTTATCTAAACATATCCGGCTCTGATCATTTTATTTCACCCTTCGCTCTTCTAAGCTGCTGGTATGCGCTGCTTTCCAGCACTCGAGCACGGCCACGTGATTAGTGTTCATCGATGACTTGCGCCAGTCATGATCACGGTCTCTTCACAGGTTTGCATCGTTGATTCGACTAAGCTTTGAGGTATTCAGAACAGTTTTATCTATAGTTGTGTAAACTGTCTGATGTAATTATTTGGTTCATTTTTATTAATTTTAAGTTCATAACTATTTTAATGTTCTTAACTACCTTTCGTACCTTTAGTTCTTAGAAGAGTTCAAAAAGATCTCTTTAATCCTAGGAAAAATTTACTAGACTATGAGTATAAATCTTGTCATCAGCTATAAGTTAGCCAATATGTGAATCACTCACTTTATATTGACTGAAAATAAAATAATGAATGTATCGTGTTCCTCAGTTCATCTACCTCTCAAGCTAGTAGCTCTGGCCACAGGGCTGTGAGTGCTCGCCCAGGGCTGTCGGATTCGGACCGAGCTGGAACATGAACACAGTGTCTTCAGAACTTTGCTGCGTGCCAGAATCACGTGGAACTGCTGAAAGTAGAAATCCCTGGGCTTCCTGTGCAGTTTCTACTTGACAGATCTTGAATGGGGATGAAAGCTTGCATTTTTATAAAGCCAGTTCTAGGTGGTTATCACTATATGAGTGAGAATAGGAAACTTTCTACCTTGACACTTTGATAAACGTCGTAAAGTTCTGCTCATGGGGAAATCACATTACACAGATTTTATATGAAATTTATTGTATTATATATTTTGTCCATATATCTATTAACTGAGCTGTCTTAGATTCTAGTATTTATGACCCCATACCCCATTTTAAATGCTGTCAAATTGTGATAAGGACTTTTTTCTATTAGTCTCTTGGATGAAAGTTGTAGGTCCTATTGTAATTTGGACCATTCTATCCCTGTCACACACACACACACACACACACACACACACACACACACACACACTTCTTTAAATACATGTTTCCAGTACTATTTTAAATCTTGTCTGAGTAAACTCTGGTTTGTGGAGCATAGAATTACTGGGTTGTGTGGGAACTGTTTAACATCTGAGGAAATGCTAACCTGTTTGTAAAGTCTCCACACCCCTTTATATTCCCATCAGTCATGTAGGAGGGTCCGGTTTCATCACATACTCCCTAGCCTGTCTTTCTTTTTGGGGGGTAAGGGAGTGCGAGGAATTGAGCCTAGGGTCCCTCCCACTAAGCTACTCCCCAGTCCTTGTCGACTTTGTGTGTGTGTGTGTGTGTGTGTGTGTGTGTGTGTGTGTGTGTGTGTGTATGTGTGTATGCCCCTGTGGAGGACCAAGGGTGACTTTGGGAATCATCCTGGATTGCTTCTACCTCCTTCTTGCTTTGTTCTGGAATTTCCCAGGCTCTGCCCACCAGGGTCAGAAGTGCAGGCTGCCTCTGCTTCCACCTAGAGTAATTTAACGTGAGACCTGCCATCCGAACTCAGGACCTTCTGCTTTTGAGGCAGATTCTTAACCCCTGAACCATCTCCTCGGCCCATCAGCTTTATTTTTGAGGCAGAGTCTTTTTATTTCTGCCACTGCCTGTATGAGCTTTGGACCGGTTCTCTCACCTCCTGTCTCCTCGAATAGGAGTACTGAGCCGCTGCGTCCAGCTTGCTGTCCCTTATAGTGGGATCGAACTCAGGCTGTCAGGGTTGCTCAGCAGCACTTTACCTGCTGAGCTGTCTTGCTGCCCTCAGTTTTATGGTGTTTGCTTTACGTTCAGCTCTGTGGTTCCTTTGGGATCATGTTTGCATGAGGTCGAGGTCCTTCTCGTTCTTCTGGATGCTCCTCACACCTCTTATTCTTCTTGCTGAATCATGTGACTGTTGGCACAGTGTTAACTGATTATAAATGTAAAGGGTCAAGATTTCTGGCTCTATTTTACTGATTTCTTTCGGTTGTTAAATATTTGTTCAGGTTTTAAAATTTATCTTCAGAAGAAAGAGGTTAGTTTTTCTAAATGAAATGTTTTCCTTTTAATCTTTAAGAAAGAACCAATAGGCGTAACAATATTAAGTTATTTCAAAAACTGTAAGCTATTATAAAAAGCTTTTGAGTTTTACAAATTTCAGGCAGGCATTATCTGGCAGTTCTTATTTTAAAAATGACTAAAAATTTTTAATAATTACTATAACATGTTTGCTTTTTTATATACACACACATGGATTTTTTTTTAAATGTATTTTATTTTATTATTCAATTGTGTGTGTGTGTGTGTGTGTGTGTGTGTGTAGAACCACGGACGAATTCGGGAACCACCATGGATGTCTGCAACTCCTACTTGTTTACTCTGCCCCGGGATTCACAGGTTCCGCCCTGCCAGGACCAGAAACGCAGGCCGCCCCCGCTTCTGCCCGGCGTCTATATGTGGGGTCTAGGATCCGAACTCAGGACCTTCTGCCTGCAAGGCAGAGGCTTAACCCCTGAGCCACCTCTCCAGCCCCAGATTGGATTATTATATACAGTAGAAAGTATTGAAAATGGAAGTCCCCAAAGTGGCAAAATGAGTAGAGAGGCTGTATTTTTATGTATGACAGCATTCTGCATGCTGGATATACGTTAAAAACTGCGAGAGTAATAATTCCAGAAATACTAATGACTCTGCACTTTGTGACTTCTGGGAATGTGTTTCCACCTTCCAGAGGCCGCTGCTTGATTGTGTCCAGGAGCAAAGCGTTCCTTGGGAGGACATCGCTGTCCTGTCCTCGCTGTCCTGTCGCAGTCTGCACGCTACTAAGTGGGGAGCCTTGTCTGCTTGGGTTTCTCAGAAATGCTTCTGTGTGCGCTGGTGTCACGCGTGTGCAGCGAGCACGTCTCACATGTCAGCTGATTTGTGTCGCATAGGAGTCCTTGCTGGAAGTGGAAGAGAAGTACAAGAAAGCCATGGTTTCCAACGCGCAGCTGGACAACGAGAAGAACAACCTCATCTACCAGGTGGACACCCTCAAGGACGTCATCGAAGAGCAGGAGGAGCAGATGGCAGAATTTTATAGAGAGAACGAAGAAAAATCCAAGGTAATTGCTCCTCTCGCAGCAGGAAATAAAAGCCTGCCTTTGAAAGTGGCTACTGGAAAGTACTTGTCAGTCAGAACTGGATGATCGAAGAAACTTGGCCAAATTACTTTCTCAAGGGCAAGCTGATTTTTTTCCTAAAGAAAAAAAGACCTAAAAACTAGAGTACAACTCAAGCATTACTTTTATTCTTTTAACTGGGGCAATTACAGTGCATTACTTTTCTTCTCTTAGGAGTGGCTGGAACTGTGCAGAGATGTTCACCCAGCTACATAAAAACAGAAAAAGAAGTGTAGAGGCCTGAGTCAGAACTGACAGACAGGTGGGGCAGGGATGTGGCGCATTGGACAGTGCTGCACGGCGCGTGTGAGGCGAGGTCACTTCTCAGCGCTGCAAGAGGAAGGAAGCGAGGGAGGAATTGACAGGTGTTTTCTGAAGAGATTCAAAGCCATATTGTTAAAATAAAGAGTTGGGAAGTAAAAGTCTAAGATACTTAGACAGAGGCAGAAAACAATCTCAGTTTTATTAAAATACTGAGTGGATCCAGACATTTTAATGAATATTTCTAGAAATGAGTTGCTACTATATTACAAAGCTTAAAAAGAAAAGGAGTGAAGGGAAACACACAAATCAGTGGGGTGGCCTAAAGAGAAGTAACTTGGAGGCTTGGGCCCCCACAGGAGTAGACAGGCCAGAGTGAACCCAGAGGTCCATAGAGGCATACAAGTGGAAGGTGGGAGGGAATGGGAGAGAATGGTGAAGAGAAGGGAAGGGATGGAAGGGAGAGGGGAAGGGAGGGGGGGAGGGAAGGGGGGATGAATACTCAGTGTGTTAGTGAAAGTAGAAAAAAAATAAGAATGGGAGGAAACCCCCAGAACTACATATTGAAGGACGGTTAGAAATGCCAATCTGGATTTGCACGTAACAGAGTGCGGTGTGCCCCACAACTGGAGAGCTGTTCACTGGTTGACGGGGATGTGTCGAAGAGCATGTGTACGATCTCCTGTTTGTCCCCTTGTAGCCCTTGCAGCCACCATTCTTTTCCTAAGTACTTCCTAACTAGAATCATGTGACGTTTGTCTTTTTGGGATGGGCTGGTTGTACTTAGCCTAAAATCTGTAACGCTCATAAGGAATTCCTTCCTTTTTAAAGTAAAAAATGTTCCTTGTGCCTATACCACATTTTATTTACCCTTTTTTATTTTTTGATTCTTTGAAGCTTTCATCTACCAATCAATGAATTCGTTTTTATCCCCTAACACCCCTATTCCCCTCCTATTCCATGCTTCGGGTTTTCCTTTCTTATCCTTCTTTTGGTGGACACTTGCACTGTGTCCACAAAGAATTCCCTTTTCAGTGTAACTCTGACTTACTGTTACGCAAAGTAGGTAGATCTGAAGTCAAGTTAACAAAAGAAACAATTCAAAGTTTACATGTCATTCATCCTTATTACTTCCTTTGAGGAATTTTTTGAATTGAATGGTTTCTTTTTCTATTTTTTAATTTTTTATATTTTATCATTTTAATTTTTAAACTAAGGATATGTTTTAATTAAGAAGATACATATTTCCATATTTATCTGAAGATGTACATCTGTATTCCTTGTTCCCTAGAGGGTGGTAGCCACTAAATGTGCTCCTTGGTTTGATCACCTTTGGTCACCTTTTGCTGACGGCAGAATCTTCCTGCTCCTTCCGCCCCGCAGCTGCATCCTTGCATAGATGCTTGATTCTACCAGCTCCCATCCGGGCGGCATCATGCTGTTTGCAGCGTTCGTGGGACACCATCAAATTTTCCTTTTGAGAAAAAAAGGAGTTTTTTATTTCTGAAAAGAAATGAGCATTTTTTGTGCAGTGTGTCACTTTACTTTGTGGTAGTTTTTAAAATACGTATATATGCGAATGAAGATAAGAAAATAGAATGAGGGCTGGAGAGGTGGCTCAGGGGTTAAGCCTCCGCCTTGCAGGCGGAAGGTCCTGAGTTCGGATCCCAGATCCCACGTATAGACGCCAGGCGGAAGCGGGGGCGGCCTGCGCTTCTGGTCCTGGTAGGGCGGAGCCTGTGAATCCCGGGGCAGAAGGAGGTGGAGGCGTCCATGGTGGTTCGCGAATTCGTCCGTGGTTCTACACATACACACACACACACACACACACACACACAGACACACACATACACACACACACAGACGCGCGCGCACACACGTACACACGCATATGCACACAGTTGAATAAATAATAAAAAAATTTTAAAAAAAAGAAAATAGAATGAGAGAGCAAGCGAACACACAGGAGCGCGGACACACGTGCCGGTGCACCTATGGGCAGAGGACAGCTTTAGAAGCTGGTTTTCTCTTTGCACCATGCGGACTCCTGGGTCAAACTCGGGCCTTGTTCGCCCAGTGTGTACACAGGCACCACATTACCTGTTCAGTGGCTCGCGACCCTGCTGTGGTAGCTTTTGCTCTTCAAACATTTCAGCTTTTATAGCTCATTGGTCCATTTTCCCCCTGTGGCCTTTGGATATGGGAATCATTTGAGGTTCCCCTGTTAGTTACTTGTTTGAAGCGTCCCTCTCGCCTCTTGCGTGACTTAAGGGCCCCAGGTTACCGGCATTGGCGGCGGCGGCCGGAGCCCGGAGCACGCGCTGACCGCGAGCCCCCCGTTCTCTTGCAGGAGCTGGAGAGGCAGCGACACATGTGCAGCGTGCTGCAGCACAAGATGGAGGAGCTCAAAGAAGGCCTTCGGCAGAGGGACGAGCTCATCGAGGTCGGTCCGCGCTCCTCGGAGAAGCCGTGAGCTGGCGGGAGGACGGGGCAGGGTCGCCGTGTCTCAGCTGTTTCCAGCATGACAATAAGGCATGGCGACAGGGACACTTAGGAGGCCTGTGAATACCACCCACTGGTAGCAGAGGCTGTGCCAGCGCCTGTGGTCAGAAAATGTGGAAGGGAGCGGGCACGAGGCCGGGCGGGACAGCGGTGCTCTCTGCGCTCAGCGTTCGTGCAGCAGGGTTCTCGGGGGACAGAGTTAGATCTTTGCTCGGGTACGTGCGCCTCTGAGGTACCGGAGTGAAGAGAAGTGATCGAAGAGATTCGCATCTGTGGACGACGTGGGCTCCCCCGGGGGTCTGTGTGTCTGGTGGAAGGAGGGTAGAACAGGAACTGGTTGGAAGCGTTTGTCACCGCGCGGTCTAGCACCTTGCGTTGTCTCTTTCCTTTTTGATGTGGTTTTGCCTCTTGAGGTTTCTTAAATACAGAAATCTGAAGGGGTCGCGCCCACCGTCTAGTGTTGATTACTTGCTGGTGTACCAGAAAAGGCCACCTTGAGGTGATGCAGGGAACACAGTTTCCACAGTTCCGGTGACTCAGCCTCCTCCCCGCTTCCTCTTCTCCCCAACATGCCTCTCTCCATCTCCTGGAGGGCTGGGGCCATCAGCTCAGTGCTGAAGCACCCAGCATGCGCGAGGCCCTGGGTTCTCCCCTAGCAACTCAACAAACAAAACAAAACCCCACAAAAACGTGGGACTTACACACATAGAGGAAAAGTGGCTACCTTTTATATTTTTATATTTTGTGAATTGGTATTATTTGTGTCATTTTTTTAAATATGTGTGTAATCACATATGGTAATAGGGATGCCTCTGTGTATGAGTGTGTGTGCGTGCGTGTACGGGTGTGTGGACACCAGTGTCATGAAGGTATGTGCCTGTGAAGGCCCAAGGGTGATATCAGTATCATCCGCAGTCACTCTTCCACAGAGGAATTTGTGGATTCTAAATACAGATGTAAATGACCTTTGGATGTGCCAGATCATAAGTTCAGTTTTCTCACGTCTGGTAAGAAGCTTGCGGTTTGCATATGGTGTCTTCCTGCTCTAAACCGTTATGTACAGGAAAATCCTTTCCAGTTTTGTTCTTTGCACCTTTATGTTAACAATGTAGTTACTTCTTACTTCACCAGTAGGATCAGTACCTTTCCCCTATTGTGCTTTCAAAGAAATAATAACCTGCTTTGGGAACTGATTCTCAAATTCCATGAGTTTAGGTTGTCATTGTTGTAGTATCTTGTTTTTGTTCTCTTGAGGTAGTCCTGTGTAGCCCAGGCTGGCTCTAAACTCACAATCCTGCTTCAACTTCCCTAGTGCTAGAATTACAGACCAGCGCCACCACTCGTGGCCTATTATTCTACTTTTTTAAAATACTCTTTTTCTAAATTATTGTGTGTATTTGCACACATGTATGTGTTCCATATGTGTGTGTGAGAGCATGTGTGTGGGGACCTGTGTGTGTGTGCACCCCATACCGTAGCACAGGACGGAGGTCAAAGGTCAGCTCTGTGGTGGGTTCTTTCCCTCTTCCATGTGGCCTCAGGGTGGGAGCGCAGGTCATCAGGGGGCTTTCACAGCCAGTGCTGTCCCTGTGGGGGCGTTTCCTAGTGTAAGTACTCCATTGCACTGGAAAGGATGGGCAGGATGATTCCTATAATTTGTCCCTATCCTGTCTTGGAAAATAAGCCGAAGATGCTGGGTACGAACTTTGAAAACCCTGGGTTTGAGTTTGGATGCAGCATCTTCAGTTGTGAGCAGCTGGAAACCTTGAGTGTGACAAGAACAACTTCTCTAAGGGATGGTTTTCCTAGCAGAGAAAAGTGTCAGTATGGAAATTGTTGGTGATAATTTATCAGTAATGCCTAGGAAAAAACTAGTAGGTGTAAGAGGCTGTATCCAATCCAGGATGTTATTTGAAAACTGTCAAAGGTTAAAATCCAGGTTTTTGTGAAAACAGGTGTTTCTTTTATAATTCATGACATTGCTCCTACTTCAGCTTCACAAACAGAATGTCAGCGCAATCGAGCCTTGACACGTGTCATAGTTCTTAGTTTTGCTTAAGTAAAATTCAAAAACTGTTTGTTCTCTGTGGTAAAGGATCATTTGTACATAAACAAACCTGTTTCTCTCTACGAATGTGGTTCCATGCTTGGAGAAGCAAGGCAGAGTCAGAGGGACGCAGAGCTGTGTCACACGAAGTCCGGCTGGCTTCCTGCCACGTAGCTGTGGTCACAGCAGTTGCGTGGTCCCAGGCCTGGCTTGTACTTGGCCTCCCCCCCCCCCCGCTGGGTCACGCCCAGGACTCTGTACACACTCAGTCCACACTCGCCCCTGAGTTGCGTCTGCTGCCCTTCCTGGCTTGCTTTGCGGGCAAATCATCGAGACTCCTGTCACCAAGATGCCGGCTGCCATCTTTGCCTCAGTGCGCCATCCTTACCTGTTGTTGACCGTACACTTCCCTTTTTAAAGTCTATCAGCTTTATTTTTGTTCCGTTTCCTTCCTTCTAACGCCCTCGCTTTGTCCTTCTGCTCTTTTATTATTTCCTTCCTCTTCTGCAGGAGAATCAGCGCCTACAGCAGAAACTAGACACCATGACAAAAGAGGTGTTTGACCTCCAGGAGACGCTGCTCTGGAAAGATAAAAAAATTGGGGTATGAGCTGAGGTCGGGCTTTGCAGAAGTGTGCTGCTGAGGAATAGACCAATAGGACCTAACTCGGGGGTTCCCGACGCTCTGTCCTTCTGGGGTTCGCGTGTATTCACACAGCATCACTTCTGAGCAAGCAGGACACAGAGGCTTCGTGGAAAACCTGGTCCTGCACCTGGACAGAACTTCTCTTTCCAGAATCTGGCTTGCAAAACCTACAAGTAGAGGCTTTTAAGAGAAGTTGTTATTCGTGTCCCCAAAATTTTATCCAGAAGCAACTGCAGACATTCAGTTCAGCTGTGTGGGTAGTTGGAGGTGCTTATGTTACAAAAGTTTCAAACAAGAAGATAGGGAATGGAGATGCGCATGCGATTAGCATCTTGTAAATCCTTGGGGGGGATGGGAAGAGACTAGAAGTCAGTTTCATTATAGAGCTGGACAGGAACGTAAGGCTGGGTGGACTCTTGGCAGATTCCACAGACTGCGACTCCATGTCTAGCTACAGCCGGCACTCGCAGAGTGCGGCGTGATGAGGAGAGCGGCTGTGGGGGAGGAACAGACGTCAGAAGTGTTCCTGAAGCTCCTTTATGGGTTTGGGGTCCACCCAGTGCCAGCACCGAGTCACATGTCCAGACCCACCATATTACTTTAAAAATTTATAGGCTGAAAACTTACAGAACTAAAGATAATTTTAAGGTAGTTTTCTGATAATTCCGCTACTGAGTTTCTAAAACTTTACTGAAACAGACTGATCTCAGGGGCTAGTTAGCTAATCCAACTGAAACATTGAGCTCCAGGCTCCACAAGAGACCCTCGTTCAAGAAATAAGATGGAGAGCAAGAGGGGGAAGTACCCGACATTGACTTTTGTCACACACAAACACACACACACACACACACAAACACACAAACACACTCACACACACACACACACACACACACACACACACACACACACACCTGTATGCCCTTTCCCCTTTCCCCAAGGTCCTATTTTGCAAAAACTATAGCACAGAATCCCAAGCAGGACATTGCCTAAGAACCAGTCATCTCTCCTCTTTATAGCAATGGCTGCTGTCTTTGCCTGTCCACTCTCTCTTTCTAGTGTTCATTTTAGGAATGTTATATGCATTGAAACCCATCATGTAGAGCATTTTGAAGTTAGCTTTTTTCACTCGTCTCAAGTCCCTCAAAAACTTTGTTCAAGTTGTCGTCGCAGCAGTTGACTCCCTTGCCCTTTCCCCGTACGCTGTGCTACGTTGCAGTAGCAGTTTGCCATCTCAGCCGCTGGCCCAGGGCTCGGTAGCATCAAGCTGTACCTTCGAGTTGCCATGTGGGAATCAGCCTGTCCACCCCAAGCCTTCTCATCTCAAGCTCATACTTCACCGAGCAGCTGTGCCTGTCTCACCCCTGCCAGGCTTCTGCTTGGTGTCGGAGTAGAACTGACCCACCCTAGCTAGGTACTTCACACAAGGGGATCATGCGTGTCTGTTTTGCCCTGACCCCTTGTTTCACTTAACATCCTGCCACGGCCCAACATGGCCGCATAGGTCAGAAGGATTCCCGTCTTTTTGTGGTGAGATCTCCCTGTTTAGCTCAGGCTGTTCTTCAGCCTCTGCCTCCCCTGGGATTCCAGGCGCGCCTCACCACACCCTGCAGATGCCCTTCTCTTTGACGCTCAGTAGCCTTCCACTGGACGCATATATCCTACTCCCTTCTCTTAGCAGACCCTTAGGCCGCTCCCCGTCTGGCAGCCGTGAACATGGGTGTGCCCGTCTCTTTGAAGCCCTGCTTCTGGTTATTTGAGTGTATTCACAGAGGCACAGCTGGTGGATTGTATCTTTATAGCTTTCTGAGGACCAGCCGTCGGGTTCCCACCTGCATTGGCAAGGATAAAGGGCTCCACGTCTCCATGCGTCCACATTTCAGCTTCTGTCTCATCTGCTTTATGTTCTGTTTTGTTTTCTAGTGCCAGGAATAGAACTCAGGTCTTCGAACATGCTGGGTAAATGCTCTGCCACTTGAACACATCCCCAGCCTTTGTTTTTGGCTTCGTTTTGTGTTTTTGAGACACAGTGCAGGGTCCTTTCTCCTTCTGCATTCCACCCGCAGGGATCATCGACATACCTGGCTTGCTCTTGACTTCTGCCACGTGCTCTCTCTGGTCAGTAAGTACCGGATGCACCACTATCCCCAGCTCACTTTCAAGAGTTAACTTAGGGACCTCGCTCAATGGAGAAACATGCTTGTCTGCCCCAGGTTGAAGCCGAGTCTCTCATTCTTCCTTCACTGAGCTCAGTGCACCTACTGTAGCCGCTGTAGCTCTCCAAAGTGGCCCGTGTGGCCGGCCGGCTTCAGTGTATCCTGTTTTTGACCAGCACTGCAATGACAGGGGCCAGTTTAACCTGTGGCCCAGAATTTCAGCCCACTAGACAGCTCTGTTTGACTTTTTTGATTCTAAAATTAGAGGTTAAGTCAGAGACAAAGATAGAGCTTTCCAAACGTGTACTTTTTACCCTAAAAAAAAAAAATCTACTGTAAGAACTATTGTTGCCCGTAGAGACAGGGTGGTGGTTATGTGGTCAGATAATACAGAGGATCTCAGACCAGCACAAATATGTTTGACCCAATTATAAGGTATTTCAGTTGTTTTTGAGCATTGTGGTGAAATGAACAAATATACAGGATATATTTTATTTTCCTATCTATAATCATGGGAAGATGAAATTTAAAAAAATCTAAAAGCAAAACCAAAACCCCGCACTATAACTGTGAAAGGAGGAGTGAATGCCATTTGCCAGTACTTGCTACAATCCCCCACTTCAAATTGGTCTGTTCCTAAGAGGCCTTTTGTACGTGGTGTTGTGTGTGGAGCATGCATGATGGGTGCATGGCATAACTGCATGCCAGCGTCAGCAGCAAGACTCCATCCACAGCACGGACACTGACCGCCCACAGATGGGGAGTGGCATGCTTTGTTCTGCTCATTATTTCGTGTCTTACTAATGCGGGGAGTGCAGTTTTACCAGCTTCGAGTGCTAAGGACCATAGAGTGCTAGAATCCCAAGTTAATTTGCAGGCATCTTGAGATGTATAATATCCTGTAAATTTATACCAGCTATGGAAAAGAAGTTGGTCATTGCAGTTTGGATAAATAAGGAGCGAACTTGCCCTCTGGCAAGATGACAGGGAAGGAGCAGCCTGCATGGGCTGTGACGAGATGTCAGAAACGTTAGACCACAGTCTCGTGGAGTCCTTTTCTCGCCTTGGTATTTACTGTGACTTGGATCAAGCAACAGCAATAGCAGGTGCCCTCTGAGCCTCAGTTTTCTTATCTGTAAAATGAGAAGAAAAGTATTTTAGAGACTGTACAAGGAAGACATTTCATAAATGAAGTAGCACCATGTGATCTGTGCTTCACAGTGGTCATTGTCATAATCCCTTATTCCCAAGTTGACTGCAAAATAAGATCACAATGATTTTTTAAAAGTGTCCAAGTAGAGTTATACGTCGTGGTGCACACCTGTAATCCTGCCTCTTGGGAGATGGAGACGGAAACGGAGGTGGAGTTCAAGGTCAGCCTCAATTGCACAGCAAGCTCAAGGGAGCCTGGGCAGTGTGAGATGCTGTCTCAGAGAAAGCACTGAACCATGGGGCCGTCAGTAGCCAGCCGACCCACTTTTAAACTGGTAAACTGAAATGAAAGTTACTATGATAATTTAACGTTTTGGGTTAATGGAAATATTGGCAGAAAATATTAAATACAAGGAAAATATGTAGAGAAAGGCTTTACTTCTTAAATTATGTCTGTGTGTTCACCCACTATCTACCCCATCCCAAGAAGGGCGTTTTTAAATAGCATAGCTATTGGGTTACTGCACAGACTGCTTAGGTGTCCGTGTCTGAAAGACGTTGGAGGAGCTCTGACTTGCCCCGATGACCTCAAAGTGTCCTGAGTTTGCTTTCTTCTGGGGCTCTGGCAGCTGTCACACAGCAAGTGAGGGGGGGTCTCCCTAAGGAAAGCTCCTGATCCCTCTGCAGTATTACATGCTGCAGGTAGTGCTCTCAGTACTGTCAGCCCACCCACCTGTCTCACCTGAGTGGACACCGCTATTGTGAAGATGAGGAAATGAAGGCCTATGTCACCTACATGTGTGACTGATGTCAAGGCTAGATTGAGAAAGCCCTAATCTGCCATCTTAGTGGCCTCCAATTTTATCCTATTTTTACTTTTGTGTTTCACATTTTATCAGCGTACAGGGAAAGAGTGTTAAACCAAACGAGTAACAGAAGGCCAGTGCATCCTTTGGAGAGCAGCTAGTTTGCATCATGTGGTGTCTGAGCATTTTGCTGTAGTATTGGAAGATGATAATGCAGCCAATATTTGGTAGACATACTGTTCTTAAAAATAACTTAGATACTTTTCTTCCAAAGCCATTTTAGTTTTTTAAAATAAGTCTATTCTTGACTAAAGTACTTTAACTGTGCTTTTCTTATTGACCAAATGAAAATGTACAGAGGGGGTCGATGAGGACCACATAACTTTGGCTGCTGCCGTTGTCTTTTTTTCCTGCTCTTTGTCACCTGTAAAAGACTTGTCCTCCGTTTTGCGATCTGCATGTTTTGCCAGATTGTGCATGAACCCCGTTTCTCCTTCACCTCTTCTGCTGCCTGGCGCCTGCCGCTTCCCACGCTTGCTGTAGGCTGCTCCCGAGTGAGTTCCCCTCACTTGCTCTTTCTCTGTGCCATTCTTCTCCTTGCGACCCGCCTGAAACCAGGCCCTAGAGAAACAGAGAGATCGCATCGCGTGCCTCAAGGGCGAGCGGGATGCACTGAGAGAGGAGCTGGCTGGCCTGCAGGAGCCGGTGGAGACCGCCGAGGTATGTCAGCCAGGTCCGCCCTGCGCTTCCCTGACCGGGCAGCAGCCCTGGACCGGCGGCCGAGCCTAGAACTAATCCTGCGTCGTTCTCCCTGCAGCGTGGTCGCAGTGCTCCGTTCTGCGGGGCCTCTTGTGACCGGCTTTTTCTTCCCACAGAAGCACGGCCTAGTTATCATCCCGGAGAACACTCCCAACGGCGATGTCAACCACGAGCCCGCGTTTGGAGCCATTACCGTTGTGTCTCAGGAAGCCGCGCAGGTCTTGGAGTCGGCGGGAGAAGGACCCCTAGGTAGGAGCCTTGGGCTCCGGCGTTGCTGGGCACCAGCGCGGAAAGCAGAGGGCCGCTTGGGAATCCAGCGAAAGACCAGGGCGGATCCGGACGCGTTGTCCTGGGGCAGCCTTGACTTTGAGGCCCCCGAGTCATGGGAAGGCAACGAGCAAGCTGCAAGACCCCGGTGCGGGTCTCGCAGAGCCCCCAGCGCCGTCTCGGCACAGCTTCTTTGGAACATGTGGTTGACCCAGGGCTGCGTGGCTCCGCCACAACCTCCAAAAACACCTTTCCCTTCCCCGTTTGGAGCGCGCGGAGATTTCCTACGGGACTGAGAGTAGCACAGGCTGGAAACATTCGCAGAGTTGGTGCAGCGTCCGCCGGGGACAGTTCTAGAAATGCAGGAATGGCCGAGCTCAGATGGAGGGTGCTGGTGGGGAGAGGCAAGAGGGGCTGGCGTGCTGTGCACCGCGCGTTGGAGGGCTGAAGAAACCCCCGTGGGCTGACCTTCTCCCGACCCGGCCGGCGTGGGCTGCTTCTGTTCAGTCTGCTGGGGAGAAGCCGCGCTCCGCGCTGCTGGGCGAGTGAGCCCTGCACGGCCAGGGGCTCCGCTCGAGGCCATCTTTTGCTGTGGTCTCTCCTGCAAGTGTCAGCCTGGGGGAACGCGCTGGCCCTCCCCGTCTGCATACTGGTGAAAGTTCACAAGCTTTCAACAAGGAAATGGTCTCCTTTGTCCTTATTTTCTTTTTAATTTGGGGGCTGTAATATTAGCATGTGTACATTTGGAACAATTAAGTGCTCTTTTACGTTGTAATTGAAATCTTCACTTCTTTTCATGTCCAGTATAAGTAATGTCATTCACCAAGCAAATGTTTGCAAGTGTGAGGGATTACTTTTGGGTGTTCGTGTAACACATCCTTACAAATTTAGTTTACAGCTTCTTCTCTTGTTGTAGATGTAAGGCTACGAAAACTTGCAGGAGAAAAGGAAGAGCTGCTCTCACAGGTAAGACATCTCAGTGGGCAGTGTGTCTGAAGTTACGTTATGATAAATGTGCTATTTCTCAAGGTTTGAAGGATGAAAACATAGGCATATTTTGTATCTTGGTTGTTTCTGAATCTTTTAAAGATCGGGGGACAGCATACTTCAGTGATGTGTCTAGTTCCACAAAGCTTGTTGTAAAGATAGCCGTCTCCTGCTTCGGCCCCTCTACTCTCCCCTGACCACCTCTGTCCAGTTCTTGGGGACTCTTGGTGTGTCATCTCTGTGTAACTGCCGGTGCTACTTCTTGACCTCTGTTTCAGATGCTCGCTACCGGAAGATGAGTCCTTCTTCCTCTTACTGCCGGGTGTTTATAGCTTCACGACTCTGAGCATTTTCCCAGGAGAGCATTCCTGGGCTCTGGTCACCTTCCAGCTCCTCTGTGACTACTCTTTTCTCTAAAGTTAATACTGTAGCTTTTCTTTTCATTCTCCATGACTGGTTTTCTTGTGTCTATCAGTAATTAGCCAAAGGTTCAAGAACTAGTTTAAACCCATGGAGGGCTTTCTTTTTTTTAATTCTTTTTTTATTTAATGTTGCTAAATGCATATAGTGAGTTTATAATATTTTCAACCCTTAGTCCCAACTGAGGGTTTTCTGATGCACCAGTCCTGATGAGTCAGACGGAAGTAGCAACTCGTTACCCATGCTGAGGCGACACCCTCACCAGCTTGTGGGGTCTCTTATGGCTGTGCTGTGGGGGGTTCTCTCCCCCAGTCTTTTTTGCTTTCCTTTTTGTTCATTCACTTATTTTGGTGTATCTTGCAGTAACGTTCTGAAAGAATGTGGGCTGTCAAGTCTTCATGATGTTGCAGGCCTGAAAGTGTATGTTTTCCCTTCTTGCTTGGTTAACAGTTTAGCTGGGTGTCCAATTCTAGATTGCAATCAATTTTTTAAGAGGTTTTAAAAAGTCATTTCTTTATTCTGTTTTTGAGGTGGTTGTCAGAATTCTGAGTACATTTTGCATTTTAGTTTTTTATAGGTGACATACTTTTCCTTTCCTGTTCTCTTTCTCTGTAATATTTTACGATCTTACAGTTAATGTGTTTAGAAGTTTTCAGGCAGATATAGGGCCCATGTTAATCTTGGGAATCCTATTCCTTGGTTCTGGGAAATAAATTTTGAGTGGTTTATTGTTTTTTTTTTTTTTTTTCCTGCTCCTAATCAGTCATTTGCAAGTTTTGGTAAGAGAGAGCTCACTATTTAAAAGACACATTCTAGGCACTTAGAATATTTAAATGCTTATCAGGGATTTTTTTTTAAATCCTTGCCCTGGTGGGGTCTTAGTGGGAAGAGATTAGACAACAAGTAAGCATAATGAAGAAGTTCAGACAGGTTAAGAGGTCTATGCGAACCTTTACTATGCATTTCCCTAGTTACATTCAGTTATGCAGGTGTGAGCCTGTGGTCGGCAGGGATCAGGTGTAACCAGCACAGCAAAGGGCAAAGGAGGTGAGATCATGGTGACTGGCACAGGCCGAGGAATTAAACTGGAGAAGTGAGTTAAAAGGCCACGCGGGCAGACATCAGGCACAGTGGAAAGAAGACGGATCAACGGATCGGGAGTACGTGTATGGCTGAAGGATGTGGGAATTAGCCTACAGAGAATGAACTAGAAAGATCAGGAATTGTGGTTGCACAGGGGATGGCTGTCTAATGCCGAGGTCTGATATGACTGGTCGTGCGGGTCACAGGGCAAGAAGTGGCGCCTGGCAAGATCCTCGGAGGGAGGTTCCAGAAACCGAGTAAACTATGAAGTTGCTAAGACTTAAGGTGGTGTATTCTTAGGAAGTGCAAGTCAGGAGCTAACGTGGCAGTGTGGTGGCAGAGAGGCGAATAGTTAGCTCGTCTGATTTCAAGAGACGAGATTGTCAATGAGGGATCTTGAAGTGATAGGAAAAGCAAGAGGCACCCACTTGTGTCAGCTCAGTAGGGAAAGCTGGGGAGACCCAGCAAGCGCTTGGAGGGTGCAGAGGGACCATGCTGGGAGCACATGAGGTGAACGGTCCTCAGGCGAGGGTTGGCTGGTGGGGGCTGCTGCTTCCAGAGATGCTTCCGAAGACGCTGGGAAGATGTGGGTGCTTCAGCGCCTTGTGAAGACTGCAGGGGAGGAAGGACGGGCTTTCTCAGGAGGACAGGCAGGAGTGAGGGGGACGAGGTGGGTGGAGGGGAGCATTTGTTCAGCACCGAGCCATGCTCGCCCTTCCCAGCAGGGCGGCGGCAGAGCTGCCGCGGACCGGAGGACACTGGGAAGCACTTGTTCGTTTCCTGCTGTCTCTGTACATTTCAAGTTTTCTAAGTAAGAGTATTCAGCTTATCCCTGAAGCTACTTAGATATTTTAACTGCTTGTGACATTTTACATTTTTAATAAAAGTACAAAAAATACTTAAATACATAAATATGCAGAAGTAATAGAGTACGGCTGTTTTTACTGGGAACTTGGCCCTGGGGGTCGCTCCTTTTTACATTTGTTTATAACTCATCTCAGCCTAAGCCACGTGGTTACTCAGGAAGACATGTCTGAGTGAATAGCTGACAGGATTTGCTGATACATGGAGGGTTTGCTTTTGTGGTGCAGCTGCTGCCCAAATATCTGCTTCGCTTAGGACTTGGCTAGGGAGGTGGGCTTCTCAGTACTGTGGTTTCTGTGAGGCCTGGGGCCTGAGTTGGAATCTCAAGTCCAGGTGTGGCTGCCTGTGTCATCCCAGCACCGGGAGACAGAGAGGACGATCCCTGGAGCTGGTTGCCAGCTAGTCTAGCCGCATGGGTGAGCTCCAGGCTCAGGAAGCAACCCCGGCTCCAAAAAATAACATGGGGCCTCCTTGTCCCTCTTTTTCTCCATCACTAATAAAATCTTGCTTTCGAGTAACGTGGACAGTGATTGAGGAAGATTCCAAATGTTGACCTCTGATCTCCACATGCACATACATGCGTATGTACAGGTACACACACACACACACACACACACACACCCATAAAAGGAATGATCTTCTAGCCGGGTCGGTGGCACTAGCCTGTGATTCTAACCACTTGGGCACTAGGGCAGAGGATCTCGGTTCAAGGCTCGTCTTGCCCTCAGAGTGAATGCCGGGTGAGGCCGGGCCACCTAGCGAGGCCTTGTCTCAAAGTGAAGAATGCTGGGGAGCAGCTCTGTAGGAGAGAGCTTGCCTGGAGTGCTAGTGCTCCAGCCGTGCTCCAGCGCACACAAGAGAGACAAGAAAGGGAGGGAGGACGGGGCAGAGACCAGAGACAGGCTGATCCTGCTGGTGACCTCCACTTCTGTCTCAGATCAGAAGACTGAAGCTGCAGTTAGAAGAAGAGCGACAGAAGTGTTCCAGGAGCGACGGCACAGCCGGGGACCTGGCCGGACTGCAGAACGGCACAGACCTGCAGTTCATCGAGATGCAGAGTGGGTACCAGGGGCAGGGCAGGCTCTAGATGCGTAGCATCTGTCTCTGGAACAGGCTAGTAGTGGGCCGCTGGCGTCCTGCCACGCTGTTCTGGGGTCAGTGGTTGGCTCGTCCAGAAGAGCGGTCCCAGTCACTGCTGGGCCGCATAGAGGCTCTGCTCACTGTGGGCCTCGGGGTGAAAGAGCAGCACTGTCTTCTGTGCTGTGTGGAGTCTTTGCCATTCTTTGGCATTCATCTTGGACACCTGGAAGATTGGAGATCAACTCACACTAATGTTGAGTGGTTTTACAATTTTTCTATAAAAATTAAAAATAGGGCCATAAAATATAGTTTACTGTTTACCCAAATTGGTTTTTTCCCTTCTACTTTTGATCTCATATTGTTTTTAAGTGCCTACTTGTAGTCACACTGAATCCCACAGTGTAATTATTTCAGCAGCCAATATTAATGCAAGTGATTTTTATTTTTCTAATTTGTATATATCAACTTTCTGATAACTGGCCCTTAAATCTTGGTTCCTTGTGGCCCTTTCATCTGAACACTCTGAAGTGGACTGAAGAGAAGTTGTTAGACTGAAGTTTCTTAGTACTAAATGTTTGGGTCTTAGCTGAGACCCATGTGACCATCTCCTGACCAGTATTTTGTGTAGAATGTCATGTTGGCATGACGGGAAGCTGTTGGCTGGTTAGGAGGCTGCTCTGGGCAGTCAGCAGGGCAGTGGTCACCAGCAGTCCTGAAGAGTGTGGCTTTAAACTCCTAGTCCTCCTGCCTTAGCTTCCCAAGTACTGGGACTAAGGGCTCCTCTTCCTCTAAGGTGATAGAAACTATCAGATTACCAAAACCACTTGCATTGAGCCTTCTATAGGTAGTTCTAATCTTATGTGGAGATATATAGATATGGCTTAGATCTGATTTATCTTGTAAGCCATAACAAACAATTGTATGATTATTTCAAAGGGTTGATTTTTTTAAACTATAGGTTCTTGGAGAATTTTACCCGCAACCCCCATTTTAAAACTTCTTGGAAGCCATTTATTTCTTTTGATCCAGTGCACTTCAGATAATCTGTAACTGCACGGTAAGGCATGTTGTAGCCACTGAGCTTGGAGCTCAGCAGAACTGACTGAAGTGTACTGCACAAAGCATTTGGTTAGGAACACAAGGAGATTTAAGAAGGCTAAGCAGGGCCTCTGTCCTTATGTAACAGACAATACTTAGCACCCAGAATCATCGTAAAGAGAACGCACGAATGCAAAAGGGAAGACGCTGTCATCAACTAAAGAGCCGAGTAGATGCAGGTGCCCCGCATTGAGAGTTGAGGACTGAATGAGCGCTGGGCACAGCCCTTGCAGTGCGACGGCAGCAAAAACTGGGGAGGCAGCCAGGGCAGGACGGGCTTCAGAGAACCAGGCTGCCTACCCCAGCGCCCAGGAGACTTCGTGGGACACAGGGATGAGAATGTTGGGCCACTTCTACTCTGGGGTTTCTTTGTCAAGGCTCTGCTCGCACAGGTCAGGGGCTAAGGAAGGGCGTTTCTAACCCTTGTTCCCAGGGACTGTGGAGCTTGAACATCTTATAACTGGTCCTCTGAGTGCTCGGCTACCTTCACCTCTGAAAGATGAAGTAATTCATTGTTACCTTCTGTTTCAGGGGATGCCAACAGACAGATTAGTGAATACAAATTCAAGCTTTCAAAAGCAGAGCAAGACATAACCACTTTGGAACAAAGTGTAAGTACTTCTTGCCACATCGGTGATCTAAACGCACTCAGTTTGCAGCCCAGTGGCAGCCTAGGAGTTTCCGTGGGCCGTCTCTGCAGCTGGACGGCCACACAAACTCTGTGTTATGATTGAAAGGCCACCAGAACACCCGGCAGACCAGCTCAGTCCACTGTTCGCTCTGAAAACAGGACTGCGGCTATAACTGGTTTATTTCTAGAGAATTTAACATCAAAATTGTTACACAACCCTTTAGAGTATACCTCTGAAAATGTCTAGAAATGTAAGGTGGGAGATTGGCCCTGCGACAGTGGGTGTGCTGTGGGGGACCTTGGACTTATCCCCAGGGATATATGTAAGTTACTGGAAACTGACGACTGAGGCTCTAGAGACCTGCGCGCTCACCTTACAGGTCAGCCGGCTGGAGGGCCAGGTGCTGCGGCACAAGACGGCTGCCGAGAACTCGGAGAAAATCGAGGATGAACTGAAGGCCGAGAAGAGGAAGCTCCAGCGAGAGGTACGCATGCCTGCTGCTGAGGTACAGGCCCAGGGCGGAGCTTTGCAAGCGTCTTCTCTGTAAGAAAGTCAGTTCTAGCTGCATCTTCCGGAAGCCACTGTAGGGTCGCTTCCCCGCTTATGCTGGTTTGGGACCAGCAGCGACTGCCATTTATTTCTGTGCAGGCAGCAAGTGAAAATGTAACGGTGGTTTGTTTCGGATGATTTCAGTTGCTGCAGCTGCTCCGTCTCTGTATGGTTTGGACAGTGCCCCATGCCGCGTTCAGCGCCTCCCGCTGCCTGAGCAGAAAGGCCCCCATTTGGGGGCCGATCCCTCCGATTAGATTAGCCAGGGAGCGCTGCGTTTCCCCCACCCACTAAAGTGACTGTGCTCTCCCCGTCTCCAGCTGCGGACAGCACTGGACAAGATCGAGGAGATGGAGATGACCAACAGCCACCTGGCCAAGCGACTAGAGAAGATGAAGGCCAACAGGACAGCCCTCCTGGCCCAGCAGTAGAGGCTGCTGCCGCGGGCCCCGCCCACAGGGACTGACTCTTTTGTATAGTGACAAAAACCAATTTGAGTACTGTTCGAGTCTTGTCATTAAAACAGCCACCTTTGTATTTTATAATTTATGAGAATGAAGCAGGTTTGGTCGTCGTGAACAAACACTCTGGATTTTTGTCTGTGGTTCGATTAGACTAAGAACTAGTCTGTGCTGTTTTTAGTTTTAATGTCCGTGATTCTAGAATCAAGTTTACTCAACACTCTCTTGCCTCCAGCTGCCTGGTGACTGGGCACTGGGGGGCCCTGGCGCGGGTTCCGGAGGACAGCCACCCCGAGTGCTGACGCTTGCTGGAGACCTCAGAAAACACAAGTGCCTTCACATGGCGCCATGCAGGCTGCAGGGACCGAGTGGCCGAGATTCCTTCTCTTTCTAGCAGAACAATTATATTTTACTGAAGATATAAGTTCAGGGGTAGGAAGTCTAGATTTCACTCGAATTTATATGTTTGGAGGAAAAAGCCTTTTTTGTAAAATATTTAAATTTATATAAGAAACTGATAGAAAAAGATATGGGGAGTAGTACGTAAAATGCGCTTTATTGCATGGGGCAGAGAAGTCCGGCTGTCCTCTTGCAGAGGGGGGTCTTCGCTCTCCCACAGCAACTGCTCTACTTGGACTTTCATCTGCTGCTTATTCATGGAGTAAAACCTCTGACAAGCCCCAAGTGGAGAGACCGGGCAGGCAGATAGGCTCTGCCTGAGACCTGCTCACACCTTCCTGCCCAGCAGGACCGTCCGTGGCTCTTAACGTCAGGCCTGTAGGACAAACGGTGGCATCCCAGTCCTGTCTTGCCCCCCTTTTCCACAGCGAGATAATCTGGAGTAGACTTCCAGTTGTGTGAGAGGGTTTGTTCCTAGGCTGGCCTCTTGCTGGGCACGGGCACGTCTGGCGTAGGACACGAACTCCTAAGATCTTGTTTCATCTCTAACTACAGTCCAGTTCAAGACTTCTAGCTTCACAGGGTCTGTGATTCTCTTGTCAGAATCAAGGTGGCTTCATGGGAGTAATTACTGTAGCTTCAAAGTGTTTACACAGAAAATATATGGGAAAAGTCTAATGAATCAAGGCCACTTAATAAAACTAGACTTGAAAGCAGATAATAAAGCTGACTCAAAAGTGAATAAAATGACAGTTGTTCCGGTCTGTAGTCACTAGCCTCATTTGTAGGCTGGGACACTGATGTCCTGGGGGCTTACCCAGAATCCTCAGCGGGAATCCTCGCAGGTGTCCCCTGCCCTTCCCGAGCCCCTCTCGGTTCCATGCCCCGGTGTGCGGCCTGCCGGGAACGACGTCGCCCTAGCCTCCTGCCTTCGTCCTGGTCTTCCCCAGCTGACGTGGTTGTTTCTTTATCAAGATACTTATTCTTTTTCTCCTAACATTCTGGAGCCTTGCAACCCAGTTTTTCCTTTAAAACCAGATATTCCTCCCTCAACCAAATGCTCTTCTGCTAACGCAGGGCTTGTTGGACATCTTAAAGTCTGGATTTTATTACTAGTATTTTATAATACAGCCCTGGATCTGTTTTGCAGTGGACTGGGCTTGACCACACATGCCAGTAGGTCAGTCAGAACCGAGTGCTGGTGAAAAACAGAGGATTTAATGAACATGGCTCTGTTGGGAAGAACGGATAGAAGGGTTCAGTTACCTCAAGTTAATCTTCAAGTGGCAGCGGGAATTCTGAGGCTTCTAGAAATGGGAAACGAGATGGTCGGGGTTGCAGAGCTGATACGAGTACGTCCCATACGTTGTGGTCGCGAGGGTTTCTGGAGAGGGTGCGATTGCTGACACCTGCCAAGGAGTCTGCTTCTCATGAGGGGACTATTCCAATACCACGACAAGGTGCACCCTCTCCATCAGGTCATCTCACGGTGGAGGTGGTCTGTCTTGTGAGGCTGTTACTCGAGAGAGACTTCAGTCCCTTGTCATAAAGACGTTTGTCCTGTTAATTTCTGAGATCCAAGGTAACTCGAAGAGAACAACTCAAGTGGAAAACCAGCAAGAGAAAACGGAACGTGGAAGGCAGTGATTAGCACACCTCAGCTGCACATTCTTCAAGCAAGCATACTTAGAAACTTAAGCAACAACATGTTGAACTTAACGACAAGTGCTACAAGCCACTACTAGGCTAGCTTAAAAATGTGTCAAGACTGATTTCTTCTCTCACTTTTTCCCTAATAAATTAGCTTTGGTCGCTGAAGATATTAACAGATTCTCAACTCAAGCTTTCTCCATAGCCAATATCTAGAGATGCTTACAAATTCTGTTAATAAATTTTTCTCACTGCCAACCACATACCTTGAAAAAGCAAGGATTTATTTTGGATCGACAGTTTGAAGAGTAGAGAGTGGCGGAGAAGGTCTGTGAGGGCGTGTGCGGCTGGGCCTGCTCACATGTTGAGAGCCAGGAAGTACCATCAAGCAGGGATGCTGGCTTCCGCCAGCTCGTTCCTTTTTACTCCGTGCGGTACCCAAGCCCGTGCTGTCTACACGGGGAGGTCTTCTCTCCTCAATCTTCCAGGCACGGCAGTAGGTCTCCTTAGTGATTCTAAATTCATTGGCAAGATTGACTCTCACAACTGTACCCCCTGTCAACTTGATACCCAACTATATCATGGTTAAGATTTTAACACTGTATTGCGTGTGTGGAGAGGAGTGGGAACGCACGCCACAGCACAGGACTTGGACGGTCTCTTCTTCCACCACGTGGCCCCAGGGATGGAACTCAGGTTGTCAGGCTTAGCAGGAAGTGCAGCAAGCGGTCTCCAAGTCCATCACTCTAGCATCTCACCTGTCTCCACAGCCTCGTGCTCAGTCCAGCTTCAAGTGCCCGGCCTTATAGTTCCAACACTGTCCCGTAGTCTCTTCTGAGACTCAAAACTAACCTGAAAAGTTCCCTGTCCCCCTAATACAACAGCAGAGTCGATATTCCCATTATTCCCAAAGAAGTGGGAGCATAGTGAGGAAAAGTTAGTCCAAAGCAAGAGTGAAGACCAGGCAAACGATCCATCATCTGAGCTCGGTGAGGTAGGCAGCCCCTTCTGCCAGTTACACCACCGTGGCATGCACAGCCCCTCGGCCTGCAGCTTTCCGTGGTGGTCTGCAGACTGGCATTTCCAGCATCCTGGGGTCTTCCATGGCAACATGGACTTCATCTTCGCTGCTTCGTTTAACAGTATTGCCCAGCCTAGCCGCTTCCTGGATCCTTGGTGCAGGCTCCTTGGTCTTATACCCTTTCGGTTTGCATCCACCCCAAAGTGAACCACACGTCCATATTCTGCTGCCAGCAACTGCAGTGGCTTCCAGGACAGCGCCTTGATGGCCACACCCAGGAGAACCCATCCGATTGTTTTCTAGCAGGGAACGCCTACAGCCGGTCTGTCACTGCAAATGAATTTGCATTTCTACAGCTGGAGCCTTGCATGAGTGAGGTCTTTCCTCCAAGGTACTCTCTGTATTGATCCAGTGCAAAAGTCTCTTTAATTGTGCCAAACTCTCTAACAACTACGGATGTTTTGTCTACATGCTCCCTTGCAACTTTAAACTCGTTTATGTTCCTTTTCTCACCACATATTTTTCACCTTTATGCTTTGAATTTTCATGAACCTCAAAACACATGGGCAGCAACCATGCCACGGCCCAAATGCTACCTGTGGGCGCCGATCCAGCTCCTGTCAACTTCCCTCTTCAGACCCCATGAGCTGGGCCTCCATTGTCCACATTTCTCTCATCATCCCACTCTCCCAAAACCCCACCACGTCGCATTAAGCTCTGCTTACAGTAGTCCAGGCCTCCTCCTGACCTGCAACACCAAACTTCTCACACTCCACCTTGGGAAACAAGTTCAAAAGGCCTGTAAAGTATGGTCAGGTTTACTAAAACAGCAGCCTCACTCCTTGGTACCAAAATGTTTTAGGCAGGGTTCTCTAGAGGAACAGTGTGTGCGCGATTATAAAAGGTGTTAACTGGCTGTCTGCACGCTGGAGCCAACTAGCCGCTGTCTCTAGGCCCCAAAGCTTGGAAGATCCGTGGAGAGCTGGAGCCAGGATGGCACTGGTGGCAGACAGGCAGGTGCTCAGTTTTATTTGGATGTCTTCGTATCAGGACTGCCTAGGGAAAGGTGCTCCCTACTTCGAGGATGGGTTTCCCTACCAGTCCTTTTAGAAACACCCTCACATGTCGAGCCAAAGGTGACTCTAAATCCAATCAAGCTGACAAAGCTAACCTTCACAGTTTTGTTGCCAAAGCAGCTGGTGTTTACTAACAAACAGTTTTAAGATTTAAACAGGCTTTAAGGGAAGGGGAAGAGAGGTGGGAGGGGCAGGCTTAGAAAACTCCACAAAATAGGTGCGGACTTCTTTCGAGTTGTGGAAGTTTACCAAGATGCAGACAAATCACAGCATGATCTGGGACAACTTCAAGACATTTTCAGAATTTTCTTTCAGTATTTATAGAATATTAATTTCTATAATCAAATCCATGTCGATATGACCTTACAGGCCCAATACAGTGTGCTAAGTTTAATATTTTTAGACAAATATGGCTGCTAGCTTCTGTACAATGCCAACTCTACACAGTAAACTAGGATACTTTAACTTCTAAATATTCAAATAATATATGCTCGTATGTGCATGGGTATATATTTATAACTGTACAAAAAGACCAATCATAGCAGTGTGTCATGCATTAATAGCAAGTTTTTCTAGGTTCTGTGTCATCTCAACAAAATTATAGAGACATCCAGCAGTAAAAAAGTAAAAAACGAATCCCAAGAAATAGCAAAGTTCTGTTACCATGGAGGTTCTTGGCACCACTTTTTGTCTTTATTAGCGTCTCAATCATTGCTTTCTAGAATTTAAAAACGCCTTTATTCCAGACGGGCCTGTGTGCCATGGCATGTGGATTTTCTTTCCACTGTGCAGCTCCCAAGATCGAAGCCTGGTGCCAGGTGTGCGCTGCGGCTGCCTTCACTGGCTGAGCCGCCTCGCTGCCCCTTCCATGGTGTTTATACGATAGCCTACCATACTGTGGATGCCCAGGGCACTCAGGCTTCTGCAAGTCAACACCACTGGTATATTCTGGGTGAAAATTTTTCTTAAAACTTTCAAATATTAAGTTAAAGAAATCACACCAAGACACATTAGTAGTTTATTTTTAGCAGATCTGCACTTTAAAGCAAACACAAACTTTAACTTGTATCAACAACACTGGGTACAAAGCAAGAATAGTAGAAGCCAGACTCCTAGACGATGTATCAGCACCTCTCAAAGACTTTGTAGAGATCGGGCAGGTTGGCGAGCTGCAGGACATTTCCATCTTCTGTGAAATGCTTAGGAGGCAGCAGGTGTGAGCGGAAGGCTTTGTAGATAACGTGTTCCACCGTCCACTTCCAGGGTTTTGGGGTGGAGCCAGGCATGTCACTCTGGAAAACACATGTGAGATGTCATTCACTGCCACATGAGCTCTGGCTTCCCTGCTGACAGGACCCTGGCCTGGGGTTGAACAGTGTGCAATGGGCTCTCCGGGGCACGAGCTAGAGGTGAGGCTCGTGCTGTGGGCTGCTCCTGGGCAACCTTCCTTTCCACTGAGGAACATGTCTGCCTCTACCCTGGATGGCGCTGGAACCAGTCACCTCCCCTGGGGTCCTAAGGTGCCCTGTTTTCTCCTCCGCCCTGTCCGTGTTCGTTCGTACTGTCCTTCCTGTCCCCAAGGTACACGTTTCTAGTCAAGAAGTCTGAAGCAGTCTGATAAACACTACTTCACTCTCACTGCAGAAGGCCCTAGAGATTTTAGCCAACAGAACTGGAGAAGAACTGCTGACCCACAAGCCAAAGACTGTGGGACCCTTGAGCAGACGCT